>JAJJWX010004210.1:1202873-2405747 GCA_023529315.1 Papaver bracteatum
CCTTGATGAATCTACGATAAAAACCTGCATGACCAAGAAAAGAGCGTATCTCCCTCACCGTAGTAGGAGGGGTTAAAGCACGAATAAGGTCTATCTTAGATTTATCAACTTCCAAGCCTTTATAAGATATTATATGACCTAAAATTATGCCATGAGTTACCATAAAATGGCACCTATCCCAATTCAACACAAGGTTTGTTTCAACATATCATTCAAGGATTAGTGACAAATTATTCAAACAAAGGTCAAATGAATCACCAAAGACACTAAAGTCGTCCATGAACACTTTGATTATGTTTTCAACATATTCTGAAAATATACTTACCATACACCTTTGAAAGGTAGATGGAACATTGCATAAGCCAAAAGGAATTCTTCTATAAGCAAATGTACCGAACAGACAAGTGAAAGTAGTTTTCTCTTGATCCTCCGGCGCTATCACAATCTGATTGTAACCTGAATAGCCATCAAGGAAACAATAATAAGAGTGTCCAGCTAAACGTTCAAGCATTTGATCAATAAAAGGTAATGGAAAGTGATCCTTCCTAGTAGTGGCATTCAATTTTCTGTAATCAATACAAACCCTCCAACCAGTTTGCACACGAGTTGGGATAAGTTCGTTCTTATCATTCTCCACCACGGTCACACCTGATTTCTTTGGTACAACTTGTACCTGGCTCACCCACTTATTGTCGGATATGGGGTAGATAACACCCACTTCCAAAAACTTGAGTATCTCCTTTTTCACAACTTCCATCATTGGGGGGTTCAAACGACGTTGCGCTTCCCTTGTAGGCTTTGCATCGTCCTCCAAACGGATTTTGTGCATACAAACGACAGGGCTTATACACTTGATATCGACAGTTGTCCATCCTATGGCCGTCTTGTACTTCCTTAGCACCCTTAGAAGTTTTTGCTCCTATAATTCACTAAGCTCGTTAGAAAAAATCACAGGTAACTCTTCCTTATCACCCAAGAACAAGTACTTTAAGTGACTTGGAAGAGGTTTCAATTCCAACTTTGGAGATTTAACAATGGATGGTAAAAGTTTTTCATCACTGCATGGTAAAGAAGTAAAAGAGATATTATGAGTTTCCGGGCATCCTTGTAGTGAGTTAAGATCACCAAGGGCTTCCTTGACTTCATTACCACACTCTACACCATTATCAATAGATGTAATTAGAACGGTTTCCAAAGCATCGTCACCATTTAATTCAAACACTTGTTGTGCCAATGCATTCATAATATCAACGGAGAAACAAGAGTGGACATTACTAGGATATCTCATCGTCTAGAAAATGTTGAAAGGTATTATTTCTCCATTAAACTCCATAGTTAGCATTCCCTTGTCTACATCAATAATGGTTTTCGCCGTTTTCATGAAGGGACGGCCAAGTAGCAATGAAAGATACGAGTCCGGTGAACCTTCATTCATCTCTAACACACAAAAGTCAGCTGGAAATACAAGTTGATTAACCTGCACAAGAACATCCTCAACAATACCCATTGGGTAGACATTAGAGCAATCGGCTAATTGCAACACAATTCCAGACTTTTTAACAGGACCAAGATCAAGTGAATTGTACATTGATGCAGGCATAACATTTACTGATGCACCTAAATCCAACATATCTTTGTTAAATGTAATGTTACCAATTGTGACGGGAATGTCAAAGATACCAGGGTCCATGCATTTCAGTGGGAGTTTATGTTGTAAGATTTCCGAAGCATTCTCCCCCACACTTAGCACTTCATTATCTTTGAGCCTTTGCTTATTGGTTCACTAGTCCTTTAACACCTTTGCATACTTTGGAACTTGTTTTATAGCATCTATGAGCGGTATGTTCACACGGATCTTCTTGAGAATGTCTAAAATATCCTTTTCTAGTGCCTCCTTCTTGGAATTTGCAAATCTGCGAAGGAAAGGTAAAGGAGGAACATAAGTAAAAACCGGAGTTTTAGAGTTAGGAATAGGTACCTCAGAAGTTTGGGGAGAATCTCATTCTTCTCCTCCAAAATAGGTTCCTTTATTGTTTCCACCTTGCCCGAATCAGCAACTTCGGGTTGCACAAGTTGTGTACCACTTCTCAACGTAATTGCATTGACACCCTCCTTTGGGTTTATAGGTTGAGAAGGAAGTTTCCCACCATTTTGTGCCTTCAATTAGTTCAATTCAATAGCCATAGAACCAACTTGAGTTTGCAACTCCTTAACCGTACTCTCCGTTCTTTGCATAAAATATTTCAACAACTCTTCCATACTTGACCCCTGATTTTGAGGTTGTTGTTATTGTGGTTGTGGTTGATGAAATTGTTGTCGCGGCTGGAAATGTTGTTTTTGAGGTTGAAATCCACTTGAATGGTTGAAGTTAGGTTGTTGATCCACTCCTTGATTGTTCGCATAGCTAAAATTGGGGTGATCTCTCCATCCCGGATTGTAAGTGTTGGAATAAGGATCCGTCTTTGATGATTTGGAAAGACCGCATTAGATTGCTCATTGACATCTTCATACCCATGAGGAGAACTTGGTATAATCGCGGCTGTAACTTGTTGTAACATTACTATCATGTTACCCATTTGTTGACGAAGTTCCTCGACCTCGCTCACTTCATTTACTCTCCTAAGAAGCACATTCAAACCACGACTCAAGAATTGTTGGGAGTTTGCTGCCATGTTTTCAATCAACTCTCTATCTTGTGCCACAGTCTTGCTCACTAGTGCACCACCACCCACAGCGTTAAGAAGATTCCCATCACTTGATTGGAGTCCTTCATAGAAGTATTGGATAATCATAGCATCACTAAATTGGTGGTGAGGGAAGCTTGCCACCAATCTCTTGTATCGTTCCCAACATTCATATAAAGATTTTCCCATGTTTTGCTTCATCCCACAAATCTCCTTGCGAATTTGAGTAACCTTTGATGCAAGAAAATATCTCTCTAAAAAGAGTTTATTCAACCCATTCCATGTTGTGACACTTCTGGAAGGAAAATAATACAACCAATCATTAGCACTATCTGCCAAAGAGAATCGAAAAACTTTCAACATTGCACCATCTGCCTCAATATCCGCTGGAAGCATGGCCGTGACAATGGTGTGGAATTCCATAAGATGCTTGTTTGGGTTTTCATTCACCATGCCATGGAAATTTGGTAATTCTCTAAGCAACCCTGGCTTGATCTCAAAAGTAGAATTTGTTTGAATACACCCATGTTGTGTATCCAACTTGTGAGAATCCAAGTCCTTGAGTGCACGATTTGCATCACCCATTGATTCTTCTTCTTCTTATTCTTCTTCAAAAGGTGGTTCTTGTTCAACCGGAACCTCTTGTTCTACAACTTCTTCCTCTACTTCCAACTCTAGTTCTTCTGCCTCGTCAACTCTTGCTTGGAGTATTGTTCCTTCACGAGTAGTTATCCCGCACCTTCGATAATTCCAATTCTTGGGAGCCAGGGATTAGTACCTGAAAAACAATTCTCACAAACTAAATCAAAAAACGAAACAAGAAATAAGAAGCAAAGATAAAATCAAAAATAATAAAAAGAAACTAAAAACTATATAACAAGCCGAATGCCTCCCCGGCAACGGCGCCAAAATTTGATCGCTGTCGTATGCGTCAAAAATAATTCACTTTCTCACTCAACTAGATATAAATATTGCATGCGATAAGAAAGAGTTCGTATCCATAGAGAGGCAATTGTTGTTATACAATTTTCAGATTCTTAAGTAACCAAAGGGGGATTTTATTTTTATCAAAGCAATAAAATAAAATAAAGCAAATAAAATAAAATAAATGGAATAATCAATAAGGAGAAGATATTGGTCACGGGATAGTATTATTCACAAACATGTATTTTTCATCAATGACTAGAATTGGTAATTTAATCTCGCAATTATCAAAAGTCCTAGGATATCTTACAAGAATATCCCGTTTATTTCCCGATTTTATCACAAACAACATTAAAAGATGCTATTGTGAAATCTACTTAGAAAGCAACCTAAAGTGTAAAAGCACAATTAAGTTTAACTCCCTAAGAGCAATAAGTTATATGAAATAAGACTAATCAATGAAAACAAACGTGTAAAATCACTAATTCGTTTTAACAAAGGTTATGATTCATATGCGATTAAAAAGATGTATCACTACAAGTAATAACCACAAGATGCTACTAGAAATCAGAGATAACAACTTTTACGTATTGAAATTACTCTAATATAGCTATAGAGATGAAAACAAATCCAATTGATTCCGGACTCAACCAAACTAGCATTCAAGTCATATGATAATAAAAACAATGAATCATAAACGATAGAATTGAGACAAAACTAATTCCTAGAATCAAATAGCATGTTTGATGAAATCAACTTTATCCCATAACCAATAATTGTATTTAGCTACTCATATTAATGGAGTTCATCACAAAAATATTAATTAAATAAGAGAAGATGAACATAAGTAAACCCTAGTAGAATATTCGCTCTCCTCCAAAAGCTCCAAGAATAATACGTGATATCCCAAAAGAAGTAGAAGTCTTTCTTTTTGTAGCTTTTCCTCTTTCCAACACTAGGTCTTCAGGCCCAAAGTCCAATACAAAGATGTCCACCAAGCCCATATGTGAGTACCCGTGTAAAATTCCGCTCAAAAGTGGTCGCCGGAAAACTGGTGCTAGTTTCGGAAGTTAACCGGAAAAGTATTCGGAACATAGCTCTGGTGACGGGAAAATAATTCTCAGGTGACTGGTCAAACTAACAGTCAAACGTTAAAACTGACAGCTGACTAACGGCGTAACTGAGTTAAGATCGAGTCAGCTCACTGACTGGTCTAACTGGTCATGGCCTTGGCCATTTTGCATGCCAGAGCTGTGCTGCACCATAATTATGCTTTACCAGTGCAGTCCAGCCATGATAGTTGTGCCTTTCTACAGTCCTTGCAACTCTACCATCTTAGCCATTGCCATTGCAAATTCAATCAATCTATTCCTGTAACAGCTTTATTCTTTCCTTGTGTCTCAAAGCCAAGTACACAACTACCAACACCACCTGATTCATCTCCATATCTGCTGCATCTCAATCTCTTTTCTTCAGATGAACATCAACTCCACCTGAAATAGCATAACAGCATCACCAGTAATGATTCCATATCCTTGCAACATACACAATCAACATCTAACTCTATCTTGAGAAAATCCACAGCTCCATGAGGATCTCAGCACATGCAATTGCACTACCCTGTCATAATGGCTCTTTCCTGCACATCAATAGCTGCAATTTCCTTGACCTGCAACATCACCAGTTCATCTTAAACTTCACCTGCAACATCACCAGTACCATAGTCACCGCAAATCCATTGCACTTCAGTTCTTTGGCCATCACCACCCTGAACTCTAACCTCAGCCATCTCAAGATCAAAATAGCAGCTGCAACCACCATCTCAGGTCAGCCATCACCATCTGTAATTTAACCCTGTATTTTCCTAGCATACATATGTTCATTCTTGAACCAACACAAATAATCATCTCTGACCCCCTGCTAAAGCTTCGCTCAATTCCTTGTATTCATCTGGAACAACCTCAACTCCACTGTATATTCAATTCCACAACTGCAATCTCATTCACATTTAGAGATTCAACCCATGAACCATAGCAGCAGCAGTATAAACACTCCATCCCTGGCTTTGGCAGCAACCACACTCTGCATAAACTCGAGCCAAGAAACCAGTGTATCAAACCACCAACATCTCCATTTTATCAGTAGCAAACCCATGAAAATCACCATCCTGACTGTAAATTAAGCAACTTCATCTCCTTTTTTCATTCAAGACAACAACAACACCATCTCTGCACAGAATTCCCATCATTGAATTCAAACAATACATATTCTTAGTCTCACATTCATCAACAGATTTAGCAGTGCTAACACACAAATATCCCCAATATTTATCTGTTGATTCCCTTCCTTTCTCAGCTGTTCTTCATCTCTGAAATCGTCATTTATTCCTCCATTCGAACCCTAACATCAAACTCCACAGACCCATTAGTAACAGCCTCAGATCCATTTCAAACTCATATTCCCATTAAATAAAATTTGAAACCAACATGAACCCGTCTTTGATTTCATCAAACCCTAACCAAATTCAGAAACCTCAACTCTCAAATTCTTCCACAAACAGCACACCATCTATCCTTGTTCTTCTCGTTAAAATCCATTCAATCTCTTCCATTTTCTTCCCCTAAATCTATCTGCTCATCACCTATCTCTAGATAGGTCTTCTCTACAAACCGTAACCTCTCAGTTGAACCAGAACTCTTCTCAGGTCTCTATTTACCAGTCTGCAATAGTTTGAACCCATTTGAAACTCTAAATTTCAGCAACAGCGGCTCAACGTTGTTTTTCTTCATTCTCTCAATTTTAGGTGAAGAGGAAGTAAATGAAAATGATTAGAGAGACTCTTCTCTAGTTTTTAGGTCTTGTGTAGGATTAAAAATGGACACAGGCACCACTCAATGGTTAGGGGGTAACCATCTCAATTACAGAGAACCGATAGCCTAATTCCTTGCTCAACTCAACCGTTAGTTTTGAGCAACTGACAGTTCATTCTTACGCTCCTTCGCTGCACAACCATAGCTGGTTCCAAACATTGATCGCCTGTGAATGATGCTTTTGCTCTTCTCGAATTCTTCCACCAATAACAGTCATCTCTTACTTCTCATATCCACTTCTCCTCTTCAATGTCTCTTCATCACTAAAGATTTCATGCTTTTCAGACATAATTTGCATCAATAAAGCTGACATACTTTTCAGATAGAGATGAAGAAGTAAAAATAAATAATGAGAAATAGTCTGCCTCCAACACTTTTGCCTTGTTTCCTCTTCTTTTGTTCCAAATGACTCCAAAGTACCTAAATACTCAAAAGCAAAACATAAGATACATAATTTACAAGAAAACTAGCAGAGAAATCATAAACAATAGATAAATATTAAGGTGTTTTAGACACCTATCAAGTTATTCAAATTCATTGTAGGAACTTTGACAGATTTCAAATCCTTAAGCATTATAATTTCTGCAATAAGATCAGAATTGATCCGGATTTGGTCATCCAACTTCTTTTGGAGAATAACTAGTTTTCAAAACATTCTCTAAGATCTGAGTTACATCCTGGTGAAGCGTTTAATGAGATTTTACTATCCATAGATCCAGATCGCTATAAACACATACTTATGAGGTCTTAAACGTGTTTGCATGCTCTGATACCAATTGAAAAAGTGGGGGTCTAACAACCTCACCCAATATTTCACTTAGCAATCTGTATGGACTAACTCCAATATACTTTCAAGAGAATCAACTAGACAATCAGACTAAATCTTAATAAAATGTATATCAAAGAGTTATATCTCAATTTCTCAATTTAATCCGCAAACAAACAAATAGGAATTTGTGAGCCTGATTGAATATAAGAGAAATAATTTGAACGATACCAAAGACCAATGTTCAAGGATCAATCAATTTCAATCAATAAACAAAGGTTGGATTTACCAATTGATCGATTCAACACATAACCTGTGATATTTCAATTATATAACAAAATATAATGCGGAAAAGAAATAACACGGACACCAGAATTTTTGTTAACGAGGAAACCACTAATGCAGAAAACCTCCGGGACCTAGTCCAGATTTGAACACCACACAGTATTAAGCCGCTACAGATGCTAGCCTACTCCAAGTTAACTTCGGACTGGAATATAGTTGAACCCTAATCAATATCACACTGATTTAAGGTACAATTATGCTCCTTACATCTCTGATCCCAGTAGGATACTACGCACTTGATTATCTTATCTGATCTCACCCACAACTAAGAGTTGTTATGACCCAAAGATGAAGACTTAATAAACAAATATGTATCACACAGAAAAGTCTATTGAATAGATAAATTTGTCTCACACAGATAAACCTACGAGTTTTGTTCCATTTTTTGATAAATCAAGGTGAACAGGAACCAATCGATAACCCGGACTTATATTTCCGAAAAACAACCTAGAAATATGAATCACCTTACAATAATCTTAATCGATTAACGAAACAAGATATTTTGGAATCACAAACAATGAGACAAAGATGTTTGTGACTACTTTTCAATCTTGCCTACCTGAGATGAATCTCGAGAAAATCTTAAAGAAGATAGTACTCAATCATGATAGAAAATAACAAGATCAGAACACGCAACTACAGAGAAATAGTTGGGGATGGCTTCACAATACCAATAAAGTCTTTAAGTCGTTAACCAACAGGTTTTTGTGAAAAACCTAAGGTTAAAGGAGAATCGACTCTATCTTATGCAACTAGTCTTACATATGAGGTGTGGGGATTAGGTTTCCCAGTTGCTAGAGTTCTCCTTTATATAGATTTCAATCAGGGTTTGTAATATAAGTTACCTTGGTAACAAAGCATTCAATATTCACCGTTAGATGAAAACCAAAATAGATTCAAGCTAATATATTTCAACCGTTAGATCGAACTTAGCTTGTTATACACAAATGAAATGTAACTTCATTTAGGTTTGGGTAACCATACCTAAATGTGTACACTTAGTCGGTTCAATAATAGTTGACCAATTCCATATAATCACTTTCATATCAACCTTATTCATCTTCACCATAACTAGTTCAAATGACTCAAATGAAACTAGTTAGAGAGTTTTTCAGTTGCTTAGATCTCATAGAAGTATACACAACACAATTAAAGCAAAATCGATTTTGATTCACTCGAATCAATTCATGAATATCATAGCCACGGTTTGCAAAAGATTGCATTCCTTATTATATAAATGTTTTAGTTCATGAACAAACCGATTTTAGAAAGTAACCTACTTAAGTATGCAAACGGGTACACATACCTAAGTGGCCAGACTCAGTTTGGTTATGCCAGTATGCGTACGGGTACGCATACCAATTCACATTCCAAACTCCAATAGAAATTCATGGAACCCAAACTTCCGCCAGTACGCATACCTAGGTTCCAGACTTCCAACAACCAACCAGTACGCGTACGGGTACACATACTTAGGTTCCCGGTTTTGGATTTTTACACAAATGTGAATACACACTATGCTTATATCCAAACATGGTTACTTGTTCTAAACTCTCATTTCAATCATTGAAACTTTCTAGAGGATGGCAATAGTTGTTATCCACAAACTATTAGCATCAAAGCGATTTTCAAGTTATTGAAATAATCAATATGACTTTCGTCAAGAGTAAAGATGAATTTGGTTAAAGCGAATGAGTTAAACTTAGCTCTAAATATCAAATGTGCATAATTGAAGTCTATATAGCAATACGACTTTTGTCTTAAAATAGGAGATATAATAGATAGACTTTTGAGTGATAGATAAGTTCAAGTCTCCATATACCTTTTGTTGATGACGTTCTACAAGTTCCCTTGAGTAGTTCTTCGTCTTTATTCGATGAACATCGTGGAGTATAAAGCTCAACTGCACTTATTATCCTAATCCGAGACTTACCTATAAGTAGACTAGAAATCTAAACTTATAGTTTTGGAAACTAAACTTGACAAACAAGCTTAAGATATCAACGTTTGCGAGTTCGACCGAGCACTGCTCTAACATTATTCATTGCAAATATTTGGATTACCAATATGTGTGAGATGGTAAAACCGATCATAAATTTGTTATGTATCTTGGTACAACTAATCACAATGCCTGACTTATGATTTGGTATGACTAGTTTTGATTAATTAGTGTAACCGATCCTAAGTAATCACCTGAGATGGTATGTTCGATATTTGTATTTGGTTTGACCGATCCTAGTAATTGGTGTGATTGGTCATAGAGTGTTGTGTAATCGATCCTTGTAATTGGTGTAACCGGTCCTAGTAATTGGTTTAACCAATCCTGGTAATTGGTGTAACCTATCCTAGTGACTGGTGTGACCGATCACAAGCAATACCATGAGTATATGGTAACCGGTCCTAGTAATTGATGTAACTGATCCTGGTAAGTGATGTAACCAGTCCTGGTAACTTGTATGACCGATCACAAGTGTTTCCATATTAGGTTATAACCTATCCTAGCGATTGGTAGAACCGATTGAACCCATGGATGTGATTTGATATTTGATTAATCACATAGTAGTCTTAGAATACAGGTGAACCAATTCTAAACATTTTTGGAAGTGTGGTATAACCGATTCCAAGAATATAAATATGAAATATGATTTACAAAGAAAAGATGTCAACATACTTTGAAAACGGACACTAACTCTCTCTTATCATTTATTGTTCAAAGATATTCCTTAGTACTCAAAGAGATCCTCTACCAAAATTAATTGAGAGACTTTTAATTAAGGTTTTTGGTTATATATGCTTTTAATGACCAATAATTAAATGCATATCTCTAGAGAATAAAAATTAGTAATGTGCATTTACTAATTGGAGATTGTATATTGAGAGATTTCAGAAAATATTGGACAAGCATTTACTGGAATTATGAAAACTGAATTTTGCTATTCATTGCATATCTTGAGAATATTTTTGGTTTTGGAAATTCCTTGGTGTCCAAACATCCTTGGTCTATAAATACCTAAGTTTGCATTTCTAGCAAAATATCCTAAGAGCCAGGCAAACTTCATCTTTTTGTTGTTGCTGGTGGAGTCGCCTATTCGGAGAGGAAAGTACCCTAATTAGTCGAAATCTCTTACGACCGCTCATTTAAAGACTTTTGTGGGATCAAGAAGCTCTATGAGTACCATTGGTGGGAAACTAGATAATTGTAGTGTTATTAGTTTCCGATTTATTTGATTGACTAACGGTTGTTGAAACTTTGATTGTACCTAGTTTGTTTATTCTTGAGAATATTCTCTTCTGATATAAGATTCACTCAAACTAGATCGAAGTATCGACGAGATCTTCAGAAATATTTATAGATCTAAAGACATCTTGTGATAATCCATTGTTAACAGACTCGGTTCTGTGTGTGATTGATCACAAGAGATTCAAGTGGTGTTGTGCAGGTTTAATTGAATATTAAAGAATATTTGAAGACGAAAAAGATTTCTTATTGGTTTCTCATATCTTTGTGTTGCACAAACTTTGATCGTCTGGGATCCAACTAGAATTGAATTTAATCGATTGATTAGTTGTGTGAGAATGGCATTTACAATATATGTCTTTGAGATTTATTTGGATTGAGTGCGAATCTAAAATTGTCTACTTCGATAGTTATTAGATATATTGATCTAACTAGGCAAAGGAGTTTATTAGCTTAAACTGAAGACCCTTTGCATATAACTTGAGATATCTTATCTTAAAGAATCAATAGAGTTGTTACCAAACATATTTGTTGTTCCTTTACTGTTTGGAATACGATCCAAAGGAATTGTTCCAGTGTGTGCACTCATCGAAGTCGAAAGCGCAGGGATACTGAGGATTCTAAGTGAACTATGGGTAGTTGCTTGGTCTCAACTATACGAAGTTGGTGTATATTTTGTGTAGCGGCTTAATTCTGAGTGTATTCAATTCTGAACTTGGTCTCGGGGTTTTTCTGCATTTGCAGTTTTCCTCGTTAACAAAATATTATTGTGTGATTTACTTTTTTATTTCCACAATTATATTTGTTTATATAATTTGAAGTGAACTACACAAACATTAACTCCGCTTTACTTGATATCGATCTTATAAAGTTTGGTTAAGTCCGAACCTATTATCAAGTAATCACACTTTGGTTGTCGTATTGTCTCGATCTCGTATCCATAGACAATCACACAAAGTATGAATACTAATTTTTAGTATTGTCTCGACTTTGTCCATAAACAATCACTTTCGGTAAGAGGACTTATAGGTGGATAAATTAAAGATTGTGGTGTATTTGGGTACTTTCGTCTTTTCAATTGGTATTAGAAACAGGAAAACACGAAAAGATCTAACAATCTGTGTTTGGTTCGATCCAACCTATAAGAATTGAATCTAATTGATGATTCAGTTAACGTAATAGCAGGATTTGACTAGTTCAAAGACTCGTGGTGGAAAACACGAATGAAGTATATAATACTCTTGTTCATAAATATATTAGGAATTGGGATTAAACCTATGTATGTCTTGAATGACTTACATACTTCCTTAGTTATCATAGAAAATTTATCTCATGGTATTGAATACTAACCAGTTTAGTAACAATGATCATTTCTCTATGCGAGATGTTGTATCATGAAAATGCATAAGATTCCACATAAGATTTTTCATCATATGAACCATGACTATTCTGTTCTTGAAAAATCTGGGATCTTAAATATATTTTGGATTTCCTACCGAGATTTATATATATATTTTCATATCTAAGACTGTCAATGTATCGCTGATCAGGATGCGATTTTGAAATCTTTGTGATTTTACAAATAATGGTTTTTCGGTTAATAATTCTATTAACAATGGATTGCGTCATACAACCCACAACTGTTTTATGAAGCAAGTGATCTTCTGAAGTAATACTGGATTTATGATTATAAAGATATTTTTTTGTATATCTTGTTATGTCCAATGTTTCTTTTGTAAACTCTACTGAAAAATCCTTGAATGAATTTCAAAAATTATCTTTTGGTAATTATAGAGTTAACAAACACTTGGACATAAATATAAAATTGATCCATAATATAGATTCGGTCCTAGAAAAATCTGTTTTCCAAAAGAAAGACCTAGTTGCAAAATCGGATTTGTTTCCCCACAAATCAAGGTTTCCGATTTTGGAAGGAATTCCTATAACTAGTTATTTCCGGAAATTGTTATCTTCACTCCCTATAGAAAAGGATTATTTGTGTTGCTTTTACAAATATCCTGGGAGAGATTGTCCGGAACCGTAACTAAGGTTTTTAATATTTCATTTATTTTTGAAAATTTAAGGAAGAGGAAATCAAGAGAAGAAACATCTGAAACTGACAAGCTGGATTTGAATCCATTTATTCCTTCTGGTGATATTGAGAAAATCAAGTATCCTCACTTGATCGAATACAGACATGAACTTACAATTTTTGTGGATAATACATATTTTGAGAGATATCAAGATTTAAAAGGAGTAAATTTCACTGTCGAAAATAGGTTCAATTTAGATATTTCAGAAAGAAAATATGTGAAGTTTGTTCAAGACCGAAACTGGAGAGATTTGTTTGGATTTGAAAAATATTCACCTGATATTGTAAGAATCTTCTATGTTAATATTCATAATATTAATCATGAGAATCTTACTTTTAGCACTCTTGTTGGATGCACTTTTTAACAAGTCGGCAGAAGGATGATATCAATGATCATCAATTACAAAGTGAAAGGAAATCATTCGAATACAGGTTTTGAAATTGAGCACGATAACATTTCAAAACGTATCATTGGAAAACCTGTTGGCTAGAAAAGTGGAAGAATGTTAACCAAAGAAATACCTAACTACTTGAGGGTTTTCGGTAAGCTTGCATTAGTAACTCTCTTGCTTGTATAAGAGATACATCACAATGGGACAAGGAATTTGCTGAGTTTGTATACTTTCTTTTTGAAGGTGATAAAAAAATTGATATATGTGGAATGATTATAAATCAAATGATCAAAATCTTTGAATCCATCAATGCCACAGCGTCCTAGATAAATCTTGGATTTGCTTGTATCATCACTAGGATGTGTGAAAACACTATGGGGGATAATTTTGGAGATGACATAATCACTAAAATATTTTCTCAGGGATTTATCAAGCAAATGAGTAAATTTCGAAAAGAAAGAGGAACTATTGTTTCAACTGCTCAAACCTATACCAATGGAGATCTCTTGTTTCATATCTTACGTCTTGGAAGATAATTAAATTGTATTCAGAAACAATTAGCCTTTGCCGCTCGAAACGATCCAGAAACTCTTAAAAGAATTTTAGAGATCAATGTTGAGTACTTAAAACGCAAAGAAGACCAATAATATGATGAGCAACAAACAAATACGGAGTAACCTATCTTCTTATTTACAAACAGAAAAATAGACATCAATCTTTTGATTTGCTTCAATTATTGTATAAGGTCTATTTTTAAATAAAACTATCAATTATTTATGAATAAAATTATTATTTCATAATTTTTCTTGTGATAGTTTCCGATTACATAGCCTGTGCATGAATGTCTATATGTTTGTTATGTGTTTTCGGTTTATGGGATGTCTGATTTCAGTTTTCTTAACCTTAATATTCGATCTCATATGATGTGACCCTTATGGTTTGTGTGGCTTTTTAATTTAGCGGGACTAAGTTCTAGCCCATGTTGGTGGGATTTATCAAAGGATCATAAGGTGTTCCGATTTAAACTAATATGTAAAAAGTCACAATAGGTTGAATCAATTTGTGTTTACATGTGTTTAGCATAACATATGTGTTTCAGGGTTTTCAAATTTTGCTATTGGCACGCATTAGTTAAAACCGATTCAACCTTTCTCTGGTAAAGGTTTCCTTTGTTGTTGTTCTTTTGTTCTTGTGAGAAGATGACAACATACTGGGGGAGAGTTCTTACTTGAACTAGCGCTTAATGATATATCTTTCTGGGGAGAAGAGGATGTGAAATCTGAGGTAACGAATTTATTAGTTAATACTTTTCCTGTTTAAGAAAAGCCTGTTTATATTGCATATATTTTCCTTTTGCTTAACAAAATTTCGGTACAATTGATATATTCCATTATGATGTGTATGGATGTGTGTGTATGTGATTCAATTGTTTCCGATTAAAAAAAAAACTATGTCAATTTATTTGTCTTACTGTTTGGTATCTTCTTTATTGTTGGGTATCAAGTGTTTTTGCTTAACGAAATTTCGGTGCAATTGCGGTGCTATAATGTCTATGTTTGTTTCAATTGCTTCCGGTTAAGAAAATAATTATGAAAGTCAATTTATTTTGGTATGTATGTATTGTTTATGGCGTAACAAAATACGGGATCGTTTTTTTAGTCCAATCTGATCCCAGAGAAGAGAAACTAAATTAATTCTGATCTTAGTTAGACTTATCAAATTGAAGGATTCAGTTATTCAAGTCTAATCGAATGCCTTGACTAGAAAAACTAGTTAACTAACCTAGTGCTTGTCTTGTCTAAAGGGAAAGGTCTAAGTTATTGTCTAAATATTTATAACCTGGTGAGATTCTGATATTTATTTTGGTCTTATCCAAATAAGCAATTGTATGTTTACAATCGGTTTAACAAGGGAATTAAGTTTCTTAGTCGAATTGTTAAACTATTAGGAAAAATTGCTTCGGACAATTGTTTCCTTGATAACATATTTAAACTAAATTACTTGTAGTTTCGATTTTAATATTGGTTATCTAAAGTGGTATGTGAAACCTTTGGGCTTAACTCTTATAGGTTGTTTACAAGTCTTTTAGATTTGTAAGATCCTTTCGGTTTGACCTTTATTTGCTCGGACCTTTATCATTTTGTGACAAAAAGGGGGAGAGATATATGTAGTAAACAAGTGATTTGCAATCATTAAGGAAAGGACAATTGTGCTTAAACATTATATCCAACGAAAGAGTAAAGCATTTACTATACAAGAATCATACGAGTCTATCTAACGGTTTTAAGCCCAAGTCCACTAAGCCAACTCATTAACCTGAGGCATGGTCCATCCGAGTTAACTAACGGTCAAAGTGACAGTCAAGGGTCAAATAACAGTCAATGGCTAAGTCCAGGTCAAGTATGGTCAAATGGTCCATTGAGTCAAACATGAATCGGTCAAGGTCAGCTCATTAAGAGTCAACTCAGTCAGACAACTGAGTCAGACGAGTCAGACAACTGACTGGGGTAACTATTAGGTTTAAACTATATTCCAGTTACAAAAACACAACCAAACTGGTTCTACTCAGTTGATCAAAACGTAATTATTCATTCCAAAAGAGTTCCACAAACTCAATACAATTGTAATACAAGTTTTACCTTGAACTGCACTTGCAGGCTTCCCCTAAGATCACAGCTAACAACACTAGAATCAACTTCTGCTTAAACATCTCATAAGAACACTAAAGTTCAGTTCTACATAAACATTAGATCCCTTACTTACACTTACATCCCAGACATCTCCACCATCACAACTTATTGAATTCAACACTATCTAAACTCTTCCTTGCAGTACCAATGAAACTAACAATTATCTATACTTATCACTTCAGCTAATCCTCTTTACCTAAATCTAATTCCTCAACAAAACCCCATTATTGTTTCATCTTAACAAACACCCATACCCTGTAACTCAAGTACATCACTAAACTATAGCCACATATGGGTCTAATTCATGGCTCAAACTTAACTCAGCTTGAAACCCAAACTCTATGTACTTCAACAGCTGCACAACAAAACAATACCACCTGCAGTTCCGATTACATACACCTACACCCCAAACATATAATCCTCAACCTCCAGTACACAGACCACACCATCCATCACCAATTTCAGTTATACGGTGGTACAAAGACTCCATATGCACTTCAGTTAAGATCATACTCGATTCATTAACACTTTAAATACTGGTCTTATTACACACACATCCCAATTATTAATTCAATTATCAAACATAAATATTCATACAATAAAACTGAACTGAGCTAACAATAAGAAAGAAGTTCTAATCAAAGATTAACCCGAATTTTAACCCTCTCTGAATTAAATACAAGAATTCTTCTCAAATGATACATATATAATAGTGATTTGGTTTACAATTAAAATATACAAAAAAATAATCATAGAAGAACTTAACCAACTAACGAACTCAACCCTTTAAGGTTTCGCTGCGCAACTCTGATCTATCTCTGAAACTGAAAGTGGGAATGGGTGAGAACATCATCCCTAAAAGGGGTGCCCAGTAGGAATAACATTTAACTTTCAAGTAATTATTGTAAATGATTTGAAAACAATTCATGTTTTCCCTAAACACCAAACGCAACCAATTTCACACAGGTAAACAATCATGTATACGGATCTAACTCCTTCCAAACAATTTACTATTATGGTGACTCGTCCCGCACCTAGATAGCTATACGGTGACTCATCCCGCACCTAGTTATTGCAATAAAAGTAAGTAGGTATAAATGAAGGAGCAGTATCCTATATACCACAGATGGAAATTCTCATTTCCAAACAATCAAATGGAAATTCTTATTTTCCAAACAATTCATAAAGACAAAAAAACATTAGAATTCCTTTCCAAACAATGGAAAGATTAAAAGAAATAATAGTACTTTCAGAATTTAAAATAAAACAATGCAAGCAATACACAAACAGACAATGCATGAATTTGTTAAAATATAAACTTGGTAAAAGAAAACAACAATAATCACAAAAGAGTTAAATATAAATTCCCACCTCTTTTGATGACAAGCCACGCCTACCTCAAGATCCACGATCCACTGGTTCGTCCTTTGAATCGATCGTTGTTAATAACTAATTGTTAATCACACGAGAAGTCTAAGAATCTAGTCAAAAAGGCTCACACAAGAATCATACAAGTTTATCTAATGGTTCTAAGCCCATTTATGACTTTACACCTCTTTATTATCCATATCTTGCATATCTAAAGGTTTACTAATTCAATCAGATTGATTCTAAAGTCCAATAATTATCTTGACTACAAAAGGGGGAATAACAAAGATGTTCAGATTGAATATCTAACTATCTTACCTGTAGGGGAAGTATAAGCTTTGTTATTCAAATGTCAATAGCGGCATTTATTGATTGAATATATGCAGGTTATTGTGTTGTTGAAACTTGGAATCAAACGTATGTAAAATAAATTCATATAATTTGTTTATCCATATGTATTCAGAGTTTTGTCACTAAAATTGACAAGGGGGGGAGGGGTTGTTAGAGCATAGATCGGTTGACCCACCAAGCGTTGGTATGTCAAGTTTGGTTGTCATAATTTAGTGTGTCAAAACTCATCTAAGATTCGCTTGATTATGTACTAGAGACAACTTCATTTAGGGTAGACTAGAAAGCCTAGGAATTTGGAGACATACAAGTATTACTCGAAGACATGAAGAACATGAAGAAGTAACGAGCTACAACGACGACATCATCCTTCCTCTTGAGGTTAGTAATATTTCCATGAATTATTTCATTCCTAACGTATCTTTCAAGTCGTGCTATATTGAAAACATAACTATGAAGCTGCGTATTGGATATATTACTCTGGTAGTGAGACATGATCATATGATTATAGTATTATGGAATTAAACTACGAAGTATAAAGCTTATCTTTTGAACTTCGTAGATATGACCTCGACATAATCTTATGAATGATGTTATGATTATGTAAATGGGTAATGGTGAAGATTTCTTCCTAGGAAACAATGTTTTACATTTGTTTAAAGGAAGTACATTCATGAACTTGTTTTATGAATCGAAAGGGAAATCGCTAGGCTTATTGTACAGCTATTCATTGCAAATCTTTGGATTACCAATAAGTGTGAAATGGTAGAACCGACCGTAACTTTGTTATGTATTTTGGTACAACTAATCAAAATGCATGACTTACGATTTGGTATGACTAGTTTTGATTAATTAGGGTAACCGGTCCTAAATAATCACCTGAGATGGTATGACCGATATTTGTAATTGGTGTGACCGATCCTAGTAATTGGTGTGACCGATCACAGACTGTTGTGAAATCGATCTTTGTAATTGGTGTAACCGGTCCTAGAAATTGGTGTAACCGGTCTTGGTAATTGGTGTAACCAATCCTAATGACTGGTGTGACCGATCACAAGCAATACGATGAGTATATGGTAATCGGTCCTGGTAATTAATGTAACTAATCCTGGTAACTGATGTTGAAAAGATGAGGGTACCCAAATATACCTCAATCTAAAACTTTTCCACCTATAAGTCCTTTTTCGAAAGTGATTGTCTATGGGCTGAGTCGAGACAATACAACTAATCGATTCACACTTCGTGTGATCGTCTATGGATACAAGATCGATACAATACAACAACGAAGTATGTTTACTTGATAATAGGTTCAGACTTAACCAAACTCTAGGGATTGTCTATCAAGTAAAATAAGAATTAACGTTTGTGTATTTTACTTCTAATTATAATAAAATAATTATAATTGCGGAAATAGAAAAGTAAAAGATACAGTAATATTTTATTAACGAGGAAACCGCAAATGCAGAAAAACCCCGGGACCTAGTCCAGAATTGAATACTCTCAGAATTAAGCCCCTATACAAAATCAAACCAACTTCGTATAGTTGAGGCCAAGCAACTAAACCTATAGTTCACCTAGTTCCCTCAGTATTCCTACGCCTCTAACTTGTAATAATTCACGTACTTGGAACAATTCATTTGGTTCGTATTCCAAACAGCAAAGGAACAACAAATCTATTCGGTAATAACTCTTTTCAACCAATGTGATATGAGTTTGAAAAAGGGTCTTCCGTTTAACCAATAAATTCCTTTGTCGGGTCCTTAGATCAATCTCTCAACAACTGCCGAAGTAATTGTTAGATTATCCAATCAATATTATTAATCACAAAGAAGTGTTTTGATGCCGATCTACTCAACTAATCAATCCAATCTATCACAAAGATAAACCAATTATAGTTGGATCCCTTTCCAACCGAAACAAGTATTGTGCACACCAAATATTATGAACCCAAAAAGTCTTATTTTCTTCAATTCTTCTTTAATCTTCAATCAACACCTGCACACAATCAACTTGAATCTCTTGTAATCAATTAAACACAAAACGGAGTCTGCTAACATTGGATTATCACAAGACATCTTTATATCTACAAACAGTCTAAAGATCCCCGTCAAAACTTCGATCTAGTTTGAGTGAATCTTATATCAGAAAAGAAGATTCTCAAGCATAAACAAACTATGTGCAATCAAAGTTCAACAACTGTTAGTCAATCAAATCAATCGAAAAATAATAATAAACTGCAATTATCTAGTTTTCCACCAATGGTACTAATAGAGCTTCTCAATCCCAAAGAAGTGTTTAAACTGAGCGGCCGTAAGAGATTTCGCCTAATTATGTTAATTTCTTCTCCGAATAGGCGGCTCCACCAGTAACAACAAAACTAGGTAGTTTTGTTGGCTCTGAGGATTAGTTTGCCCAAAATGGAAACTTCAATATTTATAGAAAGGAAGTTTGGAGACCAAGGAATTTCCAAAACCGAATATTCTCAAAGATATGCAATAAACACAAAACCGGTTTTCATAATTCGTGTAAATGCTTTGTCCAAATATTGACCGAAATCCCAATAGAAAAATATATAATCAGTAAATACACATTACTAATTATTATTTTATAAAGACATGCATTTATTTGTTGGAAAATAAATAGCATATAAAATTAAGAAATCTTAAATAAAAGATTCTCAATTTATTTAGATCATGGGATTTTTCCTTTAGCTATTTAGGAATATCTTTGAACAATTAATGATAAGAGTTACTGCACATGTTCAAAGTATGTCGACATCTTAACTTTGCAAGTCCTTTTTCATACTTACAATCTTGGAAACGAATTGCCACACTTCCAAACAAGTTTAGAATTGGTTCGTCTGAATTCCAAGAACTATGTGATTGATTATCCTATCAAATCACCATTCATGGGTTTCACGGTTCTACCAAAACAAGTTTCGTAACTACCTCCATGTGAGTACTGTGCATAGTCACACTAGTTACCAAAATTCGGTTGACTAGGTACTAGGATCGGTTACCCACAACTTATGGTAACTACTTGTATTCGGTTGCACATGTCCATAAGATCTGTTCCCCCAAAACTACAAACTTGTTGCACATGTTCATAGGATCGGTTCCCCCATCTACTAAAAATATGTTGCACCTCTTACAAGGATCGATTCCCCTCTTGTAAATTTTTTGCACCTCTTACTAGGATCAGTTCCCCAGTGACTAGATACAAGTGCTATTTACAAGGCATCAATCATACCATCTTGAGTGATTACTTAAGATCGATTTCACTAATAAAAGTCATACCAATATATAAGTCAGGCCTTGTGAATAGTTTTACCAAGATACATAAACAAGTTTATGAGCGGTTATACTAAACACACATATTGGTAATTCAAAATAGATTTGCAATGAATAACAATACCATAAGCCTAGCGATTTCCCTTTCGATTCACAAAAAAAGTTTATGAACTTACTTCCTTTAAACAAATGTAAAACATTATTTCCTAGGATGAAATATTCACTCATCCCCATACATAATCACAATATCATTTATATGATCATGTCGATGTATTATATACAAAGTTTAATGGTTAAGCAATAAACCTCGTATTGTATTCCTTAATACTATGTCTAACTAGAGTATCATACATAGCTTCACAATTATGTTTTCAATATGCACAACTTGAAAGATACATTAGGGAATGAAACAGTTTAAGTCAAATATTACTAACCTCAAGAGGAAGGATGATATTGTCGTTATAGCTCCATACTTATTCATATTCTTCAAGTCTTGATGTAATACTTGTAAGTATCATATCCTAATGCTTTCAATCTAACCTATACGAAGTTGACTCTAGTATATAATCGAGCGACTTTTTAAATGAGTTTTAATTCACTAAAATATGACAACTAAACTTGACATACCAACGCTTGGTGGGTTCAACCGAGCTATGCTCTAACAATCTCCCCCTTTGTCAATTTTAGTGACAAAACTCTTACATCATATGGATAAACAAATTACAAAAATTCATTATCCACATACGCTTGATTCCAAGTTCAACAGCACAAATCCTGCATTAAATTCAATCCTTAAATTCCGTTGCTGACATTATAATAACAAAGTTAATACTTACCCTAAAGGTAAGATAGGTATATTTTCAATCCGCACATCTTTGTTATTTCCATGCAGTTCCACATAACTACATATCATATGGTATGCGACTCCCCCTTAGTCTATGCTTTCACTCTTTTCGTTAGAATAAACATTTTAGAACAAATGTCATTTCCCATAGTGATACCAACTCACAACAAGTCAATATCACTTGTTTACTCCATATATTTCTCCCCCTTTTTGTCACAAAATGACAAAGAAACGAAAAAATAAAGGACAAACCGAAAGGATCTTACAAATCTCACAAAGAGAAATTGCAAACCTGTAAGAGATGAGCACGAGGGTTTTACACACCATTTTAGATAACCAATATCAAAAACTAAAATACAAGTAATTTGGTTTTGAAATGTTATCTAGGAAATAATTGCCCGAAAAAAAATTTCCTAATAGTTTAGCAACTCAAAAATTGACTAATCACCTTAGTTCTTTTTGCTAAACCGATTGCAGAAGTATAATCGCTTGTTCGATAAGACCAAAATAAAGATCAGAATTAACTTTATTTTTCTCATCAGGTTCTAATTATTCTCATCAATAACTTAGACCTTTAACATTTAAACAAGACAAGTACTAGGTTAGTTAACTAGTATTTCTTGTTAAGGC
The DNA here is from genome assembly GCA_023529315.1 of Papaver bracteatum. Classification (NCBI taxonomy): domain Eukaryota; kingdom Viridiplantae; phylum Streptophyta; class Magnoliopsida; order Ranunculales; family Papaveraceae; genus Papaver; species Papaver bracteatum. Next base: position 1,225,355 of record JAJJWX010004210.1, read on the forward strand.
ATTCGAATAGACTTGAATAACCGAAACCTCCACTTTGATAAGTCTAACTAAGATCAGAATTAAAGTAGTTTCTCTTATCCGGAATCAAATTGGACTAAAAAATTCATCCCGAAAACCTTTTCTTTCGTTAAGCCATAAACAATTCATACAAACTAAATAAATCAACTTGCATAATTATTCACCTCAACCGGAAGCAATTGAAATAACATAGACATTAAAGCACCGCAATTGCACCGAAATTTTGTAAGCCTAAACAATTGATACCTAACAATAATGAAAGATAACAATAGTTTTTCTTAACTGGAAACAATTGAATCACAATCAAACATCCATACACAAATAATGGAATAAACATCAATTATACCGAAATTTTGTTAAGAAAAAGCAAAAAGATATGAAAAAAATCATGCTTTTCTTAAACAGGAAAACAATTAACTAACAAGATTGTTACCTCAAATTTCGCATCATGTTCTCCGCTTAATATATGTCATTAAGCGTAAGCTCACTTATAACTCTCCCCATCGAAGTTGTCATCTTCCCGCCAAAACAAAAGAACAACAACAAAGAGCAACTTTTACCAGAGAAAGGTTGAAAACCGATTTTAACTATGCGATGCAAAAGTTGAAACCTCGAAACACATATGCTTTTATACTAAACCAAAAGATTCAACATATTGTGACTTTTTCACATATTGTTTCTACTAGAACCCCTCATGATCCTTTTATAAAGCCTACCAACATGGACTAGAACTTAATCCCGCTAAATCAAAAAGTCACACAAACCATAAGGGTTCACACATTATGAGATTGAATATCAAGGTAATAAAACAGAAATCAAACATCCCATAAACATACATAGAAATAAAATAAAGCATAGGCTATGTAATAAAAAACTATCACAAGAACTATCATAAAATAATAACTTTATTCATAATAATAATATAGTTTTATTCATAATAGACTTTATTGAAATAATTCAAAAACTTTATTGAGATAAGGATGGAAATATTCTTAGTAATCAAGAAGAAATTGCTAAACATTTGGTAGATCACTTTAAATCTAAATTTGAGTATTCTCCTGTGGAAGAAACATATACTTTACTAGATGTTATTCCTTCTGTTATCAATGCAGATGACCAGAGTCAGTTGGATATCACTCCTGGGGAAGAAGAAATTAAAAAAACTATATATGAAATGGATCCAGACAGTGCTCCTGGCCCTGATGGTTTTTCTGGTATTTTTTATAGAATTTGTTGGGAAATTATCAAACAGGATTTAGTAGTAGCTATTCAATTTTGTTGGAGAAGAAAGTTTATTCCCAGAGGTATGAATTCCAGCTTCTTATTCTTGCTTCCTAAAACTCAAGCTGCAAAAACTGCAAATCAATTCAGACCAATTGGTTTGAGTAATGTCATTTTCAAGATTTTCACCAAAATTATTACAAGTAGAATGAGTGGTTTAATGGAAAAACTGATCTCTCCTCAACAAGTTGCTTATGTCAAAGGAAGAAGCATTCATGAGCAAGTACTTCTAGCATCTGAACTTGTTAATGAAATGAATTTTAAGAGAAGGGGAGCAAATGTAGGTATCAAACTAGATATCTCTCAGGCTTATGATACAGTAAGCTGGGACTTTTTAATCAAAGTACTAAAGAGGTATGGATTTTCAAATGACTGGTGTAACTGGTTATTAACTTTGTTCAAGTCAGCCAGAATTTCAGTTTTAGTCAATGGAGGACCTTGTTGTTTTTTTAATGTGGAGAGAGGGCTAAGGCAGGGAGACCCACTTTCTCCAATCCTTTTTGTTCTTATGGAAGATGTTCTGAGCAGGAATATTACAGCTCTGGTGGAAAAGGGTCATATGCAACCAATGGTTTCAAAAAAAGGTATCCATCCCACTCATCTATTTTTTGCAGATGATGTTTTCATCTTTAGTAATGGTGGAAGGAAAAGTATTTCCAATCTTCTTAAGCTCTTAGATGATTATCAAGCATGCTCTGGTCAAATAATAAATAGACTCAAAAGTAAGCTGTTTGTAGATGGTGCTAATCAACAAAGGAAAGCTCTCATTAGTGACTTTGTTAATATGGAGATCTCTCAATTTCCAGATAAGTACTTAGGTGTGTATTTAGATCCTGGGAAAATCAATTCTGCTATGCTATGGCCTATTGTTGAGCAAATTCAGCAAAATCTTGCTGCTTGGAAAGGAAGGTTACTATCATTTCAGGATAGGCTGATTTTAGTCAAATCTGTTTTGTGTAGTATACCAATTTACAACATGTCCATCTATAAATGGCCTTCTTCTGTTCTTAAAGTGTGTGAAAATCTAATTAGAAATTTCTTGTGGACTGGTGATGGGGATTTAAGAAAGTTTAAAACCATTTCTTGGAAAAGAGTGTGTACTCCTTATGAGGAGGGGGGTCTTGGAATCAAAAGACTGGCTGTAATCAATAAATCTTTGTTAATGAAATTGATGTGGAAGATTTTGATTTCAAAAGAAGAATGGGCTCAATTCTTTGAAGCAAAATTCAAAGATAGGAATGGGTGCTGGACTAATAACTGGAAACAATCTTCAGTATGGAGAGGGTTGAAATGGGCTTGGCAAACCCTGCAAGAAGATATCAGATGGAAAGTTGGTGATGGTTCTCACATTTCTATTTGGTTTGATGCTTGGCTAAGTGATAATCCTATAATAGATGATGTTGGTTTTACAGATTTTGTCAAGTGTCATAAAGGTATGAAAGTGAAGGAATTAATTCAAGATGGTAACTGGGTTATTAATGCAGAATTACATCAGGCTATTTCAATGTATTCCTTACCTGTCATTTCTGGTGGCAGAGATCAATGTGTGTGGACTGCTAGTAAGGATGGAAGGTTTCACACTGATATTGCTGTTGAGAAAATCAGGCATAAAGAAGTTCAGTTATATTGGCCTAAAATTATTTGGAATAAATGCATTCATCCCAGTATATCCAGTAACATCTGGAAGATACAACAATCATTTTATATTGATGATGAAATCATGAGAAACAATGGATTTGAATTAGCCTCCATGTGCTGTATTTGTTTGCAGGCTCAAGATAACATGAATCATACTTTATGGGACTGTGAGTTCAGTGTTAATATTTGGAATTGGCTAAACACAGTTTTCTGTTTTGTCAATCCTAGTTCTTTTGAAGACATTTGGGAAGCAGCAAAGTTAAGAAGTCCTTTTGTCAGGCAGGTTTGGTTGATAGCAGCATGTGCAACTTTAAAAGAATTGTGGTTTCAGAAAAATGCCAAGCTTTTTGAAGAGAAGAAGCCCAACTTAAATGGTTTCAAAAGTAGAATCAAGAAAATGGTTCATAAAGGTAACCATAGATTGAATGGGATTAGCTGGAATCAGTCATATGATTATCAGGTGAGGAATTTTTTCCTCATTTAACTGAGTTCAGTTTTGTATTGTTTTTATTGAGCTCTATTTTGGGCCTAGTTTTTTTTTTGTGGGCTTAGGTTATTGTGAGCCTTTGTTTCCACTGTCTACTTTTTGTTTTGAGCTTCTTTTGAGTCAGTCATGTATGTCTCTTCTTTAGTTGTTCTTTTAATAATAAAAAAATTGATTCAGCAAAAAAAAAAAAAATTCAAAAACTAATGTCTATTATCCTTTTCAACAGATTTTTTAAAGGTCATCTTCAATTTTCTCAAATTTTTCAGGATCTTCATCAACATCATCTCGACTGATAACTCGGGATTCTGCACACAGTACCTTGATTATGTTCACAGGCTAAAGCATTAACCTTTCGATTAATATTCTGAGCATACTCCCTATTACCGATTCTAAGTTTAATCAGCTTTCTTTGGTTACGGATAACAGTTCTTAGTAGTGTTTCCTATCTATGATGAGTTTCGATGGCACTGAGGAGGACTTGTTGGAGATTGATGATATCAATCTTAGCATCCAAAATGTTTTGGACAAGGAGATGAGTCACATCTTCCTTTTCATTTTTAATATCTTCACAACCAGATTTCTTGAATGTATTATCAAGATGAACGGTTTCTTTAGAAGTCATTCCACTCAAGGCTTTCAGAAGTTTTGCTTGAGATCTGGTTTGAGAATACATCATTTAGCATAAGTTCTCAGACACGTTGAGTACATATACTTGAAATACCTTTAACACATACCAAACATAGATATCAGCCTTTAGTAAATAATTCTGACAATATTTGAAAGGATTTTCACATCTAATGTGTTACTGATTCACAACTTTCTTCGAGAAGAAATTACCTTTCTAGATTAGTATCAAGAGATACATTTAGCTCGGAAACTTATCATGTTTTACACAAGTTGTTTGCAATACAACTTTTCTACACATAGAGCCGGAAAATTGTATCTATATGTAGATTGTGTAAACTCTCTATGTTGAAAAAGAGATTATTGACATGATACAGAAAGCCCAGATATGTGTGCTTCCTTACATCAGAAGATTTGGCATTGTAAGGATACACAATCCAACACAGTTAAGAGTTTGGGTGAGGATCCTCCTCACTAAACACCTTTTGAGGAATTTCTTCCTTCCTAATTTTAAGGACATTATCATGATCCATTGGGTGGTTTCCGTAGCGCCCACTAAGCTAGAAGCTGACTAATCCAAGAGATTAACTAAATAAGAGGCACTAAAAACTAAAATATTTAATTAAACAATCATTTAAGAAATCTGCTACAAAACTTAACCCAAAACTAGACCCGCTCAGAAATATATACATACAAGACCTCCTCTCAAATGATACATATACAATAGTAATTTGGTTTACAAATACAATAAGTAATATTACAAACATAGTAAAAGTTAATCAACTAACGAAATCAACCCTTGAAGCTTTCGCTGCGCAACTCTGATCTGTCTCTGAAACTGAAAATGGGAAAGGGTGAGCACATCATCCCTAAAAGGGGTGCCCAGCAGGAATAACATTTAACTTTAAGGTAAACATAAACAAGAGTTGGAAAACAATACATGTTTTCCCAAAGATTAAAAAGTGACCAAGTCACTGAAATAAACAAACATGTATATGGACAAACTCCTTCTTCAAACAATGTACTAATATGGTTGTGCAATTCCGAACTCGCAAATCCACACCTAATCGTATGTATGGATGTCGACAGTTCCGAACCCGCAAACTGCAGACCAATATATCATAAAAGCTCTAGGTATAAATGTGAAGGAGCATATCCTATATACCACTGGTGGAAATTCTCATTTTCCATAACAATTCACAATGATAAACAAAGCATTATAAGTCATTTCTAAATCGTGGAAAAATTCAAAGAATCAACAGAATAATCGTAATTCAAACTAAACAAATCTTGGAATGTACAATCAGACAATGCATGAGTTTGTTAATCAAAGAATTTTGTAAAAGAAACAACAATGGTTACCAAAGAGTAAAATGTATTCCCACTTCTTTTGATGACAAGACACGCCTACCTCGAGATCCACTGGTTCGTCCTTTGATTTGATCGTTGTTAATAGACTAACTGTTAATCATACAAGCACCCTAAGAGTTTATCCAAAAGGCTCACACAAGGCTCATAACATAATTTCATACAAGTCTCTAGTTATAAGTTAAGTAAACTATCTGATGGTTCTAAGCCCATTTATGGTTTTACACCTTTTAATTATCTATCTTTAACATAACTAAGGTTTACTAGTTCAATTATGTTGTTTTTATAGTTTGTTAAATAAGTCTTATGACTATCTACAACTTTGTAGAAGAAAGCAAAGGTTAATTCGAGAATTCAAACCATAAGGGTCCAAATCATCAAAATAGGTTAATTAGTCTTAAGCCCAAGCCCAATAAATCATTTCCTCAATCTAAGGCCTGGTCCATATGAGTCAACTAACAGATACAAACGGTCAAAGTGACGGTTAATGGTCAATTAATAGTCAACGTCCATAGTCAAGTCAAGATCCTGGTCAGATGGTCAAAGGAACTAACTCAGTCAAGGTTCATTGAGTCAGTTTCGGGTCAAACCGATTCAGTAGATCAACTGGTCGACTCAGTCAGATTGACTAAGTTAGCTACACAGATTGAGTCAGCTAAACTAACTAAGATGTCTACATGCATACACCCTATTGAAACTACAAATTCACTACCAACCTGATTCTATGAACCTTCAACATTAAGCAAATTATTCATTTAAAAAAAAATCTAAAATTCAATACAACTGTACTTTAAAGCCTACCTGCAAAAGCGGTAGCAAGCTTCCACTGGAGCTATTAGCTTTTCCCCTACAATCACCATTACTTACTACACATCTCAGACTGTTTCCATGAATTACAACATTACACTACAATATTTCAATGACAATTATACACCCACCAAACTGGCTCAAACTCAGTTTCATTACTTACTCTAATTCCCTTGTCCAGTTCATACACCCTTAATCCATTCATTTTGCTCATCCACAACTAACCTATTACACAAAAATTACCACCAAAACCATTTCCTTGCACTCCACAATACCACAACAACAACATTATCTCCACAACAACAGCTAACACCAATCTTCTCACTAAACTGTTACCAGATTAACAACAACTCAGTTTAACCATTTCCAACTTCATTGTCACAACCATACATTCCAAACCTGCCTGTAACTCAATCTGAACTTCAACAAACAATATTATTATCACTTCAGATAGTTCATATCTCGCACCCCAAGATTATTATCCACAACATTAATTCAACACACACGCACACACACACACACACACACACACACACATAACCAGAACCTCATCTTTCCCTTGTTAACTAACATCACAACAATTCCATTTAAGACTCCACATTAACATATCACTCATCCTCCCTGTAATCCACAACAATACCACTACCTGCATAACTAGCTTATGTCTTAGCATTAATTTACCTCAATCTCACCTGTATCAACAATTCAACTCTAACTCTAAACATATTCTGTTTTCAATCACCACCTGCAACCATTCTAGCACCACCATACCCTTCTCAACCCTAAATTCAATTATCAATCACATATCCTCAAACAATAAAATTAAATAACTGATTTAGATTATGTCAGGAAGTAATTACCTCAAACGGTTCCAATTGAGCAATTGACTCTTCTTCTTTCTTTAGATTGATTTAATACTCATCTCACACATCAACAACTCACCAGTTCAGTTCATTCAACAACCAAACGTTCTCATCATTAATATATGTTCACAAACCACCACTTGCTTATCCATATCTCCCTTTCTCTAATTCAAACCAAAACATCAATCACAATCTCCAAACCTAACAAACCCATCCTTTAATTTTTATTAATCATCACTTAAATCGAACTTCAATGAATTCACAGAAACCCTAGCTTTTTGATTATTTGATTCATCTTCAAACCAATTTCACATCATAAATACAACATCAATCCATTCAATCTTCATCCATTATCAACTAGAAATCATCATCAATTGTTCTACACAGATCCAAACTCAAATCCAGAAACCCTAACTTCTAAATCACTTCCTCCTTCGAGTCTGAATCATCAACATACACCATCACAATCACCACCAACTACTGCATAACCTTCTACACCTCCTATCAATCAAAAATCTTACGGTTGATCTCTCAAAAGCAACAGGGAAGAAAGAGCAAGAGAAGAAGAAAGAAGAAGATAATAAAGAAAGAAAAAAAGGAAAGAAGATATGATTTATCTTCACAGTTTGGTGTCGATAAGACCAAGCCCAAATTATTGATACACCCAATAGAGGATAAAGGAAGCCCTAGTCGGTCCAATGGAAAAAATATTATTTTCCCTTCAAACAAATCTGATAATATCTTATTCGTACGATATCCGAATGACACGTTCGAGTAGTCCATACCTCCTAACGTTTTGAGATCTATCTGACGATACTAGTTTTGTATCTAGATCGTTGTTAAATTAGTTTCTATTAATTAACGTTCTTGTTAAACTAATCGAGTCCTTAGCGGCTAAATCGTCTATTGATCCTTATTAGACTAGTCAAATAGCATTGACGAGCTTGAGGGTATTTACAGTTTCGAACCCATCTTCTTCATTAGAAATATTGCGAGATGCAATATCTCCAATTATATCTTATGCCCAGGACGGAATGTTCTTTGAACTTGACCTCGTGTGGTCTAGATCTTCCATACGATAGAGTGCTGATGTTTTTAGTTCAAGACATTCTATGTGTCCTCTTAAGGTATCCATTCCTTGTTGAAAAAGTTTTTCTAAACACTTGTCTAGATATACCTTTCGACACGTCTCTGTAATAAGATCCTCAATAAGGATCTTATTCCTTATTTGTGAATACTCCAGCAAATGAGTAAGAATTTCACTCTATAGTCTGCTGATGAACTTTGTTGCATAGGACCATTTTTTATTCCTCATAATCTATCATATTATTTTGAAGATTGAGTATATCTATCTTTCCTTCACAAATTCTTACATTCAGCCGAACAATAAGTTCTACGACATCGCCTAGACTGTCAATGGTTATTCCCTTTTCTGAATAGTTTTCAACATGTTTGAAAAATCTATCCAACACCTTTCGAAATTCAGAACTTGGGAAAGCTAGTGAATTTAATCTCTTTTTACACTTGGAACCAGAAGATTTTTCACTAGAGATTGAACTCGGATCCAAAACATGTTTCTTGAGTTTCAGATTCATTCTTTTTTGTTCAGGAACCTGATTCGCAATCAAGTTATTAGTCATAGACTTTTTCTTTGATTTTCGAAAAGATTTTCGAGACCAATTTCCATTGACCTTCCCTGAGATATTATTCTCATTATCTTGACATATGTTAATTGAATCATATATAGATCCAATTTATCATAGGTTGGATCGCACCAAATACAGATTGTTAGATATTTTCATGTTTGCCCTCCCTGATACCAATTGAAAAGACGAGGGTACCCAAATATACCTCAATCTAAAACTTTTCCACCTATAAGTCCTTTTTCAAAAGTTATTGTCTATGGACTGAGTCGAGACAATACAACTAATCGGTTCACACTTCATGTGATCGTCTATGGATACAAGATCGATACAATACAACAACGAAGTATGTTTACTTGATAATAGGTTCAGACTTAACCAAACTCTAGGGATTGTCTATCAAGTAAAATAAGAATTAGCGTTTGTGTATTTTACTTCTAATTATAATAAAACAATTATAATTGCGGAAATAGAAAAGTAAAAGACACAACAAGATTTTGTTAACGAGGAAACTACAAATGCATAAAAACCCCGGGACCTAGTCCAGAATTGAATACTCTCATAATTAAGCCGCTATACAAAATAAAACCAGCTTCGTATAGTTGAGACCAAGAAACTAAACCTATAGTTCACCTAGTTCCCTCAGTATTTCTACGCCTATAACTTGTAATAAGTCACGTACTTGGAACAATTCCTTTGGTTCGTATTCCAAACAGTAAAGGAATAATAAATCTGTTCGGTAACAACTCTTTTCAACCAACATGATATAAGTTTGACAAAGGCTCTTTCGTTTAACCAATAAACTCCTTTGTCGGGTCCTTAGATCAATCTCTCAATAACTACCGAAGTAATTGTTAGATTATGCAATCAATACTATAAATCACAAAGAAGTGTATTGATGCCGATATATTTAACTAATCAATCCAATCTATCACAAAGATAAACCGATTATAGTTGGATCCCTTTCTATCCGAAACAAGTATTGTGCACACCAAAGATTATGAACCCAAAAAGTCTTCTTGTCTTCAAATCTTCTTTAATCTTCAATCAGCACCTGCACACAATCAACTTGAATCTCTTGTGTTCAATCACACACAGAATGGGGTCTATTAACGTTGGATTATCACAAGACGTCTTTAGATCTACAAACAGTCTAAAGATCCCTGTCAAAACTTTGATCTAGTTTGAGTGAATCTTATATCAGAAGAGAAGATTCTCAAGCATAAACAAACTAGGTCCAATCAAAGTTCAACAACCGTTAGTCAATCAAATTAATCAAAAACTAATAATAAACCACTATTATCTAGTTTCCCACCAATGGTACTAATAGATCTTCTCAATCCCAAAGAAGTCTTTAAACTGAGCAGCCGTAAGAGATTTCACCTAATTAGATTACTTTCCTCTCCGAATAGGCGGCTCCACCAGTAATAACACAACTAGGTAATTTTGCTGGCTTTGAGGATTAGTTTAATCAAAATGCAAACTTCAATATTTATAGACAAGGAAGTTTGGACACCAAGGAATCTCCAAAAACGAATATTCTCAAAGATATGCAATAAACATAAAATCGGTTTTCATAATTCCTGGAAACGCTTTGTCCAAATATTGACTGAAATCCCAATAGAAAAATCTATAATCAGTAACTGCACATTACTATTATTATTTTCTAAAGATATACATTTATTTGCTGGAAAATAAATAGCATATAAAAACTAAGAAACCTCAAATAAAAGATTCTCAATTTATTTAGATCCTGAGATTTTTCCTTTAGCTATTAAGAAATATCTTTGAACAATTAATGACAAAAGTTACTGCACATGTTCAAAGTATGTCGACATCTTAACTTTGCAAGTCCTTTTTCATACTTACAATCTTGGAAACGATTTTCCACACTTCCAAACAAGTTTAGAATTGGTTCGTCTGAATTCCAAGAACTATGTGATTGATTATCCTATCAAATCACCAATCATGGGTTTCATGGTCCTACCAAAACAAGTTTCGGTTCTACCTCCATGTGACTATTATGCATAGTCACATTAGTTACCAAAATTCGGTTGACTAGGTACTAGGATCGGTTCCCCTAAAACAACAAAATTATTGCACATGTTCATAGGATCGGTTCCCCCATCTACTAAAAATGTATTGAACCTCTTACAAGGATCGATTCCCCTCTTGTAAATTTGTTGCACCTCTTACTAGGATCGGTTCCCCAATGAATAAATAAAAGTTGCTATTTACAAGGCATCGATCATACCATCTAGAGTGATTACTTAAGATCGGTTTCACTAATAAAATTCATACCATTACATAAGTAAGGCCTTGTGAATAGTTTTACCAATATACATAAACAAATTATGAGCAGTTATACTAAACACACATATTGGTAATTCAAAATAGATTTGCAATGAATAACAATACCAATAAGCCTAGCGATTTCCCTTTCGATTCACAAAACAAGTTTATGAACTTACTTCCTTTAAACAAATGTAAAACATTATTTCCTAGGATGAAATCTTCACTCATACCCATACATAATCACAATAGCATTCATGTGATCATGTCGATGGCTTGTATACAAATTTTAATAGTTAAGCAATAAACCTCGTATTATATTCCTTAATACTATGTCTAACTAGAGTATCATACACAACTTCATAGTTATGTTTTCAATATGCACGACTTGAAAGATACGTTAGGGAATGAAATAATTAAAGTCAAATATTACTAACCTCAAGAGGAAGGATGATGTTATCTTGGTAGCTCCATACTTCTTCACATTCTTCAAGACTTCATGTAATACTTGTAAGTCTCATATCCTAATACTTTCAAGCTAACATATATGAAGTTGACTCTAGTATATAATCAAGCGACTCTTTAAATGAGTTTTGATTCACTAAAATATGACAACCAAACTTGACATACCAATGCTTGGTGGGTTAAACCGAGCTATGCTCTAAAAGATGTAACCGGTCCTGGTAACTTGTGTGACCGATCACAAGTGTTTCCATATTAGGGTATAACCGATCCTAGTGATTGGTAGAACTGATTGAACCCATGGATGTGATTTGATATTTGATCAATCACATAGTAGTCTTGGGATACAGGTGAACCAATTCTAAACTTGCTTGGAAGTGTGGTATAACCGATTCCAAGAATGTAAATATGAAAGATGATTTACAGATAAAAGATGTCAACATACTTTGAACATGTACAATATATCTTATCATTTATTGTTCAAAGATATTCCTTAGTACTCAAGGAATGTACCGAAATTAATTAAGAATCTTTTAATTAAGGTTTTTGGTTATATATGCTTTTAATGACCATCAATTAAATGCATATCTCTAGAGAATAAAAATTAGTAATGTGCATTTACTAATTGGAGATTTTCTATTGGGAGATTTTGGAAAATATTGGGCAAGTATTTGATGGAATTATGAAAACCGAATTTTGCTATTCATTCCATATCTTGAGAATATTTTCAGTTTTGGAAATTCCTTGGTGTCCAAACATCCTTGGTCTATAAATACCTAAGTTTGCATTTCTAGCAAACTATCCTAAGAGCCAGGCAAACTTCATTTTTTTGTTGTTTCTATGGAGCCGTCTATTCTGAGAGGAAAATACCCTAATTATGCGAAATCTCTTATGACGACTCGTCTAAAGACTTTTGTGGGATCAAGAAGCTCTACGAGTATAGTTGGTGGGAAACTAGATAACTGCAGTGTTAGAAGTTTTCGATTAATTTGATTGACTGGCGGTTAGAGAAATTTTGATTGCACCTAGTTTGTTTATTTTTGAGAATCTTCTATTCTGATATAAGATTCACTCAAACTAGATCTAAGTATCGACAAGATCTTTAGAACTGTTTGTAGATCCAAAGACATCTTGTGATAATCCATTGTTAACAGACTCCATTCTATATGTGATTGATCAGAAGAGATGCAAGTGGTGTTGTACAGGTTTAATTGAAGATTAAAGAAGATTTGAAGACGAAGATTTTTTTTAATTGGTTTCTCATATCTTTGTGTTGCACAAACCTTGATCGTCTGGGATCCAACTAGAATCGAATTTATTCAATTGATCAGTTATGTAAGATCGACATTCACAGTATATCTCTTTGAGATTTATTTGTATTGAGTGCGAATCTAAACTTGGCTACTTCGGTAGTTATTGGATAGATTGATCTAACTAGGTAAAGGAGTTTATTAGCTTAAACGGAAAAACCTTTGCATATGACTTGAGATATCTTATCTTAAAGAATCAATAAAGTTGTTACCGAACATGAAAAAGTGGGGGTCTAACAACCTCACCCAATATTTTGCTTAGCAATCTGTATGGACTAACTCCAATATACTTTCAAGAGAATCAACTAGAAAGTCAGAGTCAATCTTAATAAAAAGTATATTAAAGAGTAAAATCTCAATTTCTCAATTCAATCCGCAATCAAACAAATAGGAATTTGTGAGCCTGATTGAATATAAGAGAAATAACTTGAATGGTACCAAAGACCAGTGTTCAAGGATCAATCAATTTCAATCAACAACAAAAGGTTGGATTTACCAATTGATCGATTCAACGCACAACCTGTGATATTTCAATTATATAACAAAATATAATGCAGAAAAGAAATAACACAGATGCCAGAAGTTTTGTTAACGAGGAAACCGCAATTGCATAAAAACCCCGGGACCTAGACCAGATTTGAACACCACATTGTATTAGGACGCTACAGATACTAGCCTACTCCAAGTTAACTTTATACTAGAATGTAGTTGAACCCTAATCAATCTCACAATGATTCAAGGTACAGTTGTGCTCTTTACATCTCTGATCCCAGCAGGATACTACGCACTTGATTCCCTTAGCTGATCTCACCCACAACTAAGAGTTGCTACGACCCAAAGTCAGAGACTTGGTAAACAAATCTGTATTACACAGAAAAGTCTATTGAATAGATAAATCTGTCTCCCACAGATAAACCTACGAGTTTTGTTCCGTCTCTTGACTAATCAAGGTGAACAGGAACCAATTGATATATCGGACTTATATTCCCGAAGAACAGCCTAGTAATATCAATCACCTCACAATAATCTTAATCGATTAATGAAACAAGATATTGTGGAATCACAAACAATGAGACGAAGATGTTTGCGACTACTTTTCAATCTTGCCTACCGAAGATAAATCTCGAGAAAATTTTAAAGAAAATAGTACTCAATCACGATATAAAATAACAAGATCAGAACACACAACTATAAAGAAATAGTTGGGTCTGGCTTCACAATCCCAATGAAATCTTTAAGTCGTTAACATACAGGGTTTCGTGAAAAACCTAAGGTTAAAGGAGAATTTACTCTAGCTTATGCAACTAGTATCACACAAGAGGTGTGGGGATTAGGTTTCCCGATTGCTAGAGTTCTCCTTTATATATATTTCAAATCAGGGTTTGCAATCTAAGTTACCTTGGTAATAAAGCATTTAATATTCATTGTTATATGAAAACCATAATAGATTCAAGCTAATATCTTTCAACCGTTAGATTGAACTTAGCTTGTTATATGCAAATGAAATGTATCTTCATTTAGGTTTGGGTAACCGTACCTAAACGTGTACACTTAGTCGGTTCCACAATAGTTAACCAATGTTAGCCATATGATAACTTTCATATCAACCTTATTCATCTACACCATAACTAGTTTAAATGACTCAAATAAAACTAGTTAGAGAGTTGTTCAATTGCTTAGATCTCATAGAAGTATACAAGACACAATTGAAGCAAAATCGATTTTGATTCACTCGAATCAATTCATGAGCATCATAGCCACGTTTTGCAAAATATTGGATTCCTTATTATATAAATTTTTTAGTTCATGAACAAACAGATTTTAGAATGGTAACCTACTTAATTATGTAAATTGGTACGCATACCTAAGTATCTGGATCGAGTTTGGTTATGCTAGTATGGGTACGGGTATGCATACCAATTCACTATCCAAAATCCAGTAGAAATTCACGAAACCCAAACTTTCGTCAGTATGCGTAGGGGTACGCATACCTAGGTTCCGGACATCTAACAACCAACCAGTACGCATACTTAGGTTCCTGGTTTTGGATTTTTACACAAATGTGAATACACACTATGCTTATATCCAAACATGGTTACTTGTTCTAAACTCTCATTTTAATCATTGAAACTTTCTTAGAGTATGTCAATAGTTATTATCCACAAACTATTAGCATCAAAGAGATTTTCAAGTTATTTAAATAATCAATATGACTTTCGTCCAGAGTAAAGACGAACTTGGTTAAAGCGAAAGCTTACCAACACATATTTCGAGAAATAGATAAGTGAGTTAAACTCAGCTTGAAATAGCAAATTTGTATAATTAAAGTCTATATAACAATACGACTTTTGTCTCAAAATAGGAGATAGAATAGATAGACTTTTGAGTGATAGATAAGTTCAAGTTTCCACGTACCTTTTGTTGATGAAGTTCCACAAGTTCCCTGGAGTAGTTCTTCGTCTTCAATCGATGAACGCCGTGGAGTCTAAAGCTAAACTACACTTACTGTCCTAATCCGAGACTTAGCTATAAGTTGACTAGAAATCAAGACTTATAGTTTTGGCAACTAAACTTGACAAACAAGCTTGAGATAGCAACTCTTGCGAGTTCCACCGAGCAGTTCTCTAACAATCTCCCCCTTTGTCAGTTTTAGTGATAAAACTATCAATACATATGGAATACAAAATAAATAAACTTTGTAGCTTCTCATACAAATGCTTGATCTACTTGGTTCTCCAACATTACTAGAAATCTTTGTCACTTCCTATTACTCCAATGATTCCAAATGTGTTCAATTCCAAATCATTATTGTTAAAGATCCGTAGCTATAACAATGAGAAAACAGTTGCTTTCAATCATTGTTATACAGTGTCATAATATTATTACATAACATCAAAGTTCAATTGTATCACAACTTCGACAAAAATACTATGGTGATATGTATCACTCCCCCTTAGTCAATACTTCATCTCACGTGAAAACCACTCCCCCTAACATAATGATCTGTAAACCATATGTATTTGTAGTGTTGACCTACACATTAATTCTCCCCCTTTTTGTCAATAAAATTCGTAAAGGTACGAAAATTAGTGGGATCCTAATGAAATTTCCATAGAGACACTTCATGACCAAAAGAGAAGGACATATCAACTTGTTTAGATGCAATCATATAGCCGAAACTAAATGCATTCATCAAGGAGTTTATAAAGATACATGATAACCCCTATAATATTCCACAGCCACACTCCCCACAAAGATTTGGCGATTAAGCACAAGTTCAATGAAGAACTCTCCCCCATAAAATATCATTCCAAAAGGAACAACAAGAGAGACCTTACTTTTACAAGAAAAGAAGGATTTCTTTGGAGATTAACAAATCTCATGAAACATGAATTTTGTATCCAAAATACTCAATTAAATTAACCACAAGAGAACCCATGATTAATTTAATCGGAAATGCTCCCATAAGAAAACTTACGGAGCCGCACAATATTTACACAAATATGTGGATCAGGGAAAGACCTATACTGCGGAATATTCAAAGATTCATTCTATTTTTCATCACTATTTGCATCGAGACATATAATAGACTTAATCTTTATAAACAAAAGTTCATCCTATCTTCCATCAATATTTGCATAAAGACATAATAGGCTTAACTTTTGTATGTCAAAAGTTTATTCAATCTTTTATCAATATTTGTACAAAGACATAAGAAAGAGTTAACTTTTGACAGTGTATGGGACAATCATAGTTCACGGATGCAAACACACATATCCCATAACAAGTTGCAATATTTAGAACCATAAAGATTAATACTGCAAAATCATCTTCCAAATAAACTTTAGAATATAAATAAATAAATCTAAAAATATTGCAAGATGAAAATCGTTGGAAATAGCTATGTGTACTCACAATAATTGCTATTCAAAACCCTAGTTATCCTTCTTAAAACAGAAGAATAAATTCTCATAATAAATTTCCTAGATATTAATACCTTTGAAAAATTCTTTATCATCCCGAACTCCTTGTCGTTAACATCCATTGGAACATAAGGTTCATGAAGATAGGAGTTAATATCAACAAACCTTCTTAACTGATGCCGAACCAGGGCCTTCTGAATTTCAAGGGTCCCAAACACAAAAGACTTTATTTGTTGCACTTCCTTTATTAATTCCTTTAATTCTTTAAGAACACCAGAAAATTTCTGAAGATTTGAAGGGACAACCCTTGGTTTTATCACATTCCTCCTTTTCCTTTTCAGAATTGAGTGTAAAGGATAATTATCTTTTTTCCTTTATGATTGATGGATTAACAATCATATTAACATATTTTCCATCATAAGTCATGATGCTTGGAATCTCCATAACAATATGGATTCGTGAAAGTGATTCACAGAACAAGCTCAACAAGCAAACTTATGATAAAAGAGTTTCTCAGAGAAGGAAAAATGAATGTAGGGTTACAAAACCTTTATACACTGAAAGGATTCACGTACGCAGAACACATACCCTAAAGAAGGAAGAATTGTCTATAATACTCTTTTTTTAATTGATATCACAGAGAAAAACTTTTCAAAATCAATTAGATAAAAGACAAAAGAATTCCAAAACAAATCAAAAGAAAAAGAAAACACACTTTTTTTTTTAAAACCTGTGAAGTGCCAACTCTTATCTCTTTTGAACCAGGCACGTGAGACAAAGCACTTAACCAACACAATTACATTGTGCTGGGGTGAACAATGATCTGCCCACCATACTTTTCTTGAATAGAATTCATAGTTCTCTGTTTTCTAGACTGTTTAGACCGAAACCTTTTTTTTAATGGTCTAGACACATCTTTGGAAATTAACTTATTTGGAGAAGAGATAAGATTACATACCTCAGTCGATTTCTGAACAAGTTTTAGCTTGTTAGCTAATCGATTTGCTCTTCGTTGAGGTTTGCTGACATATCTTATCTTATATTTGTACTTGAAATATTTTGATAAGTCATGACCTTTGAGAGTATAATAAGGACATGTCAAACTGGAGGAAGCTTCATATATCACAGATGTGCAGGCTGCAAGACACATGGTGGAACCTGCAAAAATAGAAGAAGAATTTCCAGTGGGCAAAGAGAAATCCATTTTATCCTCCAAGATGGTTGAAGTTTCTTCTGGAAGAATATCGATATTGATGAACGTATGCTATAATTATCAAAATCAGTATTTTCACAGAAGAGTGCAACATTTAATTTTTCGTCTTCATTAGAATCATAATTGTCAGACATTTCATCAAGAGTTGCAGAAAGACCTTTGTTCCCAGTGTACTTTCTACGATTTGGAAGCTCATTTGCAAAATGACCAAAACCTATACACTTCAAGCACTGTGGCATATCCTCATCATCAGTATCCTTGTCTCTGGGAAGAGCGCAATTGTGAGGTTTAACTGATGACTTAGGTTTGTCTCTAGTGAACCGTTTACTACTCTTCAAAAGAATACTTATAAACTGTCTCGTGATCAATGAGACTGACTTGTCAAGGTCTTCATATGAAGAATTAGTCTCAGAAATATCATCTTCAGAGATGCCAACACTTTTACTTTTATCAAGTAATTTAGTGTTCTTTTGTGCTTTGAAAGCAATATCCTTTCTGTATTTGGATATATGTTCATGATCAAAGATCTTTAACTTCCCAACAAGAGTATTTATGGAAAGCACATCAAAGTCATTTCCTTCAACGATGGCGTGTTTCTAAGAATCATATCTGGATGGCAACGATCTGAGAATTTTCAGCATAATGTCCTTTTCAGGAATAGTCTTACCTAATGCAAAAGATGCATTAACAATTTCAGACACTTTGTGAATAAACTCATCAAATGAATCTTCATCTGCCATACGAAGGTTTTCCCAATCAGAATTTAGGTTTTAAAGCCAAGCTTCCTTTTCACAGGTATTCCCTTCAAATACGGTTTCTAAGATATCCCAGGCATCTTTAGACTTCATGTAAGTAGTCACATGATGCTGCAGATCTTGGGTAATGGCATGGATGACAGCATTTAACCCGTCATAATTTTTCTTTGCAGCAAGAACTTATAAAGGATCATAATTACCTATATCCTTTGGAGTAGTTACACCATTCACTATAACTAAGGGAGGATCATAGCCATTAACAACCCTAACCCATGATTGAAAATTACGCGCTTGAAGAAAGGCACACATAGCAATTTTCCACCATAAGTAATTTGAGCCATCGAAGACTGGTGGTATGTTTATTGAGATATCACTTCTATCCATAGAGTCAGATCGCTACAAACACAGACTTATGAGGTATTGGACGTGTTTGCCTGCTCTGATACCAATTGAAAAAGCGGGGGTCTAACAACCTCACTCAATATTTCGCTTAACAATATGTATGGACTAACTCCATTATACTTTCAAGAGAATCAACTAGACATTCAGACTCAATCTTAATACAAATTATATCAAAGATTTATATCTCAATTTCTCAATTCAATCTGCAATCAAACAAATAGGAATTTGTGAGCCTGATTGAATATAAGAGAAATAACTAAACGGTACCAAAGACCAATGTTCAAGGATCAATCAATTTCAATCAACAAACAAAGGTTGGATTTTCCAATTGATCGATTTAACGCACAACCTTTGATATTTCAATTATATAACAAAATATAATGTGAAAAAAAAAATAACACAGACACCAGAAGTTTTGTTAACGAGGAAATCACAAATGCAGAAAAACCCCGGGACCTAGTCCAAATTTGAACACCACATCATATTAAGCTGTTACATACACTAGCCTACTCCAAGTTAACTTGGACCGGAATGTAGTTGAACCCTAATCAATCTCACACTGATTCAAGGTATTGTTGTACTCCTTACATCTCTAATCCCAGCAAGATACTACGCACTTAATTCTCTTAGATGATCTTACCCACAACTAAGAGTTGCTACAACCCAAAGTCGAAGACTTGATAAACAAATTTGTATAGCATATAAAAGTCTATTGAATAGAAAAATTTGTCTCCCACAGATAAACCTACGAGTTTTGTTCCGTCTTTTGTTAAATCAAGGTGAACAGGAACTAATTGATATACCATACTTATATTCCCAAAGAACAACCTAGAAAAATCAATCATCTCATAATAATCTTAATCGATTAAGGAAACAAGTTATTGTGGAATCACAAACGATGAGACGAAGATGTTTGTAACTAATTTCTAATCTTTCCTACTGGAGATAAATCTCGAGCAAATCTTAAATAAGATAATAATCAATCATGATAGAAAACGGCAAGATCAGAACACACAACTACAGAAAAATAGTTGGGTCTGGCTTCACAATCCCAACGAAGTCTTTAAGTCGTTAACCTACATGGTTTCGTGAAAAATCTAAGGTTAAAGGAGAATCGACTCTAGCTTATGCAACTAGTATCACACAGGAGGTGTGGGGATTAGGCTTCCTAGTTGCTAGAGTTCTCCTTTATATAGATTTCAAATCAGGGTTTGCAATCTAAGTCACCTTGGTAACAAAGCATTCAATATTCACCGTCAGATGAAAACCTGAATATATTCAAGCTAATATCTTTCAACCGTTAGATCGAACTTAGTTGGTTATACACAAATAAAATGTAACTTCATTTAGGTTTGGGTAACCGTACCTAAATGTGTACACTTAGTCGGTTCAACAATAGTTAACCAATGGTTAGCTATATGAGCACTTTCATATCAACCTTATTCATCTTCACAATAACTAGTTCAAATGACTCAAATGAAACTAGTTAGAGAGTTGTTCAATTGCTTAGATATCATAGAAGTATACAAGATACAATTAAAGAAAAATTGATTTTGATTCACTCGAATCAATTCATGAACATCATTGCCACGGTTTGCAAAAGATTACATTCCTTATTATTGTTTATGGGTAAAAACTACTTCTGCTAGTTTTGGTAATTTGAGGTGTATGGATGAGAAATGAATCTAAACCCTAAATAAATGCACTGCATGGGAGTGCTTTTGATTCGAGAGATCAATCTATACAATTCTGGCCTAAACCAAGAAATATCTGTTCCAGACTTGTTTCGGTCACAAAGTGAAGGAGATGGGGTTGATCTTAGGGAAGGAATCGAAGAAGGTGTTGAGATTGTGAAGGTGTAGGCTTATTTATGAATCGTAACAGAAGGGTGAGCAGGCTTACGATTAATGCAAGCAGGCTCTGGGTGTTTGAATACACTTCGTATTAACACTTGGTTTCTGTGTTGTTCTTTGTATTGGAAATAGGGAGAAGAACCTATTTTTACAAGTCATTTGAGCCTCATTCACGTCTCTCGTAGGAAGTGGAGGAAGTGAAGTTATGGAGTAGTGGAGTTGTGTGTTGGTGTCACACGATTAGTCTTGCCCACTTCTCCCATCATCACTAACCATACATGTCTTCCTGACACATTGTTGTGATGGTGCGTTGCACGCTGCACGCTGTAACCCGCCAGACCAATACCCAAGTATATATCCCACAGTTTGTGACATGATTGATGTCTCGAGTGTATGTATCATGGGACCCACATAAGGTAGCATGTGATGCTAGGTTAAATAACTAAGTTATTTAGAAAGTCGATACGAAGTATCGAGTGTAATCTATGCAGGTTATGCATCGGATGTATTCAACATGTATGAAGCATCGCTGTTGAGCATCATGCACTGCCTACTTCGAGTGATAGTTTGGAGGCTGCATGGGCGAGCCATGCCTTAGCCGATCACATTATGTGGAAGAGTGGCGGACGGTGATCACGGTGATATCTCACTTGTCGCCTAATTCCCATTCTAGGCTACCCGTCCAAGCTAGCGAAGTTGGATGGATGAGATGGCTTGCAACCCTAATCTGCGACCGTTGGATTAGGGTTTGGGAGGTATGCAAGCTGCCACTTTCAATTCGAACGAATTTCAAACTTAGGGAGCGTTTATGGAGGGACCGATTGGTCTTGCAAGGAGGTGGCACGCCGGTGTTTACGCCCATGCTTGCTTGACTCGCAAAGGTCCAATCTAGACCACTCAATTTTGTCGGCAAAGACGAGTGGTCGAGATTAGATTTCAACAAAAATCCTATGTCGCAAAGGATTTGTTAAGGCAGTGTGATACACCACTTTTGGGCCCGCGAACCGAGGCGCCTTACCAAGGACGGATTTGGACGATCGGTCGGACATGAATCCGGGCCCACGGTGGTCATGCTAGCATGTTTGGCCTCCCCTGAAGTTTCATCTTTGCCTTCCATTCAAGCCTGCGAAGATGGACGCTTGAGATGATTTTTCAACACATGGATGATGCCGCAAACCCCAATTTAAGACCAAACATAGTTGGTCTTGACTGATTGGTCAGGTATGTAGGCGGGCCCACGGTGTTTTTGTTGACATGCTCTGGGCCCTTTGAATATACATCTACCCCCTCCATCTATGCCTGCGAAGATGGACGTTTGCGATAGATTTGCGACACATGTAATGTGTCGTAACCCTAGTTTTAGGGTTTCATGTCCATGCTGCTATGGATGGACGAACTGGTAAGCTATGCTTCCCTTCCCTCTTGGGGAGGTCGACCATGCGGGGCCCGCATTGGGTCGGTGGTGAATACTCCAACACCTGCTTGAGGGTTATGGATTCGATATGGGCCATCCAATCATGCTGGTGAAGTTGGATGGTTGTGATCATTTCTGAGACTGATATGGTCAGTCCGGATACTCAATCGGGCTAGTATAACACTCCGAGAAATGATTCTCTTTTGTTAGAAAATGGTGTAGCATGTACGGGTATTTCGTGCATGCCTAATTGTTGGTACTTGGAT
This sequence comes from Papaver bracteatum, assembly GCA_023529315.1. Classification (NCBI taxonomy): domain Eukaryota; kingdom Viridiplantae; phylum Streptophyta; class Magnoliopsida; order Ranunculales; family Papaveraceae; genus Papaver; species Papaver bracteatum. The sequence goes on from JAJJWX010004210.1 coordinate 1,247,974, forward strand.
ATTCATGCTACTCTGTCGAGAGTAACAATCAGTCATCATGCCGCACTAACAATAAGAGTTCTGCTAAGAACAACACAGGAAATAGAAGGCGTTTCATGCATTAATAAATAATGCTAAAATTCATAGAATACTTGGGGATTGTTGCTACATGCTCCATTCTAGGTGAATTAATAAAGCGGAGAAGTATTCATCGCTTATCAAATGGCCTTATCCTCTGTAGGATGGCTGCACAAAATATTGGTTTTACGGCTTTAGCCCTGAACTAAAATCCACCATCAGCAATTATATAAATGTTTTAGTTCATGAATAAACCGATTTTAGAAAGTAACCTACTTAAGTATGCAAATGGGTACGCATACCTAAGTAGCCGAACCGAGTTTGGTTACGCCATCAACATACTTTATCCCTGAACTAAAATCCACCATCAACATAAAGTCCCCTGCCTAGCACATGATGGTTACACTATTATGGGGTAGGCATGAGATGGTGACGAATACATGGGAGAAAACGAGATGAAGGGAGCTTACCCGAAAATCCTCGCTCGTCCGCTATCGATTGCACATGTGAACGTGTCGTTACAAGTATGGAATCCTGAGTGGGACCGGTTTCCTTCCTTGGGTGTTCGAGTTGGTAAAGGAATCCTGCTTCTATTAGAATTTTTTAACTATTCTTGTATAAAAAGGGGACCGACCCCCCCCCCCCTTTTCCGCTCGCCTAGCTCCTCTCCTTCGTCGGACGTGTCTATGCTGGACGTGTTGCTGACGTTGCTGTACATCGCTAGACTTCATCGCTGCCGTTACTATTCGTCCTTCAGGTAGGTGCTTCGTCATCTTCACGGAGAATTATCCCGTTGTAGATGAAACTTTTTCACAAGACGTATCGTGATTAATTCCACGCTTTTGCTCATTTTCCATTATTGCATGCAAAACCTAGCTTTTAGGTCGTAGCTTGGAAAACCCTTAGCTTAGATTTAGTAGACACGATTCCCATGAATAAAGGAAAATCGTGCTATGATACGTGTGAATGAATGCGGGTCCCCATACGTGCTTGATTGAATGTGGGTCCCATCGTGTACTCCTGATCGAACATTGACCTTATACCAGCCTTGTGACCTCGACCAACCTGGCTTGATGACGTAGCCCAATACCTGCCTCATTCGAGTATGGGTCCGCAGTGTGCCCGTACTATTCCATTAACTAAACATTGACATAATCAAGTCCCCAAGATAGAACTTGACCCGTTTCTTGGACTGGATGCGTTTCTTTCCATTGCACGGCAGTTGCCTCCAAATATTCGATAAATGTCCACTGATTGTTATCCCGCATTTTTAGCCTTTGCAGACGGTAAGTGAAGACTCCTCTTTTCTCCGAGATCTCATTAACTCGTGAAATATAAAGAAGACGCTGAGTCTTTTCCCATCACATAATTGTTTCTTTCTTTGTTCAGGTATTACTCCACATTCATTGCATAACTTGATCTTTTTGGTGATGACTTTTTGTTAACATAGTCATAGACCCCTTTTTGCAGAATGGAGGCGGCTGGCAAGGACTGTTCTGGTATCTCTCCTGATGGTTCGTTTCTGAGTATTTTCCCGTGATCTTGTGAACACTTTTATCTTTGTACTCAGTGGCGGCTGAAAGGTTTTCTTATTTCTGTTTAATTGTTTGAACAAGTTTCTTATTTTTGATATAAATTCTTCATTAAGACTGCATCATAGTGGTCGTTCCTTCATATGATTGTATGTGATCCTTGAGAGAAGAGAAGTAATGTCATAATGAGATACCACAGACATGTACGCGCCCTCCTGGTGTACGCTCGTGTGCACTCTCCTGATGTAGGCTAGGACAAACTGTTCAAGATGCTTTCCTTTTTTCTTTGTAGGCATTCTATTCCTCCAACTTTACCGAAAAGTGTGAAGTGTTTTCTTTTTAGGGTTCTCTGATTTAATCTGGTGGGTAATAATGGTTTAATCTGGTGGGTAATGATACTCATGTTGAACCTAGATCTTTGTGTCATGCCCAGGGGTAATTTTTTTAAAGAAAATAATACTTTGATTAATTGAGAAATTAGAACCCTAATAATTATGAATGCAAGTATTGCAATCATCTTTTGAAGGAATTACAAAAATAACATGGAAAGGGAAATTGTTGGAGGAATGCCGGAGGAACCATTACGAGAACGTTGGAGAGGAAGAGTAGCACAAAGTTTCTAGGTACTGTAGGGTTTAAGCCATCGTGAGTGGATCGTCACGCCCTCAAGCTTGTCAGTGTTGATTATCTTGCAGTAGCCGCCTAGGATGACATCTGCTACCAAAAATGGTTCATCTTCCTTTGTTGCCGACAAATCAGATTGGTTAGTCATTTTCATCACCACATTTCTGACTTGAAACGTGGTCTTCTTTGCTTCCATATCTCCAATTTTAAACGGATTTGTACTTGGCACATCATCTTGTTTCTGGGACACGTTGTCTCTGACTGCTTCTAAGCTCTTGGAAAAATGTTTGAAAGGACCGGCACCCTACTCACATCTCTTAGTGGCGGTTAGGTTGTTTATTGAAACAAGCCCCCAGGCCTCAACAGGAGGGAGAGTCTTTACTGTTTGTAAAAAAGGTTGTTCGATGAGACTTACATGGGCTTGGAACCTTTTAAGATATGAATTCGGGATTTCTCCAGGAAGTTGCGTCACATTTGCAAGGTGTCGATAGGGAAACAAACAATCTTCAGGATTTGACGGCTTTTTGTAGATTCTTTCAGGTACTGAAATCGTTAAAGGACTCTCTCCTAGTGTTGCTTTGTTATTGTGTATCCACGGGTGTCACATGATCATTTCGTAATTCGGATACTCTTTTACTATGTAAAATTTAGCATGTGTTAGAGTATTACCGATTTTAACTTCGAGGTAAATGTATCCATAGGTGTCTATGAATTCTCCTTCTAAGCTCCTAATCACAGTTGGGATGCGAGTAGCTTCTTGTTTTGAAATACTTGCGTCCCTCAGAGTCTTGACAGTTATGATTTCGAACTCGGAGGCTGCATCAATCAATGCTTTTTCGAACTCGACATCTTTCAAATGAGTGTTGGTCAAGAGTCCCCAGTCCCCTTTTCTGGTCGTGTCTTCAAGGAAAGACTGTGGCCTCGAGACTACTTCCTTTTCTGGATACAAACTCCTACCTGACACAACATGGTTGAGGGCTGTGAACATGTCTTGACGTTGTCCCTTTAAGAGATACAAGATTTCACACAAACGTTAAATCATAGTCTGTACAGTTGTAGATGGGGAAAACCAATTTGCTTGTTTTTAAGGAATTGAGGAGACGACTGTGAGGAGGAGACTTCTTGAACTGAGCGAAATGTTAAACCTCACACAGATGCACCGCTGCAAAGGGGGTGCTTTGAATTCGAGAGATCAATCTGTAGTACTCCGGCCTAAACCAAGACAATGGCCTTTCCAGAGTAAATTCGGTCACAATAGAGGATGGGCTGATCTGTAGGAGGGAATCTTAGGAATGTGTGGAATCAATGGTAATCAAATATTGTAGGTGTGTTGTGAATTCTGAATATGATAAATTCGGAATGATTGAAATTGCTCAGCTGAGAGTAATTGCTCAATTGTTGAGTTATTGATCTCATGTTGTTTGTGAGACGTGAGATCGTTATTCTTATCGTCGTCGTTGTTATTTCAATCATGATTTAGAGACTTATTTATATTGCTGGAATTGTAGACACCATGATCCTATGAAGTGTAACGGTTTATGGAATCAAAGATTGGGGAAGTGTAAATCGTGTTTGAAACTTGTTGCTCATCGTGGGGAGACTTGGTTGATTTTCCATCCACTACTTTGTTAACTCCTTCAACTGATTGCATAACTTTCTCACATACCTCCGTGTATTTTAACACACGTGCCGTAGACCGCCAGACCCCCAAGTGACACGATTGACATCTCGTGGTTAGTTTAGTCAGTTGTTGACTTCATGATTTCATGGGACGATGAGTCCATGTATTTACTGAGTTGAACATGATTTGTAAAATGTTATGAAACTCATGAATTGAACGTGGGCATGATCCTCACGTTGATAGTTGAGGCGAGCAAGTATTATTCTGATTTGTTGATAGTTGAACCAATATTCCTTGATTTGAGAAAGTGTTGCTCATCTGATGAATTATTGTTAGCGTGACCAAAATAAAATATTAATTAAAATATTGGTAGTTGAGCCGAGTATAATTAATAAGAGTACTGATCATGAGATCGTCATAAAATTATTAGTGTTTGAATCTGGAATTATGATCCTTGGACTCATAAACCCTAATTTGATCAATTGATGGTTTATTTGAAAATTAACCATGGAATGAAGGAGGGACCGGCTTCATGGGACCGTGGGTCGACCATGTAGCGCCTAGATGCTCACGTGAGCAAATATCAAGGTCTCCTGAAAACCAGTTGATTTGATGAAAGGAAGATTAAATTTTGGTTTCATCGTTTATTAAATTACTACTGGGTTCAGTATTAGGTGATAAAACCTAGATATGAGAGATAGGGACCGACCAAGAGAGCTTGGGCCGGCTCTTGGTGGTCATGGGACCAATTGTTGGTCATTTGAGCAATCCCCAGATTGGTTGAAACCCTAATTAACGCCCTTTACTAGAATCAATGTAGAATTCTCATACGGACTCGGATTTTGATGGTCCAACATTTAATCATCCTTACTAGGATCTGGTTCTGAAAAAGTCCTACTCCATTCTATACGGAAAAGAATTTCCTATCTCCCTACGCAGGAATATTTAGGTTTTAAGCTCGTTCGGGAGGTGAAAACAGCCCGAGAGTAAAACTGAGGAAGGATTCAAGGGGCCAGTCCCGTGATATTTTTCCTAATTTTATTATGTTTTTTCATGATTTTAGGGAAATATCATAAAACCAAGGAGTTTGTTAAAACCAAGGAGTTTTGTTGAAATCAATGAGTTTCCATGAGATGAGGAAAACATAATAAATAATAATAATAAAATAAGGGACGTGTGGGACCGGCTTGGGCATGGTTGGCCGGCTAGGGCCCGGTCCCGTGAGTTTTCCCTAATTTTATGTATTATTTCATGATTTGAAGGAATTTCATAATTTGAAGGAAATATCATGAAATCAAGTAATTTCATGGGATTAAGGAAACATGAAAAATATAATAATAATAATAAAATAAAATGTGTGGGGGCCAGCTAGGGGATGACCGGCCGGCTATGGCCCGGTCCCACGGGTTTCCTTAATTTTATATTATTTTTCATGGGATCAAGGAAATATCATGAGATTAAGGAGTTTTCATGAGATTAGGGAAATAATAATAAAATGATGAGGAACCATGAGGTGTGGGGCCGACCGGGATCAAGGCATGTCCGGTTGGCCAATGATCACGGCCCCACAATATTTTCCCTAATTTTATATTATTTCCTTCGTGCGAAGGAAGCACCATGAAATTGAGGAGTTTCCTCAAAACGGATGATATTTGTTCAAATGAAAGGATTTTCATCAGATCAAGGAAAATAATAAAAAATATGTGATAAAATATAAAACTAGCGTGGGATTGGCCACGGCACGGTCGGCCGGTCGGTGGGCCCATACTCCCGGCGCCTTGGTCAATTTTTTTAATTATTTATTATTTTCTTTCCTATTTTTCATAGGTTCATCGTTTCGTCGTATTTTTAAATACTCGTTCGTGCGGTGATTGCTAGTGCATCGTTGTTGAGTACACTTGGACCTTTCGAGACGGGGCTTACTCAGAGGTAGCACAGATGCCCGTGTGTTGAATATTTATTACTAACCCATGGAATTCTGCTGGGAAGAACCATGGTTTGCAGTAATGAAATATTGCGAAAATATTTGAATATTTTCGGAAATTCAATGGATGAATCCAAGAATTTAGGAATAATTAACTTGTGGCTCTATACTAGCAGAGCAAGCTGTCTATGAGCATTAATTATCCCGATATGAGCTTTCTGGAGCTTCATATCCTTTATATAGTCAGGGTAAACTCGTTGTTTGTATCCTGAAGACGTTATCGCTCTATACTAGCAGAGCAAGCTGTCTAGGAGCCTTCCATCTTGTGATACTATATAGAAATAATTACTGAAGTGTTCAGTATTCATGAGATATGTTATTGCCTATCCGTGAGACTACATATCTACATGTACTCTGAGAGAAAGTATTTTCAGTCAGAGGATTCGATGAGAGATTCGTGTCTCAATACTCACATCTGACTACAGGATCAGAGGTTCGTATAATTATGGGTTTACGATTTTAGCCTTTATCAAAAATCCTCCATCGACATTAAGTAACCTGCTTAGTGAGGAAAGTTGTGTTCCTCAGTCAGCATTGAATGGTGATTTTCCGGTCATAAATAATATAAGTAATTGAACTTAGTCGTAAGTTAAGACATTACCGGATTTTGATAGTACGAGCAAAACATGACTTGAATGAAGATCCCAGCGGCATGATAAAGCATAGTCTAATGAGCATTGATTTGTGTTGAACCGCTAATTTGGATGACGGGACCTTAATCGTTTAGGATTCGCGAGCCGGGCCCAAAAAGGAAATCCTTATTTTAGGAATAAACGCTCATTTGTTCATTAGTTTAAGGAACAAACAAAATAGACCTGAGTCTAATGATATAAAATTTTGTCTATAAGCTTTCACGAAAACCAAAATTTTATCTTTGTGAGATAGAATAAACTCTCGTTCCAAAGGTGAATGCTCGTAAGAGAGAAAAGTTTTTTTTCTTTTGAAAAGACGTGCGTCTGTTAATAAATTTTTTATCTATGATCTTTCATGAAATTTTTATTTTCGATATGTGAGCGTTCACAAATTTTTGAAAATATACTCTCGCTTCAAAGACAGATGCTAGCGTGAGGGAGCAAAAATATATAGATATATTTTTCAAATTTACGTGAGTTTCACGTTAAATATTTACATATTTTGTAAAATCATGTTTTGATTTTGAACAACTGTTGAAAGTATACATGGTGAAATAATGTATGTGAGTTTTCACAATTGTAAAATGGACGTCTGTCCAATTTTTAAAAAACTAGTGGATGTTCACTCAGTAAAAAATTGACATGGGTTGTTCACAATTTTATGAAAGATTTTGCAAAATCAAGTTTTGATTTTAAACAATTGTTAAAAGCAAACAATAATATCTTCACGGATTTCGTGATTTCATAGTGTATGCACACATGGTAGAAAATCAGTGAATGATCACATGAAGGGTTATGTGAATTATTCATAGTTTCGTAAAAAGTCAGTGTCGACTCTTGAATGATGGATTTGCTCATCTTCACAGGTTTGTTGAAGGTATGAGCAAGTTTTCAAAGTTTTACGTTATTATCACTAAGTTCGTGAAACCGTAAATAGGTAAGAGTTGAGAGTTACCATTTTTGTAGACGCTGATGTGAGCATCCTAATTCCATGATTCATTGTTTTGTCGAATCTTGTGCTCTATATGAACGATGTGCTGAAATAGCCACTTTGCAAGAATGACTGACTCCAAGGATGATACTTCCGAAGATGGTGTTTCCAGAGATGACATCTCTACGGATGAAACTTTAAGAAATGGTACTCCTGGGACCTCTGAGTGATGGTGAGAGATCTTCCATACTGAGTTGTACTTCTGCTCATTTCATTAGCTTTACCACGGGATGATCGTATAGTAAAATACCGGATAAATGTAGATCCCACATAATTGGAAGAAAGTCTACGGAGAACCCAAGGACTACAGGATGTTATCAAATGACGTGCGGTCCCCAGTCGTTTTCTCTGGTGAGTTGTTAGCGCTCCTTGTGTCATGACTTTTACCTACCCGTGCAATTAGGATCACGATACCAAGGTTTGTTACTTCTTTTAGACTTTTTATCCATCGATTGATGGCCTTCAACTTGTTCCCGGGCAAACAATCCATCACTATGAAGAAGTCGATGTAAGCATCTCTTTCGTGCAGGCGATTGTGGCATCTCCTTGAATGAAATAATAATAATCATTGTTGATGAGTCCAGGAAGAAATCATTGTAGATAAGCATCATGTTGATGAAGCGCACTCTTCTTTGGGGCATCGAAATATGGAGAATTCCTGAAATCCTGAACCAAATGGATATAGCGGCATTATCAATGGAGATTCCGGCATTGTCGAGCCTTCAGATGATTTAGAGACTCCCTTAGTAAGTATATATCCTGTAATCTCTTTATAGAAGTATGAAGTTGCTTATTGGTGAATGAATGAATGAATGAATGAATGAGAGTCCATGTGAGTATACGAGTAATTTCGTCGAAATACGTCACCAGAAAATTTTAGACTTCAGCCTTTAATAGAAACGCTGTAGAATCTTCGACCGAAGTCGGATTTTCGTGGTCTTCCCATGTATACTTATGCCTAGGAAATTACAAGATTTAATAAGAAAGACTTTTAAGTTTTGAGAACGTTTAGGGGTCGAAATCGATGAAACAGTAAACTTCCACGAGACTTTCAGAAAATTTTCAGCTGGCATGTGGTCCAATGTTTTGGCCACAACTCTTTGCTCGTTTCTATAATTGCTATGAATTTTTGATATGTTGTAGAAGACATCCATATGAAGCGAATGGTATATGACCCATCCCTATATTCTTCACCAATTGCTACCAGATCGCCTCTTTGTGAGTCAAAAATCGTCTCAGACGAGCTTGTTGTAAAACGCCCCCGTTACGTCTTCAGACCATTTGCTCGTGTCTCGAATGGTTGGTGAAGGATTTTGATGTCATTGGTTCATTTGAGATCAGGAACCCTTGATTGATACATGAGCATGGTGGAGCTTGTAGTGCCATCTTTTGTCGGTAGTAGAAACATTACTTCTGAAACCCTGGTCACGGGACCATAGATGATGTTTCTCTCGAGAGGGGGTGATGTAATGACCATGGTCTCATGACCTGGTGGTGGTATACCTTGTATGATGAATGATTATGACATGAGAGTCTGGTACCACGGGTCTTGGACTGTGAAACTGATCGTCATGATTAGTGGACCGTCAGTCCCCTGTATTTTGTTAAATCTCTCCTTTTAGTTTTATCTTCCTCTGGCAAGACTTAGATAGAGGACCCGGGTGGAAAATTGATGTAAAGACCTAGGTGGTAGAAGTTGGAGGTACCTTGATGAAGGACTTAGCGAAAATACCTGGTGGACATCGATCGACTGTAGAGGTTATGAATCTCGTCCACGAATTTCTGCTTGCATGTAGTATGCTATGGAAGTTGTAGGAACCTCACACGATGTCGGAATTCGATGCTTGACCCAAAATTTTGAAGATAAGAGACTGAGTTATTACATGATAGTATAATCACTCAATTTGGAGTTATAGAAGTCCACCAACGAAGCGTGCATATTTGCAATTTGTAATCCCATACAAATTTTTCAGGTTTCGTAGACCTGACGGTAAAGGCCATATCTTTCAGCTCGTATGTCCGATTAATGCGCCCTTTTGGTATGTTGTAGAAGAGACATAGACGAACATCTTTAGTTGAGGAAGCATTGTCCCATTCCTCACCCATTGGTAAGTTTTTGCAAACCCATGACCTGAAGTGTGTTGTATCTCATTTGTAGAGGTGATGAGAACATCTTGTACAAGATTTTGGATTATGTTCCCCAGGCGTGCCAGCTTTGGGAAGACTTTCATGTGAGCATGTTATCAGGTCTACACATCTTGATATGAATTATTGGTTCTTAGAGAAATCCACTTCATGTGTAACACTTCAGAGAATGATTAGTTGATGAAGCCCTAAGGATGTTGCTCCTGAGACCGTCGTTGGTGCTGAGACTATGAATGATCACGCTCTAGAGATCCTTATTGATGCTAAGATAATGGATAGTATTCCCCTAGAGATTATTGTTGATGCTGATACCACGGTTGAATTTGCTCCAAAGACTGAAAAGGATAGAACCATGATTATAGATACAATCTTTGCTCCTTCTTCCAGTGAGCCACGAACTGGCTTTTTCAGTGAGTCGTCATTGTTTCGGTAGATAGCATCATCAATTTTCGTACAGGATGTGATTGGTGAAGAGAGAAATTTCCTCAATCATGTAGGGGCTTTTGATGTAGAGAAATCCCGTTGATGAAGTTTCACGGAATCGCATTAGGTTTCCCAGTGTACATTGAAGGAGTTAGTGTCATCCATGTATGAATGATGTTGCATCTTCTTCAGATGTCTCATCATGGGATAATAAATACTTATCGATTGTAGTTTAGTAACATATTGATCGTGCTGGTGTTGAATCAATGTGTCATTGTCTAGATATTTATGATGAAGCTGTACTCTTTGATTGTGAGTACAATTTGATGGCTTCTCAGATGCTTGAGCATTGAAGCGTCTACTCCTAAATCATCAAATGCCTTAGGGGTTTGATTATCTCAGCCCTGGAGTTTCTTCTGTTGATTCAGCATCCCAGATTCGACACTTGTGCAAACATCAGAGCCTTCTGATTTTGTGGAAAACATGGACTTGCATGAGAAACTCCCAAAGTGTTTTTCGCCATGTTTGGACATCATCTCAGTAATAAATGTTTCATTGCTTGATTCGGAGAAAGATCAGATTCAAACACTTAGTAAAATACTAATGCGGTGAAGCTACCATTCATAACATCTTATAGAGTTGTTAGCATAATTAAGTCCTCATGATAGGATAACATGTGTGGAAATAAATGACATAGACATGGAATGAGACTTGCATGAATGCGGAACCTCTTGATGAATGTCTATGCATCCTTTTGAAGGTTCTTGCTTCAACCTCGTCAATGTTTGAAATTCCTCAAAGTACTCTGATGATGGAATGTCCGTCAAACCTTCTGGATCAGAACTTTCTTCGTTGGAGAGATGTGTAACCAAAGGCGCTTTGTAAGTATCCATTTTTTTTAGTGTGGATCTACGCTCGTATGAAGGACATGTCATATCCCGGATCTTCCTGATTATGCGAAACTTGGTTTCTGTCCAGGTTGGACTTATGTTTACTTTGAGAGTGATGTAGCCATGAGTATTTCCGAGCGCTCCTTCAAGGTCTCTGATTGATATGGGAGCATGAGTAGCTTCTTGTCGAGTGATTCATGCAGCTCTTAGGGATTTCAGTGGAATGATGTTGATGGCGGTGCTAGAATCGATCAACGTTCTTCCAAATTCGTTTCTTCTGAGATTGACGGTGGTAGGCAGTCCCCATTTGTACATATCTTGGTATGTGGCAGGTGGCTCAAGAAGTATTCCCGGAATGGACTTCTTGACACGATGTGGTTCAGTGCTGTGAACATGTATCTCCTTTGTACCTTCGGCAGATAGAGAAATTCTACATATTTTCTCGAGCAACGATTGAACTGCTTCTTTGAATTCAGAGAGCGCAAGGTTATGACTGGAGAGGATTCTTGTATACTCCTAGGATTCTCCATTTTTTCTTCTATTGGATCTTTCCTGATGAATGACAATTTTATCGCACCATCTTGAACCCAAACTTCCAGTAACTCGATCACTCCTTCATGAGACGAGAGAAGTTTAAGTCTGTACGATCATTTCCCGTTCGATTCCGGGTCAAGGTTTGTGAAAGATTAGTTATCCTTCCGTGATGATTTTGTATGATTGAATGTTGGATGTCGCATGTTTGAGCAGAAGCTTTCCTTTTGCCTCCTAGATCAACAACGTTCATGGAAGGTTGGACATTGTACTATTTGTTGATCAGGCGTCGGCTTCTCCGAGGTTCCTCGACCTTGTATACTTTGCTCAGTAAAGCAGTTATAGTAGTCGTTGATCGTTTAGCTTCTTCATGAAATTATGAGAAAGTGTGGAATCGGAGGTTTTCCAGCAAGGCTCTGTAGACTGGGATCATTCTGTTGATGCACAAGTCTACAAGTTGTTGTTATGTGACGTTTAGGTCGTAGCAGTCTAAGGCTTGAACTGTGAACCATTTCACATAATCATCAGGATGTTCGCTGCTCCTTTGAAACATCCTTCCTAGATTAGAGAGAGTGATTTTCTCTTACACGAAGAAGTATTTTCTGTAGAAAGCATTAATCATCTCTCTCTAATCGTTGATACTTCCCGGTGCGATATTATTTTACCATGTGTATGCTCTGCCTGTCAGAGACTTTGAAAATTCCTTCAGACGGACGACATGTTGTACTCGTGTTCGCCCAATAATTCCAGAAATCGAGAAATATGTTTTTGAGTATTGCATGATCCATCATAAAGAATGAATGTTGGAGCGGTATAACCTTTGGAAGAGAAATCCAATGTATGGAAGCAGGATATGAAGGTTGGTGAAGATGGACAGATGATGCCTTGTCTTTTTCTCGATCCTCAAAAAGTGCTCCAGGTCTTCACGAGTGATGAAACTTGCGGGTTCCATTGCTGGAGAGTCATCTGTAGTTTTGCGAAATTCTTCATCATGTACAACATGGATTGGAGAGATTTCATGATCAGCAGTTGAAGATGTTTCTTTAGCTTTTCCTTTCTCGCGTTAAGGCTGAGTTCGTTCAGATGCAAGCTTGTTTATGAGAGTTTTGAGGTAAGCACACCCTATTTCTGTGTTGCATCTACGTCAGTCTGAACCTTCATGAGATCAACTATGGTAGGAAGATTTCCTCTGGTTTCTTCAGGAGATCAACCGAAGAGTGGATTTTTGATGGCGCCAGTACCGTCACTTGCAGGGGTGATCACCGGAACATCATTGTTTGGAGGAGTAGCGGTACTACTAAAGATTGCGATATTATGATCGGGTTTTGAACCCGGATTAGCAGACCTAAGACCGACCATCTTTGTGAGAATTGAGATTGTAACCGAGAGAATAATCTCCCACTGTGGTCGCCAATCTGTAGATGGGGAAAAATGATTTGCTGGTTTTTACGAAATTGAGGAGACGAAGCAAAATGTTCAACCTCACACAGATGCACCGCTGCAAAGGGGGAGCTTTGAATTCGAGAGATCAATCTGTAGTACTCCGGCCTAAACCAAGACAATGGTCTTTCTAGAGTAAATTCGGTCATAAGAGAGGATGGGCTGATCTGTAGGAGGGAAGCTGAGGAATGTGTGGAATCAATGGTAATCAAAGATTGTAGGTGTGTTGTGAATTCTGAATATGATAAGTTCCGAATGATTGAAATTGCTTAATGGAGAGTAATTGCTCAATTGGTGAGTTGTTGATCTCGTGTTGTCTTTGAGACGTGAGATCATTGTTCTTGTCGTCGTTGTTATTTCAATCATGATTCAGAGACTTATTTATATTATTGGAATTGTAGACACCATGATCCCATGAAGTGTGACAGTTTATGGAATCAAAGAGTGGGGAAATGGAAATCGTGTTTGAAACCAGTTGCTCATCATGCGGAGACTTGGCTGATTTTCCATCCACTACTTTGTTAACTCCTTCAATTGATTGCACGACTTGCTCACATTCCATCGTGTGTTTGAACACACGTGCCGTAGACCTCCAGACCAAAACCCTAGTTGATATCCCCCCAAGTGACACGATTGACATCTCGTGGTTAGTTTAGTCAGTTGTTGACTTCATGATTTCATGGGACGATGAGTCCATGTATTTACTGAGTCGAAAATGATTTGTAAAATATTCTAAAACTCATGAATTGAACGTGGTCATGATCCTCACGTTGATAGTTGAGGCGAGCAAGTATTGCTCTGATTTGTTGATAGTTGAACCAATATTCTTTGATTTGAGCAAGTGTTGCTCATCTGATGAATTATTGGTAGCGTGACCAAAATAAAATATTAATTAAAATACTGGTAGTTCAACCGAGTATAATTAATAAGAGTACTGATCATGAGATCGTCATAAAATTATTAGTGTTTGAATCTGGAATTATGATCCTTGGACTCAGAAACCCTAATTTGATCAATTGATGGTTTATTTGAAAATTAACCATGGAATGAAGGAGGGACCGGCTTCATGGGACCATGGGTCGACCATGTAGCGCCTAGATGCTCATGTGAGCAAATATCAAGGTCTCTTGAAGACCAGTTGATTTGATGAAAGGATGATTAAATGTTGATTTCATCGTTTACTGAATTACGGCTGGGTTCAGTATTAGGTGATAAAACCTAGATATGAGAGATAGGGACCGACCAAGAGAGCTTGGGACCGGATCTTGGTGGTCAAGGGACCGGCTCTTGGTGGCCACGGGACCAATTGTTGGTCGTTTGAGCAATCCCCATATTGGTTGAAACCCTAATTAACGCCCTTTACTAGAATCGATGTAGAATTCTCATACAGACTCGGATTTTGATGGTCCGCCCCTCCATTCTGTACGGAAAAGAATTTCCTATCTCCCAATGCGGGAATATTTAGGTTTTAAGCTCGGAGGTGAAAACATCCCGAGAGTAAAACTGAGGAAGGATTCAAGGGGCCAGTCCCATGATATTTTTCCTAATTTTATTATGTTTTCATTATTATAGGGAAATATCATAAAACCAAGGAGTTTTGTTGAAATCAAGGAGTTTCCATGAGATGAGGAAAACATAAAAATAATAATAATAAAATAAGGGACATGTGGGACCGGCTTGGGCATGGTTGGCCGGCTAGGGCCCAGTCCCGTGAGTTTTCCCTAATTTTATGTATTATTTCATGATTTGAAGGAATTGTATAATTTGAATGAAATATCATGAAATCAAGGAATTTCATGGGATTAAGGAAACGTGAAAAATATAATAATAATAAAGTAAAACGTGTGGGGCCAGCTAAGGCATGACCGGCCGGCTATGGCCCGGTCCCACGGGTTTTCCTTAATTTTATATTATTTTCATAGGATCAAGGAAATATCATGAGATTAAGGAGTTTTCATGAGATTAGGGAAATAATAATAAAATGATGAGGAACCATGAGGTGTGGGGCCGGCCGGGATCAAGGCATGGCCGGTTGGCTAATGATCACGACCCCACAATGTTTTCCCTAATTTAATATTATTTCCTTCGTGCGAAGGAAGCACCATGAAATTGAGGAGTTTCCTCAAAACAGAGGATATTTGTTCAAATGAAATGATTTTCATCAGATCAAGGAAAATAATAAAAAATATGTGATAAAATATAAAATTAGAATGGGATTGTCCACGACACGGTGGGCCCATGCTCCCATCGCCTTGGTCAATATTTTAATTGTTTATTATTTTCTTTCCAATTTTGCATAGGTTCATCATTTCGTCGTATTTTGAAATACGCGTTCGTGCGGTGATTGCTAGTGCATCGTCGTTGAGTACACTTGCACCTTTCGAGACGGGGCTTACTCAGAGGTAGCTT
The DNA here is from genome assembly GCA_023529315.1 of Papaver bracteatum. NCBI lineage: Eukaryota > Viridiplantae > Streptophyta > Magnoliopsida > Ranunculales > Papaveraceae > Papaver > Papaver bracteatum. The sequence goes on from JAJJWX010004210.1 coordinate 1,263,253, forward strand.
AGACGCCCGTGTGTTGAATATTTATTACTAACCCATGGAATTCTGCTGGGAAGAACCATGGTTTGTAGTAATGAAATACTGCGAAAATATTTGAATATTTTCGGAAATTCAATGGATGAATCCAAGAATTTAGGAATAATTAACTTGTGGCACTATACTAGCAGAACAAGCTGTCTAGGAGCATTAATTATCCCGATATGAGCTTGATGGAGCTTCATATCCTTTATATATTCAGGGTAAACTCATTGTTTGTATCCTGAAGACGTTATCGCTCTATACTAGCAGAGCAAGCTGTCTAGGAGCCGTCCATCTTGTGATACTATATAGGAATAATTACTGAAGTGTTCAGTATTCATGAGATATGTTGATGCTATCCGTGAGACTATATATCTACATGTACTCTGAGAGAAAGTATTCTCAGTCAGAGGATTCGATGAGAGATCCATGTCTCAATACTCACGTCTGACTAATGGATCAGAGGTTCGTATAATTATGGGTTTACGATTTTAGCCTTTGTCGAAAATCCACCATCTACAACAGTCTTGCGGATAGAATCCCCCGAGATCATGCAACTTCTAATGGGAAGAGGATCCCTATGAAAGCCCTCGTTTCCTAACTGAAGTTCTCCTGCTTCCACCTTTTCTCTGAAGATTTGTTTTAACTTGTTGCAATCTTTGGTCGGGTGATGGACAAACCTATGGTAGCAGCAGTACTTGGGATTTGTCATCTCGTTCTCGATCGGTAGGCGTCTGATAGGTGGTATCTTGATCGCGTCATCTTGAATCCATGCTTCCAGGAGTTCTATGACTTCGTTCATGGGAAAGGGAAAATTTGGAACTGCGTCTCCGGACTCTTGCACAAGAGTTTTTTTCGCTCTCTTTCGAGACGAAGTCATATGTGCTGATGCTGCACGCTTGGGCGGTTGTTACTGACGCTCTCCTCTTCCCTCCTTCGCCTACCATACTCACATAAGGGTCGGTATTATATTGCTTGTTGATGAGACGCCTGCTTCCTCGGCTTTCGTGCGTATTTTCATTTCGGAAAATCTTAGTTCTCTCCAATAATGCTGGAGCTGTTGTGGCCGATCGTTTAGCGGCTTCATGAAGCTCAGAAAATGTTTGAAAGACCGGGTTCTCTAACAAAGCATAGTATATAGAAATCATTCTGTTAATGCATAGCTCCACCAACTTGCATTCGGTGACATTCAGATCATGACATTCCAACGCCTGAGTTCTGAACCTCTTAACGAAGTCGTTCGGATGTTCGTTGCTCCGTTGAAAGATTCTTCCCAAATCTGAAAATGTGACCTGCTCTGACACGAAGAAATACTTCTTGTAGAAAGCGTCGACCATATCACTCCAATTGGATATGTTGTTAGGTGAGATACTATTGTACCAAGTGTATGCTCTTCCGGTAAGTATCTTCGAGAACTCTTTCATGCGGAGAACATGATTGTATTCGTGTTCCCCTAAAGTTTCCAAAAATCGAGATACATATTCACGAGCGTTACCAGTACCATCATAAAGGGAGAATTGAGGAGAGGTATAACCTCTTGGGAGAGGAATTCGTTGCACACCTTGAGGGTATGGAGGTTGGTGCTGGTGCATGTCCGTTATATTTCCTTTGCCCCGGCTTCTGAGGAGTCGCTCCAGGTCCTCACGCGTAATGAAGTTGGATGGTTGGCCTATTTCTCTTGGGTGCTCAGGAGCATCACGAGTTTCCTCATCCATGCAGGTATGCGCCATTGAAGTGCATGCCCCGGGTGCATCGAACACGTTCCTCGTTGGATCCAGGGGCTGTCGTGGCCCCTGCGGCAATCGTTCGGTTAGGGTTTTGAGAAAAGTAAGTACCTCTTTCTGAGTCGCAGCCATATCCATTTGGGCTCTAGCAAGAACTTATTATCTTTTCATCAAATCCACCATGGTGAGAGGGTTGTCCTCCTCTTATTCCTCCAGCCCCTCGTCCTGATGGATGAGTAGAAGTTTCCTTGGTGACGACCGGAGGCGTTATACTTGAAGAAATTTCGGTATTTGCGGCTGCTCTAGCTCTGGTGATAGGAGGTGTCACGCCTACTGGAATATCCCATGTTCCGCTGGTGTTAGTGGTAGAGGATACGGTTCCACGAGATGTATTAATCACGTTCTGCACGGCAGCTCCACTGACAGGGACAATAATACCAAGAGTGTTGTCGGCGCTAGCTCCCTCAGGGTTTATTACTGATACAGACCTAAGTTCCACCATCTTGAAATCAGAATTAAAGAATGAAATCGAAAATTGGAAATCGATGTTGCAACCGAGAGATTAATCTCCCACTGTGGTCGCCAATTGTTTATGGGTAAAAACTACTTCTGCTGGTTTTGGTAATTTGAGGTGTGTGGATGAGAAATGAATCTAAACCCTAAACAAATGCACTACACGGGATTTCTTTTGATTCTATAAATCTTTACAATTCTGGCCTAAACCAAGAAATGGCCATTCCAGAATTGTTTCGGTCACAAAGTGAAGGAGATGGGGTTGATCTTAGGGAGGGAAGCGAAGAAGGTGTTGAGATTATGAAGGTGTAGGCTTATTTATTACTCATAACAGAAGGGTGTGTAGCCTTATGATTAATGCAAGCAGGCTCTGGATGTTTGAATACTCTTCGTATTAACACTTGGTTTCTGTGTTGTTCCCTGTATTGGAAATAGGGCGGAGAACCTATTTATACAAGTCATTTGAGCCTTATTCACGTCTCTCGTAGGAAGTGGAGGAAGTGGAGTGATGGAGTAGTGGAGTTGTGTGTTGGTGTCACACGATTAGTCTTGCCCACTTATCCCATCATCAATAACCGTCCATGTCTTCCTGACACGTTCTTGTGATGGCGCGTTGCACGCTGCATGCCGTAAACCGCCAGACCAATACCCCAGTATGTATCCCCCAGTTTGTGACATGATTGATGTCTCGAGTGTGTGGATCGTGGGACCCACAGAAGGTAGCATGTGATACTAGGTTAAATAACTAAGTTATTTAGAAAGTCGATACTTGTGAAGTGTCGAGTGTAATCTATGCAAGTTATGCATCGAATGTATTCAACATGTATGAAGCATCGTTGTTGAGCATCATTCCCTGCCTACTTCGAGTGATCATTTGGAGGATGCATGGGAGAGTTATTCCTTAGCTGATCACATTATGTGGAAGAGTGACGGACGGTGATCATGGTGATATCTCACGTATCGCCTAATTCCCATTCTAGGCTACCCGTCCAAGCTAGCAAAGTTGGACGGATGAGATGGCTTGCGAACCTAATCTGCGACCATTGGATTAGGGTTTGGGAGGTATGCAAGCTGCCACTTTCAACTCGAACGAATTCATGCTTAGGGAGAGTTTCTGGAGGGACCGATTGGTCTTGCAAGGAGGTGGCACGCCGGTGTTTACGCCTATGCTTTCTTGACTCGCAAAGGTCCGATCTAGACCACTCAATTTGGCCGGAAAAGACGAGTGGTCGAGATTAGATTTTAACAAAAATCCTATGTCGCAAAAGATTTGTTAAGGAAGCGTGACACACCACTTTTGGGCACCCGAACAGAGGTGCCTGATCAAGGCCGGCTTTGGCCTATCAGTCGGACATGAAGCCGGGCCCACGGTGGTTATGCTAGCATCTTCGGCCTCCCCTGAAGTTTCACCTTTGCCTTCCGTTCAAACCTGCGAAGATGGACGCTTGAGATGATTTTGCAACACATGGATGATGCCGCAAACCCCAATCATGGTTTTGACGGCCGTGTGTCACGTCTTGTTTGGGTGCACGAATTGTGAAGACCAAACATAGTTGGTCTTGAACGATCGGTCAGGTATGTAGGCGGGCCCATGGTGTTTTGTTGACATGCTCTGGGCCCTTTGAATCTACATCTACACCCTCCATATATGCCTGCGAAGATGGACTTTTGCGATCAATTTGCGACACATGTAATGTGCCCTAACCCTAGTTTTAGGGTTTCACGTCCATTCTGCTATGGCTGGACGAACTGGTAAGATATGCTTCCCTATTGGGGAGGCCAACCATGCGGGGCCCACATTGGGTCGGTGATGAATACTCCAACACCTGCTTGATGGTTATGGATTCGATCTGGGCCATCCAATCATGCTGGTGAAGTTGGATGGTTGTGATCGTTCATGATACTGATATGGTCAGTCCGGATACTCAATCGGTCTAGTATAACACTCTGAGAGATGATTCTCTTTGTTAGAGAATGGTGTATCATGTACGGGTATTTCGTGCATGCCTCATTGCTGGTACTTGGATATTCATGCTACTCTGCTGAGAGTAAAAATCAGTCATCATGCCGCACTAACAATAAGAGTTCTGCTAAGAACAGCACAGGAAATACAAGGCGTTTCATGCATTAATAAATAATGCTAAAATTCACAGAATACTTGGGGATTGTTGCTACATGCTCCATTCTAGGTGAATTAATAAAGCGGAGAACTATTCATCGCTTATAAAATGGCCTTATCCTCTGCAGGATGGCTGCACAAAATATTGGTTTTACGGCTTTAGCCCTGAACTAAAATCCACCATCAATAATTATATAAATGTTTTAGTTCATGAATAAACCGATTTTAGAAAGTAACTTACTTTAGTATGCAAACGGGTACGCATACCTAAGTAGCCGGACCGAGTTTGGTTACGCCAGTACGCGTATGGGTACGCATAGAAATTCATATTCCAAACTCCAGCAGAAATTCACAGAACCCAAACTTTTTCCAGTACGCGTACGGGTACGCATACCTAGGTTCCAGACTTCCAACAACCAACCAGTATGCGTACGAGTACGCATACTTAGGTTCTCGGTTTTGGATTTTTACACAAATGTGAATACACACTATGCTTATATCCAAACATGGTTACTTGTTCTAAACTCTCTTTTCAATCATTGAAAATTTCTTTGAGGATGGCAATAGTTGTTATCCACGAACTATTAGCATCAAAACGATTTTCAAGTTATTGAAATAATCAATATGACTTTCGTCAAGAGTATAGACGAACTTGGTTAAAACGAAATATTACCAACACATACTTCGAGAAATAGATAAGTGAGTTAAACTCAGCTTGAAATAGCAAATGTATATAATTGAAGTCTATGTAACAATACAACTTTTGTCTCAAAATAGGAGATAGAATAGATATACTTTTGAGTGATAGATAAGTTCAAGTCTCCACATACCTTTTGTTGATGAAGTTCCACAAGTTCCCTTGAGTAGTTCTTCGTCTTCATTCGATGAATGACGTGGAGTCTAAATCTCAAGTACACTTACTATCCTAATCCGAGACTTAGCTATAAGTATCCTAGAAATCAAAACTTATAGTTTTGGCAACTAAACTTGACAAACAAACTTGAGATAGCAACGCTTGCAATATCAACCGAGCAGTCCTCTAACAAAACAGATTTGTTATTCATTTACTGTTTGGGATACGGTCCAAAGGAATTGTTCCAGTGCACGTGTACTCATCGAACTCGGAAGTGCATGGATACTGAGGAAACTAAGTGAACTAGGGGAAGTTGTTTGGTCTCAACTGTGTAGATTTTGTATAGCGGCTTAATTCTGAGAGTATTCAATTCTGGACTTGGTCCCAGGATTTTTCTGCATTTGCAGTTTTCCTCGTTAACAAAATCTTGCTGTGTGATTTACTTTTCTATTTTCGCAATTATATTTGTTTATATAATTTGAAGTAAATTACACAAACATTAACTCCGCTTTACTTGATAGTGATACTATAGAGTGTGGTTAATTCTGAACCTATTATCAAGTAATCACACTTTGGTTGTCATATTGTCTTGATCTCGTATCTAAAGAAAATCATACAAAGTGTGGTATTGTCTCAACTTTGTCCATAGACAATCAGCTTTCGGTAAGAGGACATATATGTGGATAAATTAAAGATTATGGTGTATTTGGGTACCCTCGTCTTTTCACGTATGAGCATATCCAAAGTTGTATTATCCTTTTAAGGGGGTCTAGACAAAACACCAAAAATTAGAGCTATAAAAAGTAACATAAATGATAAATATTTATTTTGCATTATATTCATCACATCTAACTTATACTATATGTCAAAGCACTATTGGGTCCAACTCGCATGTTTTTTTATCTCAAGCTTGTTGTCAATGTTATACGCTCAAAACTATATCTTGATTTATATTATACTAAAATCAAGTCTCGGACTAGGATTAGAATATGTTAGTTGATAATCAGACATCACTTAATAACCCTTGACGATTGGAGACTGGTCAAAAAAAATATATTTGGAGAACTTCATCGACAAAGAGGTATGTGAAGACTTAACCATCCTATTTACTCACGACATTACATTCTATCTTTATGAGACTATGTTGTATGATTTAGTAGATTTCATATTGCAAAGCATAAGTTTCGAGTCAAGCTTGTCTTATTAAATATCTTGAAATATGATTCAAGAAATGGATGTTCATTGATCCTTAGCAATCTTAGTTCTAAACAATTTATTGTTCAAGAACTATTTTTATTTTATAATGATCATTTGAAAATTTCTCAAGCAATGATATTTCATATATGTGGCGATTGAGAATATTTCAAAACGTGAAATAGAATTTTTCAGAACAACTGAAACCTGGACACATGCTAGGTACACATACCCAGTACGCGTATCCTAGAAATTTGAGTTCCATAACATAGGTAGGTACGTGTACCCTGAGGTTTTGAATATTTGTAAAGGAAGGAGCAGTGTGTTCAGACCCAAACCGGATCGGATGTGAAAAGACGAGGGTACCCAAATATACCTCAATATAAAACTTTTCCACCTATAAGTCCTTTCTCCTAAAGTGATTGTCTATAGACTGAGTCGAGACAATACAATAAATTTGTGTGATCGTCTATGGATACCAGATCAAGACAATACAACAACGAAGTATGTTTACTTGATAAAAGGTTCGGACTTAACCAAACACAATATGATTACTATCAAGTAAATAGGAATTAACGTTTGTGTAATTTATGTTAAATTATAATAACAAGAATTATAGTTGCAGAAAATAAAAGTAAATGACACAATAATATTTTGTTAACGAGGAAACCGCAAATGCAGAAAAACCCCGAGACCTTGTCCAGAATTGAATACTCTCAGGATTAATCCGCTATACAAAATCAAACCAACTTCGTATAGTTGAGACCAAGCAACTAAACCTATAGTTCAACTAGTTCCGTCTGTATTCCCACGCCTCCGACCTGTAATAAGTCACGTACTTGGAACAATTCCTTTGGTTCGGATTCCAAACAGTAAAGGAACAACAAATCTATTTGGTATCAACTCTTTTCAACCAAGTGATGTAAGTTCGACAAAAGGCTCTTCTGATAATATCAATAAACTCCTTTGTCAGGTTCTTAGATCTATCTTATCAACAACTACCAAAGTAATTGTTAAGGTTTTTCAATCAATACTTGTAATCACAAAGAATTATATTGATACCGATTTACATAACTAATCAATCCAATCTACCAAAAGGATAAACCGATTATAGTTGGATCCTCTTTAACCCAAACGAGCATTGTGCACACCAAAGATTATGAACCCAAATCAGAAATCTTCAAAGTCTTCTTTTTCTTCAAATCTTCTTAGGTCTTCAATAAACACATGCACACAATCAACTTGAATCTCTTGTGATCAATCACGCACAGAATAGAGTCTGTTAACAATGGATTATCACAAGACGTCTTTAGATATACAAACAGTCTAAAGATCCCCGTCGAAACTTCGATCTAGTTTGAATGAATCTTATATTAGAAAATAAGATTCTCAAGCATAAACCAACTAGGTGCAATTAAAGTTCAACAACCGTTAGTCAATCAAATCAATCAAAAACTAATAATAAACCGCAATTATCTAGTTTCCCACCAACAGTACTAATAGAGCTTCTCAATCCCAAAGAAGTCTTTAAACCGAGCGGTCGTAAGAGATTTCGCCTAATTAGGTTACTTTCCTCTCCGAATAGGCGGCTCCACCAGAAACAACACAACTGAGGTAGTTTTGCTGGCTCTGAGGATTAGTTTTCTCGAAATGCAAACTATGATATTTATAGACAAGGAAGTTTGGACACCAAGGAATTTCCAAAACCCAAAAGATTCTCAAGATATGCAATATATTTATAATTCGGTTTCCATAATTCCTGGAAATGCTTTGTCCAAACATTGACCGAAAATCCCTTGGAAAATCTCCAACTAGTAAATGCACATTACTAATTTTCATTTTCCAAAAATAAAATTAAAAACCTGAATTAAAAGATTCTCAACTTATTTTTCGATCCAGGATTTTTTCCTTTAGCTATTAAGGAATATCTTTGAACAATAAAAGATAAGCGTTACTGCACATGTTCAAAGTATGTCGACATCTTTACTTTGTAAGTCCTCTTTCATACTTACTATCTTGAAACCGATTTGCCACACTTCCAAACAATTTTAAAATTGGTTTATCTGACTTTCAAGAACTATGTGATTGATCAAGAACACTCAATCACCAAACATGGGTTTCACGGTTCTACCAAAATAAGTTTCGGTTCTACCTCCATATGGGTACTGGATTTAGTCACACTACCTTTCCAAAAAATTTGTTGACTAGGTACTAGGATCGGTTCCCACATATATATGGTATCTAACTTGTACTTGTTGCACATGTCCATAGGATCGGTTCCCCTTTGCCTAAAAACGTGTTGCACATGTCCATATGATCGGTTCCCCCATCTACTAAAAACATGCTATACCTCATACCAGGATCGATTCCTCTTTGTGATAGGTTGCACCTCTTACTAGGATCGGTTCCCCTTTGCCCAGAGTCGGTCATACCAATAACACTAAATCGATCATACCATCTCAGGTGATTACTTAAGATCGGTTTCACTAATAAAAGTCATACCAATACAAAAGTCAGGCCTTTGTGAATAGTTTTACCAAGAACATAAACAAGTCATGAGCGGTTATACTAATCACACATATTGGTAGTTCAAAAGATATGCAATGAATAACAATACCAATAATTCCTAGCGATTTCCCTTTCGATTCACAAAAACAGTTCATGAATTTACTTCCTTTAAGCAAATGTAAAATATTGTTTCCTAGGATGAAATCTTCACCTTATACCATACATAATCACAATAGCATTCAAACGATTATGTCGATGTCTTATATACAAAGTTTAATGGTTAATCAACAAAACTCGTATTGTATTCCTTAATAATATGTCTAACAACAGTATAATCATTCATGCTTCGCAGTTATGTTTTCAATATGCACGACTTAAAAGATATGTTAGGGAATAAAACAGTTCAAGTCAAATATCATTAACCTCAAGTGGAAGGATGATGTTGTCATTGTATCTCCTTACTTCTTCACTTCTTCAAGTCTTCACAATACTTGTAATGTCTCATATCCTAATACTTTCAAGCTAACCTATACGAATTTGAATCTAGTACATAATCAAGCGACTCTTTAAATGAGTTGTCTCACTAAAATATGATAACCAAACTTGACATACCAACGTTTGGTGGGTTCAACCGAGCTATGCTCTAACAATGGTATGTATAAAAAAATTACTGCACCTCTTACTAGGATCAGTTTCCCTTTCCAAAATTTGGTCAAACACACACAAACCCGATCATACCCAGGTGATTACTTAAGATCGGTTTTACTAATAAAAGTCATACCAATACATAAGTCAGGCCTCATGTGAATAGTTTTACCAAGAACACAAACAAGTCATGAGCGGTTATACTAATCACACATATTGGTCGTTCATAAGATAAGCAATAAAGAACAACCCTAATAATGCCTGGTTAAGCAATAAACCTCATATTGTATTCCTCACCTCATACCCATATATAATCACAATATCATTCATACGATTATATTGATGTCTTATATACAAAGTTTAATGGTTAAGCAATAAACCTCATATTGTATTCCTTAATACTATGTCTATCTAGAGTGTTCATGCTTCACAGTTTTATGTTTTCATTATGCACGACTTGAAAGATACGTTAGGGAATGAAACAGTTCAAGTCAAATATCACTAACCTCAAGTGGAAGGATGATGTTTTGGTTGTAGCTCCGTACTTCTTCACTTCTTCAAGTCTTCGCAATACTTGTAATGGCTCATCCTAATACTTTCAAGCTAACCTATACGAAGTTGACTCTAGTAAATTTTAAATCAAGCGACTCTTAAATGAGTTTTGGCTCACTAAAATATGACAACCAAAATTGACATACCAACGATTGGTGGGTTCAACTGAGATATTCTCTAACAATCTCCCCTTTTATCGATTTTAGTGACAAAACTCATACAATCATATGGATAAAAAAATTACAATAATTCATTACACATACTATCTCACTCCCGAATTCAACATCACATAACCTGCATTAATTCAATCCTTAAAATGCCACTGTTGACATTATAATAACAAAGCTCATACTGCCCCTAAAGGTGAGATTGGTAGATTTTCAATCCGTGCGTCTTTTTTATACCAATCATATGATATGTTGCTCCTCCTTAGTCTGTGTTTTTCCTTTTTCATTGGATAAACGTTCAAGCACCATTTTCCTCTTCCCTAGTGACACCAATCAATATAAAATTGATACCAGCATCACCTGTTTACGCTATATATTTCTCCCCCTTTTTGTCACAAAAATGACAAAGAAACGAAAAAATAAAGGACAACACGAAAAGGATCTTAAAAATCTCAAAATATACTTGCAACCTGTTGATTCAAGCACGAGGGTTCCACATACCATTTTTGATAACCAATATCAAAACCGAAACTACAAAGTAATTATGTTTTGATATGTTATCATGGAAATAATTGCCTGAAGCAATTTTCCCAACTAGTTTAGCAAACCAAAAATAAACTAATTAACTTAGTTCCTTTGCTAAACCGATTGTGTAAATACAATCGCTTCATTCGATAAGACCAAAACAAAGATAAACTCCATTTTTCTCATCAGGTTATAATTATCCATATAACTTAGACCTTTAGATTTTAAACAAGCCAAATACTAAGTTAGTTGACTAGCATTTCCTTGTTTAGGCATTCGGCTAGACTTGGATAACCAAAACCTCCACTTTGATAAGTCTAACTAAGATCAGAATTAACTTATTTTATCATATCCGGAATCGAATTGGACTAAACAAATCGTCCCGTCAATATATTCATTCGTTAAGCCATAAATAATTCATACAAACCAATAAATAAACTTGCATAATTATTCACCTCAACCGGAAGCAATTGAAACAACATATAAAAAGTTCCACTATTGCACCGAAATTTTGTAAGCCTTAACAATTGATACTACATAATAAAGCAAAATAACAATTGTTTTACTTCACTGGAAGCCATTGAAATATCATAGACATTAAAGCACCGCAATTGCACCTAACTTTTGTAAGCCTAAACGATTGATATCACACAACAAAGCAAGATAACAATAGTTTTACTTAACGAACTAATTGAATCACACAAACATCCACACATTCATAATGGAATAAACACATCAATTGTACCGACAATTTCGTTTAAGCAAAAGCAATATATATATATATATATATATATATATCAAATAAAAACAGGTTTTTCTCAAACAGGAAAACAATTAACTAACAAGATTGTTACCTTAATTTCGCATCCAACTTCTCCAATATGATCGCATCTTATTGTTCCAGGGAGAATTATTATCGAAATACCATTATGTTGTCATCCTTATGCAAAAACAAAAGAATAACAACAACCAACCTTTACTAGAGAAAGGTTGAAAATCGGTTTTAACAATTGCAAGCAAAAGTTGAAAACCGTCGAAACACATATGCATTTATGCTAAACAAAAACCGATTCAACATATTGTGACTTTTTCACATACTATTTCTACAAGAACCCCTCATGATCCTTTGATAAAGCCTACCAACATGGGCTAGAACTTAATCCTGCTAAATCAAAAAGTCACCCAAACCATAAGGGTTCACAACATATTATGAGATCGAATATCAAGGTAATACAACAGAAATCAAACATCCCATAAACATCCATAGAAAATAATAAAGCATTCAAGCACATGATATCAAAAACTATCACAAGAAGAATTATAAATCAAATAATTTTATTCATAATATACTTATACAATCAATGAAAGAAATCAAAAATTGATGTCTATTTTTCTAGATTAAGTATTACAACATATAACCTAATCTCTAGTGGTGCTCTTGTTGTTCATTGATGTTTCTTCAGTGTTCAAACTATTAAAGCATGTCTCAAGAGAATTGTCTGCAACCACTTCATGTTTCTCTAGCTCTTCAACTAGAACCTTGAGTTCGGAAAGAGCTTCTCTTGTTCCTTTGATTCGTTCTTTTAACCAATCCTGATGTCGAACAGTCATAACTAGATCGGTTTCCAGTTTTTCAAAACCTTGGATGTATTGATTCATATTATCAGAACGAACCCACTTCATTTTGTTTGGATCTTCTAGGTTGTAGGCCAACAGACATGACTCATCTTTTCATCCAACCGAACTTTGAGAATCATAATCTAACATGATTTTTGATCTTCTTCTTTTCTTCTTCTCAGTATTGATTCCTTGACAATCTTTAACCCTTTGAGCCTCCTCCTTATTAGTCTTTGAGACACTTCGAGTTATTGGAGGCATGCTTGGTTATATAACGATTAATCAGGGTATCAGTATACTGGAAGAGATAGTTTCCCTTTAAAAAGGGATAACTTTCGGACCGAAAGATATCAGTAGAACCCGAAAATATTAAAGAATATATTTAGTTTCCTTTTGTCCGAACTTCTTAGTTTTATTCAAAAATTCCATATAAAACTTATCTAGAAAATCATGATAAACATGAACAATTTTTTGGATTTACAACTATCCATAAAAAGTTACAACTTTTCTGATAATTAATTACACAAACACATGTGCTCTAAATTTATTGTGCCATTCCCATCCATAAAAAAATGAGCACAGATAAGGATGAGAGTGCACAATTCTTTGATACAACTAAGTTGCATCGTAATAAGCTTTTTCAAGCTAATATTGATTATCAGAAACATAGTTCATGTTTCTTTTAGAGAATTTATGCCCAATATATTTTCTCCCAAGACGATGATGTTTTCTAACTCAAGAGATATGATCATGTGGAGAAACCGTACCGATGTGAGAATTTTCAGAGATTGATAAATCTCTCTTAATTCTTTCAATGAGATTTTCATACGATTTTATCATTCTAAGGACTTCCTTATGATTCACATCAGTGTGATTATCTGAAACAATTATTGGAAATTCCTCATTATTTCTGTTGATGGTGGATTTTCAACAAAGGGCAAAACCGTAAAATCACGAGGCATGTTTTGACATGGCTTTCAGGCATGCAACGATTCATATTTTACGAAGCCATGATGAATATATTTTTGAAAATCCCCACTAGCTGAGCGATTCGATCCCTGACATTTCATCGTTCCCTCTATGCAGAATAACATAATTGGGCGGTTCTCCATAGACTGAGAGCTTAACGCCTTCAGGACGTCGGTGACACTCACTATTCCCTGACTACAGGAGAGCGACCTCTCTCCACATAGAAGAATAGTTGGGCGGTGGACGCCTTTAGGATGCCGGTGACACTCACCGTTCCCTAACTATGTGGAGAGACTGTGCATAGATTCAGGAGGCTCTCCGTAGATTGAGAGCACTAACGCCTTCAAGTCGTAAGCAACACTTGTGACTCCCTGACTATGCACCATTCAGAATGGATATGACGCTTTAACTGGCTAATATATTTTCTGCAATAGATTAATTCTGCCGTGACATAAACCACTGAATTCCCAGAATAATCTATTATTTATCCTATTCCATGGTCGGATCCACGGCCTGACCCCATGGAATGGCAATAACAATTGCTCCGATTCCATGGTTGAATCCACGGCCTCATCCCATGGAATGGCAATAACAATCATTCTGATTCTATGATCGAATCCACGGCTTGATCTCATAGAATGGCAATAAACAACTGTATTATCTCATTACCCGATTTCACGAATCTCATGGAATGGTAATAGATAATTTTATTACTCTGATTTTATGGTCGAATCCACGATCCCATGGAATGGTAATGCTTGTTTTATTATTCCGAGTTCATGGTCGAATCCACAGCTGATCCTATGAATTGATAATAAATAACTACTCATTTTTATTGTTCAATTTCATGAATTATTCCACACTGAATTTCATGGATTAGCAATAAATACTCAACAACCGGGCATCTTGATAATCATTGAGTAAGCCCCACAAAAATGGTGCAAGTATACTTGACAATAATGCACGACTGAGCACCTGGATGCACAAACGAGCATCCAAAAATATGGACAGATGAGGAATCCTACGCAAAATAGGAGAAAGCAATAAATAATAATAAAATAATAAGAGGCGTCCAGGGGACGGGCCCACCGGACGGCCGGCCGACCATGCCCTAGCCGGTCCCGTGCCTCTTCCATTATTTGCCCTATTTTATTATTTTCATGAACTCATGAAAAACTCATTCAATTTAGCAACTTTCCTTGTTTGTGCAAAACTCATGAATTTCCCATAACTTCATGGATTCATGAAAAATAATATTATAAAATAGGAAAAGGTGTGCAGGACCGGGCAACATAGCCGGCCGGCCATGCCCTAGCCGTGTCCGGTCCCACACCTCACAATCCTTAGCTTTTTATAATTATTATTCCCTAAACTCATGAAACTCCTCTGTTTCCACAGAAACTCATGGATTCTACTTAACATCATGGTTTCATGAAAAATAATAATATAAAATTAGGTAAAGTGTTGTGGGACCGAGAAACATAGCCGAACGGCCATGCCCTAGCCGTGGACGGTCCCACACCTTGCAATCCCAAGTCTTTTATAATTATTATTTTCCTAAATTCATGAAACTCCTTGGTTTGAGCAAAAATCATGATTTCGTCATAACTTCTCAAATTTTGCTCGAATCATGAAAAACCAAAAGCCAACGGGTTACACGACCGGCTCGCCTCTCACAACAATTTTAAATGTTAAAATATCCTTATCTTAATATTTACAAAATAATGATCAATTGAGCATACATGCTCATTCCAACAAAATCAAGAATTTCAGTCAAGATGAAACTCTTCTAAAAATTCACAATGTTGCTCAAACGCACCTCAGAAAATACTAAAACTCTCAGTACGGAGACACGGGCACCACGGAAACACGTGCATGCTTTAATGACCGACCAGGGTCATTCCTAGGGCTTGCACAAAGCTGGTCCCATACGTTTTCACACTTTTGACCTAATTTGCGCAATCGCTCATATTGGGCCCAAACTCTCTCCAACCAACCTGGGGATTTCTCAAACGGACAACAGTTGGTTCCATGACCACCAAGAGCCGATCCCATGCTTTCTTAGTCGGTCCCATATTTCATACCTAGGATTTATCACCTAATGCTAAACCCAGCAATATTTCAGTAAATGATGAAATCGGCATTTAATCATCATTCTTTCACCAACTGGCCAACTCATGACCTATTTTCAGCGATTCATCAACTATGATCTAAATTAGGGTTTCGAATAAATGTTCTACGAATCATCATTCTGAGCAAGATTCAAACACTAATGAATTTATATTAATTCAACAACCAGCATCTGAGTTAATCATATAATATTTGGTAATCTACCAATATTTTAATATTTTATTGGGTCACGCCACCAATAAATATTTCGTCGAATTGAACAACATTTGCTCAGTTGCTCAAATATTGATCCAACTATTAATATATAGTAATTTATCAGTAATTTGTCGAATTGAGAAATATTTGTTCAATTGCACATCAATTATGAATATTCAGTATTTTGTCGAATTGAGCAATACTTGCTCAGTTGCTCGTCAAATTCTTAATATTCAGTAATTCGTCAAATTGAGCAATACTGCTCAGTTGCTCGAATATTGGTCCAACTATCAATATTCAGTAATTTATCAGTATTTCATCGAATCGAGCAATACTTGCTCAGTTGCTTGAATAATCCACGTATTCAATAACTCATCAATATTCAACAACTCGTCGAATTTACAATATTTGCTCAGACGAGCAACATTAACATTCATGAATCGCTGAGCATTTGTCTAACATGCTCGATTCAACAAAACCTAGGCTCATTGTATAATCAGTTAACAACTGACAAACTAAATACATGTCTGTCATGCAGACTCCACAATTCGTGAGACATCAATCACGTCAAATTGGGGGATAACAAATAGGGTTTTGGTCTGGCGGCCTACAACACGTGGATCCATCCATGATGAGAAATGTGCGTAAGATATGTAAACGGTTGAAGGAGTTATCAAAGTAGTGGGTGCACTATCTGTCAAGTCTCCACAGGACATGGAACTGACTTTACCACGATCTTCCACTTGCCCACTCTCCCACTCATGAAACCGTCACACTTACATGGATCAAGGTATTCACAACTCTGACAATATAAATAAGTCTATGAATCTATGATTGATAACAAGGAATGATCACTAGCTATCAACAATCATCCAGAATTTCTCGAGTAATTACTCTCAAGAATTCATCAATCCATCAGAACTTATTCGAACTCAATAGTTCACCAATTATTGCAGAAACCTTCAACACATCCACAATCCTTGATCATCATTGATCCCATACAATCCTCAGCTTCCCTCCTACAGATCAACCTATCTCCCTCTTTTCGGCCGAATTGACTCTGGAACGGCCGTTTACTTGGTTTAAGCCAGAGTCCTACAGATTGATCTCAAGAATCTAAGCACTCCCTTTGCATGCAGTGCATCTGTGTAAGCTTAAGCAATTTGCTCGGTTGAGGAGTCTCGGCAACACGGTCGACTCTTTACTTCCTAAAAAACCAGCAAATCATTTTTCCCCATCTACAATTTCTTTTGGCAAAGATTCTCTCTTTCCCTTCCTTCTGGAATCGTTCTTCATCAAAACAAGAATTATTTCGATATGGATGAGGAGGA
Organism: Papaver bracteatum; assembly: GCA_023529315.1. Lineage (NCBI taxonomy): Eukaryota > Viridiplantae > Streptophyta > Magnoliopsida > Ranunculales > Papaveraceae > Papaver > Papaver bracteatum. The sequence continues at coordinate 1,280,310 of JAJJWX010004210.1, forward strand.
ACCTTCTTCCAGAATCTATTGTCAACTCTTCCCTATGATTTTGAGTTGATCCTATAGGGTTGTGGTATAATATGTCTTTCTACTGAGGAATGATTTTTCAGTTTTTTAAGACAAGAAACTTCCTTCAATATTTTGACCACAGTATGTTGAAGAAGTATAAGTTTCATGTCAAGTGACTGAAAAGTGTATTCCTTAAGATCATTATCATGGAATCGGTTCAAAGTTTCATTTGGACAAGATTTCATTTGATCATCAGTAGATATGGAAGCTTGTTTATCATCCTCTTCTGACTTGATGTAGTTCGGAAGACTACCATCATCTTGATCTGTTTCAGATGTGACTAAAACAACATCATCATTTATCAGAGTCATTGGACATGTCTCTTTATTAAGAAAATTAACGAGAGCTTCTAATTTGATAGTGAGATTCATATTCTCTTCAGCCAGACTATTCAGTTGACTGTCTTTATTTCCGATCTCCTGTTTAAGAAGATTTGACTCTGTCTTTAAAATCACCATATTAGAAGACAAAGATTTTATAGGCTTTAGGAGTTTTACCAACTCTTTATCAGTATCTTATTTTTCATCAAAAAAAGACATAGATGTTATCGAAACTCCTAAATATGAGTCAACGAAGTAGTAACATCTTCAAACTTTGAGTAGTCATACTCTTGCTTAACGTTAACTGAATCAGACATGGATTTAATTATTATAGGATGGATCGTACCAAACACATATTGTTAGATATTTTCGTGTTTGCCTGCTCTGATACGAATTGAAAATGCGAGGGTACCCAAATATACCTCGAGCTATAACTTTTCCTTCATATAAGTCCTTTCTCCGAAGGTGATTGTCTATAGAATGAGTCGAGACAATACAAAAAATCGGTTCACACTTCGTGTGATTGTCTATGGATACGAGATCGAGACAATATAACAAGAAAGTGTGTTTACTTGATACAAAGGTTCGGACTTAACCAAACTCAATAGAATTGCATATCAAGTAACTAGGAATTAACGTTTGTGCAATTTACTTTAATTATAATAAAACCATTAAAATGCGGAAATATAAAGTAAATGACGCAGCAAGATTTTGTTAACGAGGAAACCAAAAATGCAGAAAAACCCCGGGACCTTGTCCAGAATTTAATACTCCCAGGATTAAGCCGCTATACAAAATAAACCAACTTCGTATAGTTGAGACCAAGCAACTAAACATATAGTTCACCTAGTTCCGTCTGTATTCCCACGCCTCCAACCTGTAAACAAGTCACGTACTTGGACCAATTCATTTGGTTCGTATTCCAAACAGTAAATGAACAACAAATCTGTTTGGTATCAACTCTCTTCAACCAAGTAAAATGAGTTGCACAAAGGCTCTTCTGTTTATCTTAACATAAACTCCCTTGACAGGTTCCAAGATCTATTTTATGTTCAATCGCCAAAAGGTAATCGTTAAGATTAATCCAACAACACTCTTAATCCAAAAAATTGTGTTGATGCCGATCTACACAATTAATCAATCCAATCTACCACAAGGATAAATCGATTATTAATTGGATCCTTTTTTACCAAAACAAGTATTGTGCACACCAAAGATTATAAAACCAAGTCTGAAATCTTCTATCTCTTCTTTGTCTTCAAATATTCTTAGATCTTCAATAAACACATGCACACAACTACTTGAATCTCTTGTGATTAATCACACACAGAACGAAGTCTGTTAACAATGGATTATCACAAGATCGTCTTTAGATCTAACAACAGTCTAAAGATCCATGTTGAAACCTTGAACTAGTTTGAGTGAATCTTATATCATAAGAGAAGGTTCTCAAGCATAAACAAACTAGGTGCAATCAAAGTTCAACCACTGTTAGTCAATCAAATCAATATGAAAACTAAAGATAAACCGCAATTATCTAGTTTACCACCAACGGTACGCATTAGATCTCCTCAATCCCAAAGAAGACTTTAAACTGAGCGGCCGTAAGAGATTTCACCTAATTAGGTTACTGTCCTCTCCGAATAGGCGGCTTCACCAGTAACAGTACAACAAGGGAAGTTTACTGTCACGAAGCATTATTTGCCAGAAATGCAAACTCAAAGTATTTATAGACAAGGAAGTTTGGACACCAAGGAATTTCCAAAACCGAAAATATTCTTAAGATATTCAATATTTTCCAAATTCGGTTTCATAATTCCTGAGAATGCACTGTCCAAATTTATGATCGAAATCTCCTTGGAAAATCTTTAACTAGAAAATGCACATTACTAATTCTTATTTTCCATATATAATTAAAAACATTAATTAAAATATTCTTAACTTATTTAAATTCGATCTTGGGATTTCCTTCCTTCTTAGATGTTAAGGAATAATCTTTGAACAATAAAATATACACATTAATGCGCGTGTTCAAAGTGTGTCGACATATTTCTTCTTGTAAGTCATTTTTCATACTTACTCACTTGAAACTGATTTACCACACTTCCAAACAAGTTTAGAATTGGTTCATCTGACTTTCAAGAACTATGTGATTGATCAAGTAACTCTCAATCACAAGTCATGGGTGTAACGGTTATACCAAAACAAGTTTCGGTTCTGCCTCCATGTGAGTATTGTGCATAGTCAGACTAGCTTACCAAAGATTCGGCTGACTAGGTACTAGGATCGGTTCCCCACATATATTTGGTATCTAACTTGTATGTGTTGTACATGTCCATAGGATCGGTTCCTCTTTGCCTAAATACGTGTTGCACATGTTCATAGGATCGGTTCCCCTTTCTTCAATAAACCTTGATGCACCTCATACAAGGATCGATTCCCCTTGTTATGTACTGCACCTCTTATTAGGATCGGTTCCCCTTTCCCAAATTTGGTCAGACACACACAAACCCGATCATACCCCAGGTGATTACTTAAGGTTGGTTTCACTAATAAAAGTCATACCAATACATAAGTCAGGCCTCATGTGAATATTTTTACCAAGAACACAAACAAGTCATGAGCTGTTATACTAATCACACATATTGGTCGTTCATAAGATAAGCAATGAAGAACAGCCCCAATAACGCCTAGCGATTTCCTTTTCGGTTCACAACACATATCATGAACTTACTTCCTTAGAACATATGTAAACATTGTTCCCTAGGATGAAATCCTCACCTCATACCCATACATAATCACAATAGCATTCATATGATTATGTTGATGTCTTATATACAAAGTTTAATGGTTAAGAAATAAACCTCATATTGTATTCCTTAATACTATGTCTATCTAGAGTGTTCATGCTTCGCAGTTATATGTTTTCAATATGCATGACTTGAAAGATATGTTAGGGAATGAAACAGTTCAAGTCAAATATCACTAACCTCAAGTGGAAGGATGATGTTGTGGTTGTAGCTTCGTACTTCTTCACTTCTTCAAGTCTTCGCAATACTTGTAATGTCTCATCCTAATACTTTCAAGCTAACCTATACGAAGTTGACTCTAGTACATTTAAATCAAGTGACTCTTAAATGAGTTTTGGCTCACTAAAATATGACAACCAAACTTGACATACCAACGCTTGGTGGGTTTAACCGAGCTATGCTCTAACATCCAGTTTCCCACCAACGGTACTAATAGAGCTTCTCAATCCCAAAGAAGCCTTTAAACCGAGCGGAAGTAAGAGATTTCGCCTAATTAGGTTACTTTCCTCTCCGAATAGGCGGCTCCACCAGTAACAACACAACTGAGGTAGTTTTGGTGGCCCTGAGGATTAGTTTGCTCGAAATGCAAACTTTAATATTTATAGACAAGGAAGTTTGGACACCAAGGAATTTCCAAAATCGAAAAGATTCTCAAGATATGCAATATACTCCAAATTCAGTTCCATAATTCCTGAAAATGCTTTGTCCAAAAATTGACCGAAAATCTCTTGGAAAATCTCCAACTAGTAAATGCACATTACTAATTTTCATTTTTCAAAAATAAAATTAAAAATCTTAATTAAAAGATGGGTTATTTGGTTTTTGGTACTCAAGTTTTGTCCAAAATCTGGGTTTGGTCTAACATTTGTCCATCCTTTGCATTTGGTCTAAAGACCAACGTTGACCCATATTGGCCGTCTCAAATCTTGACTTTTGTTACATAATCTCCACTCATTTGAAACACTAAGTCATATGAGCTCCGACATCGCACCGTGAGTGTGACACCCCTCACAAATTAAATGAGATAAAAGCTTTTAACTAGAGCAATTCTGGAAAGGACAAGTGGCATGACTCTATTGGTCGGAGCATTAAAATTTGAATTACACTCCGTTTACTCCCTGTATTTAACAGGCTGTTTTTAACACCGTTACCGAAAATATGGGTATACAACACTTATGTTGGTATTTACACCTAATTAATAATTTACACTTGGTTTACACCTAAACTTAATCGTACCTTAAGTAGGTGGACAAGACTCACGTTAACTACTTACGGACTTTAAAAAAAAATACTAAACTTTGTGTAGGGAAGGAGAATTGATCCCGAAACCCACAGCTCAAACAACTGTCACCTAACTACTGAGCCATTAGCTCTTGGGTGATCAACTACACACATGTTTTATTTATATATATGTAAACCACTTATTTGTGTTATAACCAAAATTGTCTCAACTTGAAACCCCAAATCAGACAACGGCACACCAAATCGAAAACCCAAAGCAATCACCAAATCAAAAATCCAAAGCGGCAGGGTTGAGATTGATTTTTCGTGCGGTACAGTAATATGCTATTAGCAAGTCCAATAGAGTGCCGAAAACATAAAAAGCCACGAAGTATAAGAACCCTTTTTCCGGTTCACCCAGCCACACCAAATTAAAAATCCTAAGCGTCGGGGTGTAGCGAAGCCAAGCCACACCAAATAAGAAATCGTAAGCGACGAGGCGAGGTAAAACCGAGCCACACCAAATCAAAAATCCTAAACATGCATTAGGACGGGGCGAGGCGAAGCCGAGCCACACCAAATCAAAAATCCTAAGCATGCATCGGGACTGGGCAAGGCGAAGCCGAGCCACACCAAATCAAAAATACACCACGGGCCGAGGCGAAGCCATGACACACCAAACAAAAAATACGATATATGATTTTCGGGTCCGCCCGGTGCGTAGCACGGGCACAAAATCTAGTTATTAATAATTGTAAATAATATGAAATTACTTAACACCGTTAACATTTCGTTAACACGTGTCACATTGAAAACTCACTAGGCTAGTCTACGGTTTTGATTGACCAGATCAAACGGCTAAAAATTTTAAGCTTTTATTATAAAAGCACCTTCGTCACTCTTATTGTCACCATCACCACCAGTATTTCAGCAGCCACCATCTGCACCTTAATGAAGTCGCAGTCGAGATTTTGATCGGTCATTGCTTTGTGGGGATCGAGATTGGAGAAGAAACAGAGGATGACATGGACAGTTGTTGTCATCGAGAGTTTGAGCTGGTGATGGAACTCGAGTTTGGTGTTGATAAACCGCTGTGGTTGCTTTGACCGGAGAAGTAAGGATAATGGAGTTCGAGCTCGAGTTGATCAGTTGGTTGTTGATGTTGGCTTCTGTGAATGACTCGAGATGGATCATGTAAGTTATGGTGCTGGGACATGAAGCTGAGGTTATTGAGCCGAGCTGAGTTTCCGGGGAGACGAGATAATCTCGTTAAGGTGAGTTTGTGGGTTGAGAAATGATGCTCTGTGATGGAGGAGATAAGTTCAAAAAGTGGTGAATGGTTGATATCCGAGTAACCTTGTGGGTTTAACAGATGGAGAAGGAATTAATGAAGGACAATGGTGTGTAGCCGGAGTAATGATGTTGGGTCTTGGTGATTGACATATGTGATGCTGTTGAATGTTGATGGGAAGGGAAGAAGTTCGTGATGGTTTGAATCTGAGAAGACGGAGAGATAAGATTTAAAACTGAGAGGTTCTCGGGTTTGCTGATAATATGCCGGGGAGATCGAGTCATTGGTGATGCAGATATGGCTATGGAGCTGTGTAATTACATATTTCCACCACTCGCCACTTATCCTCGGGTAAGCACGTGGAGAGCATGTGACGCGGGGCATCAAAAGACGATGCCACATGGATATAGCCAAGAAGCGTGTACCGGCAGAAAAGGATCCTCATCTCGCAGATCCAACGGCCACAAATGAAGGAGCACCGAAATAAAGCACCACTGCGTTGGACCCAATACACCCTCAGAACTGCTTTATCCCATCTCGAGAGAAATCTTAGATCAACGGTTAGGGCCCAACTGACTGACACGGATAAGACAGAGACAGGAGACCGTGGTCTGACGCGTGCAGAGGACCCAACCACCCGCATTAAACACCTGGGGCAGCACACGCGTCAACCAACCAACGGAAAAGACGATCATGCCTCTTCGGTAATAACGAAGAAACGAAGGGGGCCTCGTAGGAACCGAAGACGTCTGCGTATCGGCACAAAGCACAAGATGATAAGGTTACAACGGCTCCATCAGTGGACCCCACGGCAAAACCCCTATAAATACCCCTCCTCACTAAGAGAGGAGGGGAGGTGGATTCAAGAAGGAAAATGAGAGAGAATTAGGAAGAGTAAGTAGTCCCCTAATCCCGCAGCCTAAGTTAACACACCCAAAGTCATTTGACTATACTTGTAACCAATTTACATATAATGAAACCCCTCTTTTACCCCGTGGATGTAGGCCTCAGTGCTGAACCACGTAATTACTCGTCTCATTTACATTATGCACTCTACATTACGCACTTACATTATGCACTTTATATTCCGCATTTATATTATGCACTTTACATTCCGCACGTTATATCTAATCTATGGATTTCACTATATGCGAACATTGTTTGTGGACACGTAGATACCATCGTAATTTACGTGTTCACAATCTGGCGCTAGAAACAGGGACTTTGTCCCGGTAAAAGATTTATCTTATCCTGTGATTTGAACGCTCTGGCTGTTCCGAGCATCGCTCTCTGGAAATAACGGTGCTTAAAGCATTTTATTTGGGTTTATCCACGTATATTTCAGTAGATCTACTTCTTCGAAATGGTTTTCAAGTTCTTATCTTTAGAAAATCAAGCATGTGGACATATCCACGTATATTTCAGTAGATCTACATCTTCGAAATGGTTTTCAAGTTCTTATCTTTAGAAAATCAAGTGTGTGGACATATCCACGTATATTTCAGTAGATATACATCTTCGAAATGGTTTTCAAGTTCTTATCTTTTGAAAATCAAGCGTGTGGACGTATCCACGTATATTTCAGTAGATCTACATCTTCGAAATGGTTTTCAAATTCTTATCTTTAGAAAATCAAGCGTGTGAACATATCCACGTATATTTCAGTAGATCTACATCTTCGAAATGGTTTTCAAGTTCTTAACTTTAGAAAATCAAGCTTGTGGACGTATCCACGTATATTTCAGTAGATCTACATCTTCGAAATGGTTTTCAAATTCTTATCTTTAGAAAATCAAGCGTGTGGACACATCCACGTATTTTACAGTAGGTCTACATCTTTGAAAGTATTTTAAACAAATAAATCCCTTCGCGGATATACTTTTCGTCATGTCTGCGTTACTTTTATGAGCTATACCTACTCATGGTATTATTTTGCGTCACAAACCGAAAGAATCAAGAGATCCGATACCCGTGAAAAGGGGAGGGAATAATAGCCGGATAATCTCTTAAAACCTCCGAAATCTGATTTCCAGGACTCTACTAACGGGTTCCCCATGAACCACTCTTTTCTTTTGTACATGGTAACTTTTTTAGAAAAATATAAAAAATGGAAAAGAAAAAAGATGCAGGAAAAACGAAAGCCTCATCAAAAGAAACACCACGGACAACACCGGTAATAACTAGGAGCAAGCAAATGGGCGAAAAGCTCAAAGCCACAGACAAAACACATAACGGAGCAGAAAGCTCGAGGACTTTGGATGCAACCGCTATTGTAGCGGAGGCCCTAAAGGACGCGGATGCCAAAGCCGCAGCATCAAAGACCGGGGCATCCAAAGGAGCGGCCTCCAAAGTGACCGCTGCCACCCGACAACGCGAACCGCGTGAAGGGGTGGCAGAGTCAGAAATACAGCATCCACTCTATGGGATGCCTCGCACCAATAAACAGAATGTACCCCTCCAAGTAAACCAGCCGCTCCTAATAGAAAACATACACGCCTAGCAGCCAGCGGAGCATCTACACCCGCAGACAGATCCACCTGAGCCCCTGATTCAAATCATCGACGAAGATCAAATGATAGCCGCAGAAGAGAAATTGCCGGAAAGGACTCCTAATCAGGAGTCAAACCAATCTTCCCAGATGAGGGTAGAATTAGAAGAGTTGAGGAGAGCTCACAAGACATATGCGGAGGCGGTAGCTCTATTGGCACAGGAAAATCAGCAACTCAGAGCTACCCGTAGTAGGAACATGGGAGTCCAGCGCGACGAAGCCAGCTCAATGGCACCAAGGCCCAACCAGGATCGCAGGATGGTGCTGGCCAACAACCCAGACCCATTGAAATGAGGAGATATGATAATAAGACAAAGATCTGACCCGGATTACAACCCCCATGACTCGGACTACTTTGACAGCGATCCCCCACGCACCGAGCAACCCTCTGCCCAGGAAGAGCACCAACGCACAATAGAAGATCTCCGCGCCGAGATGATGGCGGAGATCAAACAACTGAAAACTAGGCAAGGGGGGGGGGGGGGGGAAGATTAGAGAAAATAATGAAGGAAGCAAGCACTACCCCCCTAACACAACACCTATCCAAGGATCTCATTCCGCAGAAATGCCCAGTTCCGGCATTCGAATTCTATGACGGATCTAACGACCCCGCCGCCCATCTTCGATATTATAATCGAATGATGGCAGGATGGAATTATGACGAGGCCATACTATGCAGATACTTCCCTTCAATTTTGAAGGGATCCGCGCTCTCATGGTTCGACAACTTGCCACCAAATTCCATTAACTCGTACGATCAAATTACTGAGAAGTTCATAACAACTTACATGTACAACAAGGTGGTGAACACCGGGATGTATAAGATTTTCTCACTAGAAGTCCAGTACAAGGAAACAATCAGGGAATACACAGATAGGTGGCACAAGATCTGCCAAGCCATCGAAAATGTAGACCCCGTGGTCAGCGTTAACTGCTACAAGTGGGGGCTCGACAGGATGAGCCCACTGTTTGTCAAGATCCATGGAATCGTCCCTGCAATTGAAGGATATCTTCGAGTGATCATATAAAAGCATGCCAGACTAGAAGAAATACAACGGAAGAACCCCAGAGCTCAGACCCAGCGTCCACCACGAACCAACTCTGCGGAACAGTCTATCATACCTAGGAGGGGGAGGGGTGGACTTAGGTGAAAGACCCAACGAAGATAGAAGAGAACGCAGAGACGATCGACGAGGGGATATTAGAAAATTTGAAGATCAAGTCTATATGAAGATGAATGCCAGTTATTCTCGCATCCTGAGATAAATCAAGGGCCGAGAGAAACTGGAGTGGCCATGGTCTAAGGGGAAGCAACCCCCTAGATCAGAGCATGCTAAAGAGTACTGTGAATATCATTATTTCAATGGTCACTGGACAGAAAAGTGCAAGAATCTGAAGATGATGATTCAGAAGCTGGTAGATGCGGGAGACCTCCAACAATTTGTGCAGAAGATGGGCGAGGAAGATAAATCTAAATGAAGCAAGCCAGTACAACTGGCTTAAGGCAATCACACCCTTAACACCATCTCCTTTTCTGAGTCCGTAGGACCTTCCCTAACGGCTCAGATAGGTAAGAGGTTGAGTAAGCAATTTGAAGACTACTGCGAGCTTTATAAAATCGACGGGGAAGAAGTGGACGACCACGAACAATGGATGGATGCGCCCCTGAATTTCGACATGGATGATGTAGGTGAAGACATGGAAGATCATAACGATCCCCTTGTTCTCACACTACAAATTGCAGGATGAAATATCAAGAAAATCTTCATCGATAGGGGAAGATCCGTCAATGTTCTATTCTATGATACATTCAAACGGATGGAACTCAAGGATGAACAACTACTATCCTCGTAATATACCATCTACGGATTCAATGGAGCAGCCACGAATCCCTTAGGGGACATTATCTTACAAGTTGATGCAGGACCAATGAAGGTCGACACCCGGTTCAACATGGTGGACGCACCCTCACCATACAATGCTATAATCGGCCGAAGGTGGGTACATAAACTAAAAGGGGTGGCCGCTACCTACCACCAGTACCTTAGGTTTCCAACCCCCTGGGGGGTAATGGAAATAAAAGGCAATCAAGTATTAGCACGAGAGCGTCAAACTCTATAAAACAAGCTCAAAAACAAACAAGATAAGCAGAGAAAGAACCGAAGATCCCGAAACAAGGAGAACGCAAAGAAAAAAACCATCAATGCTTACCTAGAAGAAATCTCCGGAAAAAGCCTTCTAAAGGGACATACGACTGGGAACACGGAGGAAAGTACCTCAGCCACAAAGGAAAGCGAGGTGTCTACCAAATAGCAATCAAAGAAGATTCCTCTCCTAGGGGAATCTAAGCCCACGTTTACGCCTGTAGAACTTGTGAAAGAAATAAACGTAGGAACTGAAGAAAAACCAAGGATGATCAAGATCGGAACGCTGATGGATAAGGAGCGCGAGGCATCCTTAATAAGGCTGCTCACGGAGCATGCAGATATCTTCGCATGGAAACTAGGAGACATGCCTGGGATCGACCCCAAGACTATCCATCATGAGCTTCGCATAAAGCATGGCACACCACCTTTCAGGCAGAAGGTACGAAAAGTCGCCCCAGAATATCACAAAGCCGTTGAGATGGAGATTTGTAAGCTACTAGAAGCCGGATTCATCAAAGAAGTCAAATATCCAACATGGATCTCAAATATGGTCATTGTACCTAAAAAGAATGGCGGGGTGAGAATATGCATCGACTTCACCAACCTCAACAAAGCGTGCCCCAATGACAGCTACCCTTTACCAAGCATCAATCAACTGGTCAAAGCGGTCATTTATGGATGGATACTCCAGGTACAACCAAGTGTTCCTATCAGAAGAAGACCAACAACATACAGCATTCTACACCCCGCATGGCCTCTACTGCTACGTAAGGATGCCCTTCGGACTCCGAAACGTAGGAGCAACGTACCAAAGGATGGTCGACGCCATTTTTAAGCCATGGATTGGAAATACTTTGGAAGTCTATGTGGACGATATGCTGGTCAAAAGTAAGCTGCGAAAAGATCATCATCAAGATCTGAAAGATATCTTTCAGAAATGAGAGCATAACATGAAGGTAAACCCGGAAAAATGCACCTTCGGTGTCACTTCGGGGAAATTCCTCGGATATCTGGTAACAAAAAGAGGCATCGAAGTAGACCCTGTAAAAATTCAGGCTATTGTGAAAATGCCCACTCCAAAGAACCTGAAAGAAGTCCAAAGGCTCAACGGCTCCCTAGAAGCGCTAGGGAGATTCATATCCAGGTCCTCAGATAGATACAAGCCCTTTTTTAACATCCTTAAAAAAGAGACCAAATTTGAATGGACAACGGAGTGCGAGGAAGCATTCAAAGAAATCAAAGACTACCTTGATGGAATACCCATCTAGCAAAAACACGACCTCGATGAGGTGCTGGCCCTATACATAGCAGCAACGAAGAATGCAGTCAGTGCGGTGTTGGTTAAAACCAACACGAAGATAGAGTAGCCCATCTACTACGTCATCAAAACTCTCAACACCGCGGAAAGGAACTACACAAAGATCGAGAAACTCATCCTAGCGTTAGTATGGGCCACCCAGAAGCTAAGGACCCACTTCCTAACACACCACATACGCGTCCCCTGCAAAGCCCCGCTAGAGGTTGTCCTCAAAAGCGCGGGAAAAACAGGGATAATTGCAAAATGGTATACTCATCTCGACCAGTACAACATCATACACGAGCTCCAGCATTCCCAGAAGTCCCAAGTCTTAGCAGATTTCTTGGCTGACCTACCACTGGACAACGATGAAGAAATCCTTATCGATGGGCTCGACACGGCAGGGTTACCAAAGGGCAGCGGAAGCAAAGATCCCGTCGATTTCCTCGAGCCGGAAAACCCAAGACAATGGGAAATATTTGTTGATGGCTCGAGGAACAAAAAAGGAGCGGGTATTGGCATCGTAATTACTACCCCCACTGGAGACCGAATCATCCATGCGTTCAGGCTAGAGCTTAAAGAACATACCAATAACATCGTTGAGTATGAAGCCGTCGTACATGCTATGCGTCTGATAATAGAAATGGGAATAACAAATGTACGCTTGACAAGTGACTCATAACTGGTCATTAGGCAAATAGAGCTGGAATATAATGTGTATGAAGAAACCTTGTCGGCATACATGACTTTAGTCTAGATGCTGGCACATTAAATACCAAACATTATATTAAGCACTTAGCGAGGAAGGAGCTGTGCACGCAGATGCTTTGGCATACATCTCATCTATGTTGAAAAACAAAGATGTAGAAGCAATTAAAATCACCAGGGTTTACGAGCCATCAATCCCTCCCCGAGAGCTCTGCGCTGCAAACAAGAACCATTGTGCGGGAGAGGACATAACAGACGATGATGTGGGAGAATACATCATGGACGATTTCCAAGAGGATGACATCATGACAAGAGCGGGTGAAGACGAATACTTCAGCAAAGAAGAAGACTGGAGGTTAGGTATCCACCAATTTCTCAAGGAAGGAACATTACCGAGAGACCTAAAGCAGGCCAAGAAGATACAATCAAAAGTTGGGAGGTACGACTTAAAGGGAGAGATTTTATACAAAAAATCTTTCCTCGGACCTTTGTTACGATGCTTGTCCAGATCAGAAGGCCACCTAGTACTAAAAGATATCCATCGAGGAGATGCGAGAAATCACAGTGGGATGAGATCCCTAGCCGACAAGGAAAAAACCCAAGGATATTATTGGACAACAATGATGCGAGACGTTGTAAGGATGTCGAAAAGATGCGAAGAATGTCAGCGGTTCGCCAGACGAATCCACGCACCAGCAACGATGCTAAACTCAGTAGATAGTCCTTGGCCATTTTCAAAATGGGGCATCGACATCGTAGGACCCCTGATCGAATGATTAGGGAAAAGAAGATTTTTGATAGTGGCCACGGACTATTTCAGTAAATGGGTAGAAAAGAAAATTTTTGATAGTGGCCACGGACTATTTCAGTAAATGGGTAGAAGCTAAAGCTTTGGCTAGAATTTGTGACTCAGATGTCTTCACATTCATCTTTCAGAACATAATCTGCCGGTTTGGAATCCCGGCAGAAATTGTCTCTGACAATGGTAAGCAATTACAAGGTAAAAACATCGATTTACTATTTGATACCTTCAAAATCTGGAAAAACAAGTCGACACCAATATACCCTCAAAGCAATGGCCAAGCAGAGGCTACAAACAAGACCCTCGCTCTCATTCTCCAAAAACAATTAGATGAGCACAAAGGACGATGGTGTGAGCAACTGCATAATGTCTTATGGGCATATCGAACAACCCGAAGGTCATCTACAGGGGAATCCCATTTTTTGTTGACCTACGGATCCGAAGCTATCATCCCCATGGAAATCATCATGCCAACCACAAAGACAGAAGCATGGGAAAAGAACCTCACAACGGATATGATGCTGGAAAGGCTCGATGATCTCGAAGAAAGAAGAGAAGCAGCGCTACAAAAGATGGAGAATTACCAAACAAAATTAGCAAGGGAGTATAATAAAAATGTTAAACTTAGGAACTTTGTATAGGGACAGTATGTGCTAAGAACCATACCCCAATACCAAAGAGAAAAGAAGTGGGGAAAGTTGGCACCAACATGGGGAGGGACTTTTGTCATACAAGATATAGCAGGGAACGGATCCTATTACCTGCGCAACCTAAAATGGGAAGTCCTCCGCCATCCTTGGAACGCCAAGTATCTCAAGCCATACCATCCTTAGATCACATCGCAGCGTTGCAACTGCGTAAAGAATACCAGAAGAAGAAGACGATGTTTTTTTGATATGTTTCTATCTCTGGATGAGGAACAGCGGGCCTCAATAAATCAATGAAAAACTTTTTTGAGAATCTATGAAAAACAATTAGCTCAGGGTAATATAAGGGGAAGAAAACCAACAGAAGGAAATATCTAACTATTCTAAGTCAGCAGGTCGACGAAATGAGGGACTTGTACATAGTGACACCCCATATCCTAGAACGCTGCATCTACCCCCACCAACTATTCTAAGTCAGCGGGTCGACGGAATGAGGGACATGTACATAGAGACACCCCATATCCTAGAACGATGCATCGACCCCCACCGTCTGGGAATCCTCTGATCAAGGATTATCCAGCGGGGGACAGGTCTCAAGATGTTCACGAAGGTACATACCTTCGGCATTGCACTCAAACACTAGGTCAGCGGGTCGACGGAATGAGGGACATGTACTTAGTGACATCCCATATCCTAGAACGCTGCACCAACCACCACCGTCTGGGAATCCTCTAGCCAAGAATTAGCCAGCGGGGTCACATGTCTCAAGATGTTCACGAAGGAACATACCTTCGGCATCATACTCAAAAACAATGTCAGCGGGTCGACGGAATGGGGACATGTACATAGTGACAACCCATATCCTAGAACGCTGCACCAATCCCCACCATCTGGGAATTCTCTTGCTAAGGGTTAGCCAGCGGGGTGACAGGTCTCAAGATATTCACAAAGCTAGCCAACAAACGATGATCCATTCCATAAAAATTGATTACAAGTTCAACAAAACAAGCAAAAAGGAAACAAAATAAGCAAAAGAAGTTCGACAGACGTAGAAAAAACTCTATAATCAACAAGGATCAACTTTCTATAACTGGAAGAAGAATCTACATAGACGATTCAGTGCCACCAGTAGGGCTTTCCCTCTGCAGCGAAGGTACGCTCCCACCTGAAGAAGGCCCTGAAGATCCAGATAGGGCCGAAGGTTTAGGACGACGAGGATAGTTCTTTTCAATACCGTGCTCAGTCAAGAGGTCATGCTCTATCTTGTCCAGCACCTTGTTAGTCTCTTCGACCAGCTGAAAAAGAGCCTTGTACGTAATAGCGGTATTACGCATCTCAGCCTGGGACAACAGGGTAGATAGACGGTTCACTTCCGAAGAGGCCAAGTAAGCTACCTGTTTGTTGGACATAGTCAAGCCTTTGAAATACCAGGTATGTCCCTCCTATTGCACCAAGGCAATCTGAGATTTCTCTAGATCAGATTGAGCCTTGTCAAGTTTTTCATTTGCAGCGAGAAGCTGTCCCTAGAGCTCTGAAAAAGAAAACAAAGATTTAGGACAACGAAGCACTAAAATCACACCCGGAAAAGCAAATATATACCTTCGACTCTAGCCGAAGCTATTTCATATTCATTAACAACCGCATCTCGAGCCTCATCAAGAAAGTCATACTCGTCGGATATTTTCTTATAATCCTGGTGAAGAGTGAAAAGAGCAAATTGACTAGCGTCTAACTCTACCTGCTTCATTGAATCCAAATGACGAAGATGATTGACTTCGTTATTTAGCTCTTCCATTCCTTTATTAAGACGGTACATATTAACTTCGAGATTTCTCTCAGACTCGGCTTGACGAGCTACGTCGGCCCTGGACGCGGCTAAGGCCTTGCCAAGGGCAGAGGCTTCGGCCCGAGAATCATCTCTTTCTTTGGCAAGGCGTTGTATGTACCCTCGTACATCGGAATCCTAGGAGGAACGAGCCTGCCGTAGCTCTTCCTCCAGAAGATTCATCTTAGCCAACAAAGACGAAGCAATCTCGCGGGCTTCGCGAGGATTATCGCGCGTCCACATCAAAGTACCATCAAAGAGACGACGATCCACGTTATACTTATTTTGCATATCAACTATCTGGGTATGCCTTAGATGCCATACCTCGGCCTTGGCATCCCACCTTTCGGCCTTACTCTTAAGTTGTTCCACTAGCTCGGCAATACGGGTCTTATGCCGGTTTCTCTCATTTCGAAGCCATATCAACTCGGGGACTCCGCCCACTGAAGATAGGGTGGGGATACTCAGACGGAATAGGAATTACTAAGAAGAAAACAATGATATAAACAAGAACAAGGGACAAACATGTGAAAGATGAAGCATCTTTTCGAACAGCCTCCAGCTCACTATGCACCATAGCAAGCTCCAAATGAAGCCTCTCTTCTTCGTTGCCCAGATGCTCTTTCCCCTTAAGACGGTTCTTCATCTCACTTACCTCCTTATCTCTGGCAGAGATGACACCCTCGGCCACAGCCAACTCCTCCTCTCTGTGACGAAGATTACTCTCTAACTTAAGGGACTTGGCCTTGAAAAAATGGTACAAGTTATGATTGCAGTATTCGCTCCTCATCACCTATGAAGAGCACCATGTCAGAATACCGCGGAGTACCCACGAAAAATAAAACAAAACATCACGTACCTCCAACATCCGCTGGTGAGGGTAACCATACTGATATTCATCAGCTATGTCCATCATGTCAACAACGGTGGCTGGAGGGTCAACCAATAAGGTAGCCTCCAGTGAACTCAGATTCTTGTCCCACACCTCTGCAACTCGATCTTCAACAGATAACTGCATCATCTTACGGGTATAAGCGTCGGAATATTTCTCCCCAGCAACAACGGGAGCATGGTTTGGGATGAACATCAAATTTTTCTTCTTCAGCCTAGCAAGGACAGCGTCATCACCCTCCAACATCAAGGACTGTGGGAAATCATCCGAAGGGGACCGAGTAGAAGATTACCCAACAACGGGAACCTTTTCTGAAGCATCAACATACGAGGAAGTCTTCTCCGAAGCTTTCCCCTTACCAGAAGTACCCAGTACCTCCCAATCATCACTTAGGGAAAGCAGAGAAAACTCATCTGCAAAACCCATGGCAGCATTCATATCAAAGGACTGCCCCGCAGAGTGGACTCGGCCAAAGGAGAATTCCTGGCAAACCGGGTCCCCACCACCACCGCCAGCAGCGGTAGTATCCTCAACATCACGACCACCAGGGGTACCCTTCGTACCGTCACCATCAGCGGTAGTATCCTCAGCATCACGACTACTAGGGGTACCCCTCGTACCATCACCATCAGCTGTAGTATCCGCAGCATCATGACCACCAGGGGTACCCTTTGTACCATCAACATCAACAACATCTTCACGGAGAGGGAGATAAGTTTCAGTACGTTCTTCCCCATCGGACATATCCTCATCTTCATCAAAGTCCTCATTAGCAGGACTTGTAACCTCCTCTTGGACCTCTACCTCATCAACAACAATGGTAAAAAAGCGCTTAGGACCGATCCTCCTTTTCTTCGTCACCTACGGAGTAATAAAGGAATCAAGTCAACATTATTTCCTTGACTCAAAGATTTCTTTTGAGTAAAGAAAAAAGGGGCAACTAAAGGAATAAAGGATCTGCACCTTCACAGCCGCAGTACTCTTCGAGGGAAGAGCAGCACCCGAACTCTCTTCGTCAGCATCAACAACATCGAAGTCGTATGGAAAATTCATACCTCACGAGGAACGCTACCAGCAGTAGGACGCCATCCGTCGGGACCAGGAATCCAACCCCAATCCCACGGACCAACAATCTCGATAAAAGTAGCATTCCACTCATAGTCATGGTCGCGCTTGATCCTCTCACGAGAAGGAAAAAGCTTCTTATTAGCAGACCCTTCAGTACCAGGAACATACTTCAGCTTGGCATCGCTAACCTCACTCAAAAGACGAACCTCGCCACGGGAAGCAGCAATATTACGAAGACTCACACTCCACGGCTTACGGTTCCTACTGTTGACATAATCCCCGAAAGAACTATTGAAATTCTGAGGGGTATACCATTCCCTCTCAGCAAGATCGTGGGTATAACAGGTCATCATTGTTTCTCCCTTGCTGCGAAGATAGAACTCCTTCAGGGCGCGGAGATAATTCCCAGTCAACTGTGATACAGAACGACTATGGGTATTTGTCGAGGAACCCTCATAACCGGCCAACGCATCGTAATAAAAAGAATCATCTGACTTGTACAAAGGGAGCATAAGACCCGCTTCGAAGGCCCCCACAGTAGTAAACGAATGAAACTCATCGAACTGGTACCCCGAGATGATATCGTAAGTAATGTCATCATCAGGGGCATAGAAACGAACATCAAAAGTTTAAAGTTCATGCTTCTCCTTGAACACTTCCAGATCAATGTGTTTGAAGGTAACTTTATTCTTACCAACTGGGACGCTTCGAATAATCAACGTAGCGTCTTCCTTATCAAGAGAGTCCTGCGCAGAGTATTTTTAAGGGCTCGTATCCAGGGATTTCCTTTTCAAAGGCACATTCTTAGATGGTTCGACCTTAGAAGCACTACCCCTGACATATTTTCCTCTAGAAGGGATCGCCGGAGGAGGGGGAGAGGACTCTGCTGAAACACCGGAGGAACCAAAGAGCGAAGGGGATGAGCGGCCAAAGCTTCGTTACGTGGAGCACCCTGCGGGTTTTTAGGCTCATCGCGCGGACGGTAAGAAGAGCGGGTAGCAGCGTATCTAGAACCAGGGGGATCCCGCGGAGGATCTCCCCTCCTAGAAGAATGTCTATGACCAGAAGAGGATGAAACCCTCTGAGAACGAAGATCCACATGCGAAGCCCTAAAGTCTCCTGGCGGAGATACATCCGGGTCTCTACGCGGAGGAGATCTAGGAGGACTAGACGGCGGAGTCTGGTAAGGAACCCGCGGATGATCGGCCATATCTACGGATATACAAACAAGTTGTGAATCTCGCAGAATCTCAAGTGAAGATCAAAAAGCCGAACTTTCTAAAAAAATCTCAAAAAACAGAATAAAAACCTTAGTTAATTTATGACACAGGGAAAAGCTCTGCAACTATGAACTTGTAACCCTTAAGATAAATATACTTTGTATATGTGTTCTTCATCATAAGGGTAACAAAACAGCAGCAGAAGATGAACGGTTAGTAAAAAACAAGACCAAAGGTTAAACCCTTACCTGTACCAAGAGTTTCAGAAGAACGAGCAACAACGAACGAACACAGGGAATCAAGGACAGGTCGTATTCAAGACAAAACAGCAGCAGTAAACAGTAGCAGCAACATTTAATGACGTCCAAACAAAATTGAAGAATGAAAAAGCAGAGAAGAAAAGAATGAAGGACCGACAGAGAATGAAATTTATTTCACATTCTCTCCCCCCTTATAAACATCCAAGAAAATCGAAACCGTCCCTTCTTCCAAGGGGAAGTTATTGCAAGAAGTTATTGCGTAATGGGAAACACGCCCTAAAATCAAGGGGAAGTTATTGGGCGAGTGGGGAATATGTGACGGTTTTCCTCTCACTTGAACTGACGCCTCAAGTCAGAAGAAAAGGGGAAAATTGTAAGTACATATTTCCACCACTCGCCACGTGTCCTCGGGTAAGCACGTGGAGAGCATGTAATGCGAGGCATCAAAAGATGATGCCACATGGATATAGCCAAGAAGCGTGTACTGGCAGAAAAGGACCCTCATCTCGCAGATCCAACGGCCACAAATGAAGGAGAACCGAAATAAAGCACCACCACGTTGGACCCAATACACCCTCGGAACTGCTTTATCCCATCTCGAGAGAAATCTTAGATCAATGGTCAGGGCCCAACTGACTGACAAGGATAAGACAGGGTCAGGAGACCGTGGTCTGATGCGTGCAGAGGACCCAACCACCCGCATTAAATACCTGGGGCAGCACACGCGTCAACCAACCAACGGAACAGACGATCATTCCTCTTTGGTAATAACGAAGAAACGAAGGGGGGCTCGTAGGAACCGAAGATGTCTGCGTATCGGCATAAAGCATAAGATGATAAGGTTACAACGGCTCTATCAGTGGACCCCACGGCGGAACCCCTATAAATACCCCTCCTCACTAAGAGAGGAGGGGAGGTGGATTCAAGAAGGAAAAGGAGAGAGAAATAGGAAGAGTAAGTAGTCCCCTAATCCCGCAGCCTAAGTTAACACACCCAAAGTCATTTGACTATACTTGTAACCAATTTACATATAATGAAACCCCTCTTTTACCCCGTGGATGTAGGCCTCAGTGCTGAACCACGTAATTACTCGTCTCATTTACATTATGCACTCTACATTCCGCACTTACATTATGCTCTTTATATTCCATATTTATATTATGCACTTTACATTTCGAACGTTATATATAATCTATGGATTTCACTATGTGCGAACATTGTTTGTGGACACGTAGATACCATCGTAATTTACGTGTTCACAATCTGGTTACGATTAAAAAAAAAAATATGAACATCAATTTGAGTTTCCAGGAAGAGTGCTCGCTGCTTACCGGAGGAAGAAGTATGTCGAAAACCCAACATATGGTTTACTGCTGCTGGTGCTTAATTCTTAACGAATCTCGTCCGTTAATCTAAATGAACCATGGAGCTATACGTGTGCGTGCACTGTTAGGATAGGATGAGTAATTGTTGCTAAAGTTTAATTTCGATTGGTACTTTCCAATTTAGTAAACAGAATAAGTGACACGTCATGGCCTAACCGAGTCAAATTGGGTCAGTGTTGGTCTTTAGACCAAACGCAAAGGCTAGACAAATGTTAGACCAAATCCAGGTTGTGGGAATTATATAAATAGCCCTCCTTTTAACGGGCTTCACAAATATCCTTATCTATCAATAATTATACCCCTATCCTTTAAAAGATAGAAATCTCGGAATTATAGATTACCAATATAACCTTCCCACAAAAATAACATCGATACATTCAGCTCAGTTCATTTTATTCGGTTTTTTCCTCTCTCTGTGTCTGTCTCTTCCCCCAATCTACAAACAAAGAGATTCAGATCAATAAAATTCTAAAATCAATGTAAATTCAAGTTTCGTGATACCGTAACACAATCAAGTACCATCCTAAAAAAAATGTTCACAATAACAGAAAAATTAGGTTTCCAAAATTGATTTTGAAGATCCGAATCGCTAACCTTCAACATCAAGCAAAATTGGAAGATCTGGTGAAAGGTAGAATAACAAAAATGAGTATGAACTAGCTTAGATTTCGTGTAATCTCTATTTTGATAGGGTTTTGGTACTAATTTGGCACAATTTTGTAAGTGTGAACTTGATTAGGTTTTGTTACCAATTTTGGTATCTATCTTCTGTTTGTTTTTGGATCAGATCGATCTGCTAGTTTACTTATAAGATTTGATTAGATGAATAATTAAACAGTATTCTCTATGTCTTAAGCTTTATTTTGAATTTAAACTTCATTCTAGTGAAAATTTAAAGTTAAGTTTATCCTTATTTTATAATCTTAAACTAATATATTCAAATCGTTAGAGTTATCCTTTTTGTGCTTGCTACATAGCTGGATAATCTTGGCTAAAAGATTTGTTGGTTTTGTAAAATTCTATATAGAAAATGAATAATCGAAAAAGTGTTTCTATCTATTAATTAGTTGAATAATACTCATTTTACTTTCATTAATTACGTGTTTACTTACTAATTGCGAGCATTCATTTTGTTTTTGGTGGTTGTTGTTTTTCATAGATATAACATCAGTTGACGATTGCGTCTGAGAGGAGATTTTTATCATGTTACAAACAATTTGCCTACAGCTGGAGTTTTGCCTGAACTGATGAATTCTCCAGTTGCCAGAACATATGCTGGTGGTGATGGTGAGTAACCATTAAATTAGAAAACGAAAGTTTAGAAATTTGGGTTTGAATTCGAATTTGTTGTCTGGTTGTTAATGAGTTTAGCAGTTCTTATGAAATGTTCATAAGTTGATTAACCTCATTAGGTTGTTGTGCTATTATGGATGGTGGAGTTTTTGTGCTGCTCTAGTAGTAAATGAAAATTTAGATGTTAATGGGAAATGAAGCATTTAAATGTGGAATTTTTTTTGACGAAAATGATCAGAATGTTATTGTCCTTAAACCTATATATATATGAATAAAAATATGACATTGTTATTGAGGAATCAAACCTGATCAGTAATGGTATTCATAGTATAGCATAACAAACATTCCTGATTGAAGAGCAAGTACCTGTATGCTAGTAAATTTGGCAAATTCAATTTTTGATAGATTTTTCTATGTCCCATATCTGTATATATCTTAAGTGAATCAATCAATACATGCTAACAAAATAAAAAAATTCTTACTGCAGGTACTCAATGGTTCCTACAAGTCTATACCGTGGTTCAAATATCTGGATCAGAAAGGTTATCCAGCATTTTAGATATTCTCTCAGTTGATTTTTTACTATTTTTCATGTGTGGATATTAAGATTTAAATGTATATTTTGGCATGTCCAGGAAACTTTTCTCGCTTCCACCGTTCAAAGTTATGCCAAAGATTACCGGTTGTATGAAGGGATAATCATTCGAAGCTTCAACATAGTATATTTGTTGGATATTTTTTCAAGTCACCAGGTGCATTATCTGGCGTACTTAACTTTTCACTATTTCTTAACTTTTGATGTCACGTAACTGTAGTAACTTTCATTTTAGTACATCAATTTTATGGATCAAATTTGGTTGTTGATGCCATATTTTGGGATCAACTTTGGTTGTTGACCTGTTCACTGGGATCAACTTCTATTGTTGATCCCAGTGAATGGGATCAACATCCATTGTTGACCCAAAAAAGTTGGAGTATTTTTTCATTTATTGTGTCAACAAAGGAAATCGATCAACTTCGGTTGTTGACACCATCTTTTGGGATCAACTTTGGTTGTTGACACCATATTTTGGGATCAACTTCGGTTGTTGACACCAGATTTTGGATCAACTTCGTTTGTTGATGCCATATTGTTTTGTTATGATCTTTTGATTTGTGTTTTTGGGGAAAAACTTCGGTTGTCGACGCCATGTTATTTTTACCTTTTTATGATTTTTTTTTGTTTCTTTTTGGAGATCAACTACGGTTGTTGACACAGGATTTTGGGATCAACTTCGATTGTTGACGCCATATTACCTTTTCATGATTTTTTTTTTTTGTTTTAGGAATCAACTTCAGTTGTTGACACCAGATTTTGGGATCAACTTTTGTTGTTGATATTATATAAACTTTTTTCTTTCCTATTTTCAGATTTTTGTTTTTGGGGATCAACTGATTGTTGACGCCATTAGCGACAGCAGTAGTGGTGGACAGGTGGTGGTGGCGTAATGGTGGTGGTGGCGGGCGGTGGTGGACTGGTGGTGGTGGGCGGTGGTGGACTGGTGGTGGTGGTGGTGGGCGATGGTGGACTGGTGGTGGTGGTAGGCGGTGGTGGATTGGTGGTGGTGGCGGGAGGTGGTGGACTGGTGGTGGTGGTGGCGGCATGCGGTGGTGGCGGACTCGTGGCGACGGGGGGTGGTGGCAGACTGGTGGTGGCGGTGGTGGACTGGTGGTGGAGGACTGGTAGCGGCGGGCGGGGCGGCGGGGGACGTGCTGGCGGCGGTGGGGGACTGGTGGTGGTGGCGGGCGGTGGGGGACTGGCGCGCGGAGGGCGGTGGCGGAGGGCGGGTGGCGGGCCGACGGAGGTCGTGGTGGGGTACTAGTGGTGGGGCAGTTGGTAAGTGGTGGTGGAATGATAGTTGGATGTTGGTGGTGGTGATGGTGGTGGGATATTTGGTAGTGCTAGTGGTGGTGGAGGCGGTGAAATGGTAGATACAAATTTTAGTTGTATTTTGAAATAAAGAAATATATTATATGAGTGAGGGTATTAAGGTAATCTAATTTTTATTGTTGTACAAGGGTATATTTGTTGGGTGTCAAAACTAAGGGTATTTAAAGAATTTACCCATCCAGGTTTTGGACAAAATCTGAGTACCAAAAACCAAATAACCCTTAAAAGATTCTCAACTTATTTTTCGATCCGGGTTTTTTTCCTTTAGCTATTAAGGAATATCTTTGAACAATAAAAGATAAGCATTACTGCACATGTTAAAAGTATGTCGACATCTTTACTTTGTAAGTCCTCTTTCATACTTATTATCTTGAAACCAATTTGCCATACTTCGAAACAAGTTTGGAATTGGTACATCTGACTTTCAAGAACTATGTGATTGATCAAGAACACTTAATCACCAAACATGGGTTTCACGGTTCTACCAAAAACAGTTTCGGTTCTACCTGCATGTGGATACTGGATTTAGTCACACTAGCTTTCCAAAAATTTGGTTGACTAGGTACTATGATTGGTTCCCACATATATATGGTATCTAAATTGTACTTGTTTCACATGTCCATAGGATCGGTTCCCCTTCGCCTAAAAATGTGTTGCATATGTCCATATGATCGGTTCCCCCATCTACTAAAAACTTGATGCACCTCATACAAGGATCGATTCCCCTTTGTGATAGGTTGCACCTCTTACTAGGATCTGTTCCATTTTTCCCAGAGTCGGTCATACCAATAACACTAAATCAATCATACCATCTCAGGTGATTACTTAAGATCGGTTTCACTAATAAAAGTCAGGCCTTTGTGAATAGTTTTACCAAGAACATAAACAATTCATGAGCGGTTACACTAATCACACATATTGGTAGTTCAAAAGATATGCAATGAATAACAATACCAATAATGCCTAGCGATTTCCCTTTAGATTCACAAAACAAGTTCATGAATTTACTTCCTTTAAATAAATGTAAAACATTGTTTCCTAAGATGAAATCTTCACCTTATATACATACATAATCACAATAGCATTCAAACAATTATGTCGATGTCTTATATACAAAGTTTAATGGTTAAGCAATAAACCTCGTATTGTATTCCTTAATATTATGTCTAACTAGAGTGTAATCATTCATGCTTCGTAGTTATGTTTTCAATATGCACAAATTGAAAGATACGTTGGGGAATGAAACAGTTCGAGTCAAATATCACTAACCTCAAGTGGAAGGATGATGTTGTCGTTGTAGCTCCTTACTTCTTCACTTCTTCAAGTCTTTGCAATACTTGTAATGTCTCATATCCTAATACTTTCAAGCTAACCTATACGAAGTTGACTCTAGTACATAATCAAGCTACTCTTTAAATGAGTTTTGGCTCACTAAAATATGACAACCAAACTTGAAATACCAACGCTTGATGGGTTCAACCGAGTTATGCTCTAACAGGCTGGTCGGACCAGTGAACCGGTGAGATAATAACTTTTCTGATCCGTTTTAATACTAACACACCAATTTTGTTAAAAATGTTTTAGTTTTGTAAGTTGTATGACCCATCCGGCTCGACCAGTGAATCAAATCATATAACCCAGTACAATTCAGAGACTTTTTGACCCAGTACAGTTCAGAGACTTTTTGACCCAGTGCTGTCACACCAAAACTGAAAACACGAAACCTTTGATTATTCTAAATCTATCGAACAATAGCATAATATTCTTCACTCTGTTTACATATCACTCAAAGCTTGATAAAGAGAGACTGCTAGTTTTAACAATCATTGAAATAAATCAAAAAGAACACAAAATCCATAGTGAGATCTAATTTAGGATCAATAGAAATTAATGACACCATTAATATTTAACTTTCTTGTTGCAATTAAAACTACGACTATCCTTGAGAGAGATAATGTTATGTGATAAATAAATAGATTGTTAAGGAGAGAATCTAGGTATGAACATGATACAAGGAAGAAATAAAATGCTTTAAAGATTAGTTGGGACTTATTCGGAGAAAATGTAAATAACTAAAATAAGAGACGCAAATCCTTATTTAATCCTGATGAGTCACGTTTTAATCTTCAATTGCACGTGAGGATACCCCTGGTATTTGGATATTTTTTTAATCTTTAGATGTGTTATATGAAACTTGATAGATTGTTATTTATTACACTATATAAAAATGACCCAATAGACCACAGGTTGAACCATTGGTTAAACCGGTTAACCCTTACCCGATGACTTTATTGAACAATTGGCTAAACTGGTTAACCCTTACCCACTGACTTTATTGAGCCGTCGTCCGCTCTGGGTTTGATAACATTGGGGAGGATGTACGCCTACCCTAACACCCTGAATTCACGAACTGGTGCATACGTACGTGTACCCCTACACATACCTACGCAATACGAAGTAAGCAGATTCTCACAAACTATTTTCAAAAATATGTTTGGCGTTGTTATAACTTTTATAAACACTTTTAAGACATCTACGATCATTAAATCACTCAGTTTTTATGAATCATGATTTAAGTTTTGAGTGTTAAATGAACACGATTATGCTTATACGTTCATATGGTATATTTTCCATGACCTATCATTGTACACAATTATGTTAATGATCTTACAATCAGGTTTATGAAGTTTAATGTCTTGATTTTATGATTGTGAAGAGAAAAATATATAAACTCCAGATACATATTGTTCAAGTATTTTTAATTAAATTTACTTGTAATTGTGTTATGTTTTGTCCATACAGGTTGCTGAATGAAAAAAGTTGGTGGCGTACTTGGTATCCTCTTATTTTCAATTGGAATCAGAGCAGGAAAAAACTTTTAGACTTAATAAGTCTGTGTTTGTGGATATCTGAATCTATGAACAAGAGCGCGATCTCTATTAACGTACCACCAGCCTTAGATGTCACAAACTTATGGTGTAAAATAGCTATGCGCTCCTTCTTATAAGCCCATGACTTTCAGACATATATACTTGTTGTAAAGGGTGTTAGAGCATAGCTCGGTTGAACTCACCAAGCATTGGTATGTCAAGTTTGGTTGTCATATATTAGTATCAAAAATCATCTAGAGTCGCTTGATTAAATACTAGATTCAACTTCGTTTAGGTTAGACTAGAAAGTCTAGGAATGTTGAGACATAAAAGTACTACTCTGAAGACCTGAAGAATGTGAAGAGGTAACGAACTACAATGACAACATCATCCTTCCACTTGAGGTTAGTAATATTGACTTGAACTATTTCATTCCTAACGTATCTTTCAAGTCGTGTTATATTGAAAACATAACTGTGAAGCTGTATATACTTTACATATTATGTATTACTCTAGTGATGTGACATGATCATAGTATTAGGGAATTAGACTACGAAATATAACGCTTATCTTTTGATTTCGTAGATATGACATCGACATAATCTTGTATATATTGTTATGATTATGTGAATAGGTTACGGTGAAGATTTCATCCTAGGAAAAAATGTTTTACATTTGTTTAAAGGAAGTACATCCATGAACTTGTTTCGTGAATCGAAAGGGAAATCATTAGGCTTATTGGTACGGTTATTCATTGCAAATATTTGGATGACTAATATGTGTGAGATGGTAAAACCGATCTTAACTTAGATTATGTATCTTGGTATAACTAATCACAATACCTGACTTATGATTTGGTATGACTGGTTTTTGTCAATTGGTGTAATCGATCCTAAGTAATCACCATGTGGTGGTATGATCGATCTTGTAATTGGTGTGACCGATCATGAGTGTGTGTGATCGATCCTTGTAATTGGTTTAACCAGTCCTGGTAACTGGTGTGACCGATCACAAGTAATACCATGTGTATATGGAACCGATCCTTGTAAATGGTGTAACCGATCCTAGTGACTGGTGTGACCTGCCACAAGTGTTTCCATAATTAGGTATAACCGATCCTAGTGATTGGTAGAACCGATTGAACCCATGTATGTGATTTGGTATTTGATCAATCACATAGTAGTCTTGGAAAACAGGTGAACCAATTCTAAAGTTGTTTGGAAGTGTGGTATAACCGATTCCAAGAATGCAAATACGTGTAAATATGAAATAAGGATTTGCAGCGAAAAGATGTCAACATACTTTGAACACGAGCAATAAGTATTATCATTCATTGTTCAAAGATATTCTTTAGTACTCAAGGTGATCCTGTGACGAAATAAATTAAGAATCTTTTAACTAATGTTTTTGATTATATATGCTTTTAATGACCAGCAATTAAATGCATATCTCTAAAGAATAAAAATTAGTAATGTGCATTTACTAATTGGAGATTTTCTATTAAGAGATTTCGGAAATATTGGACAAGCATTTATTGGAATTAGGAAAACCGAATTTTTACATTCATTGCATATCTTGAGAATACTTTTGGTTTTGGAAATTCCTTGATGTCCAAACATCCTTCGTCTGTAAATACCTAAGTTTGCATTTCTAGAAAATTATCCTAAGAGCCAGCAAACTTCATTTCTTGTTATTTCGGGCGGAGCCGTCTATTCGGAGAGGAAAGTATCATAATTAAGTGAAATCTCTTACGACTGCTCGTTTAAATACTTCTGTATAGGGACCCTGCAGAAATAGGTCCGAGTCCTAAAGTTCGACCCATTAATAACTTTGGAACCAACGGGTACTTACCCGATTGGAACCGAATCTTAACGGGTCCAAACGGGTAATACCCGTCGGGTACCCGCGGGTGATTATAACTTTTATTCATCTTTTTAGCAAAATTATAAGCATTTTGTGAGTTTTTTTTTTTTGTTTTCATTTTTTTCGTTTTATTCTTACATTTAATCTTTATTTCATATATTAATGAAGAAACAAAAATATTTTTTTGTTAAACAAATTTAGATTCAAGCCAAAAAGAGAAAGATATCAAATTTTTGAAGTTTAGTTTTCTTGATACCCAATGGGTACCCGGAATCGATGGATACTCGGTATTTTTAACGGGTCCGTTTCTGGGTCCACAAAGTATTCCATACTCTGTGATATCATCAAAATAAAGTTGATATGCAATTCCTTTAAATCTTGAAGTATCTTTTGGTTGTATTCATTACGATCCCATGATTTTCGTACCTTTGCCAACTTTTAATGACAAAAAGGGGGAGAATTAATTAGTAGTTTCGCACTACATACATATGGTTTATGGATCATTATATAAGGGGGAGTGAATCAATATCTATAAGTTTCACCTATTATGCAAAAGATGTAAGTATTGATTAAGGGGGAGAAACATATCATTGTAGTATTATTCAAAGTTGTGATACAATTGAACTATGGATAAGATAATAATATTTTGTTTCTGTATAATGACGATTGAGAATATTTGTTTTCAAAGGTCTTATGGCTATGGATCTTCAACACCAACAATGCTGAGTTGAACACGTTCAGAATCATTGCAACTTGAAGTAACGAAGAATTCAAAGAGTTCAAGAAACCAAGGAAATCAAGCATGATGGATTCAAGGAGTTTTTGAATCTTTATTTTTTAATCCATATGTATTAATAGTTTTATCACTAAAATTTACAAAGGGGAAGATTGTTAGAGAACTGCTCGGTCGAACTCACAAGTGTTGATATATCAAGCTTGTTGTCAAATTTGAATGCGAAGATCAATCGTAGATTTTGGAGAACTTCTTCAACAAAAGGTAACTGAAGACTGAACCACCTATTTCTCAAGTTATATTCATCCTTCTATCTATGAGATGATGTCGCATGACTAATTAGACTATCGTAAGCATATCAAGAATTTCGAGTCAAGTTTATATTGGTAATTAGTTCTCGAAATATATATGACTAATATTAATGAAAATTTGTTCATACTTGATGAATTTCGGTTAAGAATAATTTATTATTCATAATATAAATTGTGATTCAAGATTATCATTCAAAAATAGCATGGAACGGTGATTGTGTCATTGATGTTATTTAGGAATGTTTCGAATTGATTTAGAGAGAAATATAGAACTAATGTAAATATGGATACAGGACAGTATGCATGCCAGTTCACATACTGGGAAAACTATTATAGGTTCGGAGTTGCAGCACATGTACTCAATACACGTACCGGCGTAGCTATATGTCGACAACAACTTTTTGGTACGCATACCCGGTATCCATACCCTAAAATGTCTTTTTCTCGTGAACCATGAATGGTACGCACATCGAATATGCATACTGTAAAGGAATTGCTGGGTTTAAAACCAGTGTGGTATTCACACCTGTACGCAAATCAGAAAAGTTATGTGAGTTTCTGAACTCGTTTTTTGTCTTAAGGGTATACATGCCCGTTACATTTACCATGAAAAAACATTCACGAATAAGGTAGACTACACGTACCCGGTACACATACTTACCCTGTCGAATATTTTTAGATGCACATAAAATTATTTATGTGAGATAATTATCATTTGGATAAATCTATAAAAACACTATACAGACATGATTGATCACATTATAACCTATGGTTATGACTCAAGCTTAAATTCTAAAGTGTTAACGAAAATAATGAAGCTTATAGTTCAATCGGGTAGTTTCGGATAACCGTCCATAAAACAATGTCTTTGTACATTATTCGGCTATGGTTCAACCTAACTAGAGTCTATCTCTTGGCATGTTAATCGCATTTCAAATATTCATCTAACAGTGGATATTGTTTGCTTGGTTCCAAAACTATCTTAGCTTAAACCTAAAGCAACTTATACTTTGAAAGTCTATATAAGGGAGAACCTCAAGTAATTGTGATTTTTGAATCCCTGATACTATTCTCTGTATGTCCTAGTTATAACCTAGAGTTATCCTCTCCCTAAAACCCTTTTAGGGTTTGGAGACTAAAAAAACTTTACTTAGGGATTCTTGAAGTTAGGTCTAACTATCTTTTATCTTGATATTTCATGTATCCTGTTCTTGTTTGAATGTTGAGATGCTCACTCAAATAAGATAGATAGAAACCCTAAAGTTCTATTCGTCTCAGACTTTATGATTCCACAGGTTTAATACTTGTGAGGTGAATAGTAATCTTGAAAAAGCGGGGGTCTAACAACCACACCTAATATTTCTTTTAGGAAATCTGTATGGACAAACTCCAATATAATTCCAAGAGAATCAACTAGACAGTCTGACTCAATCAATGGAAATATATCCAAGAGTTGTATTTATGTTTCTCAATGTAATCAGCAAATCAAACAGATAAAATCCGTGAGCCTGATTATTATGAGAAACAACTTGAACGATACCAAAGACCAATGTTCAAGTGTCAATCAATTTATATCAACAACCAAAGGTTGGATTATATAATTGATTGAACTACGCACAACCTGTGATATTTCAATTATATAAACAAATATAATGCGGAAAAGAAATAATACAGACACCAGAAATTTTGTTAACGAGGAAACCGCAAATGAAGAAAAACCCCGAGACCTAGTCCAGATTTGAACACTACATTGTATTAAGCCACTATAGACACTAGCCTACTACAAGTTACCTTCGGACTGGAATGTAGTTGAGCCCTAACCAATCTCACACTGATCAAGGTATATTCACGTTCCTTACGCCTATGAATCCCAGCATGACTCTACGCACTTGATTCCCTTAGCTGATCTCACCCACAACTAAGAGTTGTTACGACCCAAAGTGGAAGACTTGATAAACAAAACTGTCTCACACGGAAAAATCTATTGAATAGATAAATCTATCTCCCACAGAAATACCTACAAGTTTTTGTTCCGTCTTTTTATAAATCAAGGTGAACATGAACCAATTGATACACCGAACTTATATTCCCGAAGAACATCCTAGTAATATGAATCACCTCACAATAATCTTAATC
This sequence comes from Papaver bracteatum, assembly GCA_023529315.1. Lineage (NCBI taxonomy): Eukaryota > Viridiplantae > Streptophyta > Magnoliopsida > Ranunculales > Papaveraceae > Papaver > Papaver bracteatum. Next base: position 1,311,947 of record JAJJWX010004210.1, read on the forward strand.
GTATGGAAGTAAAACAAGATATTGTGGGATCACGAATGATGAGACAAAGATGTTTGTGACTACTTTTTATCTTGCCCATCGGAGATTAAATCTCGAGCAAATCTTAGAGAAGATAGTACTCAATACGATAGAATAAAGCAATAAGAGAACACGCCACTACAGAAAAAATAGTTAGGTCTGGCTTCACAATCCTAATGAAGTCTTTAAGTTATTAACCTATAATGGTTTTAGGAAAAACCTAGGTTTAAGGAGAATCGACTGTAGTCGCAACTAGTATCACACAAGAGGTGTGGGGATTAGGTTTCCCAGTTTCTAGAGTTCTCCCTTATATAGTCTTCAAATCAGGGTTTGCAATCAATATTACCATGATAAAAAATCATTCAATATTCACCGTTATATGAAAACCTTATTAGACTCAAGCTAATATCTTTCAACCGTTAGATCGAACTTAGCTTGTTACACACAAATGAAAAGTTACTTCATTTAGATATGGGTAACCGTACCTAAATGTGTACACCTTGTTGGCTCAACAATAGTTAACCGAAGTTATCCATGTGAACACTTTCATATCAACCTTGTTCATATTAACACAACTAGTTCAAATGACTCAAATGAAACTAGTTCTAGAGTTGTTCAATTGTTTATATTCTCATAGAAGAATACAAGATAAAATTGAAACAAAATCGATTTTGATTCACTCGAATCAATTCATGAACACTATAGCCACGATTGCAAAGGATTGCATTCCTTATTTTATAAATGTATTAGTTCATGAACAAACCGATTTTAGAACATAACCCACTCAAGTATGCAAACGAGTACACATACCTAAGTAATCGGAATTTTGGTATGGGTTCGCCGGTATACGAACATGTACGCATACTTTCACACACCACCAAACTCAGTTGAATTCCCGGACTTGAACTTTACACCGGTACGCATACGGGTATGCATACTAGGTTCCCGGAATTCAACTAACAAACCAGTACGCATACGGGTATGCGTACTATGGTTCCCGGACTTTGAATAACTTGCAACAGTTAGCATACAAGTACGCATATTGTTCTATATCCAATCATGGTTAATTGTTCTAAACTCCCATTTCAATCATTGAAACATTCTTTGAAGACGACAATAGCTATCTCACACAAACTATTAGCTTCAAGGCAATCTTCAAGTGATCAAATGATCAATACGAAATATTTCGAGTCTACACCAAATGACTGTCTCACACAAATCATATAAGATGTTACCTGGTGATTTTCGCATGATCATCTTTTGACTTTTGTCAAGAATATAAGATGAACTTGGTTAAAGGAAAAGCTTACCAACACATATTTCAAGAAATATGTAAGCGAGTTAAACTCAACTCGAAATATCAAATGTGTATAATCAAAGTTTATATAGATATACGACTTTTGTCTCAAATAGGAGATAGAGTAGAAATAGACTTTTGAGTGATAGATGAGTGAATGTCTCCACATACATTTTGGTGATGATGTTCCACAAGCTCCCCTTAGTAGTTCTTCGTATTCAATAGATGAACGCCATGAAGTATAAAGCTCAACTACACATTCTATCCTAATCCGAGAATAGCTATTAGCAGACTAGAAATCGAGACTTATAGTTTTGACAACTAAACTTGACAAACAAGCTTGAGATAGAAACGCTTGTGAGTTCGATCGAGCAGTGCTCTAATAATTTCCCCGTTTGTCAATTAGTGACAAAACTATCAATACATATGGATTACAAAATAAATAAACTTTGTAACTTCTCATCCAAATGATTGATTCCTTGGCTCTTCAACATACTCGAAATCTTCATCACTTCCAAGTACTCCAATGATTCTGAACGTGTTTAACTCAACATCATAGTTGTTGAAGATCCATAGCTATAACAATATATAAAAACAAGATATTTTCGTATTGTTATACAATGGCATAGTATTATTACACAACATCAAAGTCCAATTGCATCACAACTTTGACAACAATACTATGGTGATATGTATCACTCCCCCTTAGTCAATACTTCATATCACAATGAAAACCATTCCACCTTACATAATGATTCGTAAACCATATATATTTGTAGTGTGAACTACATAATAATCTCCCCCTTTTTATCAATATAAATTGGCAAAGGTACGAAAATTAGCGGGATCATAATGAAATTCTCATAGAGATACTTCATGACTAAAAGAGAACATATCAACTTTGTTTCGATGATTTTACATAGTCGAAACTTAGTGTATTCATCAAGGAGTTTATAAAGATACAAGAAAACTCCTACAATATTCCACTGCCGCACTCCCCACAAAGATTTGGCAATTAAGCACAAGTTAAATTAAGAACTCTCCCCCATAAAATGTCATTCCCGAGAGAACAACATGAGCGTCCTTACTTTTACAAGAAAAGAAGGATTTATTTGGACATTAACAAATTGCATGAAACATGAATTTGTATCCAGAAAACTCAATAAAATTAACCACAAGAGAACCCATGATTAATTTAATCGGAAATGCTCAACATAAGAAAATTTGCGGATCCATACAGTACTTTCACATATAAGTGGATCAGGGAAAGATCAATACTACGAAATATACAAAGATTCATTATATTTTCATCAATACTTGCATAATGATACCATAGACTTAATCTTTGTTATCAAAAGTTCATTATATTTTCCATCAATATTTGCATAAAGACGTATAATAGACTTAACTTTTGACATATATTCATAGTTCACGGACACAAACACGCATATCCCATAACAATTTTTGCAATATATAAAACCAATAAAGATTAATACTGCAAAATCATCTTCCAAATAAACTTTAGAATTTAAATAAATAAATCTAAAAATATTGCAAGATGAAATTCGTTGGCAATAGCTATGTGTACTCACAATAATTGTTATACCAAACCCTAGTTATCCTTCTTAAAATACAAGAATAAATTCTCATTAGTTTCCTAGACATTAAGACACAAAGAGTTTAATCATCATCTTCATCATCAGATCCAAGAGGCTTGAATAATATTCATATCTTCCTTAATTTCGGAAAACTTAGTAGCAATCATACATAATTGTTCTTCCACACATTTTACCTTGAAATTGGTATAACACACACCCTTGTAAATTTGATGAAGAAGACTCAAGGTGGTAGGATCACAAGAAATGTCAAGGGAATCACATCTTTGTCTTTTGCAAGCATTCTCCTTCATACGTTTAAAAGTACAAGTACGAACAAGTTTAGGAGTTCCAATGGAGTTGCCAATAGGAGCAATAGAGTATGCTCGAAAAATTTTCTCAATTAAGCAAAGAAAGCCTAACTTCTTATTGGATGACGTCATAGAAAGAATTTGAAGAATGATGAATCCACAAATATCAAGACTTCGAGAACTCAATTCAAGGAAATAGACTAACTCCGCAAACTCACGACTCCACCGAGAGTTCTGAATTATGGAGGGACAAAGATTAGATATACCAAGTTTTCTGAAAGACATCAAAACAAGACTAAGATAATTAATATGACATTTCCCTTAAATCCAATCAACACTCTTGCCACAAAGACCATTAGAAATGATTTCATAAGATGGTCTTTCTTCCCTTGGTCTAAGAAGGCAAAAGTTACCCAAAAGAATTTTGGTAATCATTGATATCAAGTCTCTATTAACAAGAATCCTTTCTTTATTTATCATGGTCATGAATTCCATGTCATAAAGATCATTAAAGATGTTTCCAAGATTAAATTTTTCAAATCAAACCAAATCTTCTTTATGACCACTAACCATGTCCAATTTCTTTTCTAGAATGAACCCACTAGAAGAAATCCTCTCAAAGATCTTACTACTGGAATCATTGACAAATCTAATTCTAATAGAATCTTGGTTTTTAGGTATAATCATGCTAGAAGAAGATGAATCCAAGTTTTTTGAAACCTTGAAATTCCCAATGAGATCTAAGAATTAGAGAACAAGAAGAAGGAAAAACTTACTTGATATGCTTATTGAAGATTAATAAAACCCTTTGCCTCCCTTGAATCTCCAGAGATGTTTTAATGGAGATGACACATGAACCCTAAAAAAGTTCATGTACGCGGACAAGAAAAGGAAGAAGAAGGGTACGCGTACCAAAACTATTATATCCTTATTAATGGGCTTGGACCCGTTCATGAACAGTGACCCACAAAAGGAAAGAGGGATTTTATACCGTTCAACCATCAATGTTCTCACACTATGAAAAATCAACATAGTGCATTAAAAGGATAGTATTAGAACTATATCACTTTATTTAACCTCAGGTGTCATAAAAAATCTGTCGAACGAGTTTTTCTTCAAAAATAATTTCAAAAATAAAACTAACCCATAATACAAAGACACAAAGCATATCAGAGTGTTACTTGCCCCACTTCAAGTTATATACAAATGGGGTGATGACAATCTTGTAACCAAGAGGCAAGATGAGCAGGGGAACCTTCACGCACCTTCTCCAGTCAATATTTGTGAAATGTACCAGAAGTATAATCATAGTGATGATACTCAGGATTATTTGAAATTTTTGACTCATTTTTCTTATAATTAAAGGAATGATTTTTCCAATGGCTGGACCTTGCAACACTACCTGTAAATATCTTTTTAACAATTTTGACCGGGATGTTTCCAAAACTCGAATGAGTGTCATGAATGACAGAATCAAAAAATTTACCAGCACATGCCATTTTCTTAATCAAGACAAGTCGTTCCAGAGATTTAAAAACGTTTTCAAAATCCATAAATAGATCTTTGTCAATTGATCCATCTTTATAGTATTCCTCAAAAATATTAATAAGAAGTCTAGTAAGGTTCCATATCCTTGAGCTTTAATTCACACATTTCCTGCAACGAACCTTTTTAAAGGAATCTTTAATATATATTTTTAGATTATTTTCCATCATCTAGGATTTCTAACGTCTTAGATGATAAGAGATTATATTGAGAGACTAGCAGTCTCGAGAAAGATAAACTCTGAACAATTTTTGAAGATTTCTGGTATGCGTCACAGATGCCCAGAAAAATTTCCCAAAGTGATTTCCCATAGGAACAGTCTTTAGGAACAATCAAACACAAACTTATTAAGTTTATCGTGTTTGCCTTCTCTGATACCAATTGAAAAAGCGGGGGTCTTACAACCACACCCAATATTTCGTTTAGGCAATTTGTATGGAAAAACTCCAATATAATTCCAAGAGAATCAACTAGGCAGTCAAACCCAATCAATGGAAATGTATCCAAGAGTTGTATCTATGTTTCTCAATGTAATCATAAAATCAAAGAGATAAAATCCGCGAGCCTGATTATTATGAGAAACAACTTGAACGGTGCCAAAGACCAATGTTCAAGTGTCAATCAATTTATATCAACTACCAAAGGTTGGATTATCTAATTGACTGAACTATGCACAACCTGTGATATTTCAATTATATAAACAAATATAATGCAAAAAAGAAATAACACAGACACCAGAAATTTTGTTAACGAGGAAACCGCAAATGCAAAAAAAACCCGGGACCTAGCCCATATTTAAACATCACACTGTATTAAGCCATTACAGACACTAGCCTACTACAAGTTAACTTCAGACTGGAATGTAGTTGAGCCCTAACCAATCTCACACTAATCAAGGTACAGTCGCGTTCCTTACGCCTCTGAATCCTAGCAGGACTCTACACACTTGATTCCCTTAGCTGATCTTACCCATAACTAAGATTTGCTCCGACCAAAAGTTGAAGACTTGATAAACAAATCTATCTCACTTTTAAAAGTCTATTGAATAGATAAATCTGTCTCCCACAGAAAAACCTACGAATTTTTGTTCCATCTTTTGATAAATCAAGGTGAACAAGAACCAATTGATACACCGGACTTATATTCCCAAAAAACATCCCAGTAATATCAATCACCTCACAATAATATTAATGGCATGGAAGTGAAACAAGATATTATGGAATCATAAATGATGAGACGAAAATATTTGTGACTACTTTTTATCTTGCTTATCGGAGATTAAATCTCGAGCAAATATTAAAGAAGATAGTACTCAATATGATACAATAAAGCAAGATCAGAACACGTAACTACAGAGAAAATAGTTGGGTCTGGCTTCACAATCCCAATGAAGTCTTTAAGTCATTAACCTATAATGGTTGTTAGAGCATAGATCGGTTAAACCCACCAAGCATTGGTATGTCAAGTTTGGTTGTCATATTTTAGTGAATTAAAACTCATCTAAGAGTCGCTTGATTATGTAACTAGAGACAACTTCATATAGCTTACACTAGAAAGTCTAGGATTAAAATACATACAAGTATTACTCGAAGACTTGAAGAATGTGAAGAAGTAACAAGCTACAATGACGACATCATCCTTCCTTTTGAGGTTATTAATATTTGACTTGAGTTGTTTCATTCCTACGTATCTATCAAGGCGTGCTATATTTAAAACGTAACTGCGAAGCTGTGAATGATTATACTCTAGTAGCAAGACATGATCACATGATCATAGTGTTAAGGAATTAGGATAAGAAGTATAACGCTTATCTTTTAAACTTCGTATATTTATGACATCGACATAATCGTATGAATGCTATTGTGATTATATGTGTGGGTAAAGGTGAAGATTTCATCCTATGAAACAATGTTTACATTTGTTTAAATGAAGTACATTCATGAACTTGTTTTATGAATCGAAAGGAAAATCACTTGGCTTATTGGTATTGTTATTCATTGAATATCTTTGGATTACCAATATGTGTGATTTAGTATATCCGATCATAAATTGGTGTGTATCTTGGTATAACTAATCACAGTGCCTGACTTATGAATTGGTATGGATTTTATTAGTGTAACTGATCCTAAGTAATCACCTAAGATGGTATAATCGATATTTGTAATTGGTGTGACCGATCCTAGTAATTGGTTTGACCGATCATAAAAGAGTTGTGTAATCGATCCTTGTAATTGGCGTAACCGGTCCTAGTAATTGGTGTAACCGATATTAGTGACTTGTGTAACCGATCACAAGTAATACCATGAGAATATGGTAACCGGACCTGGTAATTGATGTAACCGGTCTCATTAACCATATTGAGGTAGAAACGATCCTTGTGTTTGGTAGAACCGTAAACCCATGATTAGTGATTTGATATTTGATCAATCACATAGTTGTCTTGGAATACAAATGAACCAATTCTAAACTTATTTGTAAGTGTGGTATAATCGATTCCAAAGTTGTAAATATGAAAAATGACTTACAAAGAAAAGATGTCAACATACTTTGAACATGATCAGTAACTCTTATCTTTTATTGTTCAAAGATATTCCTTAATAACTCAAGGAGATCCCGGACCGAAATAAATTAAGAATCTTTTAATTAAGGTTATTAGTTTTATATGCTTTTAATTACCAGCAATGCATATCTTTGGAAAATAAAAATTTGTAGTGCATTTACTAATTAGAAATTTTCTAGTGATATTTCGGAAATATTGGACAAAGCATTTCCAGGAATTATGAAAACCGATTTTGGGCATTTATTGCATATCTTGAGAATATTCGGTTTTGGAAATTCCTTGGTGTCCAAAAATCCTTGGTCCATAAATACCCAAGTTTGCATTTCGAGCAAACTATCCTAAGAGCCTAGGTAAACTTCATCTTTTTGTTGTTTCTGGTGGAGCTGTCTATCCGGAGAGGAAAGTACCCTAATTAGGCGAAATCTCTTACGACCGCTCGTTTAAAGTCTTTTGTGGGATCAAGAAGCTCCACGAGTACCTGATAGGTGTAGAATACACTGTATTTTCTATGTAGAGTTTATGATTTCTTTGCTATTTTTTGTGTGAATTATGTATCTTATGTTCACTTTTGAGTGTTTAGGTACTTTGGAGTCATTACGAGCAAAAAAAGGAGAAAATGTCCATTTGGAGCGTAAAGCGCAAAAAAAAAGTTTAATTCACAGGCGAGTGATACTTGGATCCAGCTGAGGTTATGAAGCAAAAGAGATGAAGCATTAGCTGTCAGTTCCGCGCAACTGACAGTTGAGCTACAAAACAGAATAGTCAGTTTGGTAAAACTGACATGCAAAATATCATTTTGGTGTCCCTTATGGTTTTAGTGGGTGCCTATATCAATATTAATTCCTACACTTATCCTAAATCATATTTTCTTCAATCATTATTTTCCCTTTAACCAGAAATTGAGAGAGAGAATAGAAAAATGGTTGCGGATGTTGAATTTGAGAAGGGGTTTGATTGGGATGTTGAAGAAGCAGATAAATCAGAAGTTGGCTTTGTTGTGAAGTTGAATCTGGTGTTTGCCATTGATGAGAGAAGAAGACAGAGGTAGTTGTTGTTGTGGCTGTTCTGTGATGGGTTTTGAATTGGTGAACTAGATGAAGGCAGAGATGAAGAATTGAATATCATGGTGATGTTGGAGGTGATTTAGGGTTTGAGAAGAGACTCAGGAGGAATTGAAGTTTGAGATCGAGAAGCTGTTGTTGGTGGTGAGTAATTTGGGTTCAAATTTCTGTAGTATAATAAGATTCGTTGATGCTGTGATCTTGGGTAAATTAAAGAGGGGTTTGAGGAGCTTATTCGATTTAATGAGAGTTGCAGTCTGGCAGTGGAACTAGTGGTGCTGAAATAATTTCTACTGAGTGCTGTTGGAAGCTGCAATGAGGAGGAAGAATTAGTGCAACTGAGATGTGGAGATGGTGATGTTTCTACAGGGGTTGGCTGGTAACAGTGGTAAAGGGTGCAACTATAAGGAGAAAGTGTAGGTGGTATGACTGAGACAGTGGATGGAGGAAGAATCGAGTAGAAATTGTAGGAATCTGTGAGTTTGGTTGGTGCTACTGAAGTGCTGCAGTTTCTGGAAATGGGAGTTGCAGTGAGGCATGAAGATAATGATGCTGCTAGTTGAGAGGGCTTGAGTCTCTGGTTGAGTGAGAAGGTTATAATGGCTCGTGGTGCAGATGCAGTTAGGGAATGGAGATGTTGAAGTGTAAAAACTGGAGCAGTGAGGTATTAAGTGAGCTGCAAGTTCTGTACAGGTTCAAACCCTATTTGGCAGTGATTCTGGTGATTGAAGTAGGCAGTGGTTGAATGCTCAGGTGCGGGTGATGTCCTGGTGCCGCTGTTGTTACAGAAGCTACATTTCATTTGAGCTGTAATAAAGCCGAGATAAAGGAAACTATAGTAGCTGGTGATCGAATGGATCTCGAGAAGGACATATTGGTTTGCAATGAATACAGTGTATCTGGTAGCTTGGTGCTATGGCATTGCAGGTGACATGCTGCCATTGTTCACAGGGCAGTATGGAGATGACCGAGATGGCAGTGATGGATGGAAGAGCTCGAGCTGGGAAGATTTTGGCTGAGGTGAATTCGAGGAAACAGAGAAAGAGAAGCGAGAACTTATGATGGTTTGATGTTGAACTATGGAATGAGTTCAGTTGGGAGAGAGTTGAAACAATGAAGAGCTACAGTCAAGGGCTTGGACAAGGTACTGTGCTGTTGTGATGGGATTTTTGGTTGAATGGTGCTGTTAAGAGGGATGTTTGGCAGTTAGCAAGGTTGGAGGATACAGGCAGAGTTGGTGCTGGGAAAGCTGAATTAAAGATGAATGTTGGTTGCTGTTCAAATGCAATGGAGTTGCAAGATGGTGTAGCTGGTGGAAAACTGTTGGAGTTGCTGAGACGGGCTTATAATGCAAGAGATAGGTGATGTCAGTTGAGATGAGAAGGGTATTTGAAGCTAGAGAAGGCATCAATTGAGGCTGGGGAATAATGGACTGAATTGGTCTTGTGCTGAAAGATATGCGTAGAAAGGTTGATGAGCTGATACTTATGCAGGAAGCTTTGTGTTGCAATGAGTTGAATGAATGCCTTTGAATAGATGAATGTTAGGAATTGTTTGAGATGGCTTGATTAAACTGTGCATGAATGAATGCTAGGAACTAAACTGTGCAGGGGAAGAGTAAAAATGGCTGAAATATGGCCTGGAACAGCCATGAATCGATCATAACTCGGCCAGTTTCCGAGTTAGCCGAGTCGACTCACCGATCCAGTAGCTGACTTAGATCCACCTTTGGGCTTAGACTTGTTGGACTTCATTCATGGGCTATTTGGACGTGACTTATTGAAAGTGAAGGCAGAGGTAAGTATATAAGCAGAGAAGGGTTTTATATCTTGGAGATATCTTATCTTCTACTTTTGGTTCTAGGGTTTAGAAAGATGAAAACTTTTCTTTTTCTTCTTGTTATGAAACCCATTAACATGAGTAGTTAAATCTTATTATTGGTTATGGATTGATTTGATTTCACAAAGCATGCTTCTTTTATTGATAAATTAGTTTTGTCTCATAATTATCGATCTTGATTCACTATTTATATCGCCATGTATGATTTGAATATTTGTTTGGTTGAGTGGCCAATTGATTGAACTCTTATTCACATTTAATGCTAGTTTAGGGTGTTTCATACGTAAAAGTGATGCATCTTGAATACAAGTAGCACAAATATGGTTATTGCTTGTAGTGATATATTCTAATAACCATATGTGAACCTTGACCTTTGTTAAATCGGATTAGTGCTTTTACACGTTCGATTGCTTTGATTGGCCTAATTTCATAAAATTTAATGCATCTAGGGAATTAAACTTGATTAGTGCTTTTACACGTTAGGTTGTTCTCTTAGATATAATTCCTATTCGCATATTTTAATGTGTTTGTTGATGATAAGAGGGAATTAGCGGGATATTCTTGCGATCAAGGTATCCTAGGGCCTTTGATAATGAGAGATTAAATATCAATTCTAGTTATTATGACAAGAGCATGTTAGTGAATGAAAATGATATCCTTAACCAATATCTTTATATCTTGATTTGCGTGTTTGCTTTACTTTATTTGCTTTTAGTATAACTTAGTTTATGAAAATCAGAAAATCCCCCATTGTTACTTTTAGGAAACCGAAACATTTTGGCAACCATAGTCCTCTTTGTGGATACGAACTCTTTCTTATCACTACTACATTTATTATAGTTAAGTAAGAAAGTGAAATTATATTTTTGTCGGCTGGCAACCGATTAAATTTTGGCGTTGTTGCCGGGGAGGCAACGGTTGTCACTTGTTTTTGGTTTCTTAGTTTTGTTTTTGTTTTATTTTCTGGGTTTTAACCTTGTTTTGAGTATCGTGTTTCAGGTACTTATTTCTCATGGATGGAGCATATTGGAACAATGGATACAGTTTTCAACAACCTCAACAATATGACAACTACCAATTCCAGGGGTATAATCAAAACCAATTCATTGGTTATGACCAATATTCCATGGAACCTTATGGTTTTCCTCAACAACCTTATGGCGGGTACATGTGTGAACAACCACAAGGATTGGAGGATTCTTATGCTCGTGATCAACAAGTCTCTAACTTGTTAGACAACTTTTCCAACTTTGTCCGACAAGAGTTTCAAAAAGATAAAGAGGCTACAGACGAGCAACTCCAAGAACTTCGTGAAGGTATTGCTAACCTACAAAGAGATATTGATCAATACAAAAAAGAAAGGTATGAAGAAGAACTTTGTTTTCAAAACAATAATTATTCTAATGTGCCTGTGGTTTGTGATGAATATTTGATTGATGCTAATGTTGAAAAAGGCCAACCTTTGGGGTCTTTCGTTGATAATTGTGTAGTTAACTCAACTATTGATCTTAATAATGATCATTCACCTATTCAAAAGGATGAGTTTGAGACTAGCAACACTAAATTCAGTGAGAACCAATCTTATGTTAACTATGAAAGTGATGATGATTATGAAGATACATCACTTGAACCAACTCATGGTGACATTTCCCAAAGGTGTACCGCGGAATCCTTTTGGGATCAAGATGAACATGAAGAGGACTATGACGGCACTTATGTAGATAACTCAAGAATTGATCTTAATACTGATCAAGAGCCTATTCAAATGGTGGAGCTTTAGGATGATGCATTTTTGAGTGTTCTAAAGAAATTCCTCATAGTGAAATTTGGATCCGCAGTAGAGCATGTGCCTAATAACGAAGAGGAGTATGTTGAGAATGAAACCGATTTGACTAATATTGTGGAAGACCCAATTGAGCATGCAAAAGATTGTAACGAAAATGTTGATGTCGAGACTTTGGTTAAGGCAGAAACGAATGAAAAATTGTTGCAAGTTTCAATAGAGGACCACGATGTGCAAGAGGTAAGTAATTCACTTGAAGTTTCTAAGGATGAAGAGGATACTATAATACAAGAGTTGCAAGGTTTGGCTAATCCTTTGTCTATTTATCCTTCTCCTTTACCTCTTATTGGCTTGAATCTATGTGCTTCGAGAATATTGTTAAATGACTTTGTTTCTCGATATCCACCATTAGAAACTTTTGATTCTCATACTATGAATGTTTGCAAATAAGAAACCATAGAAGTCCCTGATTTTTATGTTCTTTATACACTTCCAAGTGTAGAAAAGAATAAGTGTGGGGGAAACTTCTATGGGGCGATAGCTTCAATTCTATTTTCTTGTACTAATATTTGTGTGAAGCTAATATTTGCAAAACAGGTTACATGGAAGGATCCCCAACTTTTCAGATTATTGGTGTATGGGGAATTCGTCTTGCAAGTCGGGCTGACGACTTAAAATCAAGCGCTAAATGGGAGGCAACCCACCGGTTTTGTGTATCTATCTCTATCTTTTTATTTTTTTTAAGTATTTTATCTTTATTTTCTTATTTTGGATATTTGCATAACAAAACTCAATCTTTTAGAGATTTTTGAACAATTTAGAATAAACACTAGCCTTTCTAAGTAGATGGAATTTTTTCTTAACGATGAGGTGTATATATTTGCTGAGTTGGGATTAGATGCCAACTAAATAGCTTGTTTAGTGTTTATTCTCTATTATTCAGAAATAATTATGAGTTAGAGTATCCGTTTTTATTATGCATTTGTATATATATCATGTTATGGATTTCCCACCTTTACTTTCTTTGGACGATTCAATTTACATTGAGGACAATGTAAAGTTTAAGTGTGGGGGAGCATTTATATGTTTGTATAGTTTGTTTTAGTTTGTTTTATGCCGTCTAAAAAAAAAATCAGGAAAATATAAAAAACAAGAAAAATTGTGCTTTTTGAACTCCGAAATCTAGAAACTTGTGCCTTTAGGATGACACCATTAGTGGATGGGACCATTTTGATTGCAGGAGTTGAGGAACCAATTAACTAAAAGGGACGAACATAGCTCAGAAATCATAAATACCGTGATAGTTGTTACCATATCTCGGAATATCACCATAGCACGTTCTATTTTTATTTTTCCATATTTATCTATTGTTCTCTAAGTGTTTTGGTGGGTCACTAAATATCAACTTGTTATCACTACTAGGATGAAATAGAGTGATTGAGTTTCTAAAAAAAAAAAAAAAAAAAAAAAAAGAGAAAGACCGACCAATTAGACCAAACGGAATAAAAATGACACTTGGATAACAGTATGTGTGAAACGTAGTCCATGTCTCCGTCGCCTAAACAAGCGTGGAATGCAGGATCCAAGGAAACTATCACGTACTTGCTGATAAGAAGCATGCGCTTGGATCCAAAAGATCTAATCATGCCGTCTGAAAAAAAAAAAATATTTGGTGAATAAAGTCACTCCTGGTTCCCTTGTATATGCCAGTGAGTTGATGTAGAAATAAGTTTGTTGCCCACTGGTTCCCTTGTATATGCCAGTGCGTTGACACTAGAATTAAGACCAGTAGCTCAATCCAATAGGTTGAATAGGTTCATCTTGGCGGTGACATTCAGACAGATATGGGAAACATCGATCACTTGTGAACATTCGCCAACATCTACATCTTTATCCATTTTCTTTATCTTTTTATTGTGATTGTGGTTTGTTAGTTTCCGAGTATTGTGGCTTGTTCGACTATCTAATTAGAGTTTATTTACTAATATATGAATTGAATTTTCAAGGTACCTCCTCCTGTAGTCATGTTGGATTCGTTCATTGATTTGTCACAAATAGACGGAGTGGGAAATATAGGTTTTGTAGGCAGACCTCTTGTAAACCTTCACGAGACTATAACTCATCCACTAGGTACACCTAGGGATTTAAAGGCTTGTTATTTATGCTAAAAGTGACCGTAGCCTCGACGAGACGGAGTTGTATGTATGTTTTAGAATTGTTTTGTTTAATTTGCTCGAGGACTAGCAAAGTCTAAGTGTGGGGGAATTTGATAGGTGTAGAATACACCGTATTTTCTATGTAGAGTTTATGCTTTTTTTGCTATTTTTCATGTGAATTATGTATCTTATGTTCACTTTTGAGTGTTTAGGTACTTTGGAGTCATTACGGGCAAAAGAAGGAGAAAACGTCCATTTGGAGCGTAAAGCGCAAAAAAAAAGGTTAATTCACAGGCGAGTGATACTTGGATCCAGCTGAGGTTATGAAGCAAAAGAGATGAAGCATTAGCTGTCAATTCCGCGCAACTGACAGTTGAGCTACAAAACAGAATAGTCAGTTTGGTGAAACTGACAGGCAAAATATCATTTTGGTGTCCCTTATGGTTTTAGTGGGTGCCTATACCAATATTAATTCCTACACTTATCCTAAATCATATTTTATTTCAATCATTATTTTCCCTTTAACCAGAAATTGAGAGAGAACAAAAAAATGGTTGCGGATGCTGAATTTGAGAAGGGGTTTGATTGGGATGTTGAAGAAGCAGATGAATTAGAAGTTGGCTTTGTTGTGAAGTTGAATCTGGTGTTTGCCATTGATGAGAAAAGAAGACAGAGGTAGTTGTTGTTGTGGCTGTTCTGTGATGGGTTTCGAATTGGTGAACTGGATGAAGGCAGAGATGAAGAATTGAATATCATGGTGTTGTTGGAGGTGATTTAGGGTTTGAGAAGAGACTCATGAGGAATTGAAGTTTGAGATCGAGAAGTTGTTGTTGGTGGTGAATAATTAGGGTTCGAATTTCTGTAGTAGAACAAGACTCGCTGATGTTGTGATTTTGGGTAAATTAAAGAGGGGTTTGAGGAGCTTATTCGATTTAATGAAGGTTGAAAGGAGTTGCAGTCTGGCAGTGGAACTAGTGGTGTTGAAATAATTGCTACTGAGTGATGTTGGCAGATGCAATGAGGAGGAAGAATTAGTGCAACTGAGATGTGGAGATGGTGATGTTGCTACAGGGGTTGGATGGTGACAGTGGTAAAGGGTGCAACTATAAGGAGAAAGTGTAGGTGGTATGACTGAGACAGTGGATGGAGGAAGAATCGAGTAGAAATTGTAGGAATCTGTGAGTTTGGTTGGTGCTATTGAAGTGCTGCAGTTTCTGGAAATGGGAGTTGCAGTGAGGCATGAAGATAATGATGCTGCTAGTTGAGAGGGCTTGAGTCTCTGGTTAAGTGAGAAGGTTATAATGGCTCGTGGTGAAGATGCAGTTAGGGAATGGAGTTGTTGAAGTGTAAAAACTGGTGCAGTGAGGTATTAAGTAAGCTGCAAGTTCTGTACAGGTTCAAACCCTATTTGGCAGTGATTCTGGTGATTGAAGTAGGTAGTGGTTGAATGCTCAAGTGCGGGTGATGTCCTGGTGCTGCTGTTGTTACAGAAGCTACAACTCATTTGAGCTGCAATAAAGCCGAGATAAAGGAATCTATAGTAGTTGGTGATCGAATGGAGCTCGAGAAGGACATATTGGTTTGCAATGAATACAGGTGACATGCTGCCATTGTTAGGCAGTAGATGACCGGGTGCTATGGCATTGCTGCCATTGAGGTGACATCGAGTTTGGCCATTGTTCACTTCACAGTGGCAATATGGATATGGACCGAGATGGTTTAACTGGTGATGGATAGAAGAGCTCGAGCTGGGAAGATTTTGGCTGAGGTGAATTCGAGGAAACGGAGAAAGAGAAGCGAGAACTTTTGATGGTTTGCTATTGAACTATGGAATGAGTTCAGTTGGGAGAGAGTTGAAACAATGAAGAGCTACATTCAAGGGCTTGGACAAGGTACTGTGCTGTTGTGATGGGATTTTTGGTTGAATGGTGTTGTTAAGAGGGATATTTGGCGGTTAACAAGGTTGGAGGATACATGCAGAGTTGGTGCTGGGAAAGCTGAATTAAAGATGATTGTTGGTTGATGTTCAAATGCAATGGAGTTGCAAGATGGTGTAGCTGGTGGCTTACTGTTGGAGTTGCTGAGACGGGCTTATAATGCAAGAGATAGGTGATGTCAGTTGAGATGAGAAGGGGATTTTAAGCTAGAGAAGGCATGAATTGAGACTGGGGAATAATGGACTGAATTGGTCTTGTGCTTAAAGATATGCGTAGAAAGGTTGATGAGCTGATACTTATGCAGGAAGCTTTGTGTTGCAATGAGTTGAATAAATGCCTTTGAATAGATGAATGTTAGGAATTGTTTGAGATGGCTTGATTAAACTGTGCATGAATGAATGCTAGGAACTAAACTGTGCAGGGGAAGAGTGAAAATATCTGAAATATGGCCTGGAACAGCCAGGAATCGGTCATAACTCGGCCAGTTTCCGAGTTAGCCGAGTCAACTCGCCGATCCAGTAGCTGACTCAGATCCACCTTTGGGCTTAGACTTGTTCATTCATGGGCTAGTTGGACGTGACTTATTGAAAGTGAAGGCAGAGGGAAGTATATAAGCAGAGAAGGGTTTTATATCTTGGAGATATCTTATCTTCTACTTTTGGTTCTAGGGTTTAGAAAGATGAAAACTTTTCTTTTTCTTCTTGTTATGAAACCCATTAACATGAGTAGTTAAGTCTTATTATTGGTTATGGATTGATTTGATTTCACAAAGCATGCTTCTTTTATTGATAAATTAGTTTTGTCTCATAATTATCGATCTTGATTCACTATTTATATCGTCATGTATGATTTGAATATTTGTTTGGTTGAGTGGCCAATTGATTGAACTCGTATTCACATTTAATGCTAGTTTAGGGTGTTTCATACGTAAAAGTGATGCATCTTGAATACAAGTAGCACAAATATGGTTATTGTTTGTAGTGATATATTCTAGTAACCATATGTGAACCTTGACCTTTGTTAAATCGGATTAGTGCTTTTACACGTTCGATTGCTTTGATTGGCCTGATTTCATAGAACTTAATGCATCTAGGGAATTAAACTTGATTAGTGCTTTTACACGTTAGGTTGTTCTCTTAGATAGAATTCATATTCGCATCTTTTAATGTGTTTGTTGATGATAAGAGGGAATTAGCGGGATATTCTTGCGATCAAGGTATCCTAGGGACTTTGATAATGAGAGATTAAATATCAATTCTAGTTATTATGACAAGAGCATGTTAGTGAATGAAAACGATATCCTTAACCAATATGTTTATATCTTGATTTGCGTGTTTGCTTTACTTTATTTGCTTTTAGTATAACTTAGTTTATAAAAATCAGAAAATCCCCCATTGTTACTTTTAGGAAACCGAAACATTTTGGCAACCATAGTCCTCTCTGTGGATACGAACTCTTTCTTATCACTACTACATTTATTTTAGTTAAGTAAGAAAGTGAAATTATATTTTTGTCGGCTGACAACCGATCAGTACCATTGGTGGTAAACTAGATAATTGCAGTTTATTTTAGTTTTTGATTGATTTGATTGACTAACGGTAGTTGAACTTTGATTGCACCTAACTTGTTTATTCTTGAGAATCTTCTCTTCAGATATAAGATTCACTCAAACTAGATCAAAGTGTCGACGGGATCTTTAGAACTGTTTGTATATCTAAAGACATATTGTGATAATCCATTGTTAAAAAAATCCGTTCTATGCGTGATTGATCACAAGAGATTCAAGTGGTGTTGTGCAGGTGTTTATTGAAGAATAAAGACGATTTGAAGACAAAGAAGATTTCTGATTTGGTTTCTATATCTTTGGGTGTGCACAAACCTTGATCGGATAGGATCCAACTAGAATTGGATTTATTCGATTGATTAGTTGTGCAAGATCGTCACCACCTTATAGTTTCTTGTTTGAATCTATATTGATTGATTGCAAATATAAATTCTTCTACTTTGGTAGTTGTTGGATAGATTGATCTGACTAGGCAAAATAGTTTATTTGTTAAATGGAAGAGCCTTTGCTTATGACTTGAGATATCTTCATCTGAAAGAATTAAGAGAGTTGTTACCAAACAGATTTGTTGTTCCTTTACCGTTTGGAATACGATCCAAAGGAATTATTCCAGTGCGTGCACTTATTGAATGTCGGAAGTGCAGGGATACTGAAGAAACTAAGTGAACTATAGATTTATTTGCTTGGTCTCAACTATACGAAGTTGGTTTAGATTTTGTATGGCGGCTTAATTCTGAGAGTATTCAATTCTGAACTAGGTCCTGTGGTTTTTCTGCATTTGCGGTTTCCTTGTTAACAAAATCTTGTTGTGTCTTTTGCTTTTCTATTTCCGAAATTATAATTGTTTATTATAATTTAAAGTAAATTACACAAACGTTAACTCTGTATTACTTGATAGTGATCATATAGAGTTTGGTTAAGTCTGAACCTATTATCAAGTAATCACACTTTGATTGTTGTATTATCTCGATCGCATATCCATAGACGATCACACAAAGTGTGAATACTGATTTGTAGTATTGTCTCGACTTTGTCCATAGACAATCACTTTCGGTAAGAGGACTTATAGGTGGATAAATTAAAAATTGTGGTGTATTTGGGTACCCTCATCTTTTCAATTGGTATCAGAGCGGGAAAACACGAAAATATCTAACAATCGGTGTTTGGTTCGATCCAACCTATAAGAAATGAACTCGAGTTCACATGAATCGATTTCAGTTAACGTACTACCAAGATTTGACGAAATAAACTATATATGGTGGAAATATGCTATCAGATCTTTTCTTCAATTAAAAGATTTTAATACTTGGCTATTATTCGTCGATGGTTATAATCGCCCGAAAGTAAAAAATTCGAAAACTGAATTTAAACGCTTAGTGGATTATACAATCGAAAAAAAGGATTTTCCAAAGCAGAATTCAAATAGTTTGAATGCTATTATACATGCTGTAAGTCGTGATCTACAACATCATGTATCAACATGCCAAACTTCAAAGGAAGCTTGGGATAATCTTCAGATCATATTCAAAGGAAATACATCAGATAAAGAAGATAGACTTCAAACTCTTACGTCTGATTGAGAAAACCTTCGAATAGATGACAACATCACTTTTGAAGAGTTTCATATTTGACTCTCAGAGATAGTTAATGCTTCTTTCACACTTGGAAAGACTATTTCTGAAAAATATATAGTGTGTAAAATTCCCAGATCGTTGCCATCTAGATATAGATCTAAGAAGCATATTGTTAGAGCGTTGCTCGGTCGAATTCATATGCGTTTATATCTCAAGCATGTTTGTCAATATTAGTGATCAAAACTATAAGTCTTGATTTCAAGTCTACTGTAGCTAAGGTATCGGACTAGGATAGAAAGTGTAGTTGAGCTCAAGAACTCCATGGAAATCATCATACAAGACGAAGGACTACTCAAGGAACTGGTGGATCTTCATCGAATAAAAGGTATGTGGAGACTTGAACTTATCTATCACTCAAAATTCTATTTATCTCATATCTTGAGACAAAAGTCATTTTGCTGTATAGACTAAGATTATACGCATTTGGTATTTCGATCCGAGTATACCTCACCTATCTATTTCTTAAAATATGTGTTGGTAAAGATTTCGCTTTAGCCAGGTTCATCTTTACCTAGTGACGATATTCATGTTAAGTTTCAATCACTTTGAAAATTGCTCTAACGAAAAATGGTTTGTGAATAACAACTATATAACGTCCTCTAAGAATGTTTCAATGATTGAAATGAGAGTTTATACAATATAACCAATGGAGGATATAAGCATTATTGTGGAAACACATATGTGTATAAGTCCTTATTCCTTGAACCAAAGTTTGTGAACTTTGTTGATCAAGAGAACCAGAGAAGTAAGTAAGCTTCAGTCCGCGAACCTTGTCCGCGAACTGGAGAAGTTCTCAAACCCGAGAATTTCTGCTGGAGTTTGTGAACTCCATATGGGAACTTAAGTTCGCGAACTTGAGTAGGTTATGTCTAAAAAAGATGTTTGTGAACTTATATTTATAAACTAAGGAATGCTATTGCAAATCGTGGCTATATAGTTCATGAACCGATTCAAGTGAATCAAATCGTTTTTGCTTCAATTGTGTCTTGTGTAGTACATGAGATTTCCTTTCAATTGAACAACTCTCTAACTAGTTCATCTGAGTCATTTGAACTAGTTATGGTGAAGAAGAATATGGTTGATATGAAAGTTATCATATGGCTAACCATTTGGTTAACTATTGTTGAACCAACTAATGTACAAGTTTTGGAACGGTTTTCACAAGCCTACAAACATGAATATCATGCGTTTATAACAAGCTATGTTTTCGATCTAACGGTTGATAAATATTAGCTTGAATCTAATCAGGTTTTCATTTAAAGGTCAATATTGAATGCTTTGTTACTAAGCTAACATTGATTGGAAACCATGATTTGAAAGACTATATAAGGGAGGACTCTAGCAACTGGGAAACCTAATCCCCAGACCTTACGTGTGATACTAGTTGCATAGCTAGAGTCGATTCTCCATTAACCTTTGGTTTCTCCTTCCAAACCAGGTTATCGACTTACAGACTTCATTGGGATTGTGAAGACAGACCGATACTACTTTTATTGTAGTTGTGTGATCTAATCTTGCTATTTATATCGTACGAGTATAATTGTAATAATTGGCTTGAGATTTCTATCTCCAATCGGCAAGATAGAAAGTAATCACAAACATCTTCGTCTCATCGTTTGTGATTCCACAATATCTTTTTTCGCTGCGTCGATTAAGACTATTGTGAGGTGATTGATAATACTGAGTTGTTCTTTGGGAATATAAGTCTGGTTTATCAATTGGTTCCTGTTCACCTTGATTTATCAAAAGACGTAACAAAACTCGTAGGTATATTCGTGGGAGACGTATTTATCTATTACCGTAGACTTTTCTGTGTGATACATATTTTTTTATTAAAGTCTTCGACTTTGGGTCGTAGCAACTCTTAGTTGTGGGTGAGATCAGCTAAGGGAATCAAGTACGTAGTATCATGCTGAGATCAGGGGCGTAGGAGCATAACTGTACCTTGGATCAGTGTGAGATTGATTTGGGTTCAACTACATTCCATACCGAAGATAGCTTGGAGTAGGATAGTGTCTGTAGCGGATTAATACATTGTATGTTTAATCTGGACTAGGTCCTTGGGGTTTTCTGAATTTATGCTTTCCTCGTTAACAAAATTCTGGTGTCTGTGTTATTTCTTTTCCGCATTATATTTGTTATATAATTGAAATAATACAGGTTGTGCGTTGTTCAATCAATTAGAATATACGACTTTTTGGTTGTTGATTTAAATTTATTGACACTTGGATATTGGTCTTTGGTACCATCCAAGTTTATCTCTCTTGTATTTAAATTGATACTCACAGTTTGCTTGAGTAAGATTTAAATATAGAGATAGAGATATAAAATCTTTGATATACTTTTTATTGATTGAGTCTAACTGTCTAGTTGATTCTCATCAAAGTATATTGGAGTTTGTCCATACAAATTGCTAATTCGAAATATTAGGTGTAGTTGTTATACCCCCGATTTTTCAATTGGTATCAGAGCAGGCAAACATGTTCAAGACCTTACAAGTCTGTGTTTGTGGCAATCTGAGTCTGAGGACAAGATCTCTTGTACGCATACCTAGATGTCTCTTAAAGCTTAAAATTACGCCAAGTGTCTTGGAAACACCTCAAAGGATTACTCATTAGTTGATTCTTCTGAATCCCGAGGTATAAATATTATTCAATCAGATGTTGACATCTCTTCCTCCTCTCATGAGACATGTGACATTCTGGCAAAAGCTGAAAAGGAGCTCACCAGAATTTCAAAAAATTCCGCTGAGATTATTAATTTTCAGGATCATGATCAGCTTGTTGATGAATTTGAAAAGTCTCTTGATCGAGAATGTGAACTTTATAACATCATTGAGTCTTTCTCCAAAAATATTGAATAACTTCTCCAAGAAACTACTCTACAACGTGAAAAGATTAGTGCTCTCGAGAGAATTATTAAGGAAGACTCAATTAGAGAAAAATGTTTGATCGAGACTCATTCAACATGTCTTAACAGACTTCGTGTCGAAAAAGAGAAACTAAGTGCATCTCTTACTATATCCCATGAACAGTGCAAATCCTTGGAAAAGGAAAACTCTATCTTAAGAATAAATTCTTCTGTACTATCTATTTCTCATGAATTACAGCACATGAAGAAGTACTCTCTAGTAGAAGGTTATGTCAAGAATGGTTTATATAACTTGTAATCTTCTCATACGGCTATGAAGTTAAAACAGGTGCCAACTATTGCTTCTCCTCCACGAACATGTACCTTATGTGGAAAAGATATCCATTGTTTTGTCAGAAGGAAACAAATTTCTAAACTTCATAATTTGCTTCTCTTCACTGTCAATGGAACAAATAGTCAGTCAACTACTGTAGTGAATCACATGCCCACAGAAAATCATAAACCTTATAAAAATGATCTCTATTCTAGAAATCATCACAAGGCTCAAGTGCATTCAGGCATAAATGCTTGTGTTTCTAATGAAAGCATTCCCTGTACTTATAAGAAGGTTTCTAGTAAATCTATGTCTGGAAAATGGATCCCTATCTATTCTGATCGTCTTGAACCAATTTCAAGAGGTCCTAGATTTAGTCCTCAGAGAAAAATTTCTGATGGATATGCTAAACAAGTAATGTCTTACTTCTCTGGGATGAACTCATGTCAAAGAAACAAGGATAGACAAAAGCAACGTTCATTTAATGAGCTAAAAGCTCATACTTGTGTAAATTAATCACAAGGTTGATATCTCATATATAAAAACCTAGTTGTGAGAGAATTGAATAGGTATACTCTTGATAAAGTGACTCTAACTATCTAGCTAATTTCTTATCGTTCTTATATGTCATTGTGTAAATAGAATGAATCCTTGTGTATTCCGCAGTAATTGATCTTCCTTGATCCATATTTTGTGTATTACTGTGAGGCTCCGTAATGTGTCTTATGTTGAGCACTAAACAACCAAAGTGGATTATTGTTATGATTAGCTTAGTTTTTGTTCCGTAAGGTACTTTATGTCGAGCATATTGAACTAAATTAATCATCTTGTTTGGTTATTTAGTTATGACTCCATAAGTTTTCTTATGCGAGTATAAACAATTAAATTGATTAGTTTAGTTGTGTATTCTGATTATATTAATTATGGGTTCTCTTGTGATTAATCTAATTGACATTTTTAAGTCTCCATA
Source organism: Papaver bracteatum (assembly GCA_023529315.1). Taxonomy (NCBI): domain Eukaryota; kingdom Viridiplantae; phylum Streptophyta; class Magnoliopsida; order Ranunculales; family Papaveraceae; genus Papaver; species Papaver bracteatum. The sequence continues at coordinate 1,335,401 of JAJJWX010004210.1, forward strand.
AGTTTACTTGTGTTGAGCATATTTGGTTAAATTAATCATGAGTTCGCTTATGGTTAATTTAATATTTTTGGATTCAAATTTATACTTGTATGTAATTTGTTATTTCCAAAGAAATCCTTCTTTTCTTTTGAAATTAAGGTCGCTCTTGTTGTTCTTTCGGGAATGACATATTATGAGGGAGAGTTCTTAATTGAACTTGTGCTTAATTGCCAAATCTTTGTGGGGAGTGCGGTTGTGGAATATTATAGGGGTCATCTTGTATCTTTATAGACTCCTTGATGAATGCATTTAGCTTCGGTTTTATCATTGCATCTAAATAAGATGATATATACTTACCTTTAGTCGTGAAGCGTCTCTTACGGAAATTTTATTAGGATCCCGTTCTTGTACCTTTGCCAATTTTATTGACAAAAGTGGGGAGAATATATAAGTAGTTCACACTATAAATTAATATGGTTTTCGGATCACTATGTAATGGGGAGTGGTTTCTATGAGAGATGGAGTATTGACTAAGGGGGAGTGACATATCACCAAAGTATTGTTGTTGAAGTTGTGATGCAATTGGCCTTTGACGCTGTGTAATGATACTATGACATTGTATAACAATGATTGAGAACTCTTGTTTTTTCGTTGTTATAGCTATGGATTTTCAACAACGACGATGCTAAACTTACAATATTTGGGATCATTGGAGTACTCGTATGTGACGAAGATTTTGAGTAATGTTGAAGATTAGACATGTGGAATAGGAGCTACAAAGTTTATTTATATATTTTTTGTATTCCATATGTATTGATAGTTTTGTCACTAAAATTGACAAAGGGGGAGATTGTTAGAGCATTGCTTGGTCGAACTCGCATGTGTTGCTATCTCAAGCATGTTTGTCAATGTTAGTGATCAAAACTATAAGTCTTGATTTCTTGTATACTATAGCTAAGCTCTCGGACTAGGATAGAAAGTGTAGTTGAGCTCAAGAACTCCATGGCAATTATCATACAAGACGAATGACTACTCAAGGAACTGGTGGATCTTCATCGACTAAAAAGTATGTGGAGACTTGAACTTATCTATCACTCAAAAGTCTATTTATCTCATATCTTGAGACAAAAGTCATTTTGCTATATAGACTAACAGTATACACATTTGGTATTTCGAGCCGAGTATACCTCGCATATCTATTTCTCGAAATATGTGTTGTTAAAGCTTTCTCTTTAGCCAAGTTCATCTTTACCTAGTGACGAAAGTCATGTTAAGTTTCAATCACTTTTAAAATTGCTTTGACGAAAAATGGTTTGTGAATAACAACTATATTACGTCCTCTGAGAATGTTTCAATAATTGAAATGAGAGTTTAAACAATATAACCAATAGAGGTTATAAGCATTGTTGTGGAAACCCATATGTGTATAAGTTCTTATTCCTTGAACCAAAGTTTGCGAACTTTGTTGATCAAGAGAACTAGAGAAGTGCGTCAGCTTCAGTCCGCGAACTGGCAAAGTTCTTAAACCCGAGAATTTCTGTTGGAGTTTGTGAACTCCATCCGGGAACTTAAGTCCGCGAACCCAGTCCTCGAACTTGAGTAGGTTATGTCTAAAAAAGATGTTTGTGAACTTATCTTTATAAACTAAGGAATGTTATTTCAAACCGTGGTTATATAGTTCATGAACTGATTCGAGTGAATCAAATCGTTTTTTCTTCAATTGTGTCTTGTGTAGTACATGAGATTTCCTTGCAATTGAACAACTCTCCACCTAGTTCATTTGGGTCATTTTAACTAGTTATGGTGAATAAGAAGATGGTTGATATGAAAGTAATCATATGGCTAGCCATTTGGTTAACAATTGTTGAACCAACTAATGTACAAGTTTGGGTACGGTTTTCACAAGCCTACAAACGTGCATTTCATGTGTGTATAACAAGTTATGTTTTCGATCTAACGGTTGATAAATATTAGCTTGAATCTAAACAGGTTTTCATCTAACGGTGAATATTGAATGCTTTGTTACTAAGCTAACATTGATTGGAAACCCTGATTTAAAAGACTATATAAGGGATAACTCTAGCAACTGGGAAACCTAATCCCCATACCTTACGTGTGATACTAGTTGCATATATAGAGTCGATTTTCCTTTAACCTTTGGTTTATTCTTCTAAACCAGGTTAACGACTTAAATACTTCGTTGGGATTGTGAAGCCAGACCGATACTACTTTTATTATAGTTGTGTGATCTGATCTTGTTGTTTCTATCGTACGAGTACAATTGTAATAATTGGCTTGAGATTTCTATCTCTGATAGGCAAGATAAAAAGTAATCACAAATATCTTCGTCTCATCGTTTATGATTCCACAATATCTTTTTTCGCTGCGTGTATTAAGACTATTGTGAGGTGATTGATAATACTGAGTTGTTCTTCGGATATATAAGTCTGGTTTACAAATTGGTTCATATTCACCTTGATTTATCAAAAGACGGAACAAAACTCGTAGGTATATTCGTGGGAGATGGATTTATCTATTACCGTAAACTTTTCTGTGTGAAACAGATTAGTTTATTAAAGTCTTCGACTTTGGGTCGTAGCAACTCTTAGTTGTGGGTGAGATCAGCTAAGGGAATCAAGTACGTAGTATCCTGCTGGGATCAGCGGCGTAGGAGCATAACTATACCTTGGATCAGTGTAAGATTGATTGGGGTTCAACTATAGTCCAGACCGAAGTTAGCTTGAAGTATGCTAGTGTATGTAGCAACTTAATACAGTGTATATTTAATCTGGACTAGGTCCCTGGGTTTTTCTGCATTTGCGTTTTCCTCGTTAACAAAATCCTGGTGTCTGTGTTATTTCTTTTACGCATTATATTTGTTATATAATTGAAATAATAAATGTTGTGCGTTGTTCAATCAATTAGAATATCCGACCTTTTGGTTGTTGATTTAAATTGATTGACACTTGGATATTGGTCTTTGATACCATCCAAGTTTATCTCTCTTGTATTTAAATTGAGACTCGCAGTTTTCTTGAGTAAGATTTAAATCGAGAGATAAAGATATAAACTCTTTGATATACTTTTTATTGATTGAGTCTAACTGTCTATTGATTCTCATAAAAGTATATTGGAGTTTGTCCATACAGATTGCTAATTCAAAATATTGGGTGTGGTTGTTAGACCCCCGCTTTTTCACATGCTATCATAGAAGCAAATGATCTTTCAATACTCTCACGAAGCACACTCGTTGGAAAGTTAAAGATCTTTGATCACAAATCACAGTCTATTCAAGCTAAAGGAATTGCTTTTAAAGATGCAAAATTTCCAAAAGCTCTAATAGAGAAAGATAGATTGATGGATGATTCTGATGAACTGATTGCAGAAAATTCTGATGATAAAATTGAACAATCATTATCATTGATGACTAAACAGTTTCAAGATCTCTTAAACAAAAGAAATAAGAGATTCATAAAAGATACTCATCGATCTTCTCAACCCCATGATCGAATTCCTGTAAAAAAACAAGAACGATCAGGAAGAAGATGATGAATATCATCCTCAGTGCTTTAAGTGTAATGGTTTTGGTCATATGGCTAAAGAATGTCCTAATCTTAGGAAATACACTAGGAGCAAGGCATTGGCTGTAACTATAGACGAGACCTCTGATTCATATGATTCTGAAGAAGAGGAAATAATTAATATTGCATTAGTTGTCAATTTAATTCCTTCTTCCTCTATTAGTGATTTAACTTTTTTAAAAATGGACATGTCTTCCGATGTTAATAAATCATCTAATGGTAAAGGGAAAAATAAGACAAATGCAAAATTGTCATAAAAAACAGAATTACTAAAAGTTGCATACGCAATTCCAACCAATCTCAAGATACTTCGTTAGTTCGAGGTAACAAGAAAAGATTTTTTTCATACTATACTAGATAAAGGACACACTAGTTGTTCCAAAACCCATAATGAGAGAAAATCTCATACTAATACCACTTAATAGGTATTAGAATTACATCCTCACCCTGTGTGCCGAATCTGTGTGTGAGGAAGTAAAAATCAAGGCACTTGTGTGTAGATTACGGGAATAAAATCTAGTAATTGAAAATATATTTAAGATATTTGTATTTATAGGAATATTATATTTTCGGAAGTATGAAAAATATAAAATATCATTCTCCTTCTTTGGTCATTCTTTGTCCAAACTATGAGTCAAGATCTGATGTCTTCTCTTGATAAGGTGCTTGATCTAAAAGGTCTCCTTAAGAATAAGTCTGCACCTTCTCTTGATGTTGAGAAACCCAAGAGGAAAATCAAAAAGAGAGATTGGCTTAGCAAGAAAGAAAGAGAGAATATGCTGAAGAAAGATCAGTGTATTGAGGCATTGACACACTTTTGTGTTCAATCAAAGACAAAATTATATGTTCTTGCAGAATCCTTCACAAAAACTTCTCAACTGCAAGAAATTCTGGTCAAGCAACAAGGTTATCTACTTGAAGAAATTCATAAGCTGAAGACTGGAAGTAATAATCTGCCTTCCTCTAGCACTGATATGAAGGACTAAGTTGCAAGAAAATAGACATCAGTTTTTGATTATTTCAATTATTGTAAAAGGTTTATTTCTGAATAAAACTATCTATTATTTATGAATAAAATTATTATTTTATAATTTTTCTTGTGATAGTTTTTCCGATTACATAGCCAGTGCTTGAATGCTTTATATTATTGTTATATGTTTATGGGATGTTTGATTTCGGTTTTTGTAACCTTAATATTCGATCTCATATGATGTGAACCCTTATGGTTTGTGTGGATTTTTGATTTAGCGGGATTAAGTTCTATCCCATGTTGGTAGGCATCATCAAAGGATCATAAGGAGTTCCAATTGAGACTCATATGTAAAAAGTCACAATGTGTTGAATCAATTTGTGTTTACATGAGTTGTGTTTAACATAAACATATGTGTTTCAGGTTTTCAACTTTTTCTATTGGCACTCATTAGTTCAAACCGATTCAACCTTTCTATGGTAAAGGTTTCTTTTGTTGTTGTTCTTTTGTTCTTGCGGGAGAATGACAACATAATTGGGGAGAGTTATAACTTGAACTTGCGCTTAATGATATACCTTTCTGGGAGAATGAGGATGCGGAATTTGAGGTAACAAATTTATTAGTTAATCGTTTTCTTGTTTAAGAAAAGCCTGATTTTATTGCATATATTTTGCTTTTGCTTAAAAAAATTTCTGTACAATTGATGCTTATTCCATTATGTGTGTATGGATGTGTGTGTGTGTGATTCAATTTTTTCCGTTTAATAAAAATTGTGTCAATTTATTTGACTTATTGTTTGATATATTCTTTATTGTTTGGTATCAAGTGTTTTTGGCTTAACGAAATTTCGATGCAATTGCGGTGCTATAATGTCTATGTTTATTTCAATTGCTTCCGGTTAAGAGAAATAATTGTGCAAGTCAATTTATGTGGTTTTCATGTATTGTTTATGGCTTAACAAAATACGAGATCATTTTTTTAGTCTAATTCTATTCCGGATAAGAGAAACTAAGTTAATTATGATCTCAGTTAGACTTATCAAAGTAAAGGATTAGGTTATTCAAGTCTAATCGAATACCTTGACGAGAAATACTAGATAACTAACCTAGTACTTGTCTTGTTTAAAGTGAAAGGTCTAAGTTATTTTCTGAATAATTAGAACCTGATGAGAAAAATAAAGTTATTTCTGATCTTTATTTTGGTCTTATCGAAATAAGCGATTGTATTTATGCAATTGGTTTAGCATGGGAACTAAGTTTCTTATTAGTCAATTTGTTAAACTATTAGGGAAAATTTCTTCGGGGAATTCTTTCCTTGAAAACATATTAAAACCAAATTACTTGTAGTTTCGGTTTTGATATTGGTTATCTAAAATGGTATGCGAAACCTTCGTGCTTAACTCTTATAGGTTGTACAAGTCTTTTAGATTTGTAAGATCCTTATGGTTTGTCCTTTATTTGCTCATACCTTTGTCATTTTGTGACTAAAAGGGGGAGAAATATATGGAGTAAACAAATGATTTGTAATCACTAAGGAAAGGACAATTGAGATTAAACGTTACATCTAACGAAAGAGTAAAGCATTGACTAAGGGGGAGCAACACATCATATTTTTTTTGTAGTTATCTTGACTACAAAAGGGGAATAACAAAGATGTTCGGATTGAAAATCTACCTATCTTACCTTTAGGGGGAGTATTACCTTTGTTATTTAAATATCAACAGCGATATTTATGGATTGAATATATACAAGTATTTGTGTTGTTGAAACTTGGAATCAAGCGTTTGTGTAATAAATTCTTATAATTTTTTTATCCATATGTATTAAGAGTTTTGTCACCAAAATTGACAAATGGGGAGATTGTTAGAGCATTGCTCGGTTGAACCCACCAAGCATTGGTATGTCAAGTTTGGTTGTCATATTTTAGTGAATTAAAACTCATCTAAGAGTCGCTTGATTATGTAACTAGAGACCACTTTGTATAGGTTGGACTAGAAAGTCAAAGATTATGATACATACAAGTATTACTCCAAGAATTGAAGAATGTGAAGAAGTTACAAGCTACAACGATGACATCATCCTTCCTCTTGAGGTTAGTAATATTTAACTTAAACTGTTTCATTCCTAACATATCTTTCAATTCGTGCTATATTGAAAACGTAATTGTGAAGCTGTGAATGATTATACTCTAGTAGTAACACATGATCACATGATCATAGCATTAAGGAATTAGGATACGAAGTATAACGCTTATCTTTTGAACTTCGTATATTTATGGCATCGACATAATCGTATGAATGTTATTTTGATTATGTATATGGGTAAAGGTGAAGATTTCATCCTAGGAAATAATGTTTACATTTGTTTAAAGGAATTACATTCATGAACTTGTTTTATGAATCGAAAGGGAAATCACTAGGCTTATTGGTATTGTTATTCATTGCATATCTTTGGATTACCAATATGTGTGATTTAGTAGAACCGATCATAACTGGTTGTGTATCTTGGTATAACTAATCACAGTGCCTTACTTATGAATTGGTATGGCTTTTATTAGTGTAACCGATCCTAAATAATCACCTAAGATGGTATGATCGATATTTTTAATTGGTGCGACCGATCCTAGTAATTGGTGTGATCGATCACAAAAGAGTTGTGTAATCGATCCTTGTAATTGGCGTAACCGGTCCTAGTAATTGGTATAACCGATCCTATTGACTTGTGTAACCGATCACAAGTAATACCATGAGAAAATGGTAAACGGTCCTAGTAATTGATGTAACTGATCCTGGTAATGAATGTAACCGGTACCAGTAACCATATTGAGGATTTCGGAAATATTAGACAAGGCATTTCCAGGAATTATGAAAACCGATTATGGGCATTTATTGCATATCTTGAGAATATTCGGTTTTGGAAATTCCTTGGTGTCCAAACATACTTGGTCTATAAATACCCAAGTTTGCATTTCGAGCAAATATCCTAAGATCCAGGCAAACCTCATCTTTTTGTTGTTTCTGGTGGATCCGTATATTCGGAGAGGAAAGTACCCTAATTAGGAGAAATATCTTACGACCGCTCGTTTAAAGACTTCTTTGGGATCAAGAAGCTCTACGAGTACCGTTGGTTGGAAACTAGATAATTACAGTTTATTTTAGTTTTCGATTGACTAACGGTTGTTGAACTTTGATTGCACCTAGTTTGTTTATTCTTGAGAATTTTCTTTTCTGATATAAGATTCACTCAAACTAGATCGAAGTGTCGACGAGATCTTTAGAACTGTTTGTAAATCTAAAGACATATTGTGATAATCCATTGTTAACAGACTCCATTCTATGCGTGATTAATCACAAGAGATTTAAGTGGTGTTGTGCGGGTGTTTATTGAAGAATAAAGAAGATTTGAAGACAAAGAAGATTTCTGATTTGGTTTCTACATCTTTGGGTGTGCACAAACCTTGCTCGGCTGGGATCCAACTAGAATCATATTTATTCGATTGATTAGTTGTGTAATATAGGCATCACCTTATAGTTTCTTGCTTGATTCTATATTGATTAATTGCAAATCTAAACTCTGCTAATTTAGTAGTTGTTGAATAGATTAATCTGACCAGGCAAAAGAGTTTATTTGTTAAACGGAAGAGATTTTGCTTATGACTTGAGATATCTTCATCCGAAAAAATCAAGAGAGTTGTTACCAAACAGATTTTTTGTTCCTTAAATGTTTGGAATATGATCCAAAGGAATTGTTCCAGTGCATGCCGTTATTGAATGTCGAAAGCGCATGGATACTGAAGAAACAAAGTGAACAATAGGTTTAGTTATTTGGTTTCAACTATACGAAGTTGGTTTAGATTTTGTATAGCAGCTTAATTCTGAGAGTATTCAATTCTGGACTAGGTCCCGGGGTTTTTCTGCATTTGCGGTTTCCTCGTTAACAAAATCTTGTTGTGTCTTTTACTTTTTAATTTTTGCAATTATAATTGTTTATTATAATTTAAAGTGAATTACATAAACGTTAATTCCGTATTACTTGATAGTGATCCTATAGAGTTTGGTTAAGTCTGAACCTATTATCAAGTAATTACAGTTTGATTGTTGTATTGTTTCGATCTCGTATCCATAGACGATCCAACAAAGTGTGAATACAAATTTGTAGCATTGTCTCGACTTTGTCCATAGACAATCAGTTTCGATAAGAGGAATTATAGGTGGATAAAATAAATATTGTGGTGTATTTGGGTACCCTCATCCTTTCAATGGTTTTAGGAAAAACCTAGGTTAAAAGAGAATCGATTCTAGTCGCAACTAGTATCACACAAGAGGTATGGGGATTAGGTATCCTAGTTGCTAGAGTTCTCCCTTATATAGTCTTCAAATAAGGGTTTTCAATCAATGTTACCTTGGTAACAAAGAATTCAATATTAACCGTTAGATGAAAACCAGATTAGACTCAAGCTAATATCTTTCAACCGTTAGATCGAACTTAGCTTGTTACACATAAATGAAAAGTGACTTCATTTAGATATGGGTAACCGTACCTAAACGTGTACACCTTGTTGGCTCAATAATAGTTAACCGAAGTTAGCCATATGAACACTTTCATATCAACCTTGTTCATATTAACACAACTAGTTCAAATGACTCAAATGAAACTAGTTCTAGAGTTATTCAATTGTTTATATTCTCATAGAAGTATACAAGACACAATTGAAGCAAAATCGATTTTGATTCACTCGAATCAATTCATGAACACTATAGCCACGATTTTCAAAGCATTGCATTCCTTATTTTATAAATGTATTAGTTCATGAGCAAACCGATTTTAGAACATAACCCACTCAAGTATGCAAAAAAGTACGCATACCTAAGTAGTCGGAATTTTGGTCTGAGTTCTCCGGTATGCGAACATGTACGCATGCTGTCATACACCACCAAACTCGGTTGAATTCCCGGACTTGAACTTTACGCCGGTACGCATACGGGTATGCATACTAGGTTCCCGGAATTCAACTAACAAACCAGTACACATACGGGTATGCATACTATGGTTCCCGGACTTGGAATAACTTGCAACAGTTAGCATACAAGTACGCATATTGTGTTATATCCAATCATGGTTAATTTTTCTAAACTCCCATTTCAGTTATTGAAACATTCTTATAAGACGACAATAGCTGTCTCACATAAACTATTAGCTTTAAGGCAATTTTAAAGTGATCAAATGATCAATATGAAACATTTCGGGTCTACACCAAATGATTGTCTCATTCAAATCATATAAGATGTTACCAGGCGATTTTCACATGATCATCTTTAGACATTCGTCAAGAATATAAGATGAACTTGGTTAAAGCGAAAGCTTACCAACACATATTTCGAGAAATATGCAAGCGAGTTAAACTCAGCTTGAAATATCAAATGTGTATAATCAAAGTCTATATAGCTATAAGACTTTTGTTTCAAATAGGAAATAGAGTAGAAATAGACTTTTGAGTGATAGATGAGTTCAACACTCCACATACCTTTTGTTGATGAAGTTCCACAAGCTCCCCTTAGTAGTTATTCGTCTTCAATCGATGAACGCCGTGAAGTCTAAATCTTAACTACATATTTTATCCTAATCCGAGACTTAGCTATAAGTAGACTAGAAATCAAGACTTATAGTTTTGATAACTAAACTTGACAAACAAGCTTGAGATTGCAACACTTGCGAGTTCGACCGAGCAGTGCTCTAACAAATCTAGGTTGCTCTTCTGGAAGCATAAGTCCGGATTTTGAGGTTAGTTAGACTTTATTTACTGCTACTAATTGTTTATGGGTGAAAACTACTTCTGCTGGTTTTGGTAATTTGGGGTGTGTGGATGAGAAATGAATCTAAACCCTAAACAAATGCACTGCGCGGTGAGTGCTTTTGATTCGAGAGATCAATCTATATAATTCAGGCCTAAACCAAGAAATGGCCATTCCAGACTTGTTTCGGTCAGAAAGTGAAGGAGATGGGCTTGTTTATGACTTATAAAATAAAGGTGAGCTGGCTTACGAATAATGCAAGCAAGATCTGGGTGTTTGAATACGTTGTGTATCAACACTCGGTTTCTGTGTTGTGTTCTATTTTTGGAAATAGGGAGGATAACCTATTTATACAAGTCATTTGAGCCTTATTTACGTCTTTCATAGGAAGTGGAGGAAGTGGAGTGATGGAGTAGTGGAGTTATGTGTTAGTGTCACACGATCAATCTTTCCCACTTCTCCCATCATCACTAACCGTCCATGTCTTTCTGACACGTTCTTGTGATGGCTGGTTGCACGCTGCACGATGTAAACCGCCAGACCAATACCTCAGTATGTATCCCCCAGTTTGTGACATGAATGATGTCTCGAGTGTGTGGATCGTGGGACCCACAGGTAGCATGTAATGCTAGTTAAATAACTAAGTTATTTAGGAAGTCGATACTTGTAAAGTATCGTGTGTATTCTATGCATGTTATGCATCGAATGTATTCGGCATATATGAAGCATTGTTGTTGAGCATCATGCCCTTCCTACTTCACGTGAGGGTTTGGAGGCTGCGCTAGCAAATCCTCCCTTGACCGACCACATGGTGTGGTAGAGTGGCAGACGGTGATCACGGTGATACTTTACTGGTCGCCTAACTCTTATCCTAGGTCGTCTGTCCGAGCTGGCGAATTCACCATTATGTAGTTACAGGAATTCCTACACTACACCCCATACAAGAATTCACCATTATCAACACATATCTGAAGATTAAGAACAACACTTTTATTGATTAATTCTCAGAAATGTTACAAGAAATTAAAGGAATCAAGAATACAACCGCTCACAAGAACTTTCTCTCTCCTCAAGACTTTCTCAACACTCTAAAAATTGATCTCTCTCTTCTCAATCTATTGGTTCTCTTTATATAGGGTAAGTACATAGTGGATGACAGCTAAATTAACCTTTAATTTCGGATCTGGCTCGCGATGCTCTCGCGGTAGTTGTAATGCTAACTCTCGCAGACATTGTATTCTTCGCAGAATTATCATGCTCTTTTCGTGTTTCTGCTATCGTCATCCGTTACGTCATTCTTTGAATTATTCTGCGACACTCGCAGAGTGTTGTTGAGAAGCTCGCAGAAACGTTGTTGTAAATCTCGCAGGAATATCATTGTAGCGATATTCGGATCCTACATCTTGCCTCTTCTCATGTCTTTTCTGCGAAGGGGAAAAGATCATGAGAAATTGAAATTTCTTGAAATGTCGCAGCTGTCTATCTTTTCACATTCTTTTGTTCTGACATGTATCTTCATCACTCGCCAAATTTATTACACGTATCTTTTTATCCATTTAACTTCTGACACGTCCTTTTCAACCGCTGCGATCCAACCGTTCACGTCTTTTCTCTACATTAATTGCGCTTATTCTCTCGAAAACTTTTATCCCCTATATATATCTTCTTTAGTTCTCTCTTTTCTTCTTTTTACTTCTTTCTTCCTTCTCTCCGTAATTTCTCTTGCAAATTCACTATTCTTCCGTAAATTCTGGATCTGCTACTGTTACAATTTTTCTTTCGATCTTTTACTCTTTCAATCTTCATTCCCATACTAAAAATGGTTGCAGCCAGTCGCAAATATATGATTGATTTCGAGAAGATTTAAAAAGAACTTCAAGACAAAGGTTTTACTTTATCCACCATTCCCAATCAAAACCCTAAGTCTGAACTTTTTGTTCCATTATTTTCTGATCTTCCATGTAACCATGAGAAGATCATAGTCTCGCTAGGCCATCTTGAAGCTGTTCTTCCCATTCCTCTCTATGACCCTGAACTTCCTTTATTCTATGAGATACTCTCTCACGCGAAGTTCTCGTGGGCGATATATCAGTTGAGTGGAGATTGCATTCGCTTAATGCTTGAGTATGCTACTCGCGGTGCTGTTAAAGAATCTCGCTACCCTAATACTGCAAAGAATCCTAAATTCAAGGATACTCCAATTGTCCCCGCGAAGTATACTGTGGAGAACTTCTTCGCAAATTACGATATAATTCCTATGAAGAAAGACAACACTTGCAGGGGTGTCCGCTTACAGAAGAAGGATGACATCGCTGAAGATAAAGTTCTTATGTTAGATATCGATTGGCATACTGGTAATAATCAAGGCCCTTGCCACTCCAGTGATGAAAAATGGTTCATTTTTCCATTATGTTTAGAGGGTCCCTACATCTCTGGTCCTCATGCATTTCCTGCGAATCTCGCAGAATATCATCCACGGGCTTTCAACTGGCCTGAAAGGAATAAATAGGTATGTTCCCTCAATTTTTTTGCATAATTATCATTATTATCTTCCTCATGTTTTCATACTCTCGCTGACTACTCCAATTTCTTTCAGATTAACAGGCTGAAAATTAACTACCAGAAATTTGGAAAGCCCAGCACCTTTTTAGCCCTTAAATCTCTCACAGATGAAGTAACAAATATTCCTTTATGATTCTTAACAATATATTGTTGCCTCTATTTCTTATCTTTATCTGTGTTTGCAGGTTATTGAAGAAAGAGAACCTGTTGTGGTTGCGAGGACCAAAGGGAAAAGCAAAGATTATTCTCGCAAGGAGAAATATAACACTCCTCACAAGTAAAAACCCACTGGTCCTCTTTCGAAGAAAAGAAAGATCCAAACTATTTCCCCTTCATCACCCCAATTTAATGAAGAAAATTCTCATGATGATATTGATGATGATAATGATTTTGATGCTGATATCCCTTCCACAATGGAATCCTCCCAATCTGAATCTTCCATGTCTCAGCTTTCCAGTATATTCTCTGACACTATGTTAGGGATTGGAGATACTTGTACATCCATGGAAGCTATTTGTGACGCCCCTCTCTTGGAGAATAATGAATCTCTCCACGGGGTTTCCAGATACATATCTCCAAGTTTCTTACATTCACTTGGTTCTCTGGTATGTTTTTATTTCTTTGCCACGTATGTGTATTCTTATTTCCCCACAAAATCTTAATTTGTATTTATCTTGATAATTTTCTTTCGCAGATTGGAAGAGCTTCTTTTTTTGTTTCCTCAGACTTGGAGAGGAGACGTAAAATATTTGAAAATAAGAATGGCATTCTTTGCCAGAATAATGAAAAGTTGGAATCTGAGTTTGCTAATCTTCGCCAAGAAAATGAAGAATTAAAATCTGAATCTTATAATATTCGTGGACAATTGGAATCTGGATCTGCTGAGCTTCATGACAAAATCAAGCGATTGGAAACCGAGCTCTCTTCTTCGCAGGATAAGGTTGCTAGTATTCAAGCTGTGAATGATCAACTTTATGGTAAGAAATTTTTCTCTTTTCCTTTCATCCCTGTATTCCTTTGTGTTTTCTTATTTAGTCAGTCCTCTTCGCAAATATTTATGGCCTCTATGATGAAGCTGTATTCCTTCGTTCTTTTCCAAATCCAATAGATGATGATACCCTCCTCAATCGCCTTAATGATTCCTTGAGCAAGTTTTTAAATGATGAAACTGAATCTCTTTCCATAGATGAACTTAGATCCAAAATTCATCTCTTAAGGATTAAACATAGATTCAACTTGAGTTTAACCAATAAGTTTAAACGCCTTTATATTGACTCAAAAGAAGAAACTAATAAATTAAGAACCAAGTACAATGATCTTATTGACGAAAAATATCTCATTACTAAAAATGGTGCTAAACCTTTAGCATATTTCCATAAGACTCTTCTCGATGTTCAAATTGAAAGAGATAGGCTTATCTGCGAGAATAGAGCTCTGTTGAAAGGTAAAATCAAGTTTTCTCTCGCCTCCTCATTAGTAGTGAAGATGAGTTTCCTTGGGCCGCAAAGGTTCTTGATAATTCCAGGAATAACTTAAGTGTAAATGTTAGTCTCCAAGCTGATCATTTTGCCTTGATTAAAGATATGATCTCTGACAGAGAAGGTTGTTCTTCTTATTTTTCCGCTAATCCCTTTCTTAACTGAATCTTCATTGTTTTATTTAACACGTTGTCATTTGCTCGCAGTATTTGAAAAGAATTTTTGCCAAAGAATTGGAGAATTAGAAGAAGAAAAAGGAAAACTCGCAGAGCTCCTATCTCTCGCAACGAAAAATGCTCCAAGTTCAAAGAGCAACTTCAGATTACGTTGGCGAAATTTAGTAATACTCTTGTTGGTGTTCGCAATGATTCTATTAAAATGGTTTGCGATGATCATAAGATTCCTCATTCTGTGTATCCTTATCTCGCGAATGAAATACCAAAGAATGTTCCCAATATTGTCATCTCTGATAGTGAGGCTGAAGAAGACGAAGATGAAGATAAAGAGGGAAACTCTGGTGAAGATAATGAAGGACCTAAATAGATTTATCTTTTCTTGGAATCTCTTTGTAATATGTGTACATTTATTTTATCTCTTTCCCCTTGTAACACATTGCTTCGAATCTCTCCAGTTTCTTAAGTTCTTTGATATATATGTTTCTTTTGCTTCTAACTACATATATTAAAAAACAATTCCTTTTTGCAATATGGTTAATCAAAATGCTTATTAATTTTTAATCTGCATAAATCTGTCATATAAAAATGAATAACAATTTCATCATTCTGTTCATTCCCATACTTGCCTCTGATATTCATCTGTAATATGAAAGATTGAGCAAATTAATTTTTAATAAGATCTATTTATAAATTTTTTCCTTTGTCCCTGCGTAAATGTCGCAGATCATTTCTACATAATCTCATGATCTCTGCGTAAATGTCGCAGATGATTTCTACATAATCTCATGATCTCTGCGTAAATATCGCAGATCATTTCTGCATAATTTCATGAACTATTGTGGTCTTATTATGCCTTCCTAGTTAAAGGTCTTATTTAGTCACATTTTGTTTTGGCGAAAAAATCGCAGGACGTCTATACATTCGCATGTAAAGACCCATTGATCTTTCCTTATCCGTGTTTTTTCAATTTCTCTGCGACAATATGATAGGCCTAAGTTTTCTTGCGAAAATAAAGCCCCATGACATTGCCGTCTTGTGATGAAATCGCAGGACGTCTTTACATTTTTTATGTAAAAACCCATTGATCTCATCTTATCTTTTTCTCATGGATTTTTTCCACTGTATAATTGTATTCTTAAGACACTTAACAGCTCCCTAATGGAGGGTGTCGCCCTTATCTTACCCCTGGTTCCCCCTTCAAAGAGGGCACATCGGCCATACAATACTAGCTCCTCCCATCCAGTCTTAACAACAACCAATTGTTTTCGCAGCCGCTTATCCTTTATTCCTATATGGCTTATAGTTACGAGACTGCACCCTAAGTGGGGTTTTCTTCGGGCCGAGTGCATCATAGCCAAGACTTTCCAAGGATGGCCAGGGTAGTTTCGTACTCCCCGGGAGCCCTTGGCTCAACCGTGTACCTCGGCACCTTGGTCATACTCTGCACTCCTTATGAGAGATCCTCAGTTGCCTAACCATGGTATAACCTTATATAGTTGTAAATCCAAGGTACCTCTCCTGGATAGGTATCTCTCATGGAGATGGACCCCAGCTCTCCATGACTCAGGTTCCAGCAGCGGTATAACTTTATCCTTGAGCCATGCAATCAGATACCCCCTTATATGACGTACTTTAGGTCTTACATTTGCCTCTTGCGAAATTTTATCCGCGAACTAGGATTTACGCCATGAAGGTTCGTCCCATTCTTATAGATTTCTTGCGAATATCGCCATTTCTTTTTTCTTTGACTGTCTCTTTTTGCATTTCAGCTCTTGAATAATTTTTGAATTTCATCTTCTTCATTGAATCAAAGCACATATTTTTTGTGATGAAACATTCATTCATCTCTTGTATTTCACAATTTAGAAACTCTACCTTTTCTACTTACTATCTTATGCTTCTACTTTTTTGCTGCGCTTTGCTACATTTTCTCCCTTTGCGAGACACTCGCCATCTATTGTTTGCATCTCATGTTGATTTTGCAGTGTTCCTCCCTCTCGCCGCTCTATTGTATCAACCATCAGCTTATCACCTCTTTGTTTTTGCTTGATGTTATGTTTCCAATTTCTGCTTTTTGCAGCCTTTTCCTCGCAAGATTCCATATCAATTTCATAGCATTTCTTCCCATCAACCCAGTCTCCCTTTATAACTCCAACGCCATTAGGATGAGGAAATTTAATACATTGGTGGAAAGTTGACGCCACACCTAATATCCCATGTAGCCAAGGTCGGCAAATCAGGGCATTATAAGGTGATTCAATATCCACAACGCAGAATACGATCTTGGAAGATAACCCCTTTAATGGAATTCGCATTGTAATTTCCCCTTTTGGCTTGTTGGCAGTACCATTAAAACCTTAGATATTATATGTTAATGGTAACAAATCCTCGTCTCTCCCTCCCATGGTCTTGTAGGCATGATAAAACAAGATATCCACTGAACTTCCAGTGTCAATTAGAACCATGTTAATTGCCCAAGAATCTTCAACTCCACCATCCTCATTGTCTTCATCTTATTCTTCTATTTGCTTTGAATTTATTTCTAATCTTACCACAAGTGGATTATCATGCATCTCTCCAGGTTCAGGTACTTCTTGTGCAGTGAAAAAAATAGTCTGATTTTTCCATTCTTCTAATGGCGAAGCTTTCGCAATATTCATTATCTCTCTTCTATTTATGTCTCTCGCGAAAAATCTACTTATAACATTGTCGTGGAAATCCTCTATAGTCTTGTACGAATGTAAGATGGAGTTACAGAACATATTCTTTGCTTTTGCTCCCATTTCTATCACAAACGTTTCACCTTCCTTAATTGTATTCACTCTGCGAATATCTGGAGCTGGTGGTAGTTGTTGAGGTTGTGGATGTCTTATCAAAAAATGGTTTAATTTTCCATGATCTATCATCTTCAAGATAATTCTTTTTACATTCCTGCATTCATTTATTGAATGACCATGAAACTGACGATAAGTGCAAAATTCTGAACTTCGATTATTTAGGTGTGGCTCTTTTCCCATATTCCATGGTATAGGTATGTCTTCCATCAGAATTACAGCCTCCCAAATTTTCTATATGCTAGCATTTAGAGGTGGCATCTTAATTTCTTCCCATATTATCTTCTGACTTCCTTGTCCTCTATAATGATTTTGCCTTTGACCACCATAAGTCTCCTGTGGCTGATCAAGTCTTTGAACCTTATTATTTCCACCTCTACTGAAGAAATTTCTTTCCCTTTCAAACTCTTCTTGATCTTTGCTTCCCATAGATACTAATTTTTGTTGATTATCATTCTCATTCTTTTTTTGCTTCACTAGCGAAGTGCTCGCCACTGTATTTATTAACCTTGGAAGCAGACTTGCGTTTACTACAACTGAACTGGTGTTCGCGATGGGATATGATTTAATCTCGTTTTGCCTTTCCTCCAACTCAATGTATTCCTCTTGTAATTCTCGCAGCTCCGTCATGGTGATTGTATTTTTGATTCTGAAAATTTGTATGTACAACAAATTGGTTGCAAACATTGCATTAATGAAAGATAAAATGAGGTATCTCTCATCCACCCTTCCTGCCATTTCACTGCACATTATCTTCCATCTATAATTAGGTTTTTCAGACTCTCGCCAATCCTTTGTTTTAACCCAAATACATCTTCAATACCGGGCCGCGAAGAATTGTTGCTTATATATGCTCCCAGAAATGTAGCTTGCAAATGGTCGAAAGAAGTTATAGTATTTTTGGGTAAGCCTTCGAACCATTTTAGCGCCTCACCAGTTAAGTTGGACGCAAAATATTTTCATAATACAGCATCATGGTTTTCCCATTGTAGCATACACCTAACATAAGCCTTGACATGCTGAACAACATAAGTGGTCCCATCAAAGATACTGGTTAACGTTGGTAAATTGCATTTTGGGGGTATTCCTCCTAATTGTACTTCTTGAGTGAATGGAGTTCTCGCAGCTTCTTCAATGGATTCATCAAGTTGCCTTCTGCCTCCTTCTCTTCAGTTATTTAGCATTCCCCTCATTTCTACTAACTCTCTTAAAATTTGTTCATTCCCAGCTAAATTTTGCTCCATTGGTCTTTTCAGTGCAACTTCTCTTCTTCTGCGTTCATGTCTTTCTTGTCTTGTGAGATTTTGTGTATCTTCATCTGCATCTTCATTCTGCCTTCTTCTACCATTTTCCTCTTCACCTCCTTCTTGAATTCGCAACTGATTATGCCTTCCAATTTCTTCTCTGCGAATTTCTTCATTTCTCATCGTTTCTCTTTGCTATCTTTCTATTCTCCTTTGTATTCTATCATATTCCTCATTAATATTATTGTTATGGCGATTTTGTGTGCGTCTCCTTTCTCGATTATCATGATTATTCTGCTGTATTGCTTCTTGAAACTCTTGTTCTTCCACTTCTGTTCTTAATCTTTCTCACAAGCAAGCTAGACATGCTTGTTCAGCATAATGCCTCTCAATTTCGTCCTCAATTATTCTTTGATTTCTTTGGATTTCTCGCCCATGTAATATTCTTCTACCTTCTTCTCGATTTTCTTCACCATCTTGGTTATTTCCACCCTCTTGATTTCTATTATTACGTCTACCATTCACCGTTTCACCGCGTGGGATGTAGCGATCATTAATCATCTCTTCTTCTCTATGATGCTGCTCTTCATTTGGATTTTGCATTTCCTCTCGTATATTTGCTCCAGCATTTCTCATAAGGGAATTTCGCCTTGGTTCTTCCCTAAATGATATTGAACTTGATCTAGCAGTACTTCTTGATCTCCTACTTTGTAATTTCAAATTCTTCATTCTTAACTCGTGATTCTGCCTTGTTAGATTCGCATGTTCTTCCGCTTCTAATCTTCTTTCCTCTTGTATTCTTTATCTTAAATCATCTACTGCTTCATTTTCGCCTTCTCCATGAATTAATCATTCAACCACTTCTTGATTTCTTTCCTCTTGCCTTTCATTTCTTAATTGTCGATCTTCCACTTCTTCCATTTAATCTGATCTCCAAGTATGCACGGATACTCTATCATAATCCACAACTCTATTTTGTATTGGTGTTTGCTGATTTGGTTTTTGAATTTGATTTCCTTTATTATTCCTTGTTCTATTGCTCCTTTTTCTCAATCTTGGAGATTCTCCTATTTCACTTGTCTCTTCCCCAGCAATTCTCCTACTCCTCCTTATGGTTGTTGGTTGTTCTGATGTGTTTCTTCTTCTAGCCATTCCTTCAATTTTGATATATTGTTGTAAATCACATAAAAATCTTTTCCAATTTCATCAAATTCTTTCAAATTATCACTGTAAATCCTTTCTTCTTCTAGTCATCCCTTTTTCTGGCGCCATTATGTAGTTGCAGGAATTCCTACACTACACCCCATACAAGAATTCACCATTATCAACACATATTTGAAGATTAATAACAACACTTTTATTGATTAATTCTCAGAAATGTCACAAGAAATTAAAGGAATCAAGAATACAACCGCTCATAAGAACTTTCTCTCTCCTCAAGACTTTCTCAACACTCTAAAAATTGACCTCTCTCTTCTCAATCCATTGGTTCTATTTATATAGGGTAAGTACATAGTGGATGACAGCTAAATTAACCTTTAATTTCGGATCTGGCTCGCGATGCTCTCGCGGTAGTTGTAATGCTAACTCTCGCAGAATTTTCATGCTCTTTTCGTGTTTCTGCTATCGTCATCCGTTACGTCATTCTTTGAATTATTCTGCGACACTCACGGAGTGTTGTTGTTCTTAATCTTCAAATATGTGTTGATAATGGTGAATTCTTGTATGGGGTGTAGTGTAGGAATACCTGCAACTACATAGGGCGCTAGAAACGGGACCCTAGCTCAGCTGGTCATCCCCGTTCCCCAAAGTTTAATGCGCTCCAGGAGGTCCCAGGTTCGAGTCCCCAATGGCATAATATTGCATGAATTAACATGGAAGGTAGTGTTAGTTTGCCCCCTTGTGACACAATCTCAGCCCCCCCCTCCCGCCGTTTGGGCTCCCTTGGCTAGGTTACCCATGAGGCTCGCTGGTAGGTTAGCACAACAACCTGTTCAATTAATGTAGTAGTATGTCGTTGGAGCTTAGCTTGGTAGGATTCCAACTAGTATCATGTAATAATATTTATCTAATATAAACAAATTTTAAAATAATAATAATAAAAAAATAAAATAGGCAATTCATTTTTTCATAGGATAGGGCTGGCTATCCAGAAAGGTGTCGGTGCTCAGATTGTAGCCCGACTGCCTACCATTCTTATGTAAATATTACTCTTTTATTTTTCAGTAAAAGCCTTGGGTGGCTCCTTTATAATAATAATAATAATTTATTGTTGTTATTTAGTGTTTCAATGAATGGAATTTTAAGTTTTCATTTGAGGAAGTTTACCTAATTTGAACTCTTACTTTCCCATTCTTTGATTCCTAATTATAGTGTGTTCTTGTTATTTCATCCCTGTAAAATGAGGACAACCAGATCATCCACTTCATCATTTGTAAGTGTTTTTATACCTTCACAGGGGGTGCTTTCTACATCTACATCAACATCTCATGGTGACAAGTTTCACTGCCCCTTTAGGAGTTATGATGGTTGTCATGATGGGACTGGGGGCAGGGGGTATACTAGAAGTGAAATTTACATGCATCTGACAGACATGCATTTTCCCACCGCAGTTGACAAGGATATTTTTAGAGAGAGGATACGGAATAATACAGATTGATTCGATGCATGGGAGAGAGTTTTGCATGACTTGAAATTCTGGTTATGCATTAAATGTTTACATACTCATGCATGGAAGAAACCCTGTCAAGACTCTAGTAACCTTAGTGATGTTATTGCTGGACCACTTAACGGTAGTGGGGCTGATTTCTTAATCCATGGCACTGTGAGACCTCAACCTCCTCTTGTTTTTGTGGATGATAATGCAGTGGAGGCTGTAGAGGCCGGAATTCTCACGGTGGAGATGCTTGACTTAATATTTCAACTTCAAGTACCAACTACGGTAAGTATTCCTCCACCATGTAGATTGCAATTTTCTAGAACCCTTAAAACAACTTTAGACAAAGTGTTGGACTTGGTTGCGTGGTTACATCTTTCACTATTACATGTTTGTACGTTGAACTTGTACATGCCCAAATGCTCTAATGAGGCAAGATCTGGCACGAGGAAGAAGTTGCAGATAGCTGCAATCAATCAATCTTTGGTGTCATGGAATAAACCAAATGGTTGCTTCACCATGGTTCAATAATTGCTTGGTTTATCTAAACCAACTCGCCAGCACAACCAGGCTACCAGAGGGGAAAAGAAAGATGCTAACATGCAGGCTTGTAGAAAAAAAAACTGAGTTTCGGTCATTATACAGCTGCAATTCGGGTTTTGTCATCCAGTGGTGTTGCTCCTTCTACCCCTGATACCTTGCATGAGTTACAGCAGAAACATCCTTATGCTGCATCTCCAGTTATCCCTGCAGATAATATTTCGACAGCTGCATTATCTGTAGATTCCAAAGATGTCGTACGTGCTCTGAAAAGCTTCCCAAAAGGTACCTCATGTGGGAGGGATGGCCTTAGGGCTCAATATTTATTGGATGCTCTCAGTGGTGTTGCTGCCGTTGTAGCTGATGACCTTCTACTAGCCATTGTGGGTGTTGTTAACTTGTGGCTGGATGGTAGATGTCCTGCAGTTCTTGGAGTATATGTTGCCAGTGCTTCCTTAACTCCTTTTCTCAAACCTAGTGGTGGGTTGAGACCCATTGCAGTGGGTACAATCTGGCATAGATTATGTTCCAAGTTAGCCGCTTCATCTGTGTACAAAGATATGGCTACATATTTGGGTAATCATCAGTTTGGTGTAGGGATACCATGTGGAAGTGAAGGGATTTTACACTCAGAAAACAAATTGGTGGAGATGAAAGGTAGTCAAGATAACATGACAATGTTGCTTGTAGATTTCACCAATGCCTTCAATCTGGTGGATAGAACTGTTCTAGTCAATGAGGTCAGATCCAGATGCCCAAGTATATCCAAATGGGTCGAGCTCTGTTACTCGAAACCAGCGAAACTCTACTACAATGACTCTGTCTTGTCATCAGCACAAGGGGTTTAGAAAGGTGACCCTTTGGGCCCATTACTTTTTTCTCTAATTTTACACCCTCTTGTGAACAAGGTAGCTTCAGAATGTACTCTTCATTTGCATGATTGGTACTTAGATGATGGTACCATTGCCGGAGATACTTTATAAGTTGCCAAAGCTCTCAAAATCATTCAAAATGAAGGCCCTGCAAGAGGTTTGTATTTAAATTGTATTAAGACAGAGATTTTTTGGCCAACTATTGATTCTAGAAGTAATACTGTTGAAGTTTTTCCTGTTGATATCAGCAGACCCATTGATGGAGTCAAGTTACTCGGTGGGCCAGTGAGTCTTGATCTATAATACTGCAGTAACTTGGTTCTGAGTAGAGTTGAGAAGTCAGTACAACTAATGAACAATATTAAGAAGTTGCAGGACCCTCAAAGTGAATTGATTCTCTTACGTAGTTTTACAGGTGTGTCCAATATATATTTTGCGCTCCGTACCACTTGCCCTTTAGCCCTACAATCTGCCACGGAACAGTTTGACAAGCATTTGTTTCAGTACCTGAGATAACTGGTAGTTGGAGATGGTGTAGGTTTTGGTTTGGTTCAACATCGTATAGAAACTTTACATATCAAGGATGGAGGCTTGGGAGTTTATACAATGATAGATACTGCCAAGTATTTCTATTTGGCTTCATGTGCTCAAGCACGGCACCTGCACACCATCTTTCAGGGTTCAACTTCTTTTGATTCCAGCCCGCGGTATCAGCATGCCTTGTAGGTATATATGCAATCATGTGGTCTTTCTCTGTCTGATTTTAATATTAATGTTGTTTCCCCCCATTTTATGAAGTCACTGGCGGCTCAATACTTTGATGTGATTAAGACAGAATTTCCCACCAAATTCCCACTATCTGCGAAAGACATTGCTCTTTGGCAATGTAACAGAACGAAGCATGCTATGGATTTTCTAAAAGATGTTCCCATTCATGGGCTTAATCAAGCAGTTGTACCCCGTCAATTTCGTGCAGTTCTCAACTACAGGCTGGCTATACCAATGTTTGAGGAAGATAGTTTTTGTTCCTGTTGTAATCGTGCTATGGATAGGTTTTGTGACCATGCTATACATTGCGCCAGTGCAGTCGGTATCAAATTTCGACACGACATGTTTCGTGACGTTTTGGCGGATATTTGTTACAAAGCCGGTGTGGTCGCTCACAAGGTAGTTTCTATGGGTTTCTTGTCCGACACCGCCCATGCCTTAAGGCCGGCAGATTTACTCGTCTACAATTGAGAAAATGGGCGGGATATGTGCTTTGATGTCACGGGTGTCTCGCCGTTTACTTGCGCTAGAACTACTTCCTTCACCCCAGGACATGCTATTTTTGCGGATATTACTCGCAAATGTAATAAATACCTAGACAAATGCCTTAACACATGAATATGAGTTTGGTGTTTTGGATTTTTCAACATTTGGTGAATTGGGAGAAGATACTTGTATATTTTTGAGAAGGTTGAAGAATCGTCTTTCTAGTCAAGATGCTAATTCCAAAGTAGGAGGTTCCCTTTTTCATCGTATTGGTGTTACTATTTAGAAAGGTGTTGGTGCTCATCTTGTTGCTATGCTACCAACAAACTCTTTGTAAAAATCTGACTTTGTTTTCTTTTTATAGTAATAATATAATAATAATTATTATTATTATTAGACATAATCATTGGATAAATATTATTACATGAAACTAGTTGTAAGCCTAACAAGCTAAGCTCCAACGACATACTACTACATTAATTGAACAGGTTGTTGTGCTAGCCTACCAGCGAGCCTCATGGGTAACCTTGCCAAGGGGAGCCGAAGCGGATGGGGGTGGCGAGATTGTGTCACAAGGGGGGCCAAGCCAACTCTACCTTCCATGTTATTATTATTATTATTATTATTATTATTATTATTATTATTATTATAAAAGGGCACCTCCGAGGGATTTTATTGACAATAAACAAAGGATTGTTCATATAGAGTTTGTTGGTAGTCGAGCTACTAACTGGGCACCAACACCCTTTAAAAATAAAAGAGTAATATTTACACGGGAATGGTAGGCAGTCGGGCAACAATCTGAGCACTGAGACCTTTCTGGATAGCTAGCCTTATCCTATGAAAAAGTGAATTGCCTATTTTGTTATTAGCATCATAATTGGATGGAAATTCTTTAACCTCTTAAACTGAACGGTAAAGTCATCTGCAAGTTCACCTAAGGTCGAGAAGGCCAAAGCATAAAAGTCATATCCTTGGGCCGCACATTTGTCGAAGTATTTGTTGTGTTTACGTCTAAATGCAGCAGAAATGGCGTGTCCCGGTACGAAGCTATTAATACCTCCTCCTGCAAAGGGTGATACTCCAGTAACGTCGAAACAGATGTCACGGCCGTTTTCCCAGTTAGAAATAAGAATGTCAGCTGGTTTAAGGCCACTATCATTGGCCGAGGGGAACCCCATTGATACTTCCTTTCTAGCTGCAATCCCTGCGCGGTAGCAAATGTCCAAAATGATATCTCTAAACAAATCATGTCGGAACTTGAGGCCAACCTCACTCGCACAGTGGAGAGCATGATCTCCGAAGATATCCATTGGTTGGTCACAACATGGGCATATGTACTCGTCGGGGAATAAAGGTATACCTAACCGGTATTGAGAGACATCTCGAAAATATCTTAGCCCTAGCGTATGATTAAGCCCGGGGATGGGAATGGCTTTCAAGTAGTCCATTGCATGAGGAAGCTGATTGCACTGCCACAATATTGCATCTTTTTTCGTCATTAATAATAATAATAATAATAAATAATAATGATAATAATAACGGGCCCTTGCTCAGCTGGTCATCCTCGTTCCCCAAAGTTTCATGCGTTCCAGGAGGTCCCAGGTTCGAGTCCCCAATGGCGTAATATTGCAGGAATTAACATGAAAGGTAGTGCTAGTTTTCCCCCCTTGTGACACAATCTCATCCCGCCATCCGCTTCGGCTCTCTTGGCTAGGTTACCCATGAGCCTGTTCAATTAATGTAGTAGTATGTTGTTGGAGCCTAGCTTGTTAGGCTTCCGACTAGTTAATGTAATACTCTTTATCTAATAATAATAATAAAATTAATTAATAATAAAATATGGCTACAAATTATTATCCAAGTAATATTAATAATAATAATATAATGAAAAGGGGCCATAAAGGCTTTTATTAAGAAGAGAAAACAAATAAAAGTTTACAGAGATTTGGCAAGGAGACGCGCGACATATAATAATAAGTATTATTATTATTGTAATAAAAGCCTGCCAAAAAAATAAATAATAATAAGGAGGAGGAGGAGGCAGCATTGGGTTTTTCTGCTGATACAAACTCTTCTCTCAAACCTGCTGATATTCTTGTTTATAATTGGGATAATGGCAATGACATGTGTTTTGATGTCACCGGTGTTTCACCCTTTTCTAAGGGAGGAAACCGCAGTTTCACACCCGGTCACGCTATTTCGACGGCTATTACTCGTAAGAGGAACAAATATGTTGATATATGCTCGTCCAGTGGGTATGTTTTTGGGGTTCTAGTTTTCTCAACATTAGGGGAGTTGGGAGATGACGTAGTTGTTCTTTTGAAGAGATTGAAGAATTGTATGTCTAGTCACGATGTTAACTCTACTTTAGGAAGTTCTCTTTTTTCTAGGCTAGGCATTATTATTCAAAAAGGCGCGGGAGCACAAATTATTGCTAGACTCCCGGCCAAATCCTTGTAATTAGACTTTTTCCTTTTAATAAAAGCCTTTGTGGCATCTTTTCAATAATAATAAAAATAAAAATATAATATTAAAAATAAAATTATAATATTAATATTAATTAAAAAAATATATTAGGATACCAACAAACTCTGTGTAATAGACCTTTTACATGTTTCTAATAAAGGCCCTATGAGGTGATTTATAATAATAATAAGCAGTTAAAATCTGGAACTGAAATGAGATGGATGAGTAATATAGTTGCGACATTAAATCTAAAAGTTGAGAAACCAAATCAGTTCCTGGGATTATCTAATTAGCCATTAGTATAGAGAGTATCATGGCCAATTAATTCTCAGTCTACTCTCTTGAATAGACGATATGCAGAAAAAAAAATTAGAAATGATCCGCCTGAATCCTTCTGCTCAGATCTGCACAATCTCTTACATCTTGCTTTTATCTCAAATCCTTATAATCGTTTTCTAGGGTTAAGTTAAGTTTAAGTTTTCGAAATATTTGTATTAATTTTTAGGATCTGAATCTTGTCTGTAATCTATGGTTTTCATACCTTCCAGCGTTTTCAGTTCAGGGGTTTTATCTCTAAAAGGATCTTGTTTCTTTCTATTGCTTTTAATTATTCTGTTCATGTGGATTAATTCCACCGGAAAGTTTGTGTCCAAAAGATCTCTGATTTCTGCAAAAATAAGATCAACGTCAAGTTTTTCATCAGCAGGAGCATCTAAAGAAGAATTAAGATCAATAACGGAAACCAAAGAAGAAACATATCATCAACATCAGCAGCAGCGACACCGATTCAGACACCTATTCGGACCGAGCTAGACCGATTTCCACCGATTCATTCCGAGCCGGATGTTCAGTGCTACTCTAGTTCAGATTTGTGGAGTCGTAGTGCAAGTATGGTTTGTGGGATAGGGACTCAGATCATGTTGGCATCATATGTTCGGATGTATGTTCAACTCCGAGCTATAACAACTGTGTTAGTTCTCCCGACAGATTCATTGAAGCTAAGCATACCTATTTTGGTTTCTGCATTTGGTGGTAATCTATTTATATCTCTTATTTATTTTAGTGTGTTAGGATACTTAACAGATGAAGATCTTGTTAGATATGATTTCCTAAGTAATGGTGATATTAGTTTAATCTTAATTCATGTTTGTGGCGTTGTTAGGATTTTAGTTTACATTTTAGCTTTAGTATGGAAGATTAATAGGTCAACTTTGCTTGTTTTAGCCTTAGGTTCAATTTATTTAGGCTTTGTAATGAAGGAAAAGATAGTATTATTTCGTCCAAGATCATCATCAAGTTCAACTACAATTGTTACAGCATCTCCAATGTCGAGTCAGCCCCGATTCGTTCCGATACAGATACTTAAAGACCGATTCAGATTACCATGGTTACTTGAGACACTTTGGCTACTTTTCGAGACACTTTGATAACTTTTTGTCTACAGTTACTACTAGTTGGGTCATTGTTACCTTGATTGTATTAGGAAATCTAAGTATTAAAAACTTCTGTTCATGTTATCTACATATCATGATGAACATTGGGTTGGATTTAATCCATTAACACATACTGATTTTGTTTACAAAATCAGTTTGGCCCTAGTTGTTTTGGTTTTTTCCTTTGCAAGAGAGACGGTCTTCTGAAACTGTTTTTAGTTCTGATAGGATAGATTTGAAAGGTAAGAATTGGTGGAGATACTACAATTTGTATGAATGTATTGTGATCTTCAAAAATCCCTGTAAGGTTTTCCGATCTCCTAAATCGGGTTTCTATGTAATGCAATTAGGTTAGCCTCTTTTTCGAAAAAAAGAAAAACACTTTACCTCTTTCCGAAATATCTTGACCACAAATATTTCTTATTCAGACCTCTTACATGTTTCCTCTGTATTTTTAGCTCCTTAAAATCGCAAGACTATAACCTCAAACATAATGTATTTTTAGCTCCTTAAAATCGCAAGACTATAACCTCAAACATAATCCAGATATATCGTTGCTCGTTGATAATAGTGTATAAAGTGCAACTTATGTGTAACTAAAATAAATAAACATGGCACAAGAAGGTATTATTCTCGTCTCATGCCAAGTAGTTTGACAACTAATAGAACTGCAATGCAATTGAAAAATAGAACTCAAGAGGTTAGCAAATTCCGAGGTGAACAATAGTCATTTCATTTTTTAGAATTTGAAATTATCTGAGTGGAAAGAATTTTGAGGATTTATATTCTAATATTGATGGTTTAAGAGTATGGACATACTATTATCTTACACAGGAATTGAAATGCAAGTGCACTCAGACAGAATACAAGCTGCGTACGCTTGTATTTCCTAATAAATATTATTTATTACTGTAAGAATTTAGACTGTCGCAGGGTCAGCTACCCCACATGAACTGAAGTACACTAGTATTTCCTAATAACTATTTGCTAACTGTAAGAATTTAGACTCCTGCACTGTCATCTATCTCACATGAATTGAATAATGTCTAAGGGTCACAAAGCTTCAAGCCGTGTACATGCTAATTCTCGGTATGACTACCTCCAACCAACAGCTTCTAAGCTATCTTGGGTACAAACAGTAACACTGCAGCTAAATCAAAAATTGAAAGCATACAAAATTATTATCCCAGTCTAAATACATATGTGTATGTATGATTAACAGTTTCATCATATTTCCTACTTAAAATGTTTCCCCACCAAAATAGCGTTGTTAGTCATTTTGATCACTTGACACTAAACTGAGCAAACTACAATTTGCCTACTAGAATGGTGATGGTTACCGGACTGCTACTTAACTTGCTCCTATTAATTATGGCTTAGGATTTATTTTATTTCTTTATCATATAATTATCAAGCTTTCACAGACTAATTACAACAACTGTTTGGCATGCGCTATTTCATATCTCGTAAGGACCCCTACATTGACCCTACTCAAAGTAAAAAACAAATGTTGGAAAGCTTCAACGAAATAAACAACGGATAAGTAAACATAAAATTGTAAAACATAGATTTTGTTTTTGAGCAACATTTCAGTTATCCATCTTCCTGAAGCTTACGAATATAATCTTGTTCAAATCTATCCAGGGCAGGCAATTCATGATATAATTCCTTGCGTAAATTTCTCAAATCCCTGCATCTTCGGACAATGGATTACTAAACCAAAATTAAAAAAATACACAAATACAAAGAGTCAATGGAAGAGAATATCTAGACGAGATGATTATAGTTCTAAACTTTCATCATGAATCGGATAAGAAATTCCAAGTACAATCGAAGTAATTAGGTTTTTGAAATCGTAATTTTTTTTTCCAAAAATCGATTCGAAATCAATAGATTAACATTTGTGATCAAATTAAACACAATAAGAGTAGATTAAACTTATCTTTCAAATGGCTTTCAATGACGAGATCTCCAAATTAATTTTCCGATTATGTATTTCCTTCCGTTTCAAATTAATCTTCAAGAAAATGTATTGATGATGACAATTTAGGGTTTTTACGATAAATCGATTGGATTAACGTATTCATTCGATTATCAGGCTCATGTTTAGGGGTTGAATTTTCACCGAAACGAGATTAAGTTTTAGGATTTGTTCACTGAGAGAAGAAAAAGCAACGAACAATCATTTAGAAACTAAAAATAAAAAAAACTAACAAGATTGAAATGGTTGATGGTATTTTTATCATGCAAAAAAAGTGTTTTAAACTGAATCGTTCATTAAATAGCTAACTCGTTCCAAGTCGGGTATATTTGGACCTTCTAGTACCGGGCTTTAGAAGGGAGGACTAAAGCGTCCAAAGCCCAAAAATTTCGAGACTAAACGTTAATTCTTACATTTTATATACTCTCTATTTTTGAAAAGAAAAATACTGTCACTTTTTTATTTTAGCCTAAAGGAGATACCAGACATACCACTTTAAAGTTCAGGGTATCTAATAAATTCCAAGAACCTAAGATAAATAACCCAATTTCAATCGAAGAAGCACCGAAAGCCTTCTTTTCCCCTTTCTTCTCGGTCTTGATGACTGTCTAAGAAGCAGTAAGTTTTTTCAATGATTCAACATAGAGCTCAGTTAAAAAAAAGAAACTGAAGAAGCTTATTTAAACCATGAAACATGTACCCAACCCATCATAATTTTTCGACTCGAAGTGGAGAGAAAATATGCACATTAATGCAAGGAGTACACTTCTTTTGCCAGTTGCACAAAAAGAATTTGGGGATTTTTATACTACTATCCTCCTTTGCCTCGGTAGTAGTATACCTGTACTCATTAAGGCAGTTTTAACATTTTTTTTTTTTTTTGGATCAGCAAGGGCAGTTTTAACATTAATATATACAACCACATCCCGTTGAGCAATAACCGAATTCATCTATTTAATCAGTCAGCAAAAGTATCCCCCACCAAAACAATAAGGATACTGTTGCTTTTGCCAAGTTCACATCCACAAACAGTGAATTATCATGACCGTACATTGCTCTTCAATAACCGAAGGAGAGAAACACCGCCCTTGGACAGGATTCTTTCCTCTGTGAACTTCTTACCACCTCTACCACCCTGTGAACAAAAAAGTTACAACAGATGGCGGTCAATGAGTGTACCTAATACTAAGCCTATATATATATAGTGCAGAACAATCAATGATGAAGTAGGCTACCTATCAATAGAGGGACTTAGATCGACAATGAGGCACTTGTTTATCATTTACTAATTTCATTTGACAACACAAACAGAAAGAATGAACATTAAAAATAAGAGAATAGAGGGATAAACCTTTGGTTCTTCATTTTCCACCTCCAAGTCCAATGTATTTAGCTCTTTCAGCAATAAAGAAGATGCAGGAAGCAATCTCCTGGATAGCAGAACAAAAATGTGTAAGTATCTTAAAGAAAATCAAATATTGTAGGCACTGTTTGCAATTTATAGCGTAATCACGATGCTAATCACATAAAATCATCACCATTTACTAACCTTCTAGGTTTTTGCACATTGACAGATTTGAGAGGAGAGCAACACTCTGGTTCACTTTCCGTGATATTGTGTGCAAGCGTCTCTGATACTGCCTGCAAAAAGTGTGAACGAACAAGCTTGGTAAGAAATAAGAGTCAAATGTAACAGCATGAAAACATAATACGCCAGTAAAAAAGTACTAAATACAATTTCGCCAATTATTTATTACAAGAATACATGGTTTACATCCCCTAAAAGACATAACTGCTACGCCCTTAATGGAGGTGGTTTGATTGCTATGTATAACTCTATAAAGAGCTTCAGAAAACAGCATTTGGATTTAAAATGAATTGTTATCTAATTCTGGAATAGTCCTGAAATTCTAGTTCGGCACTGTAAACTCAACGCTTACCTCTTCATTAAGTGTCGTAACAGACAAAACTTTCGAATGTGATGAGCTGGCAAGCAAAACTGAAAGGCCTAAACCTGCTCCTGTAGGGAAACCATAAAAATCACACATACGTACTAAAGTTCACAGATAGACTATCATTCTCATACTTCAGCAGTTCACACAGATAAACTATCATTTTCGTACTTCAGCACACCATAATAAGCAAATTCAAAAGTTAAACCTGCTATATCTTGATTTGGGGATTTATCTTTGATATCTACATGTTTCAGATTTTCTATATCGTTTCCAGCATTTTCTTTCCCAATAAAGGCTTTAAACTCCTGATTCATGTACTGAGTCGGAGCACTATTGACCTGTAATTTCATACAAAAAAATATAGAATTAACAGACAAGTGAAATGATCAATATAGACACCATAGTGTAACCCAAATTCCTAAGGAGGCTGATTACCTGATGGTCCTCCAGTTTGAGGTCTTTAACTGGCGAGCGCTCATCAGAAACTTCTACCTGAGATAACAAATTATAACCTCAGTTTGTTTGGCTTTGAGATCATTGCACGATTTAAGCATGATATGTAGAAGTATATTTATGACTTAAGCACACCTCCAGATTTTGTACTTTAAATATGGTACATTTCTCTTGATCAATCTCAGCAGCCCCAGAGCCTAAAGGAGAATCTTCAACATCCTAAACATAGATCAAACACTAAAGTTCAATCACATGCGGCGGAAATGTATTTGAGCAAGTTAATATTGGCATGTAAATTGCACGGCATAGAGGATTAAGTTTCTATTTCCAGACCTTCTGGGAGGGAATTGAAATACTTGTTGCCAATTGGGTGCACATAGCCATATGTAATATAGACTTAACAGACAAACAAAATGATCAACATAGACACCATAGTGCTAACCCAAATTCCTAAGGAGGCTGATACAGACAAGATTACCTGATGATGGTCCTCCAGCTTGAGGTCGTTAACTGGCGAGCACTCAACAGAAACTTCTACCTGAGATAACAAATTATAACCTCAATTTGTTTGGTTTTGAGATCATTGCACGGTTTAAGTATAATATGTAGAAGGCTGATATCAGACATGATTACCTGATGATTCTCCAGTTTGAGGTCTTTCACTGGCGAGCACTCATCAGAAACTTCTACCTGAGATAACAAATTATAACCTCAGTTTGTTTGGCTTTGAGATCATTGCACAATTTAAGCATGATATGTAGAAGTATATTTATGACTTAAGCACACCTCCAGATTTTGTACTTTAAATATGGTACATTTCTCTTGATCAATCTCAGCATCCCCAGAGCCTAAAGGAGAATCTTCAACATCCTAAACATAGACCAAACACTAAAGTTCAATCACATGCGGCGGAAATGTATTTGAGCAAGTTAATATTGGCATGTAAATTGCACGGCATAGAGGATTAAGTTTCTATTTCCAGACCTTCTGGGAGGGAATTGAAATACTTGTTGCCAATTGGGTGCACATAGCCATATGTAATATAGACTTAACAGACAAACAAAATGATCAACATAGACACCATAGTGCTAACCCAAATTCCTAAGGAGGCTGATACAGACAAGATTACCTGATGATGGTCCTCCAGCTTGAGGTCGTTAACTGGCGAGCACTCAACAGAAACTTCTACCTGAGATAACAAATTATAACCTCAATTTGTTTGGTTTTGAGATCATTGCACGGTTTAAGTATAATATGTAGAAGGCTGATATCAGACATGATTACCTGATGATTCTCCAGTTTGAGGTCTTTCACTGGCGAGCACTCATCAGAAACTTCTACCTGAGATAACAAATTATAACCTCAATTTGTTTGGATTTGAGATCATTGCACGATTCAAGTGTAATATGTAGAAGGCTGATACCAGACATGATTACCTGACGGTCCTCCAGTTTGAGGTCTTTAACTGGCGAGCGCTCATCAGAAACTTCTACCTGAGATACAAATTATAACCTCAATTTGTTTGGCTTTGAGATCATTGCACGATTTAAATATAATACGTAGAAGTGTATTAACGACTTAAGCAGAACCTCCAGATTTTGTACTTTAAATATGGTACTTTTCTCGTCATCAATCTCAGCAGCTACAGAGCCTAAAGGAGAATCTTCAACAACCTAAACATAGAAACACTGAAAGTTCAATTACATGCTGCAGAAATGCATTTGAGCAAGTTGATGTTGATATGTAAACTGCATGACATAGAGGATTAAGTTTCTATTTCCCGACCTTCTGGGAGGTAATTGAAATACTTTCCAGTTGGGTATACATAAATATACTCATATACATAATAATATAATAAAGACTTAACAGACAAATGAAATGATCTATACCGACACCATAGCGCTAACCCAAATTCCTAAGGAAGCTGATATCAGACATGATTACCTGATGGTCCTCCACTTTGAGGTCTTTAACTAACGAGCACTCATCAGAAACTTCTACCTGAGACAACAAATTTCAACCTCAGTTTGTTTGGCCTTGAGATCATTACACAATTTAAGTATGATGTGTAGATGGATATTAACGACTTCAGCAAAATCTCCAGATTTTGTACTTTATATATGGTACATTTCTCTTGATAAATTTCAGCAGCCCCAGAGCCTAAAGCAGAATCTTCAACAACCTAAACATAGGCCAAACATTGAAAGTTGAATTACATGCTGCAGAAATGTATTTGAGCAAGTTAATGTTGAAATACTTGCCAGTTGGGTGCAGTGAGAATCATTCAATTTCAGAAGTCCCAATTCTTTTTCGAGTTCTAGACACCGAGCTTTTTCCATATTAAGGTTTTCTTTTAAAGATTGGTTCTCAACTTCAGAGTGCTAGTTTATGCCAAAAGAATGTAGATAAGAAATAGGAAAAAATTAGAAAGAAAAATAGAAAAACAAAAATAAGGATGCATGAAAGAACATACGATTATGAAAATGCAATAGTTGTTTATTAATGGTCAACACCTCAAGTTTTTGCTCATATTGCTTTAGAACGTTCCACAGAGCCTTTGAGAAATTCAGCAAAATTTGTTCCCTTCTTTTAGTCCCTGCTAACTCAGTGCAGCATGCTTTCTCAGAATGTGAAATCTTATGCAAATCTTTTTTGAGATTCAGAAGCTCATGTTGCTGAAGCTGCTTCAAAATCCTTTCTGCATCAATCAGTTTGAATGTCTCATGTCCACAGTGAAAGAGTTATGAAAAGGAAAGACACAGAATTATTTCAATTTCAAAATAACAAAAGATACAAACTGTTTTAACAACCTTTTTTCAAGACTGGATGCTCACTGTTGTCAATCTTAGCCTCGTCTATCTGAAAACATAAAAATCCACATTAGGCTGTCACTGCAGAAAAAGAAAAAAAAAAAACTTTATACATTTTTTGATAGTCAACTGAATATATTGTTTGCAGAGTACTTCAGAAGCATCCGGCTCACGCAATTTCCTCCTTTTAGGTTGCTCTATTCTAGGCAACTTCTCAACAGCCCTCTTGGGATATGCTAAAGTGGATGGTTCTTCTACAGTAGAAAACCTAGTAGACACCAGAATAAAAATCAGAAAGGAAAACCTGATAACATTGATGAATAAATAAATTACACTATTACAACAAGTGATGGAGAAAAGGCATTGAGGATATGAAGGTCGGGATGGATCATGTTAGAGGTCAACTACGTCACTGACTGCAATTGGCTGATATTTTTCAATCTAGAGGACGTTAATAGCATAACTAGGTATATGCAGACTATGCAGTCAGGGAAGGTATATGTTTACCATGTAAATCAAATAATATAAAACAAGAATTGGGAAGTGCTCACTTTATTTTCATGTAAGGGGACGCTTGTCTAAGCAGATGCGATGTATCGACATAGTCATCCTCCCCTGGCTTGACAGTTAAAATCTGATATACATAATAGTTAAAACATCACTACGTATTCTTCTAATATTTATTACATATAGATACGGATGTCATAATCTTTTCATGACAAGACAAAGAACATCTGCCATACAAAGAGCACGTACCAGAGTCATCCGCTTCTTTCCTTCCAGATAATCTCTTAAATACTTGGTCAGCTGTTCAGTAAAAGTTTATGTTATGCAAGGACTATGCATAATCATGGCTAAATATAGCAGACTAGTAACTAGCAAGATACTTGACAAAAACAACCAAGAGATTATAATATTGAATGTTCAATAAAACACAATGCAGCCTGCCTTTAATGAAAGAAAAAAAGAGAGGTAAAGCATTACCAGGGAGTTTTGGAAGTGCTTCTGCAATTGCTTCTTGGGGTTCTTTTGGTGCTCCAGCAATGACTAAGGAGGAAGAAAAATATATCACATGAGAGCCAGCTGATGAACAGCTTATCTTTGTTAGGTTGTTATATTTTATATAATACATTATATATCAATAATCCACAACATATAAGGATAGGACTTTGCATCTAAAAAACTCAAGGAGGGGATTTAGGACATACTCTTAAGCACTGAGCAAACACCATCGATGTGTTGTTAATGAAGTTGCTTTCCAGCAACCTGGTTCCCTGCAGATTAAGCAATTGGTTTTGGTATTTGTGTCAAAATGGTAACTAGAAGTTATGACCATCAGTCAGAAGTAAGAACCTGATTCCCTGTTTTTTGAGATCTTTCAGCACCAGCAAGGTCTACAATACTCAGTACAGGACCATTCAGTACAATTTCAACTTTCCCATCAAAAGTTTTCTGAGTGGCAATAATGTTGATGATGCATTGTGACCGACTTCAAAAGCAAAGACATAAAACCAGTAGAATGGAGATCAGACTTTTCATCCAGTGGATAACTCTTTTAAGTAATCATCAAACAAGGCAGTATCAAAACTTTGTTCATATAAAGAATGGCTATTTCATCTCTAAATCCCTAAGTTAGACCACTGTAAAGCAACTGAAGTCTTATGTACCTCGATTGAGTGTTTGAATTTGTCATAGCAGTAGTCCTTTTCAACATCCCTCGTGCTATCAAAGATTCTGCCTCAGCAACATTGGTAACCAAAACCTGCAAAAAGGACTCAAATGCATCGTCTTTAGACATTATTAAATTAATATCCCCAAGGCAAGAAGTGACTTAACAAAGAAAGATTAAGGATAACTACCTGTTGACATTTAATAGTTGACTGTTGCGAAGACAAATCAGTTCCATCTAGCGACAAATCAACAATCTTCTCTCCCTTCCCCCGTTCAGAATATATTTCAAAAATTGATAAATAGTATGACCTGCAAGCTTAGATAAATGAATGATAACTAGACACTTACCTACTTCTATACAAGTGACATGACATAGTATTCATACAACTGACTGAAAGATAATAAATTATGTTTATAGAATCATATCACCAATTACCTTGCCAGCTCAGAAGAACAATTGTTCCTAGAGGAATTGAATATCTTTCGAAGCGCAAGTGGCAGAATACCAGGCTCCCTTGCAGAACCAAACACTGTATGTGTCTTTCCCGAGCCGGTAGGTCCCATTGCAGCAATCATACCACTCTTCCCAGCAATGAAATCGCATACTAGAGGGTCCATCACTTTCTCGTATACGTCTTTCTACAAAAAGTAATCAAGACCAAGCTAATTCAAAATTAAAGAACTACAAAGTAACAATCTTTAATTGCACAAATTTTGATAGTATACCTGCAGGGAATCAGAATCAAACACATGGTTAAAACCATCGTACACTTCAGTTTTAACACGCCTTGTATCCTGCATGTCCGCCGGTGGTGCAAGAGTAACCGATTGGGAATCAGTAACACACAAACAGACTTCTTTTTTTCTAGCTGTCTTCTTCAAATCCCGCTTTGGTGAAACACCTTTTAGATTGGATCGAGCCCCTTTTGCTGCTACATCACTATTTTTGGTAGAAACTTTACGTATATCAATAGGTCTTACTCTAAGAAAGACTCTTATACTTTCCAGATTCTCTGGTGGTGCTACAAGCACTGGAGTTGGGGCTTGAGAGACATCACACTTGAGGATATCGTCGATCGGGTATGGCCGAATATCTTTGGGTTTGAAATAAGTGGATTTACTGGATGGAGGAGCGTTGGTGGAAGGGGTTTTCTTTGCTTTTCTAGGGGGGTTTCTTCTTACAGTTATAGTATAAGGGCATTTAGGGCTTGTATCCTTTCCCTCTTCCTCCATTATCTAAGATTTTTCTGCAAGAAAATGAACACGTTGTGTTACTAAGATGGATTAGGGAATTTAGGGTTTCCAATCATCCTAAATAAAAATACATACAGGGAACAGAAATTATTTCAAAGGTTAATATTTCAAAACCCTAAAACCCAATTTAAGAAATCGAGTCAAGATGAATACTTACAACAAAGTAGCAAAACAGATGGGATGATCGATGAAGAGATTGAGGAATCTTTGATATGGTCGTCTTGCTGAACTCAGTAATGGCGGTCGTACGGAACTGATGTGGTTGGAGAAAGTGAGGGTTTTAAGTAGAAATGGAGGAGTAACAGTCGCTGATGGGAGAGAGGCGGGAGATACTTGAAAGAACTGAAATTTTCGAAATGAAAATGAGTTACTGTGTGCTGATATTTTAAGCAACGAGACTGGACTAGACCCGACAGACTTGTGATTTGAAAATGGTCAAGACTAAAAGTTCAGCCCCTAAGGCCTCTTCCTATGGCAACTGGCTAAATCCTCCATTTGCCATGTCAGCTGGCCTGGCAAACTGGCCGCGCCACTATGGTAAAAACTATTAGCGATCGAGTCTCAACCTACCAGTCGAGACTACACCGGTAGCGGTCACTCAGAGACCGGCAGGTCTATATTACACCGTCACCGGTTTAATCTCCACCGGTCACGGTCGGTGCTCTACCGCCTATAAATCCCCCAATTCTCTTCATTTTTTATTCACAAAAACTTTTCTCCCCTTCTCTTCAATTTAGATCAAAGCAGAGCGAATTTAAAAAAATGAGTAGTAGTTCCAAAACAAATAGGCAAAGGAAAAGAAATAGGAAAGACATGGGAAAATCTGTTGCAGATAGTGATATAGTATGGGTTAAGGATAAAGATCACGAGTTCGCTAATGTTAGGCAACTAGTTGGAGATGATGTACAATCTACGCATTTATGTAACCATCCCGAGCGAGTTTTGTTACCTAAATTAAGAGGTGGGTGGTCTGAGCTAACTGAAGTGTTTGAGTTACTCCCCCAAGGTGTTCAAGCATCCTTGAGAAGATATCCTTGGCAGCGTTTATATTTCATGAAAGGCAAAAACCACAGGACTCAAGTTGTGCGAGTTATTTGTGAACGTTGGTGGGACACTGCAAATACGTTCTTTTTTAAGGATTTCGAGTGTGATAATTTCTATTTGTTCCATTCAATAGTTTAATTTTTAATTCAGAAACAAACTTTAATTTTTAGAGTTTCAATTATTTAGTTTGATACCAATTTTAGTTTTGCATACAAACTTTAATTTTATGACCATGTTGTTTTTAGGATTCACACCGTTAGATTTGTATATGTTGACTGGAAAAAAAATGATGGTCAAATAGTGCAATTTGACCAGTTAAAGTGGATGTCAGAAGGAAAATGGAAACAATTACTCCCCTTGTACTCAAATGATACTGAAGGATCACCAGAGTCAAGACGGTTACAGACATTTGGATTAAGAGTGTTTGGGTTGAAGGCATTTTTGACCCGTTACAATTCCAAGGGGATAGACAGAACTGAAGATTATCCCGAGCTTGAACGTATTTTTGTATTATGGATGTTAGGACAAGTTTTGTTCCCCAATGCTAGCAGCGTTTCATTAATTGGTTTTCTGGAATCTTTAGAAGATTTAGCCAAAGCGCAAAATTATGATTGGGGTTTTGCAATTTTAGCTGAGCTATACATACAACTCGGTGAATGCTCAACTACGAAGTCAGATAGCTTAAATGCATTTTGGATCGTTTTGGAGGTAAAAACTATTTATTAGATTTATTATCGAGTTGAATGTATTTGTATTTGTGGTGAATGTAGTAACACATCATTTTTCGTCAATGTTATTTTTCAGTATTGGTGGTATACTTACTTTACTGTCGGCGAACCAGATCTTCACGATAAATGATTAATTTTCCCAGTCGTGTACAAGTACAAAGCTGAAAATTGGATTGGCCAGATCAATGATGGTCAAAATATTGTTGTTGTTCAAAGGATGCAACAACTATGTAGAACTAGTGCCAACATTAAGCCAATGCCGTATATGGAAATTGATGAGTTCCATGAACAAATGGCACAAGAGATGATTCAGTTAAGCTTAAAGCGAACTGTGTTTTACAGTCCAGTTAGGGGTCAGGGTATTTGGTATTATGGAGAAAGACATTTGTTTCAGCTACAAGGAAGAAAGGTAAAAGCAATCAACCCTTTTCCAACTTCAATTATTTCACATGATGATTGGATAAAGTTGATAAATAATGGACAACCTTGGGAAGAAGCTGATGATTTGATCCAAGAACAAGAAGATGACTATGATTACTACAGTTGGTTCCAAAAGGTATGCAATTTAAATATTGTTGTTCATCCACATAGCTTAGGCAGTGTTGGATTTTCAGCAATTGGCAATTTTCCACTTATAGATCTTCCATCCCAACCCCCACCACCTACGGGGGAACCATGTACGTACCCTAGCAGTCAATTTGGGTCGTCACATATGCCTCAATTGTGATGGTAAGTCAATACTTTATCACAAAGTGGAGATATTGTTTCAGTTCCAGTCACTACTGAAGGTATGCAGCTGACCAATCCATATGATGTTGTGGATGCAACCAGATAAGAGTATCAGAAACGATGTAACAATTATGAGCATTTTATCCAAGGGTTCCAACGTCTTCACTTGAGTCAGATGCAGTCTTTGAGGTAAAGTCTGAGTTTTGAAATGCCTGACACTACTAGTGAGAGCAATACAAGAAGAACTAGAAGTCGTGCAAGTGGAAGTCATGCAGGTGCAAGTCGTGCAAGTGGAAGTCATGCAAGTGGAAGTTGTGTAAATGGAAGTCGTGGACGTGGAGGTCGTCAACGTACTCCAACTATCATGGAAGAGACTTTGGTGGAAGAGACTCAACTACAACCAACAATAGATTTGCAGTCTCCTATTGGTTTCATGCCTCAAGGTCCTATACTTACTCCTGTTGGTGAACATGTCAATTTGGATGCATTTAGGCAATCCCCAATTTATACCCCAAGTTCAGCATTTCACCGATTTCAAGCACCACCTCCAATGGCTCCGATACCATTTCAAGGTTATGAATCGCCTGATGCTACTCAACCACCATCTCAGACTCCAAATAATGAGTTTTCACAAGATCCAACAGGCTTTGTGGATTATGTATTTCGTGGTAATCGTTAGTTTTAGAGTTTTGTTTAGTCGTTAATATGAATTGTGGTTTGTTTAAATCGTTAATGTAATTGCACTTTTATTTGATAAATAATTGCGAACTTAGAATTGTGGTATGTTTAAATCCTCATTTCAAGTTTTCTACATAATTGCGAACTTAGAATTGATAACCTATATTAAATTGGGGCAACACTTTTAAGATTTCATAACAACTGGCATATCGGAACTCCTATCCGGTGTCACAGAGCCACTTTGCACGACATCTTTGATCAATGCACGGCAGGGTTTCACCACTTTTCATGTTTCGAGCCTCTTCCCTTATCATACCAGTATACTTGTTAACATTCTTGGAAATTATGGAGAACCGAGCACTCAACACCATCAAATTACGATTGTTGAGGTTCGTTGTTTCTTTCTCAAATTTCATTAAAACGCGTCCCAAAAACAGAATAAGTCGTCACGATCCATCAACAATTGGATGATTAGTGAAGAAAACATAATTTCGGCAGATGCATTCATCTTCTGACGTGCTAAAATCGCGTTGTTGTGCAACTCTCCAACTTTTTGCTCTTCTTAATTCATTTTGCATTCTAGCTCGATCTGCAAATCTTCGATTTTCGGCTGCATGTTGCTCTTCAATGAATTGAGCCATAGACATGTTTTGATCTATTAGAAAATCTAAGAAAATAGGAAGAAGGAGTGAGTTAAAATGGTAGAGGAATATGGTATTTATAGGGGGGGAATAATGACCGTTGGATCAGATTTTAGGTAGCGGTGTAACATGCACCTGCCGGTGTTACAAAAATCGGTAACGGTGTCGTATACACCGAACGAGTTATAGTAAATCGACCGGTAGGTAGAAACTCCACCTGGACTGGCTAAGTGGAAAATTTGGCCCCTTCCTATGGGGGTGGCAAATCAATAGATTTGCCATTTAAGCACCCACTATGGAGGGGGAAAACTGGCAAAATGGACTGGCTAAGTGGCAAATTTGCCACTTAGCCAGTCCAGGTGGAGTTTCTACCTACCGGTCGGTTTACTTTAAGCCGATAGGTGTATACGACACCGGTACCGGTTTCTGTAACACCGGCAGGTGCTTGTTACACCGCTGACTAAAATCTGATCCAACGTTCATGATTCTCCCCCTATAAATACCACATTCCTCTACCATTTTAACTCACTTCTTCTCTTCTCTACTCTTCACATTTTTTAATCTAAAACAAATTGCAGCATCTAACTCTTTCATTCACTCGTATTGTATAATTTCTTTAATATGTCTCAATCTAATACTCAATCTAAACCACAAAAGAAAAAGATTAGGGGTCCAAAATTTACCTTAGCTGAAGATGAAACCATTTGCAGAAACTATGTGTTCTTTACAGAAGATAGTATGGATGGTGCCAATTAACAATCTACCAAGTTATGGGATAACATATTTGCTAACTTTCGTCAAGAAACTATGAACATCAACGATCGTGATGCAAATGGATTGTCCGGTCGTTTTATTACAATCAACGCCCAAGTTGCGTTGTATGTCGCTGCTATAATGCAAGGTGCTTGTGGTCGAGAGAGCGGTCTTGTCGATGTTGATGTCGAACGAAAGTGTCGCACTGATTGGCACCATAAACATGGGAACAATTTTAGTTTCGAAAGTTGTTATCATATTTTGAAAGTGTTGCCTAAATATAATCCAGAAGTGTTAGAAAACATGCAGAATATACCTGCAAATTCACCATACATACCTGCAAGTTCACCATACACTTCTTCACCTTCGACGCCATCTTCACAACCATCTCAATCTTCAGATAATCCATTCTCTTCACCAGAAACAAAAATTCCAACCTGAATGTCAATACCGCAATTAAGAGAAAATTATTAGGAAGAAATCATACAAGAGCAGCGAGAAAAGCTTCCCAAGAAGGAAAAGCAATTGAAGGAGGTAGTAGTACTATTGAAACTTTGATAGAGCATTAGAAGGTCGTCGAAAAACAAAGAGTTGTAGACCGTCAGTTCTTGACTAAGGAGATGAAAAACATCGACTAACTCAAGAAAAATTTGTTTCAGGCTATGACAAGAATAAGATTCTAAATGCAGACACCGAAAAAATGAATGCCAGACAATTGATGATATGGGAGATGGAGATGGACAGGTTAACAGAGGAATTAGAAGAAAAAAGAAACAAGAGAAACATGGAAAAATAATTTGGGGTTCAAGCCGAAGATTAGGATGGAGAAAACGACGATGAAGTGGTGCCACTTAATTAATTAATGTATCAGCTTTTAATTTCAATGAAGACAATTGATGATATGGGATATGTTAATTTTAATGAATTGTTCTACTTTTTTCATTACATTAAAAATTTTACTTGACAACATCCATGAAATCATTATTAAAAACTTTTAAGCCTAA
Organism: Papaver bracteatum; assembly: GCA_023529315.1. Taxonomy (NCBI): domain Eukaryota; kingdom Viridiplantae; phylum Streptophyta; class Magnoliopsida; order Ranunculales; family Papaveraceae; genus Papaver; species Papaver bracteatum. The sequence goes on from JAJJWX010004210.1 coordinate 1,378,941, forward strand.
CATCCCATACGAGTTACTAAAAACTCCTTAAGAATTCGGTATTGCGCTTCGTATTCGAAATCTTTTCGTTTCCATCTTCGCCACTCGTCTCGAGTTCGAATTTCCAATTCAGCATTGGTCTCACCTCTAAGACGGTATCGAGTGACAATCCTTTTCATAGCTATAAAATCCACAAGCTCTTTTTTGATATTCATGAATCTGCAAAACAAATCAGCACAATCCCGGTTATGAGGATTACATGTCTCTGTGCAGAAGGCATCATGAATTTTACCCAAATAACTCATACTAGGTAAACCACTCATCCTTCGTTCTTCACCTTTCTTCGGATAGTATATTACATAGTTTATACAAAGAGATAAATCTTCATCTTCAGTGAAGCTAGGATCAGGCATAATTTAACCAGAAATTAGAGATTCAACCAAAATTTAGAGAAAGAATTTGTAGAGAAGTGTAGAGAAGTGATGTGAGTTTGAAACGGATTTAGTGTGGGATATATAAAGGAATGATAGCGGTTGAGTCTAGACTGCTAGAGATTGAGTCTAGACCGTTACTTTAATAATAATAAACTTAAACAATAATAAATTTTATTAGTAAATAATTTTAATTAATGAAACAATAATAAATAAACCAAAATAAATGAAACATCACTACTCAATTCGTCCCCCATCTCTTCCAAACTCAGCCCACAGATTTGCTCTGAGATCTTCCCTTAACCTGTTATACAGAGCTCTGTTCTCAATATGACTGGTCATTTGCGCATAGTTCCTTGCAGGTAGTCCTCTTGCTGGTATAATTTCAGGCCTTAAGTCTTCATCTTGATGGTTAGTCCAATTCTTAATACGACGAGTCTCCTGGATAACCATGTTATGCATAATGATGCAAGTCAGCATAGTCTTATGCATTTCATGAGCACTTAGACCACGTTGAGGCCCACAAATGATTGCGAACTTCCGTTTCAGAATTCAAAAGCTCGTTCGACATCCTTTCTCAGATTCATTTGTTTACTATTGAAATACGAGTATGAACGACTCATTTCACCGACACGTGGCTGACGGTAACATTGAACTAAAGTTGACCATTTTGGATAAATTCCATCTGCAAGATAATAACCATGAGTGTAGTGATTCCCGTTGATAGCAAAGTTTACTTGATGAGAAATGCCATACTTTAAATCTTCCAACAAAGGCGATTTGTGTAAAACATTAATATCGTTTTGAGATCCCGGGAGACCAAAAAAAGCGTGACATATCCAACAATCATAAGATGTCGCAGCCTCAAGGATCACCGTTGGTTTTGCGTAATAACCTTTATACTAACCAGCCCAATAGGTAGGGCATCCGGTCCATACCCAATGCATGCATTCAAGACTACCCAGCATTCCGGGAAATCCCCTTTCCTGATTTTGCTTTAATATTTCTCTAACATCTACATCAGTTGGTTTTCGTAAATAGGTAGGACCAAAATGATTAATCATTGTTTCGCAAAACAACGCAAGATACTTGTATGCAGTTATTTTTCCAATGCGAAGGTACTCATCATTAGAATCTGGAGGTCTTCCATATCCTAAAATCCTCAAAGCCGAAGTAGCCTTTTGTTCAGGGCTATGACCCTTAATATTCAGTGCATCATACTGATAATTAAATTGAGGTTCTACCTGACAAATCTCACCAATAATCTTTAGCACCAAATGTCTGGGCATGCGGAATCGGCCTTGGAAATTTTCATCAGAGAACACACAGTCCGGAAGAAAATAATCGTGCATCAGCTTCTCGTGTCATTTGTCCCGACCACGGTACGTATATCTTCTTGTGAACACTTCTCTTGGCTCCAGATCTCTAGGTACTTTCCCCAATGAATCTAGCTGCATCAAGGTGTTGGTTAGTTCTTTATATTCATTTGACTCATCATCAATTTGTTTCAATGCCTGCACGAATAATTGTTGTTGTTCTTCAAATCGATCCATATGAATACGCACTTCTTCGTCAGAAGAATCCATATCTATTGAGGTGGAGAAAAAATATTAAACAGATGATTAAGGTACAAAAGAGTGAGTAAAGATAGAGTTAATGAGAAAATGAGGTGTGATTAGATTTCACTAAATGAGGCGAATTTATAGATAAACGTTAAGGAAATGGTCGTTACTAAACTAAAATAAACGTCGATTAAAAGACCGACCGGTTCTCAATAGACCTCCAACGGTTTAACCTCGACCGATGTCGGTGTTTTTAACACCGACCGGTGCTTGTTCTACCTACTGGTTTACACTCAACCGGTTATATTTTCTCCCATAGTGGCGCGACAAGTTTGCCAGTTCAGCTGGCATGGCATAATAACATTTTTGCTAGTTACCATAGGAATCGGCCTAAGAGCAGTTCCTATGGACTCAACAAACTTGTAGTTTGTTCATTTTGTTCCCACTATGGACTCAACAAACATGAAAAACGGATGGGTAAATCAACAAATTCGAGAGTTTGTTGAATGAGGCAATAGAACAAACGCACGCTTGATGAATAACCGGACGGTTGAACCAAACACGCTGATCCAGAAACTTTGGAGTGTGTTCCAAAACCGCCAGTTTTTTCTTCACACGCCAGCGTCTGAAGTGAATCCTCCAGCGTGTGATCCAAAACCACCGATGGATACTTTCCAATCTCGTCATCCAACAGCTTTTATTCCTTTTATTTCCCTATAAATCCACCTCATCTTCAAACTTAAAACTCACACCTTCTTCATCTCTACCTCAAAATTTCACAATTTCGTATCATCTCAATACTCACTTTTCCTTCATTTCAAACACAACTACTCATATCAACTCAATCTAACAGAAAAAATCTCTATAAATTCCATTTCTAACAAATATGGCATCCTCATCGCAACTATCACAACAATAAACACAACAATAATCACAACAAGAAACACGACAAGAAACAACCAAGAAACATTAGAATTTGTGGTGTCAAGTATACGATGGATGAAGACGAGTCAATTTGTAGGAATTATGTAATATTTACATTAGATCAAATCAATGGTATTTATGAAGAAAATAATGCTTTTTATGGAAAGATTTTACAAAAAAATTGTGAAGAAACCGGTAACATCAAGAATCATGATGCCGAAGGGTTGTCTCATCGTTTTCACACAATTTCAGCATCTGTTAGTGAATACGCAACTTTGATCATGCAAATGTGGCGCAACAAAAAAATTGGTGAAAGTGGAACGAAGATGTCGGGAAGAGTGACAAAGATCCCACAGAACGAGTTTCCAACATGAAACTTGTTTCACCATTTTGAGGGTGCTTAACAAGTTTAATATATACTTGCTGAAAGGTAATCAAGTGCCTACAAGATCACCACATGGTCCAATCTCGTAGGATTTTCAGAATGGTGCGCCTGCTTCCTCACATGAAGGAACTGGATCTCCATATACCGGGTCTCCAAGACGTTAACACTAATGTCAAGAGAAGAAGAGGAGGGGGTAAGAAAGTTGGAAAAGCAGCGAGACATACAGCCCAATGAACATTATTAGAAGGAGGTTCAAACAAATTCAACTACTCTGAGCATAAGGAATTTGAGATGAAGATAGAAGCATATAGAACCAGAGACCGTGGGATTGCTATAAAGCAACTTTGAAAAAGTCGTCTTTCGCGAGAACAACACTATAGGGATATTAAGATAAACAAGCTACTCTCCTTGAACACTTCAACAATGAATTCACGACAACTTGCTGTATGAACTAAGCAAATGGATATGGCGGAACAACAAGTCCCTCAACAAAATGGCCAGTATGAGAATGTGGAAGAAGACGGAGATAATGCCTCGGAAGAAGATGAAGATGAATACTGTCTTGATAACTGATTTTAATTTTTGTTTACTAGTTAAGTTTAATTTAAATATAATCACCTTAATTTTAATTTTAAGTTTAGTCGTTTAGTTAAAAACAACTTTAAATTAAATAGCACATTAATTGAAATAAATAACATTAAATTGAAAAATAACATATATCTGCCTTTGCCTCGCCCCCGCACATTGTCTGTTGCTCCTTTTAAATCCCAAATGTGCTTAGTTAGATCTTCTCTTAGTTGTCCATAGAGTGCCCAGTTTTGGATTTTGTCAGTGGAAAGTCTATATTCTCTTGTCGAACGCCCATACTGCACCACAAGCATCGGCCTCAAATCTTCGTCTGGAAAACTATTCCAGGTTGGGTCACGTCTGGTTTCTTCAATGACCATGTTATGCAGAATGATGCAAGTCAGCATAATTTTGTTCATTTCCTGAAGATCAAAAAAGTGTGACGTCCCAGCTATGGTTGCAAACTTCCTTTTCAGTATGCCAAAAGCGTGTTCAACATCCTTTATCCATTTCATTTGTTGGGTGTTAAAGTAGTTTTTATCCTTCGAAGTCTTCGGTCCAAAACATGTCTGACAATAAGCTTGAACGATAGTTGACCATTCTGGATAGATGTCGTCTGCTAGATAATAACCCTGAGTGTAGTCATGACCGTTGATGGTGAAATTACAATGCGAAGTGATCCCATGTTTAAGATCTTCAAACAATGGTGACTTATACAAAACGTTGAGATCGTTATTTGAACCCGGGAATCCAAAAAAACATGCCAAAACCAACAATCATAAGTAGCTGAAGCTTCCAAAATTATAGTTGGTTTTGGATAATGACCCTTATATTAGCTTGCCCATTCAACCGGACAAGCATGCCACGTCCAGTGCATGCAGTCAAGACTACCTGGCATTTCTGGGAAACCACTCGCAGTGTTTTCTACAGTTATTCCTTGAACATCTTCCTGGGTAGGCTTTCTTAAAAAGGTTGGACCAAAATGCTCGACTATTGTTTCGCAAAATAATTTGAGATACTTAAAGGCGGTTGTTTTCCCAATACTGATGTAATCATCCCATGGAATCCGCTAGTACCCCGTAAAATAGAATACAGAGGGCCATAATGACCTTTTGTTCGGGACTAAAGCCTCGTACATGTCGTGCATCATACTTATAATTAAATAAAGGTTGTACCTGACAAAGCTCGACAATAATCCTTTGCGTCAAGTTGCGGCCCATGCGGAATCGTCGCTGAAAATCCTCATCGGAATAGACACAACCATGATTAAAATAATCATGCATCATTTTTTCATGGTAAAAATGTCGATCTCGCCACGTCCATCTTCTAGTCATAACTTCATATGGCTCTAAAGTCTTTGGTATGATCTCGGTTTGTAATTGCAACATAAAATTTCGCCTCCTTTTATCTTGAATTGCATCTTGATCCATTTGACGCAAAAAATTCATACACATTTCTTCCTCTCCTTCATACAACATTTTATTCATCTCCATATCTTCCTCAGAAGAACCAAAATCAGGATCCATGGTTGAAAATCGAAAGCAATTGAAATTAAGAAAAGATTGATTGGATAAAATATTGTTATGAATTTTTGAGATCAAACTCGAGTTGTATTTATGGAGGTGGAAACTACCCGTTCCGGTGACCTTTTAAAAGTAATTGTTCGCGGTCTTGGTTCACCCGCCATCAGTTTTACCACGCACGCCTGTGTTTTTTTTTTCACACACCAGTGGCTTCACTTCGTCCTAGCGCTTGACGATCAACCACCCACTTCTTTTTCATAGTGCAGAATCACGTTTGCCATAACAATTGCCCTAATTATTTTACACTCACTCCACGTCATGGTTTTCCATATCTTTTTGACATGAAAAAGAGATATTATAAAAAATAGCTGAAATTACATAGTTTGAAGGAAGGAAGGTACAATGGCTATCCATTCCCACTAGGAGTTATTACTTCTGCAGAATTTGGTTGCTTTGTCAACCATAGGTAGACAGGGCAGAGATCTCTTAACATGCTGGACTCTAAAGAAATTAAAATTATTTATTAATGAAGATAATCATCTAAAAGAGAACTACTTAACCAGCTAATTTGGTTAGATTTATTATTTAAGTAAGAAACTGATAACATGCATCACTATAAATGATTTTTTTACTAAGCCTTTGGTGATTTCCCAATTGGCAGCTTCAAAGATGGCCGAGCTTTCCGCTTCTTCAGCACTTCTTTCTAGTCGTGTGATTGTTCTACACCCCTGATAATTTCCTGCAGAGCCAGTTAAATAATGGCCAATACCAATATTAGTAGAATCTTTAATAAAAGAGGCATCACAGAAGATTTTGCTGCAACTATTAGGATGATAATCTTGGTCAGTACTTTGTTCAGACATATCTCTAATATTTTGAGTATTATGATGGATATGTAAACCATTGATTGTTTCTTCAAATAACTTGACTGCTAGTCTAGCAGTGGTGTTAGGGAAATAATTTTTCTTTTGAAAAAATTTAAAACACCTATCTCTCCATATTTACCAAGCTGTATAGTGAACATAGTACATAAGATTTTGGTACCTTTACAAAAAAAATTAATCAACATAATTATTTTTTTTTATTTTTTTTATTGAAAGAGCAAAAAGCAGGAGGGGGGCTCAGCTTGACCTCCAAGAACAAGGGAGAAGGGGAAAAAATAAAAAGGAGGAAAACCAAAAAGAAAACAAAGACCAGCACCCAGCTACAAGTTACATATTACGAAAGCGATACAGCGGAAATTCCGAATTGTCCAAATCACAACTCCGCCTAATAAAGTTCGGCGCATTTAACCACCATCGTGATTCCACCGTGGTACCTTTACAATTAACTATCCATTTATGAGTGCAATCTTGTATGGATATATCGGTGCTGGCATCTTGCAGGACTATATTGCCATTAGGAACTAGGGACCAAACACTCCTAGAGAAGGGATAATGAATGTCTTGGTTTTGATTCCAGAGAAACGTCATCACACAAATTACAATGAATGTCTTGGTTTTGAGAACATATATGCAATATAGCTTTGGTAGGTAAGATATTTTCCAAGATGCTTACATAGAAAGAGTTAGACTTTTGGAATGACTGGGGATGTCCAAATGTTCTTATAAATATTAATTTGAGAATTCTGACCTTGTAAGGTGCTATTAGCAAAACCTGAAATGACATTATAATCCGACTCAACCGTAAATATGCTTGTTTTCATAAATGGCCAAATGATTCTATCTTCCCATGGATTGGGATTATAGTCTTAAAGATCTTTGTGGATTTTTCAAGGGTAAAGAAACTACACATTAAGTTTGAATACCATCTTTTTCCGACAGCATCAATGAAATTAGAAACATCGTAGTCGGGGTTAGGGTAATAGTTACACACTGGATAAGAGACATTCGTTACCCAGTTGTCGCTAAAAGCTTTAATCCTACGACCGTTTCTGACATCCCATACATCATTATTCTTAACTATTTCAAGACCATGACTAATAGATTTCCAGACCCATGAAGAATCTTTTGTTTTTGGAGATGTAGAGGATGACAATGTATACAGTATTTACACTTAAGAATTTTATAGTACAGGCTATTTGGTGAGTGGATAAGGTTCCAAGAAGTTTTTGCTAAAAGAGCGGAGTTGAAGTGCCTTAAATTTCTGAATCCTATGCTACCAGTTTTCTTATGAGAGCAAACTTTACCTAATTATATAAGGTATATACCTACAGTTCAATTTTTACCCTACCAAAATTCAAGTTGAGAACTCTCCATCTTATGAATTACTTCATCAAGAATTAAGAAAATATTCAAATTCATATGATAAATTGGGGAAAATTTAAGAACATGTTGAATAAGAACATACCTAACTGAAAAAGCGGGGGTATAACAACCACAACCAATAATTCGTTCGGCAATCTGTATGGACTAACTCTAATATTATTCTGAGAGCACCAGCTTATAAAGCGAGCTCAACCAAGAAATATATCAAAGAGTTATATCTATTTTTATCAAATCAATCAGCAAATCAAACAAATAGAAATCTATGAGCCTGATTGATGTGAGAAATACTTGGACGGTACCAAATACCAATGCCCAAGTGTCAATCAATATATATACAACAAACAAGGTCGGATTTACCAATTGATTGAACTACGCACAACTTGGGATATTTCAATTATATAAACAAATATAATGCGGAAAATAAATAACATAGACACCATAAATTTGTTAACGAGGAAACCGCAAATGCAAAAAAAAAACGGGACCTGGTCCAGATTTGAACACCACGTTGTATTAAGCCGCTACAGACACTAGCCTACTCCAAGTTAACTTCGGACTGGAATGTAGTTGAACCCTAATCAAAATATTTGGCTCAATCATTCTTCATGTTTCCTTTTGGGCTTAACCCATCAAATCACTTCATTTCTCCAGCATAATTCTGTATTTTAGTCTGTAGTTGCAGGAAATCCTACAACTACACCCTCAGTAGAATTTGTAAAACTTTAAGAAGTTCTTGATGAAGAATGACAATTTTGATTAATATTCTCAAGTGATTACAAAGAAATATGTTAATGGAAATTAGAACAGTTACAACTTTCTCTGCTATCTCTCCTAAGACTTTTTATGACACTCCCTTCAAGAACCCCCCTTAATCTAGCATTTGAACTACTATTTATAGTGAAATCTGTACAACTGTATATAACCTGTGAATCATCGCAACCTCTGATCATAAATTTATTCTATATTCGCAAACCCTTCACACTTCTCCCGTGTTTCATATATCATCGCATTATCTTGCAACACTTTTCTCTTGTACTTGTTACTATGTTCGTAACCCAACATCTTGCGATATTCGGTACCTACATCTTGCCTCTTCTCATGTCATTTCGGCGAAGAAGTAATGATCGTGAGAATATAAACGTTACTTATTCTTTATTTTCCTTTTTTATCAGAATTCGAACACGTCTTTTATAACCGTCTTTTCCTAACTATTCCCTTATATATACTCCTTTTATTCCCTTCCTTATCTTTTTACCTTCTCTTTTTACTTATGCAACTTCATCTTCTTCTCACATCACTTCTTCGGCTATCGCCTTCTCTTACTGTTAATTCCATCATGAGCTCTCCGAGGTAATTTTATTTTATCTTTCGCATCTTTCACTTGTTTATCTCTTTTATTTCTATTTAATTCATTGTTTGATTTTGATTTCTTTCAGCAAAACTATTTCTCCGATGAAACCTTCAACTAAAAACTCAAGCCCTAGCTCTCGAAGAAGAAAATCCGAGAATCAAAAGGTAGTTAAAATACTATGTTTTCCTTCTGAAACAATATATTGTTGCCTCAGTTTTTAATCTACATTTTGATTCGTAGGTCGGTGAAAAATCCAACCTTACCAAGAGATCTCGTATTATCAAATCCAAGCCATCAATTTCAATCAGTGATTTCCTTCCTGTGATTGATAAAGAATTTTCCTCTCCTCCTCGTGAAAGCACTTCTTCGCAAACTCCTGCCTCTACTCCATTACCCAGTTTTCAGTCTCCCACCCCTGTCAATTTATCAACACTTCTTCAAGATCAACCATCGCAAGCTACCTTCTCAACCCCTTCTCTTGAAAAACCCATTTTAGCTCCTAATCCTTTGAGTGTTGTTGCCCCAAGCAATTTACAACTTGCTTTGATTCCTTCGAATTCTTCTCCCCTTCCTCAAGAAGTTCGAGATGGAATTTATTCAGCTTTCCAGATGTTATCTGATGTTTTGAGTAATACTGCGAAGTCTTCAAATGTTCGCTCGCAGTCTGAATTTTGCGAAATGCTCAACAACTTCATCAATCCTGATGTTTCTATTTCACGTCAAGCCCTGGAAAAAGAAGTTGAATTGCTTCACCAAAACCAGGAGTCTTTGAAAGCGGAGTGTGAGAATCTTTGTAAGGAGAATCATCAGATTCAAAATGATTCTCTAGATTGTGCAATCCTTCGTAAGAGGAATGATGCATTAAAAGGTATTACTATTATCTTTATATTTTCTCATTTTGTTTGTTTTTATTTCTTGTATGTTTGAAACACCCATTAAAACCCATTCCCCTTTATAAAATCAATCCAGAAATGTAGAATGTTGGTACTTCATCATGAATCAGTCGCAGAAGAATCTCAAGCCAAGCATGAAAGTATTTTGAACCAATTTTCCCATTTATCTAGTCTTCATTCATGTGTTCTTGATAATTTAGATGCCCTTTTCCAAAGAGAATACCCAACTAATTTACGATCAAAAATTTTTGAACGATGAAATATCTCAGCTCACTTCTTCTTTAACCAAAGCTGATTTAAGAATAGAAACCCTATTAGAAGAGAATGAAACCTTATCAGAAGAAAGATGTTCGTATTTGAATACAATGGCCGTTTCTTCGCACCAATTGAATATTCTTCAGAGTAAATGTTGCGATCAAGAAAATCTCCTTTATTTGTTAAAAGGTGAACTTGAGGAATTAAAGAAGTCTTCGGATGCAGAGAGAAGTTCTTTTTCCGAGGAGAAGAAATCCCTTCTTAACAAGAATATAATCTTGAACACTAAGAGGAATAAACTTAAAGAAGATTATTCCCAACTAGAAAACCTTAATACAAAACTTGCGAAGGGTAATAAATTTCTTCTTTCCAAAGATCAAAAGCTTCAATCCAGACTTGAAGGATTAGTTGGTGATGGTTTTGATAAAGCTATGGATCAGATGAAGAATTGTTGTCTATCTTTAGCTCAATTTCTTTCCTCACAAAGATAAGGTAGTAATTAAAATTTGATTGCCTTTGATATACCTTTAAGCTTTGTTATATTCGCAAAATTGATTCTTTGAATTTTGTATCACTCGCAGAATCTGAGAACAATCTTCGCAATGATAAAGCTGGATTGGAGACCACCTGTTCTGAGCTTCACAAGAAGAACGCTTTGCTTTCTACTCGTTTGATCAATTCTCGTGATCGTGCCAATCGGAGATTCAACTATCTTTCTTATGCCAAATATATTGAAGATAATAACCACCAGAAGGCTCTACTTCGTGAAAGTCATTTAAAAGCTCAAGTCTTTGTAAACAACATTCTCTTATCAAAATCCTTGCTTCCAGTGAAAGTTGAACCTCTGGAAATATCTGATGATGAAGTTGCTCGTGATCCTGATAGTGACTTTGATTAAGAGAGTGATGACGAAAGACTTGATGGTGAAAAAGAATCTATCCCTCAAGGAGAAGTTCCTGTTGAAGACTCTATAGAGGGTAATGTTTCGCAAGAATTAAACACTGCTGATGATCCTACTCATCTTAAAGATCCAGCACAAAGTGTTGATGAAGAGCATTAAGCATGACAAACTTTTTTCCCAAGTTATCGTTAATCCTCTTGTTTTTCTTTCTTTTGAACTCTTTCTCCTGGTTACTGTTGGTCCTCTTTCTACAAACAATTCTACTTATTATTTATGTTCCTTAAGAAGTATATTTTATATTTTGCGATAATGATTTAACCTTTCTCTAATTGAATACTTTCTTGATTTGCATAAATTGAATAAATTGATCATATGAAGAGAAATAACATATCTTGAAGACTTAGCTTAGTATTCCCTTTCCCCTTATTATTGCTCTTCAGGTGATCAATTGTTGTTGTAAGTATTAGAATATCTGCCTCTTGAAGTATACGAAGTATGAAACCTCCTTGAAGAATTATGAAACATCCTTGAAGAAGTATAAGAATTATGAAACATCCTTGAAGAAGTATAAGAAGTATTCAATCCTTGAAGAAATATGAGAAGTATTCAATCCTCAAAAATTTTAATGAATATGAAATATCCGTCCTTGATTGCGAATAAAATTGCCTTTTTTGGTAGGAATTCTTGATATATATTCTTGTTGAGAATATAAGGATTCTCCAATGATATTAATGGAATTGACTTCATTAGTTTTTGTGGTCTTATCATGCCTTCCTAAGTAAAGGTCTTACTTTGCCACCTCTTTTGCGATAAAGTCGCAGGACGTTGGTGCACTCGCATGCCTCAACCCCTTGACTTTATCTTAACAATATTTTTGTGTTTACGATAATATGACAAGTCTGAATATACTTGCGAATATACATCTTTGTGACATTATCGTCTTGCGATGAAATCGTAGGACGTTATCACACTTTCATGTAATAACCCATTGATCTCATCTTAACTTCTTTATATTTAATTCTGCGAGTATATGTATATATTTTTTTTTTTACTCGCAGAAATACGATTGTTGCACAAATATGACAAGCCTTTATGTTCTTGCGAACAAAAAGCCTTGTGACATTTGCGTCTTATAGCACGTATCATCTCCCTAATGGAGGGTGATGGCCTTTATCTTCCCCTTGGTTGCCCCTTCAAGGAAGCGTACATCGACCATACAAGGTTAGCTCTTCCCATCCGGTTTTTCCAACAACCAGGTTTTGTTCGCAACCTCTTATCCTTTTTGCCTATAGGGCTTATAGTTACGAGGTTGCACCCTATGGGGTATCTTTGGGCCAAGTGCATCATTTTCCAAGACTTGTCAAGAATGGCAGATGTGATTCAAACCCATCCGGCATTCTTGACTCAACCGTGTACCTCGGTGCCTTGATCGTTTTCTTCACTTCTTGGGAAAGACATTATGCCTTAGTTTCCCAACCTAAATCATGTTACATCGCAAGATTAGGTTGAGAATCTAAGGTGTCTTACCCAAATAGGTACCCCATTTTTGGGTTATGTACCCCATAATTTCCATGTACTCAGGTTCCGTGGTGGTGTTCCGTTTCCCTTGAGCCACGCTTATAGGTAGCCCCTTAAATGACGTACTTTAGGACTTTTCCTCTTGTGAAATGTTGCTTCGGGAACTAGGTTGTACGTCATAAAGGTTTGCCTATGTAAAATTTCTGCGGCTTTCTTTCTTTTTATGAAAGCTGATCACAGTTTGCGTCTTTATTTTATGAAAGCTGATAGCAAATAAAGTTTTGCGTCTTTCTTTAATGAAAGCTGATCGCAATAAGAATTTTAAAATTTGTAATTTTGGTAGTTTTTGTGTGAGCAAAAGATATTCGCAAAATTATCATGAGTTTTATGTATAATACCTTTTTAGATACAATCTATTCCAGGGTCGACCAAGTCTTAAACCCATGTCTTTCCCTTTTGGATCCATCAGCCGATAAGCTCCACTTCCCACAACCTCTTTAATGACATATGGTCCATCCCATTTTGGTGCTAGTTTTCCTCCATTTTCTTTCTATTAGGGAGGTGTTTCTCGCATGACCAAATCACCTGGTTGATACTCACGTTCAATAACTATCTTGTTATACTCTCGAGCTAATCTTTCCTAATAAATTTTCATATGTCGCAACACCTTTTCCCTTTTTTCTTCTAAATCATCCAGTTCAGTTAATATCACCCCCGCACTTAAATTTCTCTCCTAAGCTTCTTTCTTTGTTGTCGGAATTACAACCTCTGTTGGCAATACTGCTTCTACTCCATATGTTAAACAATAAGGAGACATTCCAGTTTCCTCCCTTCTAGTTGTATTGTATGCCCAGACTGCACTAGGAACTTGCTCGCACCACCCTATGAGATGTCCTTTTAATTTCTTTTTGATTGTATATGCGATTGTTTTATTTATTGCCTCTGCCTGTCCATTAGCTTGTGGATATAATGGAGTTGACTTCCCACATTTTATCCTAAAAGCACTGAGTAACATCTCTATATTCTGCCCTTCAAATTGTTTCCCATTGTCGGATACTAATTGTGCTGGAACTCCATACCTACAAATGATATTCTCAAATATGAATGTAAAAACATCCTTATCGCGAATATGTTGTACTGCTTTTACTTCTGCGAGCTTCGTGAAATAATCTGTTGCGACTATTAAGTATCTTCTCTGCCCAGATCCAGGTAAAAATGGGCCAACAATGTCCAATCCCCATTTCCCGAAAGGCCAGCAACTTGTTGAAGAGGTTAATGGTGCCCCTGGTGCATGAATTCTTTTCCCATGTCGTTGACATTCTTTGCATCGTCTCACCAACAATTTTTCGTCTGTGTGCATATAAGGCCAGTAATATCCTTGTATTTTTTCTCTATATGCTAGAGATCTTCCCCCACTATGATTACCAGCTTATCCTCCATGTAACATCTTCAATATTTTTTCTCCTTCTTCACGAGTTAAACATCTGAGAGGTGGTCCACTGAAAGATTTTCTGTATAAAATTCCTTCTCGTAATTCATAATTTGTTGCACGACTCTTTAATTTATGTGCTTCTAGTCTGTTCCTAGGTATTTCTCCTTTTGCGAGATATGCATGAGTGTCCTTTCTCCAATCTGTGATATCTTCTGTGATGTCGTCTGGTAGTTCCCTTTCTACTTCCATCACGACTGCTTCCTCAATTTCTTCTTCTTTATTCACTGATGGATGTTGAATTGTCTGGATTTTGATATTTCTTGTATTAGGGTTTGTCATCATACTTGGAATGAATGCAAAAGCATCTGCGAGTCGATTGTATTTCCTTGTTATATGCCTCCATTTTAACTTTGGTATCTTCGCAGATAATTCATCAACGAGTTTCTTGTATTTCTTCAAAGAAGACTCATTTTTGGTATATTCCCCTTTAGTTTGACAAATTACCAGCTAAGAATCACTTGTTATTCTTATATTTTCGAGCTTCTTTTCTATTGCGATCTTTAATGCATGCACTACAGCTTCGTACTCTGTTTCATTATTCGTGGATGCAAATTCTAGTCTGAATGAGAATGTTATTCTTTCTCCTTCTGGTGAAACCAACACAACTCCTACTCCATTCCCCTCACTGATGGATGATCTGTCTACTAAAATTTCCCACCTATTTGGTTCTGTTAATAGGTCTTTTGGATTCCCAAATTCTTCTTCAATATCCATCATTTCTTCTACTGCCTCATCTTCTTCCAAAGGAAATTCTGCCAAGAAATCTGCGACAACTTGTGACTTCTGCGATGATAACACTTCGTACTTTATCTTGTAATGGTTTATTTGTGCATTCCACCTTTATATTCTTCCTGATCTTTTTGTGTTCTTCATGACTGACTCACTTGGGACTTTGGTTACCACTTTTATCACATGCGCTTGAAAGTATATTCGCAACTTAAATGATGCATATACCATGGCTAAAATTAACTTCTCCATTTAAGAATAATTTCTCTCTGTTGTGTTAAAAGTTTTACTGATGTAGTAAATGGGCCTTTCTATTCCTGCATCTGTTCGCAATAGAACCGCACTTAAAGCATATTGAGTTGTTGCGAGGTATACCAATAATTCTTCATCTTTCTCTGGTTTCTGTAATATGGATGTATTCGTGAGATATTCTTTGATTCCTTGAAAATCTTTTTCACATTCATCAGTCCACGTGAATTTTGCTCCCTTCTTAAGTATATTGAAGAAACGTTTGCACTTATCTGACATTCGCGAAATAAATCTTCCAAGTGAAGCCAAGAGTCCATTTAGCTTTTGCATTTCTTTTACTGTTGCAGGTGTTGGAATGTCACGGATTGCTTGTACTTTTTCTGGATCGACTTGTATTCCCTACTTTGATACTATGTATCCCAAAAAATTTCCTGACGCAACTCCAATTACACATTTTTCAGGATTCAATTTGATGTTGAATTTTCTCATTTGTTCAAATATTTCCTAAAAATCTTGCACATGATCTTTGGCCTCTTTACTTTTTATCAACATATCATCTACATACACCTCTAAGGTTTTATGTATCCACTTTGCGAACACCTTTTCGACCATTCATTGATATGTAGCACCCGCATTTCGTTAACCAAATGGCATCTTCACATAACAATATAAACCTCTTGGAGCAAAAAAGGCAGTATGTTCTTGGTCTTCTTGTGCGAGTGATATTTGATTGTACCCTTTATATCCATCGAGTGAAGTAACTCTATCATGGCATGCAGCTGATTCCACCATTTGTGGTATGTCTGGAAATGGAAAACTGTCTTTGGGACAGGCTTTGTTTAGATCAGTGAAATCTATACAAATTCTTATCCCTTTATTCTTCTTTGGAACAATGACCATATTCGCAATCCATTCTGGGTATTTTGCTTCTTTTATGATTCCTGCATCCAGCATCTTTTGTAATTCTTCTTCTATTTGTGCATGATAATTCTGCGAGATCTTTCTTATTCTTTGTTTGAATGGTCTTACGCTTTTATCTATGTTCAATCTATGACACGCCACTGATGGATCAATTCCTGGTATCTCATCTACACTTCCTGCAAATATATCTTTGTATTCTCGTAAGAGATCAATGATTCTTTTCTCTTCTTCTTCGTCCATCTTAGTTCCAATTCGCAGGATTAAAGGCTCCTCTTCAGTTCCAATATTTATTTCTTTGGTTGGTTCTGATGCAACGTAACTAGGACTTTGCTCTCCCATAGGTGTTGGTTCTTTGATTACTTTCATTGGTTATCCTTCTTTTTCTGGGATCTCACTTGGTATTCCTTTTCCTTGTCTTGATATTATTGTATACACTCTGAACTCCTCTTCCTTTTTCGCTTCTTTCGCAAGTTTTCTACGAAATTGTTTCTTTCTTGCTCTCCCTCCACACTGTTTTACTTCAATCTGATAACAAAATTTTGCACTATCAAGGTCCCCTTTTATTTCTTGTATTCCGCTTGGTGTAGGAAACTTAATTGATTGATGTAATGTCGAAGCAACAACTTTAATCGCATGAACCCGTGGTCTTCCCATCAGCATATTATATGGAGATTCCATATCTACCACACATAAAACTATGTGTGTTTCGATTTCTCCCAGCGGTACTCGTAACATTATTTTCCCTTTGGGTTTTGTTGTAGATTTTCCCAATCCATGGATAAGACATTCTGAATTTGTGATCTCTTCATCTTTAATCCCCATCCCCATAAGTGCATGATAGAATATAATATCAACAAAACTCCATGTATCAATCAAAACTCGGTTTAATTTCCATTTTTCTATAGATTTTGTAGCTTTCTTTTCCTCTCGCATGATCAGAATTGTGACTACTAATGGTGAAGTGTGGTTCAAGTCTTCATTTGGAATTTCTTGTACTGAAAATGTGATTTTCTGCTTTTCCCATTCTTTCAAAGTTGTTATTTTCTCCACTTCCATGATCTTTCTCCCTCTATAATCTCGTTTGTGTATCCTTCCCTTCATGTTGTTATGAAATTCATCAATCATTGTCTTTGTGATCATATTACATTCTTCTTTTTTGAAATCTTCATCTACTGACTCCATTTGATCTTCAAATTTCTGTTATAACAATCTTTAAGTCCCTGTTTCTAGCGCCAATTATGTAGTTGCAGGAAATCCTACAACTACACCCTCAGTAGAATTTGTAAAACTTTAAGAAGTTCTTGATGAAGAATGACAATTTTGATTAATATTCTCAACTGATTACAAATAAATATGTTAATGGAAATTAGAACAGTTACAACTTTCTATGTTCTCTCTCCTAAGACTTTTTCTGACACTCCCTTCAAGAACCCCCCTTAATCTAGCATTTGAACTACTATTTATAGTGAAATCTGTACAACTGTATATAACCTGCGAATCATCGCAACCTCTGATCGTAAATTTATTCTATATTCGCAAACCCTTCACACTTCTCCCGTGTTTCTTATATCATCGCATTATCTTGAAACACTTTTCTCTTGTACTTGTTACTATGTTCGTAACCCAACATATTACGATATTCGGTACCTACATAGTCCATAGAGCTTTATTTTCTAAAAATTGCATAAATAAATAAAATCATAAAATATTTACCAAATAAAGAACTAAATAAATGTAAATTTGAGTAGTAAATATGTAAGAATTAAGCACTTATCACACCCCCAAACCTACATTTTGCTAGTCCTCGAACAAAACTAAAGACAAATAAGAATCTTAACTCACTGTCGTAGGCATCGCGATTGCACTTAGCGTGTGCAACAAGCCTTTAGTGGCCGATTTGTAATCTCGGGAGGGTTTACAAGAGGTGTACCCACAAAACCTTTTACTCCAAATTGGTCACAAGTATTCAAAGAGCTATGAGGACATACATATTCTCAACCTATCGCCAAGTAACTAGAATGTAAGGGAAATCAAAGGTATCCTCTTTACAACTGGATAAAGAATTGGGGAGACACATCCGCTCTACAGCTGGATAAGATTAGGAGAGAGATAAAAATAAGAGGGACATTCGCTCTACAGCTAGATAAATTACGTGTGATGAGTTGAACCAGTGCTAGAAAGATCTTGTGTCAGATGGAAAACGGACTAACAAAGCAACCAATATGCATTTCTCCTCGGCTCTCTCATAATGCTCAGTAGAAACAACGTCTTCTTCGGCTTCAACTGTTGATGATAAACTCTCGAACCTCTTAGAACCTTGACAATTAACTATTTTCCTCAATTTCTTCTTACTTGAAACTTCTTTATATATTTCTATTCTTCCCCGTGGCCTTATTAAACAAAAAGGTAACTACAAAAAAAAAAAAAAAATCGAAACACAATAATATCAAGACTAATATTTACATGGCCATGCATGAGAGAAGCACTTGGATCTTCGCAACTTGTAATGTTCTGGTATCATGAACTTCAACAACTTACATCATTTTCTTTGCTAATGTAATTTCTTGTACCTAAGTCTTAAACTTTGATTTTGAATTCTTCTTTTCTTTCTATTATTTCTTATAAACCTTAAACATCTTCAATTTTCTTCTTATATTTTGATGTCGCTTCGCTTGTTGATGATAAGTTTCTTATGAGAAAGAGTCATAATCCAATAACTATGACTACATGGGAGGTTGCTTTGTATTTCTGGAATTTCCTTATAACATAATTTTCTTTACATCATGGATGGTTAGGTACATCACGATTACCCTCTAAAAGGTAAATTTTCTCTCCTGAGTGTCAACGATCTCAATGTATTTTTCTCTAATGTCTCATTAGAATGTTATTCCTAACAATTCGAATTTCTATCTTTTCGGTGAGAAACAATATGTAAACTTAGCTAACCGAATACTATCTGACACTAGAAGTTTTAAAAGTTTCTCCATACCCCCAAACTTAAATCTAACATTTTCCTCAATATTTCAAATTAAAGTGCAGTACCAAAAATAAAAGTAACAAGAGGAATCAGTGAAGAGCGAAGTTAGAAAGATAGCATCTGGATGAAGCGTAGCAATCCTTCCATGGGGATCAAGAAATAAAATAAAATAAAAAATTCACTAATGTACAACAACGGTGTCCTCCAAAGGGATCACCATGTACCAAATGTTTGGGTTACCTCCCATAAAACGCTAAGTTTAGTGTCTTCAGCCAGACGTTGGTATAATTAGTCACCACATAAAACCATATAGCAATAGTCGGAACATATGTGGGTCATCAAAACCAAATAAAGCTACCACAAATAGAAGATAACTGCAATAGACCAAGAAAGTGAACCAACCAGATACACTTTTATCAAGTTTTCTATTTAAGACAACTATATATCTAGCTGTGGTTCAGGATCTATAAAAGGGTCTAAATAAAATATTTTCATGGGCAAGGTTTCCTCATTGGCAGGTTGCAGAGTCTAGAAAAACTCAAATAAGAAATTAAAAGCACATAATAATAACCTGATAATTGGGGATCCTCTAAGTCAATCAGATTTGACTCACACAGCTAACCACGATGAAAGTGGTGGTCATTCTTAATAAAATGTATCGACGATTCTAATTTCCTAAAATTAGGTTTAGTTCTAAAAACTATATAATGACACATTTGAAATTGAGATACTCCCACATTTGGTAAATAAAATCTTGGTGGGACAACAAAGTCAATTACGGTATCATGGACTGGATTAACCACATCACCCAGAGAATGGATTTCTAACAACTTAACTTCTTTATAAACATAATTAGGTTCAGGAAAACGTGCATAAAGGTAGTCTCTTAAGATGGAAGAGGCATATACATCAAGTCCGAAGTTACGGATCTTTATAAGAGTCAAAGGTAAACCACATGGAGAATGATATTCACTCCCAAACCTAGAGTTGTCAATATCCTTGGATAAACTAGTCACTATTTCCTTAATTTTTAAATTATGAGATTTAGGAAAATGGTCTTTTATTTCTTTTAGGTTGTAATCACGTGGTTCTACATTTCTATAATCCTCAGCATAGACTATTGTTTCTAATCGGTAGACTCTAAAACATTAGTCTCAGGATAAACTTTTTCCTCTATGCCATCCACAGCTTCATAATTGCAATGATATATTACACCGTCCAAAACTATAGTATCCCATTTGAATAGGTGAATAATCAACAATATTATTAGGGTTTGAAATAAAAATGTCATTATCGGTATAAGGCTCAGTTGGTGTACAAATTTCATCATCATTATGACTACATATTTCAAATTCTTCATTAACATTATCCTCATCATCATCATAACATAAATATTCTTGAACCCTATCAAATTGGAAATTAAGTTCATTGAGAGCAACACTTAAAGATGCAATTCTTTCATTCGTATCTAAGAAATTCTCCTGCTCAGTTTCAATTAATTGATCCATTAATATTTGTATCCAATGTGAACTTTCAAACAACTACTTGAGTGAATCTTCGAGAGAAAGAATTCTGTTGTAAGAATAATTAGGTTGCAATTGTTTAACTAGATCCTCCAAAGATGGAGAACTTTCATTTTTTTTCATTATAATATTGCTCATTCACCCGTTCGTATGCCTGATGGACATGCGAAGTAATTGGGATCACCGTGGTAAGAACTATAACCTTTAGAAGTCGGTAATAGTCCCAAGTACTATCCACACAATGGTCAAAACACAAATATTGTTAATTTTGAAATTTGGGTCGATATTCATTATATTGGTCATCATATTACCAGTTAGACTGTTTTTTTTTTGTGCATGTTCAAATGCAGGATCGACTAAATTGGGTAGGCTCAGGTTACCTTACGCAAAATATACCTACAGTAAAATACTAGTCAATGATACTGGGCTAAGGTTTGTGATGTTTCAGATGATAACGCCCAGAGGGTTCACCTTACTAAACCATGTGTTTTCCTAATAATTGGTGGCAGACAAGAATGCAATTGGTGTGTGCACGTGTATTTTTTTTTGATTGCTGACATGACCTAGTACGTGACCTAATTGCTGATATTTGTTACAAAGCTGGTGTGCCTGCACGTAAAGAAGTCTCCCTTGGTTTTTTGTCTGATGATAATAGAGACTTGCGTCATGCTGATATTCTTGTTCTTAATTGGGAGAATGTCCAAGATGTTTGTATGGATGTTACAGGTGTCTCGCCCTTCACAGGCGAAGGCGTTCGTGATTTTGCCCCTAGTCAAGCTATTTCCAATGTTGTGTTGCGACTACGTAAAAAATACTTGGATCAATGCGTTTCACATGGCTATGGTTTGGGTGTCCTAGCCTTTTCCACGTTGGGGGAACTTGGTGATGATACTTTGTATTTTTTTAAGAGGTTAAAGAATTGTCTAGTTAGTAATGATGTCAGTAATGGTGTAGGTTAATTTTTTTTATAGATTATGGGTTGCTATTCAAAAGGGTGTTGGTGCTCAGCTTGTTGCTAGGCTACCAACTAAAGTTTTGTATGATCCTATTGATATTTAGTTTTTTTTTTTTAAAGGAAAGAATAAAAATATTTACAAAATTAAAAAGAATCCTAAACTAATTATGTACAAAGTGAATAAAATCTAAAGAATCGAAACACTTCCTAATATAATAAATTACAAAAGAAAAACAAGGTGACCCTCTCGGTCCCTTGTTATTTGCATTGACACTTCACTCCCTAGTGAAGACTATTGATGCTCAATGCAAACTTGACTTGCATGCTTGGTACCTTGATGATGGTACAATAGTTGGAGACACCTTGGAGGTGTCTAAGGCTTTGCGGATAATTGAAACAGAAGGGCCAAGCAGAGGTTTACATCTCAATATTAAGAAGACCGAAGTTTTTTGGCCTTCTATTGATCCTAGGAGTACAATGGATGGTGTTTTCCCTACGGATATTGGTAGGCCTTCTAAAGGCGTTAAACTTTTGGGCGGTCCAGTGAGTTTGGATATGGGATTTATCAGCGACATGTTGTTGAACATGGTCCACAAAACTGTTCAATTAATGGACGCCATTAAAAAGCTTAGGGACCCTCAAAGTGAGATGCTTTTACTTCATAATTGCACTGGCGTGTATAGACTTTACTTTGCTATGCAAACTACTAATCCGGCTTCCTTACAACCTGCCACTGATTTTTTTGATGATCAGCTTTATCAGTACTTGAGACTTCTAATTACTGGTGATGGCGCGGGTTTTGGTCCTTTACAGAAGAGATTAGTTACATTACCTATCAAGGATGGCGGGCTGGGCATTTATACCATGGCTGACACTCGTGCCTATTGTTATCTTGCTTCTCAGTGTCAGACTACTTTAGTACAAAAAACGATCCTTGGTAACTTTTTCTCAAAAGATAAAGGACCTGCTTTTCAGTTGGCTCTTCAGATCTTTACTCAGGTATGTGGATTACCGTCTACTTACAATGTCGATGATACTGCCCCTCCTTCCATGCATTCCCTGGCAGTTGTTTATTTTGACGCAGTTAAGAAGCATATTTCAGACCAGTTTCATATGTCTGAAAGAGATTCATCCCTTTGGCAGTGCAATCGCATCAAACATGCTCAAGACTACCTTTTGGTGGTCCCCATTAGTGGACTTAACCAATGTCTTGGGCCTCGACAATTTAGAGATGTGCTTTGTTATTGTTTGGGTATTCCTTTGTTTGTGGAGAATAGTTTGTGCCCAAGTTTTAACAAGTCTATGAATGTCTTTGGGGATCATGCACTTCATTGCGCTAAGGATATTGGGTACAATTTTCGACATGATGTGGTTCGTGACATTGTTGCAGACATTTGTTACAAGTCTAATGTCCCTGCGCGCAAAGAGGTTCCTCTTGGCCTTCAGTCAGACGATGGCAAAGATCTAAAACCTGTTGATATTCTTGTTCTTAATTGGGAGAATGGGCAAGACGTTTGTATGGATTTTACAGGTGTATCTCCATTCACTGGTGATGGTGTGCGCTCTTTCTCCCCAGGTAAGGCTATTTCTGGCGCAGTTTCACGAAAACGTGCCAAATACTTGGACAAGTGCGCTGCACATGGCTATGGTTTGGGAGTTCTGGCCTTCTCTACCTTAGGAGAGCTTGGAGAAGACACTCTAGTTTTTTTCAAATTCCTAAGGAACTATTTGGTTAGCAACGACGCTAGTAGTGGATTAGGTAGTTTTATTTTCTATCGTTTAGGTATCGCTATTCAAAGAGGAGTTGGAGCTCAGCTTGTCGCTAGGCTGCCAACCAAAAGTTCTGTGTAACTTCCATAAATATGTTGAATTTTCTATATAAAATAAAATTTCTAGTTTTATCTTAAAAAAAATAAAATAAAAAATCGGACACTTACCTGTTTAGTGCGCAAATTTTTTTTTCACTTTAAATCTCCAATTATCTTGCCCACCAAAAATAAAAAGATACCCAAGTAAAATCTAGAATAAATACATAATAATAATAAATAAAGAAAAAAAATCTAAACTATCCTAATATTTACAAATTTAATAAAAACTAAAAATAACAACTTTTTTTTAGTCCCCGGCAGAGGCGCCAAAAACTTGATGGAAATTAAATTATGACACCGCAAGTGCACAACTATTGACGAGATAGTATGCAAAATACGAGATAGTTCCACAAGGACTAAAGTGTTGTTATCCTCAATTCCTAATCATAGTTACAAAAAGACGTGGTAATCGACTCCTTGATCAAAGAGTCAAAGAGTGGACAAGATTGGCCGAAAAGGGTCATCTCGCGATCACTATCGTCTAGATTTCGTTTGACTTGGATGGATGGGAATGATAGGGGGGCACACTTATTTAAAACGATGAGAGAAAAAAAGAAAATTGGGTTTTTTTATTTAATATAAATTATGGAAACCCAGGTTTTGTTTTCAACATCATCAAACAGGTCGTTGAAGGATCCCTGATGATTTCACGGATTTTCCTTTTTGAGGTTAGTTTCAAAATGAACCCTAATTTATTTTGTAGAAATTTTAATCCCTGATTTCACTATGGTGATATATATAATATGAACATAGTAGCGGTTAAGCTAAACTTCGATAATTTTTTCAAATTGTTTATTTTGACTGTAAATTGATGTCGAATTCTAGGGTTTTAGTTGTAAATTGAATTTTAGGGGTTTTGATTGAAGGGTTTTTAATTGAGATAATGAATTAGGCCGTAGATTCTAGGATTTTGACTGTAAATTGAATCAACTTTCCCTTTCGATCTCAACAGGTACACAAACGAGAACTCTTAACCAGGTATGAATTTGATTTTGACTATGTATCATTTTCAATCCTCTTTGCTTTCGATCTTGATATTGTAGCTCAAGATATTGATGATTTGATTAGGGTTTAATCTCAGGATTTCTATTGTTGTGCAGAGAGACAATGATACATAGTGAGAAAGAGCTAGCATCTATCTCAGGTAAATTTTCTAAATAAACACTGGTGCCCATCTTTAATTGTTCTGTTGTCGGATTTAAATGGCATGTGCTTAGTGTATAGTGATGATAATGTTGCGGTGGAATTATTATTGATGGATTGTTGTTTAACACTTTGATGATGATGGAAGTAAACATTTCTATTAAACTCGATTTGCAGGGGAAGAAGAGGTGTATAGAGATAATATTAAGTTGAGTTTTTTTGTGTTTAGCATACATTGTGTATACACATGTTTGAGAGAATGATAAAAAGAATGTATAGAAGCTGGCACTGTCAATTACAGTTGATGAAGGATGCAGATTTCCATGGGAATTGTTATTAATGTAAAGTATGGGGATGACGAAAAGAATATGTTAGGTAAAGCATCATGTTTACTGAGTTTGTAATTCAGTGGCTAACAACAAATTCACCTGTTTTCTTTACTCTCCTTTGTTTTTAAAGATTGAATATGTGAACTTCAATATTAGATTAATTGTGTGTTATAGTAATTGTGTATTATAGTACTTTTGTTTATACCACACAATTGTGTCCTCCAAGGTTGTGTAAGTGCTGGGATATATGTTGATTGTCAATCCGGGATCTTTAGTTCTGCCGTATATACATGTATGTCCATCGTTTGTACGACTAAGTTTTTTATTATTTTTGACGGGCCAAAACTCACCCTAATCTTGCCATTATATCTTATGTGTGCATATGAAGTATGATTGAAAATGATCTCTTTTGTAAGGAATCAATGCTTGCATAGCCAGCTTGGTATGGGTCCTGGTGGAAATGATAGTGGACTTCCTCGGAAAAAATGCATTTCAAACTACACTTCTGTATCTGTGAACCTTTGACCTCCACCTATTGATCAACCCAATCATTTGATGTAGAAGAATTTTCAAACAAACCTGTTGTGTACAAAAATTGAATGCCGCTCAATTAGTTCCATAGTTAATTCCATCATGGACTGCAAATGGTTACAACTATAGCTCCAGCTGGATTTCCTTGCCTGGGAAGGCTCAGTTGTACGTGTTTATTAATATTAATTTAATATATTTCCAAACAGCAGTAAGAGAGATCTATCTATGAAACTGGGTAAAGTTACTTCTATTTGCATTTTTTTTCTTCTCAGGATTATAGCTGATTCCATGTAGGGAACTGAAATTTTAGGTTCTATATCGGATATAGGATAATATGTGAGTACATATATTTGGTTTACCTTTGTCTCAAATCAAATACATTTAAGATTAGAGTTGGGTCTCAATTGCTGACTGGATTTGCGTTTATAAAACAAATATCAAAGTTAGTTGTATTTCCAAGTTTATTTAGTCAATGCACCATCATATAAGAAGACTTCGCCATTAATCAAGTTTGTTAAGAAAACATAGGCACTTGATCATGTTTTTCAGAAAGATTTGTTATCCATGTGATTAGGTATCACAAAAAGTACATTCGATTGATGTTGTTATCTCCTTCTAAAAGAAGCTCATAATATTTTTCATTGGTGCTTCAAGTTTTTAGGTCAGGTAGTAAAATTGTAGGTCCGTGATATGAATATATTAGTCTTTCGTTTTTTAAGTTCTATGAATACAATACCAGTGCAGTATCTGTCCGAATCCTGTTTGAGTATGTAGTCAATTTGTGTTATATTTTTGTTAATGCAGGATCAAGAACTTGATCAAAGAATTACAAGCTGCAAGAGGCATTGGAAAAAAAATGAAGACGGTTTGGAGCCATGGATGTTGATCTCTAAGAAAAGAAGAAGGTGACACAATGGTAAGAATGCTGCTAGAAATGGCTTAGGGTTACCAAGGTTTGCTGGTGCAAGTATCTAGATGGTTAACTATACTTCTGGTGGTGGGAAGTCTAGAGGTCAGCAGATTGTGGGTAAAGGTTACTCAATCCAATAATGTCAGTCAGTCAAAGAGATAACAGTGAACTAATTCAGAAAGTGGTAATTGCTTATGCAAAAGTAACCATAAAATAGTGGACGGTAATACATGTGTACTCAATTAAAAATTGAAGAAAGGGAGGAGATAATGCTGAAATTGAAAAGAATGTCGTAGAAAGACACTCTGCCACTAAAAAGAGTGAGATAAAAGATTCATATTATGCTAACGTGATTCCATATGGTATGTACGTAGCAACTACTGTGGTTATATGTGGAATATGAACAGTCTCTTATATATACGATTTTTATGACATTATTTTTAAACATCATACATACACCGCTAGAGAGATACAAGAGTAACTATGTCGAAATTGGTAGTCATGCATGCCAGTTAGTGGTGACATGAACTGAATGAAATAACATTCATGAACTCATATGGAAGAATACATGTGGATATTTTTTCCCCAATTGTGTTTCCCTTTATGCAATTTACTGTAGACTCAGTGGCTCAAAGAAGTTAAAAAACTCAAAGTTGTAATCCTGTGTACATGTATACAAGATGTTTCCACATTAATCCAAGTAATCATTTTAAAGTCTTAAACATTTCCACTTCAAACCTTCTATAATTTCAATCGTAGAATCGTTGATTCATTATTGTGTTTGTTACTCTGCATAATTTTTAATGGAGTTAGTTTTATTTTATAATTTGAATCACAAATTTACTAAATCTAATCAACTTAAACTTACTTTTAAAAGAGTGTAATTGCATCAATGATGAAGGCAATTGGACAACGAAAGTATCCGGTTTATACTGTAAGGCTGTAAGCTCGCTAAGACTTCCCTTTGCTATGTCTGCATGTTGTGTATATAGATTTTATTATTTTGAATGGCTGGAATTATGCGGTGGTCCGGGACAAAGCTAATCCTAACCTAGCCATTAGTCCTAATTTAGTCCTCAAGTTTGTTGTGACTGAGTATCTAATATAATTATATTTTCTATTCCAACTAAATTTCCTAATTTAAAACGGCTAACATTAATGCCGAATATTAATTTTTAAAATAATTTAAGGGGTTCCGGGTGATTTGATTCGACTTACAAAACACTCAGGCTCAAGGTATCAACTTACTTATACGCTTAATCTTTAGCTTTTAACCGAATCACATCTAAATTTTCTAATTCACGGTCAGGGTCGTTAGCCCAGGCAAATTTGAGCCGATCCACCAAACATTTTGGCAGGCCCTAGCTAAGTATTGGGTTATTCCTAATAATCGGGGTTGTAGGTCTAGCTACTATGACACGATATTACACCCATATTATAACATGGCTATTTAAATACGGACTGTGGAAGCTCGGACTAGCTACATATTGGCTAAAATATTGTGGGTGGATGCATAGCTAGCGACTAATTAAACACGCTATTGTGACCCAACTAACTAACACAGTATAATATGATACAACTAACTAAATATGTGGGCACTATATCATCCTTTAAATTTTCTCCACCGCCGGGCCATATGCCCCAGCCCTATCCGACTACTATGATCCAACTAATTAAACGCGCTACTGTCACCTGACTAACTAACACACTATAATATGACACGACCAACTATATATTGGGACCGCTCTGCTATGACCCGACTAACTAAATATGCTCTCGACTATTATAAACAAGACTAACTAACATACTAATTTTAATGTGGGCAATATATCTGCCTTTAAATTTTCTCCACCGCCGGGGCCTTAGGCCCCTGCCCTATCCGGCTACTATGATCCAACTAATTAAATACACTAATGTGACCCAACTAACTAACACATTAATTTGAATGTGGCCACTACATATGCATTTAAGTTTTTGCCACGGCCGGAGCCGTAGGTCCCGGTCCTATCTAACTATTATGGTCCAACTAATTATACACGTTATTGTGACCCGACTAAATAGCACACTATAATATGACACGACCAACTGAATATTGAGAGCGTTCTGTTATGACCCGACTAACAAAATATGCTCCCGACTATTATATACACGACCAACTAACACACTAATTTTAGTGTGGGCAATATATCTGCCTTTAAATTTTCTCCACAGCCGGGGCCATAGGCCCCTGCCCTATCCGGCTACTATGATCTAACTAATTAAACACACTACTGTGACTCCTAATACACTATAATATGACACGACCAACTACGTATTGGGACCGTTCTTCTATGCTCCGACTAACTAAATATGCTCCAAACTATTATAAAAAAGACCAACTAACACACTAATTTTAATGTGGGCACTACATCTGCCTTTAAATTTTTTCCAACGCCGGGGCCATACACCCCAGCCCTATCCAGCTACTATGATCCAACTAATTAAACACGTTACTGTGACCTGACTAACTAACACGGTATAATATGATTCAACCAACAAAATATTGGGATCGTTTTTCTATGACCCGACTCACTACATATGCTCCCGACTATTATAGACGGGACCAACTAACACATTAATTTTAATGTGGGCACTACATCTGCCTTTAAATTTTCTCGATTGCCGGGGGATAATTAAACGTTCTACTGTGATCCGACTAACTAACACACTGTAATATGACACGACCAACTAAATATTGGAACAGTTCTACTATGACCACGGACTAAAATTGCATGGGAAGATGTGGTAATTGACTCCTTGATCAAAGAGTCAATCGGTGGACATGATTCACAGGAGAGGGTCATCTTGCGGTCCACAGCGTCTGGGTTTCGTTTGACTTGGACGACTGGGAATGATAGGGGGCCGCACTTATTTAAAATGATGGGAGAAAAAAAAAGCAAATAAAACGAGATTTACTGGGTGCACTTACAGTTTGGGGTTACGTGGTTCGTACGTGGGTGAATGAAATAGGTTAGGGTGATGATTTTGATTCACATTAAACGTTCTCTCTTTTTCTACTGATACGGTTCTTTTCCTCTTTCTCTTTCTCGCGCGCATAAACTCTTGATTTTTGGTTCATGTGGTTTTTGTGCTTGATGTTTGACGGAGACTCCGGAGGCAATGTTTAATCAAAAATACGAGGCAGATGAAAGGAATTAGAAGGTAAAAATGTTGAAAACCTAGACTTTTTAAATTTGTATTTCTTTATTTTTCCTCTTTTTTATCGATGTTGATTGATGTTTGTAGGAAATTTAAGAGGCAAAATTTATGACACTTATTTAATTTTGTCTCTTCATGCTCTTCGTATTGATTTGCAGGGTTGTTTTATGCAGGGTTGTTTTGATTTATGGAATAAATCAAAAGTGACAGTGTGTTTATTTTAGGGGACTATAATGTAGGGTTGTTTTGATTTATGGATTAAACTGAAAATTGAGTTAATTAAAATCCTAATTTACTGAATGATCGCCTCCAGATTTCTGTAGCTATTCATGAGATTCTAAGTGAATAGACAAACTTCTAAACATGGTACATCTCACTGACACCCTGTCTTTTTGGCCTTGAATTGTTAAATCAGGAATTCGATTTTGTTAACGGGTTTGTTTCTCATTATGAATTTGTTTCGATTTTTTATTTGGTGTTTTTTCGAAAAATCAATGAAGAGGGAGTTTAATTCCAATGGATATGTGAGTTGTTACCCTTTGATTTGATAGATGGATAGAGGGAATTGAAGAGATGTTTTGGAGTTCGGATGAGTCTAGGAAACATGGTTTGTGAAGAAGATAAATGTGCTTAGCTTATGCACTTTCAGAAACACGCCCATCAAGTGCTCGACATAGGACTCCAACCAGTTCTTCCCCATCTTTGTGAAGATTCAGGCCATAATGAAAATCAAAGGAAACAAAGCATACTTAGACATGGACAATGAAGAATATCCCACAACAAGAGGTACTTTTCCCCTTATACACTTTTTCTTTTGTTGGATTGTGTTTCCTGTCTTTCGAAGGGTACATTACATTATTCTGGATCCTATTAGGGTTTTTACCTGTTAACTGTAGCTGTAATTTAGTATTTTGAATCAGATTTGTGAGATTTGTTAGTACTCCCAGTCCCAGAGAGGTTTGTTACCATAGAAACAGAGATATCCCAAATTGAAGTATCTATTCAGACGAATGAGTCATCAAACACAAATCAAGGAAATCATTGAGATCGCTACGAATTATCCCTTTTCTTTTTTTTATATATTTATTTACTTATTTGAAGTAAAAGATCCTTTAATCATGTCTCATTCTATCCACTTATTTATATATATATATATACAAATCCCAATTCCTATCATATAGAACATGGGGTTAACTGATAATTGTTCGTCTTGGATTCAATAGGGACTGCACCAGTGGTTGACATCAATGCTAAGAAGGCAAATTCCCATATAAGGTATGTAATATCTTACAAACCTGTGCGTATGATATGCTTATTAAATGAAAATGCTGAAACTTCTTATCAGAACTTTCATACTTGCTTTGTGGTGGTTGATTATTAGCCAAAAGCAGTACCTAATGAGTCCGCTGATGAATCTGATGAATTTCCAAAAGGAGAAAACTATAAGTAAGCTGATATCTTGACTGTGACTTCACTTCAAAGAACCTATTGTAGTGCATGGGAGTCTGGAGAAGACATAACAATATTAATTACAATTTTCATATTTAAATTCAGGTATTGGTCTAGGTTATTATTGTTGATGGTCTCTGCTTGGATTTCTCTGTCAATGGAATTATTTAAACTGAAAATTTGATCCATGCTTTTTCCATTTTACCTTGGCAGAAATAGTTCGAATGATATGACAGGGTTTCCTATATGGGTAATATATTAAACCTTAAGGTAGAAGATCACAATGAACCGGTTGTTTTATTTCTTTTGGTGAAACTTCATAATAAATCATCTGAAAGAGAGTTAGCACATGAAATCTGATAGCAGAGGTATGAAAATCGAAAAATTATCCAATCAATTGATTGCTGAAGATTGGGTTGTATATTATTCACCGTAACATTCTACATGACACAAGAAATCGAATCCCATCATGTTCCTGAAAAATATACATCATCCACATCAAAATTAATGCCAAAACCTATGATTACAATACGTTCGCAGTAAGTAGAATTTATCACGTGGATATGGTCCTGGAAAACTAATATATGCTGAAATAATTAGCACATATAATAATTGATCATTATATTTTCATTCTTAGTAATCGTTATGACTTCTCAGACCATGTCTTTTTTTTCAGTATGCAAAAAGATTTATCTTTGCACTTCTTAGTAATATTTTTCATATACAGAAAAAAGGAAGAAAAAAAATCGATGTCGAAGAAAAAGAATATAATGAGAAGGAAAAGAGAACGATCCAGAAGTAGGGACAATCAGGTGAAAAAACGAAGAAAAATAAAAGCATTACAAACAAAAGACAAATACCCGATGCAGAGCATTCCTTATTAGTAGAAGTTTCTCCTACTGGATGTGCATGTGATGAAGGGTGGGTAACCTTCAGGAACATACTATGAGAAATCAGTGAAGCCTGGATGGTTTTTACTGTACCCAATCAGGTGGTCCAATTACGTTCAATTAATATGCATTCCCAAATTGCAATCTGTTTTTACTTTACTCAATTAGGTGGTTCAATTATGTTCAATTAATATGCACTCCCAAATTGCAATTTGTTTCACAAGAAATTCCCTTATTGTTGTGTTACAAGCCAACATCCATCTTAGGTACATATTAATTGAATTTCACTTGATCAAAATAGTTTCTAGATGTGTTGTATTAGGATAGTTTCAATGCTATACTAATTTTTGGAATTAAACCAGACATTATTTTCTTAATTGGTTTGTTATTTTGAATTAAACCATACACTATTTGCTTAATTGGTTTGTGGTTTGTTATTTGGAATTAAACCATACACTATTTGCTTAATTGGTTTGTTGTTTGTTTAAGATTTGAAAGACCGTAAGTGTTATTGTCAACAATTTCACGACTAATAACTCTTTCACTAGGACAGTTGTCCAAGATAAATGATAATGGATGAGGTTATGAAATCCTGAGTTTCAGATCTTATTCAGGTTCTGATAATGATAATCGATCATCTGCTTATCTCTTTTCATTCCTTTTGTTGATTTTTTTCTGTTTTAGCTACAAGATTCATTTAGAGTATATTCAATTTAAGACTGAGTTGAACATTACAAGTTGTTACTCACTGAGATGAGGTGATGAAATTATAATGGAGAGGTATCATGGTATCTTTGGCAGTTGGAACTATTTTTCTTGATGTGCGGCAAACACCAAAATAAGCAGAGACAAACACTTTTGTGGCTAAATATTTCTTAGAATACTGTCCATATTACTCCTTTAGGTTTGTGACATGACTAGCGAAGTGCCAAAGAGGAAAATAACAATCCAATGTACTAGGTAATCACGTTGTTGATCTATGACTAACTGCTTTTACTTTTTTCTGAGGTAAAGGGATTGACATGAAGGTAACTTTTTGGGAAGAATGGTGCAAATCAGTAAATGGGGAGGTGACAAACATGGAAATGTGTCAATAATTGTTATAATCACTGCAATGTTCATAAGTGAGTTTTAAGGTTAGTGATCTGAATCCATACAGCCACAACGCAACAAAAAGAGATATTTAGTGATCTGCTCAACTGACAACTGATTTTAAATGTAGCTACAATTGGTTTGGTTTGGTTTGGCCACAAATACTAACATACCAGAGGTTAATGAATTCAGAAAAATGTAATTATGCATCATCAAAAGTTTAAAATGGAAAATCAATTTATTTAGGCTTGCTCCAGAAGAAACAAGATTTCAAAGATCGGTCTGGCCCTGCAAGATGATCCCACATAGAATCAAAATACTATACGGGAACTGATTGATATGCTACAATACGATGATAACAAGGTAAGCATGTATTTAATCTAATATATCCATGTATGCACATGAACTTAATTCTAAGGATATAGTACTGTGAAACAACATTCTTGGGCTTGGTTAACATAAAGTGTAACCAACCAATGTTGTGCCAAAGGTGTAGCTTAAATAAATTAATTTAAGGTAATAGTTCAAAATGAACCTAAGGTAACAGTTCGAAAGATTAGCTATTTTAAGACTATGGCAACTCATTTGCCGCTATTTTTTTTCTTAGATTCAAGTATTATGGCAACTCATTTGCCGCTATTTGGAGCTTTTATTGATGATTCTTAATTGAATTTTCATTTTCTTCCAGAATCTATGGTATTGTAAGTTTGATATTGAGGTGTATATGCGAAAAGACTATGAATTTCCTCAAAAGATGTCGAGTTCATTCGAGCAGAATCCACTTCGTGTTCTTATAGTTCTTGGACATGTTACATCTCTTTATCGTTGTAACTTATCTCTTATTAAGTTATATTTTTTCTCAAATTTCTAAGCATTGTGTCTTCCGTTTAAATTTTTTGTCCTTCAGTCTTTTTAAGATATATTTATTCTCTAATTAAAAATTATTTTTAGGTTTCAGTAACGATTTGTCGTCGATCAAGCACATTGTGCAAGTTACATCTTCTTTACTTTAATGGGTAAGCCGAACACGTGCATGGAAGACTCCAAAATAATGCCACAGAGATACATTCACATGTTCATCCGTGCTATCGGATCTAACAGAAATATAACTGGGGACTGCTCAACGCATCCCATTCCATATGATAGTCGTCTCCCAACTCATCTATTTCATCCAGTGGCTCCGGAAGATTTCGACCATACAAGCATCCACAGCATACTGTCATCGCGATCAGAAGGTCCAGGCACTAAACAACCTAAAATCAAGGGTGGACCAACAACGCAACCACATCCATCCGTCCCAAGAATGCGATGGAGTTTGGTAAATTTTGGAATCCACTGGAGAGACACTGCAGACGAAAGCACGGATCCGGACGAGCAACAAAAAATATAAGAAGGTCAATACCTATTTTCATACGGATGGAGTTTCTAGAGTTTGCACAGAATAAATTTTCCTTCTTGCTCCATGAACGGGAATAGATGACTCGGCGCGACTATGCTACCTTGGGCCCGTAACATCCCTCCCGAATTCTTCCTGATTTCACTGTCAGGCCGTTTTCACCTCCTAAACGAGATCAAAACCTAAATATTCCCGCATTATAAGATAGGAAATTCTTTTCCGATTACAATGGATGGCGGACCGTCAAAATCCGAGTTCGTACGAGAATTCTATAACGATTCTAGTAAGGGGTGCTAATTAGGGGTTCGGCATGCTAAACCCTAATTTAGACAAAGTTGTCATTATCCCACGGAACTGAAGAATAATTGTTATCTTCCCGATGCCATTCGTCACCTTCCCACGGAACTGAAGCAAGTTGTTATCTTCTCGAAGCCATTCGTCACCTTCCCACGGAACTGAAGCAAGTTGTTATCTTCCCGAAGCCAGTCGTCACATTCCCATGGAAATGAAGCAAGTTGTTATCTTCCCGAAGCCAACGCTCACGCCAGGCCAGGCCAACAGACCATCACCCGTGCCAAATTTACGCTAGTGGCTCCCATTCCAAGACGATCTAGTGCTAATGGATCCATTCCAAGCCGCACGATACCTGCGGCTCCCATTCCAAGCTAACCAATGCTGACGGCTCGTTCCAATCCAATCCAATGCTAACGGTTCCATTCCAAGCCGCACGATACCTGCAGCTCCCATTCCAAGCTAACCAATGCTGACGGCTCGTTCCAAGCCAATCCAACGCTCACGACTAATTTCCAAGCCGCACGATATCGACGACTCCCGTTCCGAGCCGATCCAGTGTTAACGGCTCCAAGTCCAAGCCGAATAGTTCTAGCAGCTTCCCTTCACACAAAATTTACACTAGCGGCTCCACCCCAACCTAACCTGCAGTACCAAGAGCAGAATTTACGCAAAGCCTCCAAATACGAGGATCATAGATTCTCCTTACCATCTTGCTTGATTTACGTTTCAATTCTATCCTTGTCTGTCACCATCTTATGCTTACCTCGCAACAATTCCCCTATTCCGAGCTAAGAAGGGGACTTAATGTTGATTGTGGTTTTTAGCTCAGGGTTAAAATCGTAAAACCCTAGTCAGACAGTGACATCATAGAACTTGAGTAATAATGTCTCCATTAAGCGCATTTATTGAACCCTTTAATATGTCTACGAGAAAATTACCAGGGTACCTTATTTTTAATACTAATTAGGGTTTCGACGGGCCAAACCCTAATTCCCACACCATTGTGCCAATGGCAGACCATGTCAGCTACATCTACCGTGCCAAGGCATGCCAACCATGCTAGCCGCACCACTGTGCCAATGGCAAACCATGCCAGCCACATCTATCGCCCCAAGGCATGCCAACCATGCTAGCTGCACCAATGTGCCAATGACAAATCATGCCAGCCACATCTACCGCGCCAAGGCATGCCAACCATTCTATCCGTACCATTGTGCTAATGGCAAACCATGCCACCCACATCTACTGCTCCAAGGAATGACGACACACTGTGCCGATGGAAAACCATGCCAGCCATACATACCGCGCCATGGCATGCTAGCCAAGCAAACCGCACCTTGCCTTGGCCCCACATATGCCAATGGCATGCCGTGCCAGCCACCTTGCCGCGCCATACCGTGTTGGCCTCCCCATGTGGCTACTAAAACAAAGGCCTGCAATAATTAACGGCCATCCTTCTATCTAACATACAAATATTAGCCGTCCAAGGTCACCAACCAACGCATGGTAACCTTTGTCCCAACGCAAAAACCCTAGTTTTGGCCACGCCTAAACCGCGCCAAGGCATGCTGACCATGCCACATGTGCCAATGGCATGTCGTGCCAGCCACCTTGTCGCTTCATACCGTGTTGGCCTCCCCATATGGTTACCAAAACAAAGGCCTACAACAATCAACGACCATCCTTCCATCTAAGATGAAAATTTTAGCCGTCCAAGGTCACCAACCAATGCATGGTAACCTTTGGCCCCACGTCAAAACCCTAGTTTTGACCACGCCTAAACCCCGTCAAG
Source organism: Papaver bracteatum (assembly GCA_023529315.1). Classification (NCBI taxonomy): domain Eukaryota; kingdom Viridiplantae; phylum Streptophyta; class Magnoliopsida; order Ranunculales; family Papaveraceae; genus Papaver; species Papaver bracteatum. The sequence continues at coordinate 1,415,232 of JAJJWX010004210.1, forward strand.
GCATGCCGATCATGCCACATGTGCCAATGGCATGCCGTGCTAGCCACCTTGCCGCGCCATACCGTGTTGGCCTACCCATGCGGCTACCAAAACAAAGGCCTGCAACAATCAATGGACATCCTTCCACCTAAGATGCAAATCTTAGCCGTACAAGGTCACCAAACAACGCATGGTAACCTTTGTCCCAAAACTCTAGTCTTGGCCACGCCAAAGACAAGACGGCCATGCCACCATGCCGCTGGATACCAACATCCCTCTTGAATTCTTCCTGAGTTTTACTTTCGGGCTGTTTTCACCTCCCGAGCGAGCTCAAAACATATATATTCTCGCATAGGGAGATATGAAATTATTTTTCGTACATAATGAAGGGGCGGACCATCAAAATCCTAGTCTGTATAATAATTCTACATCGATTCTAGTAAAGGGCGCTAATTAGGGTTTCACCATACCAAACCTTAATTTAGACCAAGCCGAAAGCGCTTCCCTTCCAAGACGCACACTACAAGTGGCTCCACTTCACGTTAAATCCATGTCGGCCATGCTTTCATGCCGTTGGCTACCAAACGAAGGGTTGCAATGATCAACGGCCACCATTCCATCTAAGATGCAGATCTTGGCCTTCCAAGGTTACCAGCTAACATTTGGCCCAACCCAAAATCCTAGCTTGGCTACGCCTAACCATGTTAAAGCCATGCCGGCCATGCTTTCATGCCGCTGGCTACAAAACGAAGGGTTTCAACAATCAACGGCCATCCTTCCATCTGAGATGCAGATCTTACCCGTCCAAGGTTACCAGCTAACGCATGGCCACCTTTGGCCCAGTGCCAAAATCTTAGCTTGGCCACGCCTAACCACGTTAAATCCATGCCGACCATGCTTTCATGTTACTGTCTACCAAGCGAAGGGTTGCAATATTCAACGGCTACCCTCCCTCTCAAGATGTAAAATCTCGACCGTCGAGGGTCACCACCGAGCCGGAAAGTCTCCCAAGATCCACTTGCCAAACAACATCAACATGCTACATGTATTCCACGAAAACACTTGAGACATCAACACATGTCACAAACTGGGGGATGCTCATTAGGGTATTGGTTTGGAGGTTTACAGCGTGCGGCTGTAGATGGTGGATTTTCGACAAAAGGTAGAATTGTAAAGCTATACTCCAGATTCATCAACCGGATGAGTATTGAGGCTCATGTCTCTCGTTAAAGCATGAAATCTCATGTCACAAATCTCTGACTGAGAAGGCTGTCTCTCATAGTACATGTAGATGTGTAGTCTCTCAGCTGAGACCACGACACATCTCATGAATACTGAGCAATTTCAGTAATTACTCCGAATCCGGCAACCGGATGAGTATTGAGACTCATGTCTCTATGCATGAAAGCTCATGCCACCTCTGATGGAGAAAGTCTCTCAGAGAAGATGCAGATGTGCAGTCTCCCAGCTGAGACCATGGAACATCTCATACTATATAGAATCAAAAGATTGGAAGTCTCCTAGACAGCATGCCTGCTAGTATAGAGCGACAACGTCTTCGGGATGCAACCAGATTTTCCCCGACTATGCAAGAGGAATATGATACTCCAGCAAGTTCATATTGCTCAACCCTCAGATGATTAATGCTCCTAGACAGGAAGCCATTCTAGTATAGATCCATCAATTAATTGACAGAAATGAAATCGTATAAATATCCAGCAATATTCTACGAGCCATCTTTAATCGTCTGAATATCCAGCAATATTCTACGATTCTTCGTTATATTTCGTCACTTAAATTCGTGGTTCTTCCCAGCAGAATACCATGGGTTAGTGATAAATATTCAACGAAATAGGCATGTGAGTATCGAATAAGCCCTGACAAAAATGGTGCAAGTGTAATTAGCAAATAATGCACAGACCAGCATTTTGAATGCACGAACGAGGAACCTATGCAAAATAGGAAGGAAAAAATAATAATAAAATATTAGCAAAAGCGCCAGGGGACTGGTCTCACTATCCGTCCAGTCATGCCGTGACTAGTCCCGCGCCCAATTTTATATTTTATCATATTTTTACTATTTTCCTGATCTCATGAAAATCCTCTCGTTCGAGCAAATTTTCTTTATTTCAAAGAAATTATCTGAATCACATGATTTCATCAAAAAATAATAAAATTAGGAAAAGGTGTCATGGGTCCAGCCAGCCGGTCATGCCTTGGCTGTGGCCGATCCCACACCTCACATTCCCCATTATTTTATTATTTCTCTCAAATTATGAAAATTCCTTGATTTTATGAATTTTCTCTAAAATCATGAAAATTACCTAATTTCATGTATTTTATCTAAGTCACATTATTTTATCAAAAAATAATAAAATTAGGAAAAGGTGCCATGGGACCGCCGGCCGGCCGGTCATGCCTTGGCCATGGCCGGTCCCACACCTCACGTTCCCCATTATTTTATTATTTCTCTCAAATTATGAAAATTCCTTGATTTTATGAATTTTCTCTAAAATCATGAAAATTACCTAATTTCATGTATTTTATCTAAGTCACATGATTTTAACGAAAAATAATAAAATAAGGAAAAGGTATCATGTGACCGCCGGCCGGTCATGCCTTGGCCGTGGCCGGTCCCACACCTCACGTTCCCCATTGTTTTATTATTTCTCTCAAATTATGAAAATTCCTTGATTTCATAATTTTCCCTAAAATTACCTAATTTCATGTATTTACTCTAAAATCATACAAAATATTAAAAAATTAGCCGGTCCCAAATGCCCATTGTTTTATTATTATTGGGTGTTTTGTTTCATGATTTCATGAAAACTCCCTGATTTCAACAAAATATCTTGGTTTTCAACAAATCTCCTTGATTTTATGAAAATTATCTAAAATCATCAAAATTTGGTAAAATTAGGAAGAGTGGCTTGGGACCCGCGCACATTGGCCGACCGGCCATGCCGTGGCCTTTGTCGGTCCCAAACTCCCATTCCCTATTTTATATTTATTAAATTATGTCTCTCATCTTATGGAAGTTCCCTAATTTTGCCAAACTCCCCGGTTTCATGGAATTTCCCTTAAATCAGATAAAAATACATAAAACTGGAAAAAGCATGTGGGACCATGTGTCAGCCGGATGACCATGCCCTAGCCATGGCCGGTCCCACACCTTGTAATTCCTTGTTTTATTTATTTTCCCTCATCTCATGTATTTTTCCCAGTTTCAGCAAAACCATGGATTTTGCATATTTTCTCCAAATGTTGCTTAAACGCGCACCAGAAAATATCAAAATTCTCAAGACTGAAACACAGACGTTATTGTGACACGGGAACATCCCCTTGACCGACCGAAGTGACCCTGAGGCTTAAAAATAGCTGGTCCCGCATGTTTTAATGATTTTAACCTAATTTGCTCAACTACTCATATTAAGTTCAAACTCTTTCCAAACAATTGGAAGTTTGCTCAAACGACCATCCAATGGTCCCACACGCACCAAGAGCCGGTCTCATGACCTCTTGGCAGGTCCTTTGTATTTTCATAATACCCGGTTTTATTATCTGTCGCTCACACGAGCATTATTTTAATGATTAAATCAGCATTTAACCATTATTTTACCAACTGGTCCTCAAGAGACTTTGGTATTTTTGCTCATTCGAGCATCTGGGCGATACATGGTGAACTCGTCATCCCATGTAGCCGGTCCCTGTGTCACTCTGTATTGATTTGAAATAAATCATCATTTCGGTAAAATTAGGGTTTTGAATCAAGAACTCTGCAGAAACGTGATTCTGAGCAGATTCAAACACTCTGATAATTTTATGTTGATTCTATGATTAACATTTTTATTTATTTTGCTCGACCCAGCAGTCAGTAAATTAAATTAATATTTTATTCGGTCCTGCTACCAATAAATTCATCAAACGAGCAATATTTGCTCGAATTAGCAATATTCGCTCAGACTAACAATATTTGCTCGGATCAAAGAATATTGGTTCAACTATCAATATTCGACAATTCAGCAACTCAGTTTTCTCGTTTTAGGTTATGATGGTACCTCATCTCAGCAGACATACATTTAAATTCATGAGTTTCAGAACTTTTACTAAAACGTGTTCAACTCAGCACTAGATGGGCTCATCGTCCCACAAAGTCAGCAACTGACTCCACAATCACGAGATTTCAATCGTGTCACAATGGGGGATATTAACTAGGGTTTTGGTCTGGCGGTCTACGGCACGTGTGTTCACCCATGATGAGAATGTGAGCAAGTCGTGTAATCAGTTGGAAGAATCAACAAAGTAGTGGGTGGAAAATTAACCAAGTCTCCGCACGATGATTAATTGGTTTAACACGATTTCCCACTTTCCCACTCTCTGATTCCAGCAACTGTAACACTTCATGGGATCATGGTGTTTTCAATTCCGGCATTATAAAATGTCTCTGAATCCTGATTGAGACAACAACATTGAACAAGATTCGAACAATTCGAACATTCGCCTAAACGAGCAACTTCTCATCAAAGTTCATACAAATGATCCTTCGTCTACATGAACTCACAGAAATCACTCTCAATCAGGCAAAACTCAATCATTCGGAGCATTTTCACGCTGAAATCACAACACACCTACAATCTCAGATCACCATTGATCTCACGCATTTCTCAGCTTCCCTCCTACATATCAACCCATCCTCTCTTGTGACCGAATTGACTCTGGAACGACCATTGTTCTTGGTTTAGGACAGAGTCTTACAGATTGATCTATCGAACTAAAAGCACTCCCTTCTTGCAGTGCATCTGTGTGAGGTTCAACATTTTTCTCGGTTCAAGGAGTCTCCACACGGTCGACTCTTCAATTCCGTAAAAACCAGCAAATCGTTTTTCCCCATCTACAGATTGGCGACCACAGTGGGAGATCATTCTATTGGTTGCAATCTCTCATTTTCACAAGATGGTTGGTCTTAGGTCAGGATTAGTTATGAATACTAACGCAAATATCGCTAGCACCAGCAACAATGATAACATCTCGGAAACTGTTACGGCCACTAACACTGACGGTGGTGACACTCTTCCTCCTCACGCCAACACGGAAGGACATCCTTTGTTCGGCCGACACCCTGAAGAAGTCAGAGGAAGTCCACCACCTACCATTACTGATATCATCAAAGCGCAAGAGACTCTTTCAAAGAATCAGACAGATATGGCTGCGACACAGCAGAATTATTTGACCATCTGAAGACCCTTACTGACAAACTGTCAGAGAAAACTCAAGAAAAAGGGAAATAGAAGGAGAAACCCTCAGAAGCTGATCCTGAGGTGATTTCAATTCATACAGTGGATGATGACGAAGCCGGCAAAGCTGTAGGTGATTCATCAACAAAGGAGTCATCAAACTTCATTACTCGTGAAGACCTGGAGCGTCTTCTGGAGAGCCGTGGAAAGGTCAACAAATCACACGTCCATCGTCACCAACCTCCTTATCCCTCCGCTACGCAGAGGATTCCTCTTCCTAAAGGTTACATTTTTCCAACTTTTACTCTGTATGATGGAACTGGCAATGCTCGAGAACACGTCTCTCATTTCCTCGAAGCCTTGGGGGAGCATGAACATAATCATGTTGTTTGTCTCAAAGAATTTTCAAAATCCTTGAAAGGCAGAGCATACACCTGGTACAAAAACATCGCACCGGGGACTATCAACAATTGGGGAGAAATGATCAACGCCTTCTACAGGAAATACTTCTTCGTGTCAGATCAAGTCACTCTCTCTGACCTTGGAAGGGTGTTTCAGAGGGTCAGTAAAAATCCCAACGACTATGTGAAAATATTCCGAGTCCAAGCCCTGAATTGTCATGACCCAAATATCACGGAATATCATCTGGTCGATTTGTGCATCAACGGAATGCTCCCGGTTTACAGAGCTCTACTGGGGAATCTTCGATTCCAGACTTTCTCAGAGCTTCATGAAGCTGCGAAGAGATCATCAACTACTGCACCTGCTCTGATGGAAAGAGCAAAATCTACAAAGACTGAGGAAGCACGCGACACTCGAGGAAGCAGACGTATGATCAACAAGCAGTACAACTTGCTGCCCTCTACAAACGATGTTGCAGAAGGGAGCAAGCGCAAGGCTGAATCCCCGAACAAGCATGCCTCATCTCCTCCAAAGATGCAAAATAAGGACAAACCAGAGACACAGACTCCTGTCCAACACACAAAAGCTCTTGATGACGCACCTGATTTTCCTCTCCCCATTAGAGAAGTGCTCGAATTATTAGATGCCTGGATCCAAGATGGTGCAACTAAATTGCCATATGTCAGGAGAGACCCAACTGAGGAAGACATGGAAAATCCTTGTTTTTGCCGATTCCACCGGTTCGTGAACCATCCAACAAGCAGTTGCAAAGTTCTAAAATGCATATTCAGAGAAAAGGTTGAGTCAGGAGAACTTAATATTGGAGCCGAAGGAGTGCACATAGATCCTCTTCCTGTCAGGGCTTTCTCAATTTCTGAAGCACCAGTCAAAGAAGCAGTTCAGTCATTGATAGAGCATGTCTGCGAATTACTCTATCTGTCGAAAGCGCAAAGGGGAGGTATGTCCACGGCTTTGAACCACATAGTTTCTGGGAAATGCCTGCTGATTCCATACGTACCTCCTGAACCTTCAGCCACCGACAAATAAATGTATGACTGGGGACTGCTCACCACAGTGCACATTAAAGGAAATGAATTCAAAAGGGAATTTGTTGATGTTGGTACTGTTGTCAACATCATCCCTTTGAAAAACTCTCAGGGCTGCTGGCATTACTCGACAAGAAGCCACTCATGCTCCCATAACAATCCGAGACCATGAAGGGATTTCCAGAGATGCATATGGCTTCATCACTCTCAAAGTTACAGAAAGTTTGGTCTGCACTGAGACCAAGTTTTACATAATCCGGGAATACCCTGGATATGACATGATCCTTGGAAGGACTTGGATCCATGCTGGGAGGATAACTCTGATGCCCTCAGCACACTCTACCACCGACAAAGACTCTAAGTCAGAAAAAGAAGAAGCATAATATGCTCTACTATTTGAGTGTCTAGAGGAAGCTAAAACCTTGGTAGGACTTACACAAGAATCTGGAGAAAGTCCACACACATTTGTCAAAAGGTTTCAAGCTTGGGCAAGTCTTATTCCTCCTCATGCTCCAATATTACCAATGTTCAAATATGCTATTATGATCCAGGGACTCCTCCCCATGAACAATTTAGCAATTATTAAAAGTTACGAGTGGATGACTTCACCTCGGCAATATTATACTCAATGGTTGGGTTCGGAGCATTTCCATGTTGATCATTCCATCAAAAGGTTTATTACTGAATACTTGGCTGAGCACGACAGGTAGTATGCTAGATACTCTCCTCTGCACGAGTGTCCGTACATGCCACAACCGTGGAATCAGCACAAAATATTCAAGGCACGAACTGCAAAGCCGAACAGGTTCGAGGAAGGAGATTTAGTTCTAAAGGAAACTAAACGAGATCTCTATTCTGCAAGAAGCTCCAATTGGGAAAGACCATTTATGGTTGCTAAGTCCATAGATGGAGGATACTATAAATTGATCAACACAGATGGCAGAACCCTGCCGGTAATTCACGAGAATTGGCTCAAGACATTTTTATGAAATCATCAGACATTTGGGGTACTGGGCATTTGAGTACTCATGATGTCTGGATTTGGCATTTAGGATTTTCTTTCATTGTATTTCAATTCCTCCAAACGTTTGCAATACTTGCAATCAGTATTTGAATTCAGCAATTTATCAGAAATTCAGTTCACTTTACTTAAAAGAAAATCTCTATCAAATCCAAAATAAAAAAAAAATCCTCATTCATAGACTCAACACCTATCAAAGATTAAAACCCAAATAAAATATCCCATCTCTCACAGAGTTCGTGTTCAAGAGATTATGGAAAATGAATCAAAGAAAATCAGCGAAGAAAGATTCTTGCGCCTCTGCATCCTTCAAAGCCTGTAAAGCCGCCTTCTCCTTATTCAGTTCTTCAGTCAGTCTGGAAATCTTGTCTTCCTTATCCATCACATCATCATTGGGAAAAGGTATGTTATTTTCACATGAATCCTTAATAGCATTCATTTTCTTACGAAGCCACTTCACATTGAAGCCAAGTCCCTCAGAATTCTCCAAATTAAACTCCCAATCAAAGAGTACATATGGAGTTAAGGAATTTCTGGATCTAGTGCATATATCGCTTACAACACGCAAGAGTACACTTACCTGCATTGTTAAAGCATAAGCACGCCCGGGATTCCTGTCGACAATTATATGGCCAAATTTCTCCCATATTTTCTTATACAAACCCACATATCCAATGGGAACGCTGAACCCACCAACTAACTCATGATACGGGAGTGAGGCATTGAATGGAGGATCAAAATCAACTCTTGTACTTGGATATTCATGTACAACTATACGGTTTTCAATTACTGGAGCAACTTCTACAATCAGGGCAACAGTTTCTTCAGTATTCTCCGCTGGTGTCCTGGATTCTTCTATCACTGAAGTAGCGACGATCTAGGTCTCTATGAATTCATCAACAACGCTTTCATGGCCTTGAGGTGCAGATATAGTAGCCTCCTTATCAATAATCTCATGGTCGCTCGTTTCATCATTTTGGGTCCCTTCATTCTCAACTTCGGTATTTTGCACCTAATACGAAGATTACATGAGATTAGGATCATCCAAGCATGAAACCAAAAGAAGTCATGAACTACAACATACAAGTGGTCCAACATCATCAAAGTCTTTCGTTATACATGCTAGATGTCAGCAAATAACGTGAAAGTCATGAAATCACGTTTTACAACAAGCTCGCCTGAGAATATTTTACACGGCCCTGTACAACGTGATGAACTGGGAGAAATAGGTGAAGAATCAAGGGTTTAGTTATATATTATTCTCTTCTTATGAAGTTTTCTAAAACATGTCAAAATTTCATGATTATTGGATAAAATAGCAAGGAGAGGTGGCCAAAACATTAAGCAATGCGCAATCTGGAAAAGTTCTGAAAATCTCCTGGAAGTTTACTATTTCGCCTTTTTTAGGCCCTGAATGTGCTCAGAACTTAAAAAGATTCTTTAAAAAAACTTGGAGATTTCTTGGGTTTTGAAAATGCATATGCAGACATTGAAATTATGATTCCAGATGAAGGATTTACGGTATTTTCATTAAATAACTGAAGCCTGAAATTTTTGACGACGTATTTCGCCAAAATTATGTGCATGGTCGCATGGGTTTTCATTTATTAATGCATAAATCAGCAATCTTATACTTCTATGGAGAAGCTACAGGACAAATACTTACTAGGGGAGTCTCCAAACCACTTAGAGTCTCGGCAGTGTTGGAATCATCATCGACAACTCCGTTATCTCCGTTCGGTTCGTAAATTTGAGAACTCTCCATATTTTCATTCAGTTCAGAATTTTGGGAGCTTTCCACACCCTTATCACTCAATGAGAAAGGCGGTGCATCAATATCCTCCTTATCCATGATAAATTTCTCCTGAATACATCAACAATGGTCACCATCAAATCATCCAGAGGCATGTTATACTGGTTTAATTTGAAAAGGGATACTTACATCAACTTCCTCGTCAGTATTGTGTCCCTGGGTTGTTTGACCATGAGCGAAATCAAGACCATCAATAACAGACGGAGCAAAATTCTACATCCAAATAACAAATATTGGTTCTGGTAAAGCGGGTAGAAGAAGTCATAGGGGAAAAGTATCAACAACTCACCAGAAAGGCAACTGGGGACTTTATGGTATTAGGCACCAACTTGCAATTCTTACTCCTGCCTTTTCCATCGTGAATAATTGCCCCTGCTTCTGAGAAATTCACTTCAATTTGAGATCTCACAGCACGACCGTCCTACAAAAAGACATTGATGTGATGATTAAAGGAAATTATACAAGCTATATGAAGAATACGCAAAAGAATACATACCGGTAAACTTCTTGGAGATGTCTTTCGTTTCTAACCGCCATAAATATTTTTCAATCTTGGACGAGAGGCACTCATCTCAGAAGAAGGAGGTTATTTCACTAAAGGTTGGACGGCCGTCACATAATCATTTAGACGCTCAACTTGCTGGTCCCAGAATTCTATGTAACCTGGAGTCACATATGTGGTTCGATCAGCACAAGGGAACCATTAAGAGCTTCCTTCAACATGTGTATGATCTAAACAAGTCTTAAGTTGTTCCACCGATGGTTTTCTCCTCCAAAAAGTTGGGACGCATTAGTCCATACCCATCTGGCGGGCGGTTCTATCAATTTTATATTCCTTCACCAAAAAATCTCCACATGTAGCTGATAATAGATGACCGGGAGTGCAACTTAGCATGAAAGATCTTTCGCCATCGCTCAAATAGCACCGGATTTCAAATACTTACTTTCTCCAGTATTGAAAGTCATCAATTGAGAAATGTAAGGAGGAACCACCACCCAAGGACGGAAGTTGAACTCAGACTCGTCATCCAGCACATCAATGAAGCGGGTCTTTGACTGAATTTGCTTTGTAGACCAGCGCATGATCCTAGTGTTGTCCTTCTCATGGAAAATACATCGAGCATCAGCAGAGTTCAGACCTTGCAAGATACTATGGGGAATAGGAGCATAATTTTCGAAATGTTCCCACATCAGATCTTGGAGAAACATCGTATTGGCGTAGCATTAAATCTTCATGAAACCGTTCGAAACGCTGGAGTCTATAACTAAAGAATCCAGGTTAGAATACAAAGAGCCCAGGAATAAGATACCTAGTGGAAGTTGTTCACCTTGAGCCATTTTAATAGAAAAAGGAATTACAAACGACTTCAACAAGGTTCCAGCGTCTTCAAATACGTCCCTGGACAGCCATAAGCACAAGAAAGCAGCAATAGACAACATACCGTCGGGTTCATCAAGAGGGACGTCTTGTGGACACCAGTGTGTCAGCCAATGAGCATAACAACCTTTGCCAGAAGCCTTGTTAATTCTCTCAATCTCAACTGTTAAAGTTTTGGAAACCACTTTCTCCTCCGCTTTCCAAAGTTCTTCAGGAAAATTACCTGTAATTGGAAGATGCAATAAAGCAACTACATCTTCCAAGGTAATAGTGAACTCTGCCCAGCTGCATATAAACGTGTGAGTTGGGATGCACCAGCGAGCAAGAAGAGCTACACAATACCTCATGCATCATGAAAGATATATAAGTCTCCAGCTGTCTGAATGGCCCTGGTAACTTATGCTCTATCCAGCATATCTCTAACACGAGGAAATCCCAGGATGTGCCTTGACCATCTAGAAAACTTCTCTAAGGGTCGTCGAGAGATCTTGAATTCAATCATTGAAGCTTGGAAGAGACCTCGTTCAAGAAAAAACCGGATAGCAGCTCGGGGAGTCACCAATTTCTTTTGAGTAACTGTTTGGGGATTAATCAAAAGACGATACACTGGGGACTTGAGATGATTTTCAGTCTCCTGAACCTCGAAGAATGCATCATCTATGTTTGGAACATTCTTGACTCTAGGTGTTTATTATTCTTCACCAACATAAGTCTCATCCATACATGTTTTTTCTCTGGAGATGTCATCATCTACATACATTTCATCTCTGGAAGAATCATTGGCTGGGGAATCATACATCCTTGCAAAGCAGCTGTGAAATCCACAACAATCATTATTTTAAGTCGTATGAATGCAAATTTGGCTAGATGATGGATTCATGCAAACGGGAATTCCAGCATCTAAAAAAACCGGTAATTCTTAACTCTTACCTCTTTCAATTTCACTAACAGTAGTGATTGCGCAGCAATAGTTAGCGCACAAAATTTGTTCGTGTCTTGAAACCTGCAGTAATAAGCGAAACTTCATTAGTTCATAAAAAATGATTTTCTCATAAAATCATAGACATAATTTTCATAATGTGAACATTCACACAAATGAACTTTGAAGTTTACAACAAGACATTATTTCCTCATAAATAAATTGTCCAGTTTCGAAGGTTACTCAAAACCCACGTCTTGATTTTGCAAAACAATAATTAGCGCTATTTGTTCACGTAAATTTTCAAAAATTTATCTAATGAGAACAAATCCATGTGAATAAATATCCCACATTATATGTCACAGCTACATATATGTACATTAAAAAAAAAGTCTATTTTCCTTCGTATTAGCATTTTCTTTTAAAAACGAAGGTTTATGCTAATATTGTGAAAGCTCACACTTCTTGTGATAAAATATTAATTCTCATGGAAGCTCATACATGAAGTTTTATCACTGAACATAAGTTTATGTATATAAAAAAAAAACCTATATTTTTTCCTCGTATGAGCATTATTTTCTAAAACGAGGTTTATTTCGGTTTTGTGAAAGCTCACACCCCTTAACATAAGATTTTGTTTCCCATGAAATCTCATAAAAAAAATTTTATCACTGGACATAGGTCTATTTTAAAATAAAAATATCTCATAAATCAGGGATTATTATTAGTTTTCAAAACTAATGATTGAACGAACATACGTTTAATAAAATAAGGGTTTTTTCTACAAAACTCACGTTAACATATACACATGTATAAAATTTCAACATGATGAAAGCATGAGCAACTCATGAAATCAGCAAGTTTCAAAAAAAAAAAAAAAACATGGTCGGAGTTGGCCGGAATTCGGCCGGACGATGATTGACGGCGTCGGCGACCAGCAACTCCGGCGAAAATTCTTCTGCTTCTCCTGGTGCTCGGACGTGAGGTGAATAAGAGGAAGGAGGTGGTGGACGTGCGTGAGGAAATAAAAAAAAACACAAAAAAGAGGTTTAATTCCTTTTATACCTAATTTTATTTCCAAAACCTAATTCCTTAAGGATTTCCTTTTTGGGCCCGGCCCGCGAATCCTAAACCAACCAAGGTTCCACCATCGAATCAACGGTTCTACACCGATTGGAAGTTTGCTCAAACGACCATCCACTGGTCCCACACGCACCAAGATCCGGTCTCATGACCTCTTGGTCGGTCATTTGTATTTTCATAATACCCAGTTTTATTATCTGTCGCTCACACGAGCATTATTTTAATGATTAAATCAGCATTTAACCATTATTTCACCAACTGGTCCTCAAGAGACTTTGGTATTTTTGCTCATTCGAGCATCTGGGCAATACATGGTGAACCCGTCATCCCAAGTAGCTGGTCCCTGTGTCACTCTGTATTGATTTGCAATAAATTATCATTTCGGTAAAATTAGGGTTTTGAATCCAGAGCTCTGCAGAAACGTGATTCTGAGCAGATTCAAACACTCTGATAATTTTATGTTGATTCCATGATTAACATTTTTATTTATTTTGCTCGACCCAGCAGTCAGTAAATTAAATTAATATTTTATTCGGTCCTGCTACCAATAAATTCATCAAACGAGCAATATTTGCTCGAACCGGCAATATTCACTCAAATTAGCAATATTCGCTCAGACTAGCAATATTACTTGGATAAAAGAATATTGGTTCAACTATTAATATTCGACAATTCAGCAATACAGTTTGCTCATTTTAGGTTATGATGGTACCTCATCTCAGCAGACATACATTTAAATTCATGAGTTTCGGAACATTTACTAAAACGTGTTCAACTCAGCACCACATGGGCTCATTGTCCCACAAAGTCAGCAAATGACTCCACAATCACGAGATTTCAATCGTGTCACAATGGGGGATATTAACTAGGGTTTTGGTCTGGCGGTCTACAACGAGTGTGTTCACCCACGATGAGAATGCGAGAAAGTCGTGCAATCATTTAGAAGAATCAGCAAAGTAGTGGGTGGAAAATTAACCAAGTCTCCGCACGATGATTAATTGGTTTAACACGATTTCCCACCTTCCCACTCTATGATTCCAGTAACTGTCACACTTCATGGGATCATGGTGTTTTCAATTCCGGCATTATAAAATGTCTCTGAATCCTGATTGAAACAACAATATTAAACAAGATTCGAACAATTCAAACATTCGCCTAAACGAGCAATTTCTCATCAAAGTTCATACAGACAATCCTTAGTCTACACGAACTCACAGAAATCACTCTCAATCAGGAAAAACTCAATTATTCAGAGCATTTTTACGCTGAAATCACAACACACCTACAATATCAGATCACCATTGATCTCACGCATTTCTCATCTTCCCTCCTACAGATCAACCCATCCTCTCTTGTGACCGAATTGATGCTGGAACAGCTATTGTTCTTGGTTTAGGCCGGAGTATTACAGATTGATCTCTCGAACTTAAAGCACTTCCTTCTTGTAGTGCATCTATGTGAGGTTCAATATTTTGCTCGGTTCAAGGAGTATCCACACGGTCGACTCTTCAATTCCGTAAAAACCAGCAAATCGTTTTTCCCCATCTACAGCGGCGTACACTACGCCCGTTACAAGCAGTGTCATAAGGATGAGGCGGGTAGTAAATACAGGGAGTAATGGTGAAACACTTTTCTTCATTATGGAACATCAATTCCAGACATTACCGGTTACCACCTCCTCTCATTTACTCATCCGTTTCTATTTCTTACGAGACCAGAGTACGTTTCACTTCGGCTTGTATAAATAGGTCTCACCTATTTCTACCAGGGCAACAAGTTCAGGTCAGGAGCATACAATACTCAGAAAATATTTGATAGCTTTCCATCTGTTAGCCTCCCACTTTCTGATACAATTCGTAAAACAACTACTCTTCTAGAATTAACTATTCTGGTCTCAACACTTTATTCGCTTCCCTCCCAAAAACCAACCCTTCTCATTCACTTTGTGACCAAAGCAAGTCTGGAACGGCCATTTCTTGGTTTAGGCCGGATTTGTACCAATTAATCTCTAGAATCTAAAGTACTCCCTTACAGTGCATTGTTTAGGGTTTAAATTCGTTTCTCACCCACACACCCGAAATTACCAAAATCAGTAGAAACCGTTTTCACCCTCAAACAACTATATAGACTAAGATTATACATATGTGGTATTTTGAGCTGAGTATATCTCGCTTATCTATTTCTCAAAATATGTGTTGGTAAAGATTTCGCTTTAGCCAAGTTCATCTTTACCTAGTGATGAAAGTCATGTTAAGTTTCAATCAATTTGAAAATTGCTCTGACGAAAAATAGTTTGTGAATAACAAATATATAACGTCCTCTGAGAATGTTTTAATGATTGAAATGAGAGTTTAGACAATATAACCAATGGAGGATATAAGCATTGTTGTGGAAACACATATGTGTATAAGTCCTTATTCCTTGAACCAAAGTTTGTGAACTTTGTTTATTAAGAGAACCGGAGAAGTGCGTGAGCTTCAGTCCGCGAACCCAGTCCATGAACTGGCGAAGTTCTTAAACCTGAGAATTTATGCCGGAGTTTGTAAACTCCATCCGGGAACTTAAGTCTGCGAACCCAGTCCGCGAACTTGAGTAGGTTATGTCTAAAAATGATGTTTGTGAACTTATCTTTATAAACTAAGGAATGCTTTTGCAAACCGTGGCTATATAGTTCATGAACCGATTCGAGTGAATCAAATAATTTTTTCTTCAATTATGTCTTGTGTAGTACATAAATATCTAAGCAATTGAACAACTCTCTAACTAGTTCATTTGAGTCATTTGAACTAGTTATGGTGAAGAAGAATATGGTTGATATGAAAGTTATCATATGGCTAACCATTTGGTTAACTATTGTTGAACCAACAAATGTACAAGTTTGGGTACGGTTTTCAAAATCCCACGAACATGCATTTCATATGTGTATAACAAGCTATGTTTTCGATCTAACGGTTGATAAATATTAGCTTGAATCTAATCAGGTTTTCATCTAATGGTGAATATTGAATACTTTGTTACTAAGATAATATTGATTGCAAACCCTGATTTGAAAGACTATATAAGGGAGAAATCTAGCAACTAGGAAACTTAATCCCCATACATTCTACGTGACTAGTTGTGCTAAGCTAGAGTCGATTCTCCTTTAACCTTTGGTTTCTTCTTCTAAACTAGGTTAACGAGTTAAAGACTTTATTGGGATTTTGAAGCTAGACCGATACTACTTTTATTGTAGTTGTGTGATATGATCTTGTTGATATATCATACGAGTACAATTGTAATAATTAGCTTGAGATTTTTATCTCCGATAGGAAAGATAAAAAGTAATCACAAACATCTTCATCTCATCGTTTGTGATTCCACAATATCTTTTTTCGCTGCGTCGATTAATACTATTGTGAGGTGATTGATAATATTGAGTTATTCTTCGAGAATATAAGTCTGGTTTATCAGTTGGTTCCTGTTCACCTTGATTTATCAAAAAAACGGAAAAAAAACCCGTAGGTATATTCGTGGGAGACAGATTTATCTATTACCTTATACTTTTCTGTGTGATACATATTTGTTTATTAAAGTCTTCGACTTTGGGTCATAGCAACTCTTAGTTGTGGGTGAGATCATCTAAAGGAATCAAGTACGTAATATCCTGCTGGGATCATAGGTGTAGGAGCATAACTGTACCTTGGATCAGTGTGAGATTGATTGGGGTTCAATTACAGTCCAGACCGAAGTTAGATTGGAGTAGGCTAGTGTATGTAGCGGCTTAATACAATGTATGTTTAATCTGGACATTTGCGGTTTCCTCGTTAACAAAATTCTGGTGTCTATGTTATTTCTTTTCCGCATTATATTTGTTATATAATTGAAATAATACATGTTGTGCGTTTTTCAATCAATTAGAATATCCGACCTTTTGGTTGTTGATTTAAATTGATTGACACTTGGATATTTGTCATTGGTACCATCCAAGTTTATCTCTCTTGTATTTAAATTGAGACTCGCAGTTTGTTTGAGTAAGATTTATATCGAGATATAGAGATATAAACTCTTTTATATACTTTTCTATTGATTGAGTCTAACTGTCTAGTTGATTCTCTAGAAAATATATTGGAGTTTGTCCATACAGATTGCTAATTCGAAATATTAGGTGTGGTTGTTAGACCCTCGCTTTTTCAATTGGCATCTGAGTAGGCAAACACATTAAAGACCTTATCAGTTTATGTTTGTAGCGATATGACTCTATGGACAGAGATGTTATCTCAATAAACGTACCACCAGTCTTCGATGGCTCTAATTACTTATGGTGGAAAATTGCTTTTGGAGCTTTTCTTCAAGCGCGTGATTTTCAATGATGGGTATATGTTTGTTGATGGTGGATTTTAGTTCAGGGATAAAATTGTAAAAGCCAAATTTTATACGCTAACATTCTGTAGAGTATAAGGCTATTTGATGAGTGATAAATACTTCTTCTCTTTATTTAATTCACCTAGAATAGAGCATGTAGCAACAATCCCAAATATTATGTGAATTAAACACACAAAATTAATCTAGGACGGAACATGTAGCAACAATCCCAAATACATGTGAATTTTTATCATCATTAATTAATGCATGAATTTCCTTGTATTTCTTGTGCTGTTCTCAGCAGGACTCTCATTATTGGTGCGACATGATGACTGATTGTTGCTCTAAGCAGAGTAACATGAATATCCAAGTGTCAATAATGAGGCATGCACGAAATACCCGTACATGCTACACCATTCTCTAACAAAGAGAATCATCTCTCGGTGTCTTATACTAGCCCGATCGAGTATATTTAAATATGAACTGTCCATATCAGTCTCAGAAACAATCACGACCACGCAAGTTGGCCGCACGATTTAACCAGTCTAGACGAACCTTAGCATGAGAAGGCTATCACCGCAATGACCACCAGCGGGCCCATTAACGCCATGGTCGGTCAGGTACAAGTCACACCCTCCGAACGACCACCAAACACCAGCCTTAAGTTGGATGTCCAGGCTGGTATGAAGTGGCTTGGAGGAGATCATACGAGCAAAGGCTGCCTACGGCAGTCTCAAATCCATCACGACCGCTCATCTTCACCGGCGCAATTAGACGATGTGGATTGCCCCATTCCCGGTTGCATAAGCACCATTATATACACCAGCGGCCCCCCCTCTTTACCTGCATAGCCGACCATCTCATGACCTAGCCAGGCGGGAGCAAACGCTCGCCCAAAGTTCGGCCGGCGTGATGCTTTAAGGGTAGCAGGAAATTCCACTAAGGATCTTAAATTGATCACGACCATCCAACTTCACCGGCATGATTGGATGGCTTAGATCAGGCCTATGACCGTCGGTCAGGTATCACCACGTTCACCACCGACCTAGTGTGGGCCCCACATAGTCGGCCAGTCCATACGAAGAGCATAACATTCAAATTCGTCCGACCAAAGTATCATGCGCGCGACTAACATAAAACCCTAATTAGGGTTTGCGGCATATTATATGTGTCATAAATCGATCACGAGCGTCCACTTTCTCCATCCTGGATGAAGGGTGCAGGAATAGATTAAGGAGGTCTAGGAAGTATCTACATGATCACCGAGGGCCCGTCTACCTCTATAACCATCCGACCAGAGCAAGGAAGGACCAGATGCCTCGATTCGTGCACCCTGAAGGTGGCATGCCACGCCCCTTTGGAAATATTTTGCGGCACAGGATTCCCGTCGCAAATCAATCTCATCCACTCCTCTTTACCGGTAAACTTGAGTGGCCTAGATCACTCTTTCATAGGACAGTAAGGTACGAACGTGTACACCAACATGCCATCTACACGCATGTCTAGTCGGTCCTGCCTAAAACACTTCCCATGCTTGGTTTCGTCCAAGCTGAAGATAGATGCTAGTGCACCTCTTCATAACCCTAATAAACGGTCACATATGAGTATCGTAAATCATCTCGTCCGTTCAACTCTACCAGCTTGGTTAGGCAGCTCAGGCTAGGAGTTAAACGTCCAATAAGATTCCGTGGTGACTACCATCCGTCACTCTACCACACAGAGTGATCGATCAGGGGAGGGATTGCTTGCGCAACCTCCAAACGGTCATTCGAAGATGGCTAGGCATACACCTGTTTTAAGATGCTTAATCCGCGACCTACTCCGTTAAGCTTTAAAACAGCGATGCTTCATCCATGCTGAGTATATTCGATGCGTTACATGCATAGAATGCACACGATATTTCATAAATATCGACTTCCCAAATAACTTAGTTATTTAACCTAGCATCGTATGCTACTTCCAGTGGGTCAAACGATCCACACTCGAGATATCAAACATGTCATAAACTGGGGGATACTTACTGGGGTATTGGTCTGGCGGTCTACAAAGTGCAGTGTATAACGCGCCATCAGAAGAACATGTTAGGAAAGCATGGAAGTTTAGCGATGATTGGAGAAGTGGTTTTAAAACGTGATCGTGCAATCACCCACACGACCCCACTACTCCATCACTCCACTTCTTCCACTTCCTACGAGACGAGGGTTTGGCTATGACTTGTATAAATAGGCCCTTTTGCCTGTTTCAAAAACAAGAGATAAGACAAACAGAAACCAAGTATTGATACAACGTATTCAAACACCCAGAGCTGATTGCTTATATTATTGCAAGCCAGCTTGGTATTATGATACAAGTCATAAACATCCAATACCTTCCCAATCTCAACACCTTCTTCGCTTCCCTTCCTAAGATCAACCCCATCTCCTTCACTTTGTGATCGAAGCAAGTCTAGAACGACCATTTCTTGGTTTAGGCCAGAATTGTATAGATTGATCTCTCGAATCAAAAGCACTCACGTGCAGTGCATTTGTTTAAGGTTTAAACTCATTTCTCATCCACACACCCAAAATTACCCAAACCAGCAGAGATAGTTTTTACCCATAAACAATTGGCGACCACAGTGGGAGATTAATCTCTCGGTTGCAATATCAATTTCCAATTTCATTTTTCAATCCCGATTTCAAGATGGTGGAACTTAGGTATGGATCTACAATTAATTCCGATGGAACTAGCGTTGAAAATACTCTCGATGTCGTCCCTGTCAGTGGAGATGTCGTGCAGAATGTGATACCGCCTCTTCTACCACCAACACCAGCGGAGCGGGAGATATTCCAATAGGCGTGACACCTCCATCACCAGAGCTAGAGTAGTCGCAAACCCCGGAATTTATTCAAATGTAACGCCTCCAGTCGTCATTAGAGCAACTGCCACTCCACCATCAGGACGAGAGACCGGAAGATCCAGAGGAGTCCAACCCCTCTTCCCAACGGTATATCTGATGGTATAACTGGAAGAATACAAACATTGATCGAGTTAGCACGAGTGCAGGAGATTCACACGAAGAACATGGACCTGATCAAATAAACAATAAACGACATACTCAATTTCCTCATCAAGATGAAATCAGATATGAGCGATTCTCTGTCACGGAGATTTCTACACTGGAGACTAATCATCGCAATGATCCTCCTCAAGTCGATAGTTTCACTATGAACCAGAGGCCGGTAGATCAGGAAGTGGCTTCTCTAGTAGAAAGTTTATGCGAACTTTTACACCTCTCGAAGAATCAGCGGGCGGAGACGTTTGCTATAATCAACCAGATAGCCATGGACGTGCATTTAACTACTTTCTGTCCAGAAGACTCAAAAATACTAGACATGTCTGTGAATAATGTTATATTTATAAGAAAATATATGATGGTGGAAGAAGGTCACAACCGGGCCCTACACGTTACTGCACGCATCAAGGATTCAGAGTTCAAGAGGGCCCTCATCGACATGGGAGCGTCTTCGAATGTGATTACTCTCAAGACACTCAGGATGGACAAGGTTTGTACAAGCAAGATCGTGCAAAAGCCTACCTCGATGACATATTTTGAAGGAAACCAAACCAACACGTATGGGTGGTAGATCTCAGGTTCGGGTCAGCAACAAACCCTGGCGTTGAAAACCCCCTTGATGTCAAATCTCCTTCCAGTAACATCGATGTACCACCTGTCAGCATGATCAACATCAGCAGTGTAGGAAGCGTTCCCTCGGGCGTTACACATTTGATCACCAGAGCCAGATCCGCTGCCGCCACACTCCTTCCTGTCGAAGATCGTGATCGCAGCCATCCAAGTTGCTGCAAAGAATTGATGTTACTCGTTTTGTTGATACTAGCCAGAGATTCACCAAAACAACAACCACTACAAATAATATTTCGTCAATGTGATGTTCCAAGCATCCCAGCATCTCATCCAGGAGAGTATAATAAGCTTGTATCAAATCACAAATGCGTGGATTCTAGGTGGTACAACCAAAGTAAGCTACACTTGGGGACTGAAGCCTCCTTCAGGTTTAGAATCTTAAAAATAGTCACCGCTTTACTAGCGAATGCAATGGGAACATATCTTCCACGAGAAAATAAACCCAGGATAATTACATATGGGGAATCTTGTCACGTTGCTTACTCACGGGAGAGCCTGATATACTCAAAGCCCAATCATGTGCGAAGGACGCAGAGACAGATATAAGTAACTATCCTTAAACTAAATGTTTTATATCTATTGGGAATATCAAGTAAGTTAAACCTCTTGGTGTTGAGACGTGCAAATTCCTCAACACCACTATTGTGTTGCTAGGCATACTGCCTCAACATTGTGTTTTCAGGCGTACTGCCTCAACACGTTTTCCTCTTGGTGTTGAGACATGAAAATTCCTCAACACCACTATAATGTTGCCAGGTATACTTCCTCAACAATGTGTTTTCAAGAATACTTCCTCAACACTGTGTTGTCAAGCATACTGCCTCATAACGTTTTCCTCTTTGTGTTGAGATGTGCAAATTCCTCACCACCACTATTATGTTACAAGGCATGCTGCCTCAACACTGTGTTGCAGGCATATTTCCTCAACACGTTTTCCTCTTGGTGTTGAGACGTGAAAATTCCTCAACACCACTATTGTATTTCCAGGCATACTGCCTCAATACTGTGTTGTCAGGCATACTGCCTCAACAAGTTTTCCTCTTGGTGTTGAGACGTGAAAATTCCTCAACATCACTATTGTGTTGCCAGAAATACTTCCTCAACACTGTGTTTTCAGGCATACTGCCTCAACACGTTTTCCTCTTGGTGTTGAGACGTGCAAATTCCTCAACACCACTATTGTGTTTCCAGGCATACTGCCTCAACACTATGTTGTCAGGCGTACTGCCTCAACACGTGTTGTCAGGCGTACTGCCTCAACACTATGTTTTCAGGCATACTGCCCCAATACGTTTTCCTCTTGGTGTTGAGACGTGAAAATTCCTCAACACCACTATTGTGTTGCTAGGCATACTACCTCAACACGTTTTCCTCTTGGTGTTGAGATGTGCAAATTCCTCAACACCACTATTGTGTTGCTAGGCATACTACCTCAACACGTTTTCCTCTTGGTGTTGAGACGTGCAAATTCCCCAACACCACTATTATGTTGCCAGGCATACTGCCTCAACACTTGTTGTCAGGCATACTGCCTCATCACTTTTTGTCAGGCATACTGCCTCAACATGTTTTCCTCTTGGTGTGGAGACGTGAAAATTCCCCAACACCACTATTGTGTTGCCAGACATACTGCCTCAACATGTGTTACTAGGCATACTGCCTCAACATGTGTTGCCAGACATACTGCCTCAACACTGTGTTGCCAGCCATACTTCCTCAACACTGTGTTGCCAGGCATACTGCCTCAATACGTTTTCCTCTTGGTGTTGAGATGGAAAATTCCTCAACACCACTATTATGTTGCCAGGCATACTGACTCAACACTGTGTTGTCAGGCATACTGCCTCAACACATTTTCCTCTTGGTGTTGTGACGTGCAAATTCCTCAACACCACTATTATGTTGCCAGACATACTGCCTCAACACTGTGTTTTCAGACATACTGCCTTAACACGTTTTTCTCTTGGTGTTGAGACGTGCAAATTCCTCAACACCACTATTGTGTTGCCAGGCATACTGCCTCAACACGTTTTCCTCTTGGTGTTGAGACGTGCAAATTCCTCAACACCACTATTGTGTTTCCAGGCATACTATCTCAATATTGTGTTATCATGCATACTTCCACAACACGTTTTCCTCTTGGTGTTGAGACGTGCAAATTCCTCAACACCAATATTGTGTTGCTAGGCATACTGCCTCAACACTGTGTTGTCTGGCATACTGCCTCAACACTGTGTTGTCTGGCATACTGCCTCAACACTGTGTTGTCTGGCATATTGCCTCAACACGTTTTCCACTTAGTGTTGAGACATGAAAATTCCTCAACACCACTATTGTGTTGCCATGCATACTTCCTCAACACTGTGTTGTCAGGCATACTGCCTCAACAAGTTTTCCTCTTGGTGTTGAGATGTGAAAATTCCTCAACACCACTATTGTGTTGCCAGGCATATTGCCTCAACGCTATTTTGTCAAGCATAATGCCTCAACACGTTTTCTTCTTGGTGTTGAGACGTCTAAAATCCTCAACACCACTGTTGTGTTGCCAGGAAAACTTCCTCAACACACCTCTCCTCTTAGTGTTGAGATTCTTCAACACTCACCACTGTGTTACAGGCAAACTGCCTCAACATCTCTCCTCTTAGTGTTAAGATTCCTCAACACCCATTATTGTGTTGTCATGCATACTTCCTCAATACAATATAGTGCTGAAGGCTCCACCACCTCAACACTTGTCTTTGTATTTAGGCTCGCTACACCAACACTACATGGCACTAGTACTCCGTGCCCAAGACTGAAGCGTGCCAGCACAAAGATTGCAGATTGCACATGCCTCTTCCCAAAGGTCAATCGAATTTTCTTGGTAATCTTCTCATGTCTTTCCTTTTTGATTTTTCATCCATGTTTGTCACCATCTAATGCCTACCCCACAATAGTGCAACCATTATGTGATGGGAAGGGGACTTAATGTTGATGGTGGATTTTAGCTCAGGGCTAAAATTGTAAAAGCCAAATATTATACGCTAACATTCTGTAGAGGATAAGGCTATTTTATAAGTGATGAATACTTATTCGCTTTATTAATTCACCTAGAATGGAGCATGTAGCAACAATCCCAAATATTCTGTGAATTAAACACATAAAATTCATCCAGGATGGAGCATGTAGCAACAATCCCAAATACCATGTGAATTTTTAGCATTATTAATTAATGCATAAATTGCCTTGTATTTCATGTATTGTTTTCAGCATGACTCTCATTATTGGTGCGGCATGATGACTGATTGTTGCTCTCAGCAGAGTAACATGAATATCCAAGTGTCAATAATGAGGCATGCACGAAATACCCGTACATGCTACATCATTCTCTAACAAAGAGAATCATCTCTCGGTGTGATATACTAGCCCGATCGAGTATATTTAAATCTGAATTGTCCATATATGTCTCAGAAACAATCACGACCACACAAGTTGGCCGCACGATTTAACCAGTCTAGACGAACCTAGTAGGAGAAGGATATCACCCCAATGACCGCCAGCGGGCCCATTAACGCCATGGCCGGTCAGGTACAGGTCACACCCTCCGAACGACCACCAAACACCAGCCTGAAGTTGGATGTCCAGACTGGTATGGAGCGGCTTGGAGGAGCTCGTACGAGCAAAGGTTTCCTACGGCAGTCTCAAATCCATCACGACCGCTCATCTTCACCAGCGCAATTAGACGGTGCAGATCGCCCCATTCCCTGTCGCACAAGCACCATTGTGTGCACCGGCGAGCCCCATTTTTACCTGCATATCCTACCATCTCACAACCTAGCCAGGCAGGAGCAAACGCTCGCCCAAAATTCGGTTGGCGTGATGCTTTAAGGGACGCAGGAAATTCCACTAAGGGTCTTAAATTGATCACGACCATCCAACTTCATCGGCATGATTGGATGGCTTAGATCAGGCCTATGACCGTCAGTCAGGCATCACCATGTTCACCACCGACCCAATGTAGGTCCCACGTGGTCAGCCAGTCCATACGAAGAGCATAGCATGGAAATTTGTTCGGCCAAAGTAGCATGCGCGCGACCAACATAAAACCCTAATTAGGGTTTGCGGCATATTACATGTGTCATAAATCGATCATGAGAATCCATATTCGCCATCCTGGATGAAGGGTGCAGGAATAGACTTAGGAGGTCCAGGGAGTATCTACATGATCATCGTGGGCCCGTATACCTCTATGACCGGCCGACCCGAGCAAGGCATGACCAGATACCTCGATTCGTGCACCCTGAAGGTGGCATGCCGCGCCCCTTTGGAAATCTTTTGCGGCACAGAATTCCCGTCGCAAATAAATCTCAGCCACTCCTCTTTACCGGTAAACTTGAGTGGCCTAGATCACGCCTTCATGGGACAGTGAGGTACGGACATGTACCAGCATGCCGTCTACACGCATGCCTGGTTGGTCCTGCCTAAAACACTTCCGATGCTTGGTTTCGTCCAAGATGAAGAGAGATGCTAGCGCACCTCTTCAAAACCCTAATCAACGGTCGCAGATGAGTATCGTAGATCATCTCATCCATTCAACTCTACCAGCTTGGTTGGACAGCTCAGGCTAGGAGTTAAACATCCAATAATATGCCGTGGTGATTACCATCCGTAACTCTACCACACGGAGTGATCGGTCAGGGGAGGGCTTGCTTGCGCAGCCTCCAAACGGTCATTCGAAAATGGTTAGGCATGCACCTGTTTTAAGATGCTTAATCCGCGACCTACTCCGTTAATCTTTAAAACAGCGATGCTTCATCCATGCTGAGTATATTCGATGCGTTACATGCATATAATGCACACGATATTTCATAAATATCGACTTCCCAAATAACTTAGTTATTTAACCTAGCATCGTATGCTACTTCCAGTGGGTCCCACGATCCACACTCGAGACATCGAACATGTCATAAACTAGGGGATACTTACTGGGGTATTGGTCTGGCGGTCTACAACGTGCAGCGTGCAACGCGCCATCATAAGAACATGTTAGGAAAGCATGGAAGTTTAGCGATGATTGGAGAAGTGGTTTTAAAACGTGATCGTGCAATCACCCACACGACCCCACTACTCCATCACTCAACTTCTTCCACTTCCTACGAGACGAGGGTTTGGCTATGACTTGTATAAATAGGCCCTTTTGCCTGTTTCAAAAACAAGAGACAAGACAGACATTAACCAAGTGTTGATATAACGTATTCAAACACCCAGAGATGATTGCTTAAACTATTACAAGCCAGCTTGGTATTCTGATACAAGTCATAAACAACCAATACCTTCACAATCTCAACACCTTCTTCGCTTCCCTCTCTAATATCAACCCCATCTCATTCACTTTGTGACCGAAGAAAGTATGGAACAACCATTTCTTTGTTTAGGCTATAATTGTTTAGATTGATCTCTCGAATCAAAAGCACTCCTGTGCAGTGCATTTGTTTAAGGTTTAAACTCATTTCTCATCCAAACACCCAAAATTACCAAAACCAGCAGAGATAGTTTTTACCCATAAACAATGTTGTTAATGGCTATGATCCTCCCTCCGTGGCAGTTGGAGATGTAAACATTCCCAAGAATATTGGTGAATACATCCCTGTAGAGATACTTGTTGCAAAGCAAAATTCCGACGGTTTGAATGCTATCATACATGCCATTACCCTAAGTCTTCAGCACCATGTGTCAAATTGCACTAAGTCTAAAGAAGTTTGGGATACCATAAAAACCGTATTCGAAGGTAATACCAGTGAAAAGGAAGCTAGGCTTCAAAACCTTAATTCCGATTGGGAAAATCTTCGTATGGAAGATGAAGAAACATTTGATGAGTTTAATTACAAAGTGTCTGAAATTGTTAATGCATCTTTTGCATTAGGTAAGACTATTCCTAAAAAGGACATTGTGATGAAAATTCTCAGATCGCTGCCATCTAGATACGATTCTAAGAAGCATGCCATCGTTGAGGAAATAACCTTGATAATCTCTCCAGAAACACGCTGGTTGGAAAGCTTAAGATCTTTGATCATGAACATTCATCCAAATATAAGGATGGTGTGTTCAAAGCACTAAAGGACACTAAATTACTTGACAAAATTAAAAAAGTGTATATCTCTGAAGATGATCACTCTAAGACAGATTCATCAGATGAAGATCTTTACAAATCAGCCTCTATGATCACAAGACAGTTTAGGGATCTTCTATTGAATAGAAGTAAACGGTTCTCTAGAGATAAGCCTAAGGCATCAGTCAAACCTCATAATCGTGTTCCTCCTAAAAATAGGGATATTGATGAAACTGATGATGAGGATATGCCTCAGTGCTTTAAGTGTAAGGGATTTGGTCATTTTGCAAACGAGTGTCCAAATCGTAAAAAATACACTGGGAACAAAGGTCTTGCAACAACTCTTGATGAAATGTCTGACAACTATGATTCTAATGAAGACGAGAAATCAAGTGTTGTACTTCTTGGTGAAAATATTGATTTTGATAATTGTAGCAATACATACATCAATCTTGATATTCTTTCAGAAGATAATCCAACTATTCTGGAAGATAAAGTTGACTCATCCTTTGGAAACTCTGTTTGTAATGTTTCAGGTTCCACCATGTGCCTAGCTGCTTGCACATCTCAAAAGCCTGATCTTTATCCTAGTTTGACGTGTTCATATTGTTCTTTAAAGGGTCATGAACTTTCAAGGTGTTACAAGTTCAAACACAAACAAAGGCACGTCAACAAACTTCAACAAAGAGCAAATCATTTAGCAAGGAAGCTTAAACTTGCTCAGAAGACCGCTGAGGTATGTATGATTTTATCTTCATCTAAGAAGTTAGTTTCCAAGGATATGACTAGACCAGCTGAGAATAAAGTATGGTCAAGTCATTTTGATAGACAAAAGTCCGTGGATTCCTCTCAAAAGGAAAATGGTGGACAAATTTTTGTTCACCACAATGCAACTTGATTGTGTTGTTTTTGAAATCTTGTCTCATGTGCCTAATCAAAAGAGACAATGATTTTGTATCCTTTAGGCTTTAGGAAAAGTTTTTCTTTTCTTTTCTTAGATTTTTCTTATTTTTCTATCAAACAAAAGAAAGGGTACTTTCGACAATTCTACTCTTCATAGGGTTGAGAGTTGGTCGTGTACGAACCTGTTTAAAGGTTTCAAAACCCTACATTACTTTTTCCTTCTCTATAACCTCCTTATATATCAAGACTACTTGTTGAGAAATTTATGATTTCCTCCCACAAACCCATACGCTTATGGATACTCCAAGCATGATGTCTTCTGATGGAAAGGATGTTAATTTGATTGTTAAGCCATCAATCATGAAGGAAAAAGAAAAATCTCCGCTAGCTCCAACATTGAAAAGAAAAAGAAGGAATGTGAGGAAGCCAAGAGCTTCCTTCAAATTCTCAGAAGTTTTCTGATGTTCTTGAAGTGTTGAAGGAGATACAAAAGGATATTCAACAAATAAAGGCTTTTGTATATAAGACTCATGAGATTCAGAAGGCCCTGGTTCGACAATATCAGCTAAGAAGGTTTATTGATATAAACTCCTACCTTAATGAACCTTATGTTCCAATGGTTGTTGACGACAAGGAGTTCTGGGATGATAAAGAATTCTTTAAAGTTCTTATTGCCTAGTAAATCTTCTATTTTTCTTGTTTTGTTTAGAAGAATAACTAGAATTTGGAATAGCCATCATTGTGTCTATGTCCAACGTTTTCATCTTCATGTTTTTAGATTCATTGGTTTAAATTCTAAACTTATTTGGAAGATGATTTTTGCAGTATTAATCTTTATGATTTTATATATTACAATATTGTTATGGGATATGTGTGTTTGCGTCCGTGAACTTGATTGTCCCATACCTTGTCAAAAGTAAAGTCGTTCCATACTGTCACCGGAATCCGGTCACCGGGAAACTATCTCCGACCACCTGAGCCTATATCCGACTATCCTAACTCCCAGCAACTCACTATCCTTATTTGCAGTTCATACACTCACAATTCAGAGACATACATCACAAATGAACAATCTAAACCAATTCTTGGATTCTTGTGAAAATGTGACCAAAAGCGTGACTCGTAACGCATATGTCCAGCGGCCAACTATTGCATCCAACACGTTCTCCCTTTATGATTGACTGAAACATTATGATCCCCACTCTCGGTTCCAAAATACGGCAACCGGAACTAGTACCACCATCTTGCCATTCAAAACTGCGTTTTCGCACAGTTTCTGCCACATTTCAAAACTTGTTCAGGCCGACTCTTTTCCCTATAATTCATCTAAAAAGTATTCATTTCAGCTCAGTCACTTCTTGAAGTTTCACATACACAACATACTAAAGCCTCAACAACCAACGGAATCACCAGTTCGTAATCTTCTCAAGCACCAGTTCCAACCCATTCTGTAATTCAGATCACATCACCTTCCTCACAGCTCCATACAACTGCGATGGCTCAACCAACAACTATGCACCTTCTATTACCATGAACTGATGGCAGCAACATACATCTCTATTCATTCATTCACCAGCTCAGTGCAATCCCTTTCTCTCCTTGCACTTTCCTGTAACTCAAACCACTTGAGCTTAACCAGCAACAACTTCTAGTTCACCACCAATACTTTCTCCTCCTTGAACTGTACTTGCAACTTCATTACAATCAAACCCATTAATATATCCTAGCCACAGCACCATGTCATCTCCGACAGTGATACAATAGCTTCAGTTCCATCACTCTGTAATTTCATACATACACATTCCATCCCCGCCTTCTCAGCAGCAACACCATCTATTTGAGGTAATTCATTTCAGTTCACCGCTGCATCACTCCGCTGCAAACCACCAGCGTCATATCTACATCGATCTTACATCCGACCTTGGCTATCATCCATTTTGTTTCTGCGATCACCAGCAGTCACACAACCAATTCCTGCAGCAGTAGATCTTCGACAACATCATTGCATTTCATTATCCTGCACCACCATGACACTGCCATCTCCTTGCTCCCTGCCTTCTCAATGGAAACAGATACTTCAAGCATACCCATATCAACATCATCATTGAGTATTTAACAACCACCAGTTCCAGCACTGCCATCATATCCATCACAGTCTCGTGCTCACCATCTCCTCCATCTCTTGCTTGCAGGACTAATACAGCTCCACCATTCGGTAACCATTAGTATCTGCACTTCCATCAACAACAAGCAACGTCAGCTCTTTCCCATCATTCCTATAGCAGTTCATTACCACCAATAACAAAATTCATCTTCTATTTCACCTCCTCCATTTCAGCTATCACCACTAGCTCTTAACCTTGATTTTTGAATCTTAGATCTTCATCTCTTCTTCACATCTTCAATGGTAGCATCAACATCATTGCTAATTCATACTCATCTCCTTGTCCTTTCTTGTAATATTCTTCAGAGCATCTCAA
The DNA here is from genome assembly GCA_023529315.1 of Papaver bracteatum. Taxonomy (NCBI): domain Eukaryota; kingdom Viridiplantae; phylum Streptophyta; class Magnoliopsida; order Ranunculales; family Papaveraceae; genus Papaver; species Papaver bracteatum. The sequence goes on from JAJJWX010004210.1 coordinate 1,445,604, forward strand.
TACAGAGACAATCCTCATAACCCATTAACCAATATCACAAGACTCCCATCATTTCTATTACCAAAACCATGGCAGCACATATAGTAGCACCACTACCTGTTATTAATTCTAGTTCCACCACCAATATGAACCCATCTATGCGATCAGCTTCAACAGTAACATCACATTCAGTTCACCACTATTCTTCCAAATCATGTAGCTTCATCTTCTTCATCTATCGTCTTAAATTCATCAGATTTATAGGAATCAGTTCATCTGGGTTTTCCAGTTCTCGATTTATTGATTCAAGAAAAATCACAATCTAATTTCTCCACCAGTAACTCATCTCTCCTTGATAAGCATTTCAAACCCTAAATTCATCAAATCCACTTTCTTTCTTCACCTGAATTTCATCTACTCGAACTCAATCGAACATTAAATCCATCATCTACACTGTCACCTCTTTTCGATTCACAGCTATACCAAATCTGCAGTCTCAATTCCTGTTGAATATGACCATTAAATGGTGCATCCATTTCCCATTTTCTGTTCTCTCTAGCTTTCGGGCAAAAGGCAATGAAAAGGATAAAACATTTCTCGGTCTTAGGGTCGGGTAGGAGGCAAATAGATATAGCCACTCAGGTGCAGTCAATAAGGGCCAACCAAGGATGTATTTTCCTTGCTTCCTTAGACTAAGCTGCAATAGTTGGCTTGGCTCAGCTCCGCTCCGCTCCCAGTAACAATGGCATATGAGATGACGCTTTGTCCCTTCTTGCTCAAAATAGATGATTTCTTATCTTTTTACTCAAAATGACTCCATTGTACCCGATAAACTCAAAAACAATCATAAAATACATATTTTACAAGATAACTAGCAAAGAAAGCATAAATACTAGATAATAATTAAGGTGTTTACAACACCTATCAACAATAATCTGTCCATCATAACCCTTTCGATTGGAATTCATAGAACCCTGCATCTCATGGTTCTTAGACCATAACTTTCTTTCCAATGGTCTTGTTTTATCCTTGGAAACTAACTTCTTAGACGAAGATAAAATCTTACATACCTCAGCGGCCTTTTGAGCAAGTTTGAGCTTATTTTCTAATCGATTTGCTCTTCGTTGAAGTTTATTGACATGCCTCAATTTGTGTTCATACTTGTAACACTTTGATAGTTCATGACCTTTGAGTGAACAATACAAGCACGTCAATTTTGATATACTTCAGGCATCTGAGATGCGCAAGCTGCTAGACACATAGTGGACCTTGAAACGTTACACAAAGAGTTTCCAATAGAAAGGTCAATTTTATCTTCATATTGGTTGAGTTTTCTTCTGAAAGAATATCAATATTGATGTATGTATTGTTACGATTATCAAAATCAATATTTTCACAAAGAAGTGCAACACTTGATTTTTCGTCTTTATTAGAATCATAGTTGTCAGACATTTCATCAAGAGTTGCAGCAAGAACTTTGTTCCCAGTGTATTTCTTTCGATTTGGACACTCATTTGCAGAATCACCAAAACCTTTACACTTAAAGCACTAAGGCATATCCTCGTCATTAGTTTCATCATTATCCCTATTTTTAGAAGGAACACGATTATGTGGTTTATCTGATGACCTAGATTTATCTCTGGAGAACCGTTTACTTATCTTCAAAATAAGATCCCTAAACTATCTGTGATCAATGAGACTGACTTGTCAGGATCTTCATCTGATGAATCAGCTTCAGAAATATCATCTTCAGAGATGCAAACACTTTTACTTTTATCAAGTAATTTATTATTCTTTAGTGCTTTGAAAGCAACATCCTTACTCGACTTAGACGTATGCTCATGATCAAAGATCTTTAACTTCCCAACCAGAGTATTTATGGATAGCGTTGCGAGATTATATCCTTCAACGATGGCATGCTTCTTAGAATCATATCTATATGGCAGTGATCTGAGAATTTTAATCACAATGTCCTTTCAGGAATGTCTTACCAATGCAAAAGATGCATTAACAATTTCAGACACTTTGTGATTAAATTCATCAAATGAATCTTCATCCGCCGTCCAAAGGTTTTCCCAATAAGAATTTAGGTTTTGAAGCCTAGATTCCTTTTCACTAGTATTCCCTTTAAATACGGTTTCTAAGATATCCCAAGCATATTTAGACCGAGTGCACGTAGTCACATGGTGCTGAAGATCTGGGATAATGGCATGTATGATGGCATTAAAACCATTGGAATTTTGCTTTGCACCAAGTATCTCAGCAGCGTCATATGCACCAATATCTTTCAGTACGGTTGCATATTCTACTGCCACAACGGGAGAATCATAGCCATTAACTACATAAACCCATGATTGAAAATAACGCGCTTGAAGAAAGGCACGCATAGCAATTTTCCACCATAAGTAATTTGAGTCATCGAAGACTGGTGGTACGTTTATGGAGATAGAATTCTTGTCCATAGAGTCAGATCGCTACAAACACAGACTTATAAGGTCTTTAAATGTGTTTTCCTTCTCTGATACCAATTGAAAAAGTGGGGGTCTAACAACCACACCCAATATTTCACTTAGCAATCTGTATGGACTAACTCCAATATCTTTTCAAGAGAATCAACTAGACAGTTAGACTCAATCTTAAGAAAGATATATCAAGGAGTCAAATATCTCAATCTCTAATTCAATCTACAATCAGCAAATAGAATTTTGCGAGCCCGATTGAATATAAGAGATATAAACTTGGATGGTACTAAAGACTAATATCCAAGGATCAATCAATTTTCAATCAACAACCAAAGGTTGGATTCTACAATTGATTGATACAACGCACAACTTGTGATATTTCAATTATATAACAAAATATAATGCGGAAAAGAAATAACACAGACACCAGAAGTTTTGTTAACGAGGAAACCGCAAATTCAGAAAAACCCCGTGACTTATTCCAGATTGAACACACACTGTATTAAGCCGCTACAGACACTGTCCTACTACAAACTAACTTTGGTATAGACTGTATTTGAACCCTAATCAGTCTTACGCTGATCCAAGGTACAATTGTGCTCCTTACATCTCTGATCCCAGCAGGATATTACACACTTGATTCCCTTAGCTGATCTCACCCATAACTAAGAGTTGCTAAGACCCAAAGTCGAAGACTTTAATAAACAAATATATATCACACAGAAATATCTACGGTAATAGATAAATCTGTCTCCCACAGAAATACCTACGAGTTTTGTTTCGTATTTTGATAAGTCAATATGAACAGTAACCAATTGATAACCCGTACTTATATTCCCGAATAACATCCTAGAATTGTCAATCATCTCACAATAATCTTAATCGACTATCGAAAGAAGATATTATGGAATTACAAACGATGAGAAGAAGGTGTTTGTGACTACTTTTATATATTGTCTATCGGAGAAATCAATCTCAAGCCAATCTTACGATTGTACTTAAATACGATAGAAATAACAAGATCAGATCACGCAACTACAAAGAAAATAGTTGTGCCTGGCTTCACAATCCCAATGAAGTCTTCAAGTCGTTAACCTATAGGGTCTCGTTAGAAACCTAAGGTTAAAGGAGAATCGACTCTAGAAAATACAAATAGTATCACATAGGGGGTATGGGGATTAGGTTTCCCAGTTGCTAGAGTTATCTTTTATATAGTCTTTCAAATCATGGTTTGCAATCAATGTTAGCTTAGTAACAAAGCATTCAATATTCACTATTAGATGAAAACCTGATTAAATTCAAGCTAATATCTTTCAACCGTTAGATCGAACTTAGCTTGTTATACACACATGAAATGTACATTTATTTAGGTTTGTGTAACCGTACCCAAACATGTACACTTAGTTGGTTCAACAGTAGTTAACCAAATGGTTAGCCATATGAGCACTTTCATATTAACCTTTTTCATCTTAACCATAACTAGTTCAAATGACTCAATAAAATTAGTTAGAGAGTTGTTCAATTGATTAGATATTATAGAAGTATACAAGACACAATTGAAGCAAAAACGATTTGATTCACTCGAATCAATTCATGAACTTTATAGCCACGGTTTGCAAGAATGCATTCCTTAGTTTATATAAGTTTAAGTTCACGAATAACCGTATTTAGAAACTAACCCACTTAAGTACTCATACTGGTACACGGACTTAAGTACCCGGAATAAGTTTGTTTTTAGTTCAAAAACTCCTACAAAAATTCCCGGGATGTGAACCTCCGACAGTGCGCGTACTGGTACGCGGACTTTAGTTCCGGTTTTCCTGAGCAACAAAGTACGCATACTTTGGTTCAAGGAATAAGGACTTACACGTGTACGAATTATCACACAATGTTTATATACTTTCAAGGTTATATTCCAAACTCTCATTTTAATCATTGAAACATTCTTAAAGGGTGTTATATAGTTGTTATTCACAAGCTATTTTTCGTCAAGCGATTTTTAAGTAATTGAAACTAATATGACTTTCGTCACTAGTAAAGATGAATTTGGACAAAGCGAAAGCTTACCAACACATATTTCGAGAAATAGATAAGCGAGATAAACTCGGCTCGAAATAGCAAATATGTATAATCATAGGCTATATAGCAATACGACTTTTGTCTCAGGATATGAGATAGAGTAGATAGACTTTTGGGTGATAGATAAGTTCAAGTCTCCACATACCTTTTAGTCGATGAAATTCCACCAGTTCCTTAAGTAGTTCTTCGTCTTTGTATGATGATCACCATGGAGTCTAGAGCTCAACTACACTTTCTATCCTAGTCCGAGACTTATCTATGAGTAGACTAGAAATCAAGACTTATAGTTTTGGAAAATAAACTTGATAACAAGCTTGAGATAGTAACGCTTACGAGTTCGACCGAGCAATGCTCTAACATGATCAAACAGAACATGATTTTCCTTTTCCAATTGAAGAGGTGATCGAACTGCTAGAAGTCTGGATCCATGATGGTGCAATAAAATTACCATATGCTAGGAACTAACCAATTAAAGAGAAAATAAAAAACCTTCGTTATTTTCGCTTTCATAGATTCTTCAATCATCCCACGAGTGACTGCAGGATTTTGAAGTACATATTCAAAGAAAAGATCGAATTGGGAGAGTTTAACCTGGGGAATGAAGGATTAAACAGAGACCCTCTCCCGGTCAGGACTTCCACTCTCTCTGAACCACCTGTCAAGGAAGCAGTTCAATCCTTAATAGAGCATGTCTGTGAATTATTGTACTTATCAAAGGCTCAAAGGAAAGACATGTTTGCTGCATTAAATCACATCATGTCAGGGAAGCATCTATCAATTCAGGAAACATTCCCTGAACCTCCAGTCACGGACAAGTAAATGTACGACTGAGGACTTCTCACCACAGTCCATCTCAAAGGAAATGAATTCAAGCGAGTGTTGATCGACATTGGCACTGCTGTCAATGTCATCCCGTTGAAAACCCTCAGATCTGCAAGTATCACTCTACAAGAAGTTACCCATGCTCCCATCTAAATCATGGATCATGAAAGAGCGCCTAGGGATGCTTATGGCTACATTACTCTCAAGATAAAAGCAAGCTAGACATGGACAGAAACCAAGTTTTACATAATCCTGGAAGATCCATGGTATGACATGGTTCTCGGACGAGAATTCACGCTAAAAAGATGACTACTGATGAGGTGTCTACACCCCTCTCAGAAGAGGAAAGTTCTTATTCAGAAGATTCAACAGATGTTCCATCAACAAAGTATTTGGAGAAATTCCAAACTCGGATGGAGTTGAAACAAGAGCCCGAAGAAGATACATTAACATTTATCAGGAGATTCTGCACTCAGGATAGTCTTATTCCTCCTCATATGTCCATGTCATCTGTTTTCAAACATGCTCTCCTAGTCTGGGGACTCAATCCTATTAGTAACTCTGCCATTGCAAGACGTTATGAATGGGTAGCTTCACCATAATTTTTTTTTTACTAAGTGGTTGAATCTGGAACCTCTCTGGATTGAGCATCTCACTGAGATATTCATTGCTAAAATAATGTTCAAACACAACAAGGAATTGTTAGAGCACCGCTCGGTAGAACTCGCAAGCGTTGCTATCCCAAACTTGTTTGTCAAGTTGAGATGATCAAAACTATATGTATTGATTTCTTGTGTACTTATAGATATGTCTCGGATTAGGATAGAATGTGTAGTTGAGATTTAAACTACACGACGTTCATCGATTAAAGACGAAGATCTAATGAGGAGATCTTGAAGGAACTTCAACAAAAGGTACGTGGAGACTAAAACTTATCTATCATTCCGAAGTCTATTCTATTCTATCTCCTATTGAGACTAAGTCGTATAGCTATATAGACTTTTACATTATACACATTTGATATTTCGAGTTGAGTTTAACTCGCTTATATCTTTCTCAAAATATGTGTTGGAAGCTTTTTGCTTTAGCTAGGTTCATCATTTTTGACGAGTTTTGTTGGAAATAATTTATTTGTTAGAAACTAAATAATAAGTCAAAAGATGATCATGTGAAAATTTCCTTGAAACATCTTACATGATTTGTGTGAGATAGTCATTTGATGTCGACTCAGAATATTTCGTATTGATCATTCGATCACTTAAAAATTACTTATAAGCTAATAATTTGTGTGAGACATCTATTTTCGTCTTCTAGGATGTTTCAGTGATTGAAATGTGAGTTTAGAACAATTAACCATTGTCTGGATATATGATAAGTGCATATTTCAGATATATTTGGTGTCAATTCTATGATAGTATTTGTTGGGTTTCTTGCAAATAATAGTATATTACGCTTGTTTTCTCTTATTTGTCTTCTATTAGGTGAATCATCCAAAAGAAGTGAACTGGCACTTAATTGTGCAATAAAAGAATCTATCTACAAGTGGAGAAGGGCAAAAGACCAAGTAGAACTTGCTCAAATTTAAGATTTCCTGTCATCATTTTGTAGAGGACAAGAAGATGAAGTCAATGGCGAAAGAACAAAGTCATTCTGAGCTTATTGAAGAAATTAGGAGCAAAACAAGAACTTGGAAGACTAAAAGGGAAAAACGGTCATTTTAGATGGCAAATGATATTGGCACCCCCACTGTACGTTAAGGGGCAGTCTTTTTTGTTAAGGAGCGTACTATTTTAAAGGAACTGCTAAAGGCAGTCGAGTCATTTACCAGGGGGAGCCATAATTCAAACACTGCTAAAGGCACCCGACCTATTTACTCAGTGCCACCGTCTTCTACCATGTAAGCTCAGCAGAACAGAACTTGGTCGACTTTCACAACTAATTCCGTCCATTCCCGTATTGCTGCATTACAACTAATTTCGGTGCAAGGAATAACACGGATTTTGTGTACGAGATTGACAGGGTTTTGGAGAGTGTTTGAGCACGAAAACACCAAGATAGAAAGTGGTTGTTGCCGTTGGTGATGATCGGTGATCTTGATCATGATTGATCACAATAGCAATGGTGGTTGTTGATTGTCAAGAAGTGATACTTGTGGTGTTACTACTGTTGATATCCAACCATGGAAGTGAGGACCATCAATGGAGAAGTCAGAGAAAACCATGAGTTGCAGTTGATAACGAGATTGGAAATTGTGTAGAGCTGGCTGTTTCTCTCGATGGAAGATATGACGATGGAGTTGATGTGGTTATCGAGTGGTATGTGCTTGAGTTTTTAATGATATACATCAGATCACTTGTCATGTCAACGCACAATATTCTCAATTGTAGCTGAATGTATGTCATACAACAACTTTGACTAAGTTGTTAACAAGTTCTGTTGTAACTAGAATAGATACGTATTCCTTATTTCACTGTAAATAGATTATGATAGATTATTCCTTCTTATCTTTGATTTGTAAGCTGTAAATGCTTATCTTAGTTCAGTCGTTTGTATATATAGGAATTATACTGAATCAATACAACTATGCAGTTCAAAACTATAAACTCAGAAAATCTTTATGGTATCAGAGCAGGCTATTTGTGTTGAGTCATTTGACCGCACCTTTACTCCGCGTCACCCGATTTAATTGTCCACGTGTTAGACCCAACGAGGCTACACGTGAGGGGGCGTGTTGAGATTATTAGTCCCACATTGTCTGGGCATCTAAGATCCTGCGGTTTATAATCCTATGTGCCTCTCCACTCATTGCCAATTGGTTTTGAGTTGGATGCCCGTATTCTAACAGTTTTCTTATTGGCAGCAACAAGTAATGGTGATTATTGTAGGTAATGGATAGTGATTGTTAGCAACAATGAAGGTACACTGTTGATTGGTTAACTGGAATAGCTTTTTGGTTGATGTACGAAGTAGATGACACGGTTACCTCAAACACACTCGAGTGGCTAGGTCTTGGACAGAGTTTTTGTGCAGAGGTGGGAGCGTGAGAAGAAACAGATGAGTAGTTGGATTTGGATGAAATTGGAAATCTGTTTCCGTGACCGAGAAACCAGTTGCTCATGACGGGGAGCTCATCAGATATGGATACAATATTTTAAGATCATAATGAAATATTTCTTACGCGACAATGGAGAAGAAACACGCATGAAAGAAGAAACCCGGTGCAGACTATAGTATATTAAGTTGGTGTATACTCAACCTTAAAAGAAGACACACTGTTGTAGATGGGTTCCGCTGAAGTTCATAACCAATTACAAGCCAGGACTACTGTGTTAGAATGCTTCCTTTTGTACCGGATCATCAACACTTGATTTCTCCCACGAGGAATTCTTCTCACCCATCTTTCAAAGCTGGGTTGCACAGACGCGGACGCGACACGACACGACGCGGACACTACAAAATTTTCAAAAAACTAGGACGCGTACACGTATATACATATTTTATTTATATATATAATCATGTATTTATACAAAAAAGTCAAGTATATTGACCCTAAAAATTATAAAATAATGTTACATGTGTATAAATTTCAAAAGAAAAGAAGATATCGTTTGTTTATACATGCCGAATGTCAAACAATCAGTCACTATTAATCATATGGCACAATCAAAATGCATTCTTAGAACAACACATGCCCAACTAAGGATATAAATGATGTCATTTCTAATTACAAAACCCTAATAAAGACCTAAATTATTGATCTAAATGTTTGTCTTTCTTCATTTGGTTAATAATAGTAAAAATAAAGGAAGAAGTTTAAATGAAAATGAAAAATAAATGCATCGGACATGCGTCATCGGTGCATCCAAACCAGACGCGCGCAGGACGCGCAATTTGGTGCGTCGGACACGCGTCGGACACGCATCGTGTCAGCGTCACACGCGCGTCTCGTGTCCGACGCGAACACGGCTCAAGAAATTGAGCGTCCGTGCAACCCAGTTTCAAAGTTTATCAAATGCGATTTTCGTGGATCGACCCGGCTAAGTGATGCCTATATAAATCAGCCAAAGCGAATGGAGAGATAGTCAACTTTTAGGAGAGAGAAAAATACAGAGAGAAGGAGAAAAGGGTTTTGCTTTATATTTTAGGGTTTACCCCTTCCGGGGAAACCAAGATTTTTCTTCTTCTTTGTAATATGTGGAGCTAGTTTTCACCGATTAAGGATGATTTCAAAGTCCTGAGTAATGAAACTTTAATTCTTTTCACAAGTTTATTTTGAGTTTAATTTCTCGTCGATTGTCTCTATTATTTTTATCGTCTAAGATTACTATTGGGTTATTCAATTGGCCATTTGAATTAACCTGATAAGTAATTCTTCTACTAGTATTGGGGTTGGTGATACGTGTAATAGTCACTCAATTCCATACACAAGTAGTAAATCGCAAAAGTCGGTGAGGATTGTTAAGCAATTGTGTATAGAGATGACACTAGTAAGCAGACCGAGCTTATGCGTCTGATGCTAGGATCAACCTAATTCACAAAACGTAATGCATTCGATGGGTTACACCTTGAGAGCTTATTCATGGTGGCTCAGATGGATAAAATCTGGTAGTCGAGCGCTTCCGTATCTAGTGATAACAGGAATTCCGTGAATAGCAGAGCTTATTGCTATTCTACGGTTGGTGACAATAAAAATTCTACAAGAGATAAACAAATACTTTTATTAAGTTTCTGTTCAGTGGCGGCGAATGATTCCCTAATCATCTTTCTTTTATTTGTTATTCTTTTCATTTTACTTTAAACCAATCCCCTTGTTTTTTACTTTATTTTGCTGATCAAATAACATATTAATTACACAGCTCTCTGTGGGAACGATCTTTTACTACCGCTATATTACCAGTTAATTAGTGGGAAATATCTTGATTAATTTGTTGCACTTACGACACGCAACAAATTTTGGCGCCGCTGCCGGGGAGCAGTTGCTAATTGATTTGTTATTTGTTTTAGCTTGTTTTTAATTTTATTTTGATTTTCTATTTCTTGTGAGTCGCCATGTTTCCTTACGGAAATAACATGTATGGAGCACAAGATCAGACATATGATAGTGGTAATCAATAAGGTTTTCAATCTCAAAGTTATGATAACTACCAACCATCTTATATAGATATAATCAAAACCAATCTTTTGGATATGATCAATATTCCACGGAACCTTACGGCAACCTTATGACGGGAATATAAGTGAAAAATCACAAGGATGAGAGGATAGTTATGCCACTAATCATGTTTCCTCTAGTCTTGCAGATTTAATACAACATTATATATCTAAATATGATGACGTTATAGAGGAAGATTCATGGAGATCGCAAAGCTTGGATAATAATCCTAGCCTAAAAGATATTATAAGGCATCACATTGAACAACATGAGAATCTTATGATTGGGAAGAATCACATCGAGAAATTCAAAGGAATTCGGATAAATTATACGAACAAATTGCCCAACTCGGTAAAAATAGGGATGAGGAAGAAGTTTGGCCTCAAAACCAAAACAATTCCAAAATTATTATGGACGACAAAGAATATTTTGAAGATGAGCAACCTTTGGAGATTCCATGTAATAGTGATGAAGTTATTCCAGCTCCGAATCTTAATAATGATCATTCGCCTATTCAAAAGGAGGAGCATTGGTATGACCGTATCGTTGTTATAAACGGTGAAGACCCTAGGATTTTCACCAATGAACTAGATTTCTTGGGGGGGGGGGGGGTATTTCGATTTCGATAATGAGATTGTTGAAGAGATGGAGATTGAGAATGAAACCAAATTGATTGAAGTCGTGGAAGACCCAGTTGAACTTTCTAAGGATTATAATGATGCTGAGATTTCAGTTGAAGCAGAAATTAATAGTTCGATAGAGGACCACGATATACTTGAGGTAAATAATTCATTGTTAATTAAGAAAGATGAGGATCTGATACAAGGTTTGTCGAAACCTTTGCTTAATTTTATATCTATTGATAATTTCTATCCAATTAAAGTAGTTTTCGAAAGAGTTGTTAATCTAGCTTTTAGGAAAATACCTCACTCAGGATTGGAATTGTGTGCTTATAAAGTTTTAACAGATTATTTTGCTTTCAAGTATTTACCACTTGATGTGTTTGATTCAAGAATTGTGCAGGTTCACCAAGCTGAAGAACCTTTTGAAGTTCCCGAATTCTATGTTCTCTATCCACTTTCGAGTGTAGAAAGGACTAAGTGTGGGGGAAACTTCAATAAAGTGATAGATTTAATATTTTTATCTTGTGCTAATATTTTTATGAAGCTGTTATTAGAATTGCAGATTGTTTTCTAGGCAGACTACCAGATTTTTAGATTGTTGGTGTACGGCCGATAACAAGAAGGTCAGGCTGAGGACTTTAAACTAAGCGCTGAATGGAAGGAAACCTATTGGTTTTGTATTTTTATCTCTATCTTTTTTTTTTTAAATTAATTTTCATACAATATTTTTTATTTCCCACCTTTATTTTACTTTGGATGACTTAATTACATTGAGGACAATGTACAATTTAAGTGCGGGTGCGGGGGGAGGGGGGGGGGGGGGGGGTTGGATATTTGCATATCGAGTTTTTAGCCTTTTTGAGTCGATTTTTCAATATTTTGCAAAAAAAAACCTCCAACTTGTAGAGATTTTAGAGTCACTAGCATACTTCTATGTATGTTTACATAGAGAATTATGACTGACATAACTGAACTTGGAAGTGTTAGGGAACTACGTTCAGATTTCTTGCTTGTTAGAGTGTTAAATAATGGATTTAATCATGCCGGTGGCAAATGAGGAGCAGAGAGAAATGCATTTTTAGAGTTGTTGATCAATCATTAGTGGAGACTACCTATTTTCAAATCAACATAGGCACCATACCAAATTTTCTTTGTAGATGACTAAAGAGATTTCTTTTGAGTGTGTGTCACCGTATGTTAATTCTGGGAAGAATGGTGAGCTACCCAACTTCACACCATTTTCAGCACTATTTTTGATCTCTTGAGTGCTAATTTTGCCAATCATGAGGGTGACGTCTATAGACGAAAACCATCTTCTTGTAGTTTGATTTGCAGGTAGCACCATTCTCTCTTTCGCCAACAACAAATCCGTAGAAACACATTATCATCAACAAGTGGAGCGACATCAAAATATACTAGGAAAGTTGAAGACGTTTGAAGTTTACAAGCAACAGTACAAGGAAGAGCAAATTTCATATCCAAGTAAGCAACAAATAGTGAGCGGATTTTTATATACATGTTTAAGACTTATTTACAAGAGCGAAGAAAATCAAAAGATGAGAGTTATTAAATTTTATGATACAAAGACGATACAAGTTGTGAAGATTCAAGTGGTAAAGTACTTCTTTCATGGCCATGTTAATTTTGGTTTCATTTTTTGTAGTTGCAATCTTGTTTTAAAAATAAAAAAAAATAAAAAATAAAAAATAAATATATACAAAAAGATTTGCATTTAGGTTGTTATTTGTTCAATAAGGCCATGGGGAAGAAAAATATATAAAGAAGTTTCAAGCAACAAGGAACAGAGGAATGAGTTACAAATTGTTAAGGATCTACGAAGTTCAAGGATTTATCATCAATACTTGAAGACCGAAGACGAATACCAAAAAGATGAAGATGAAGAAGACGAGCTGACTGAAGAAGTTTCTATTGGATGCTGTGAGTGTGGTGCTACCATTACTGCCGATCAGATGTGAAGGTGATAAGTACTCTTATCCTCGCAATAGTGTTTGATTTCCTTTCTTAGAGATCATCAGAAAATGTCTTTTATTTCCCACGATCTTGTGGGGTCTCCAGAAATAATTCGGAAGGTTTCCTTCCCACTATTCAATGTGTGTAGGATTTCTCTCTTCATTCCTACCTGCACACATGTGAGACCCATAAAAAAGTCGTCTTATTGAGTGCAATTATCATAAAACCCTTTTAAATGAGGCAGAAGTCGAGGCGGAATGCTTATTGATCGCTCTCAAACACGCGTTCTCTCATTATGGTGTGGTTATTTCTCACTCAACATTTAAGAATGAGAATACGTTCTTTGGTATTTCTAACTTCTTATTACTAGCATGCAGAAACTTTATGTCCTCATAGCTCTTTGGATGCTTGGGACGCTGGAACGCTTTGAGGTTGGAGTAGGTTTTGTGGGTATACCTCTCGTAAACCCTCACGAGACTATAACTCGTCCACTAGGGACACCTAGAGGTTTGAAGGCTTATTGCATTTGCTAAGTGCAACCGTATCCTCAACGACATGAAGTTGTTGTATTTGAGTGTAGGTAGTTTGCTCGAGGACTAGCAAAAGCCAAGTGTGGAGGAATTTGATAAGTGCATATTTCAGATATATTTGGTGTCAATTCCATGCTAGTATTTGTTGGTTTTCTTGCAAATTATAATATATTACGCTTGTTTTCTCTTATTTATCTTTTATTAGGTGAATCATCCAAAAGAAGTGAACTGGCACTTAATTGTGCAATAAAAGAATCAATCTACAAGTGAAGAAGGGCCAAAGATCAAGTAGAACTTGCTCCAATTAAAGATTTCCTGTCGTCATTTTGTGGAGGACGAGAAGATGACGTCAATGGCGAAAGAACGAAGTCATTCTGAGCTTATATGAAGAAGTTATGAGCAAAACAAGAACTTGGACGACTAAAAGGGCAAAACGGTCATTTTAGATGGCAAGTGCTATTGGCACCCCCACTGTACGTTAAGGGGCAGTCATTTTTGTTAAGGAGCGAATTATTTTAAAAGAACTGCTAAAGGCACTCGAGTCATTTACTAGGGGGAAGCCATAATTCAAACACTGCTAAAGGCACCCGACCTATTTACTCAGGGCCACCGTATTCTACCATGTAAGCTCAGCAGAACAGAACTTGGTCGACTTTCACAACCAGTTCCGGCCATTCTCGTATTGCTGCATTACAACTACTTTCGGTGCAAGGAAGAACACGGCTTTTGTGTACGAGATTGACAGGGTTTTGGAGAGTGTTTAAGCACGAAAACACCAAGAGAGAAAGTGGTTATTGCGGTTGGTGATGATCGGTGATCTTGATCATGATTGATCACAGTAGCAATGGTGGTTATTGATTGTCTAGAAGTGATGCTTGTGGTGTTACTGTTGTTGATAGCCAACCATGGCAGTGAGGACCATCGATGGAGAAGTCAGGGAAAACCATGAGTTGCAGTTGATAACGAGATTGGTAATGGTGTAGAGCTGGTTGTTTCTCTCGATGGAAGATATGAAAATGGAGTTGATGTGGTTATCGAGTGGTATGTGCTTGAGTTTTCTTATTTGCAGCGACAAGTAATGGTGATTATCGCAGGTAATGGATAGTGATTGTTAGCAGCAATAAAGGTGCACTGTTGATTGGTTAACTGGAATAGCTGTTTGGTTGCTGTACGAAGTATATGACACGGTTACCTCAAACACACTCGAGTGGCTAGGTCTTGGACGGAGTTTTTGAGCAAAGGTGAGAGCGTGAGAAGAAACTGATGAGTAGTTGGATTTGGATGAAAATGTAAATCTGTTTCCGTGACCGAGAAACCAGTTGCTCATGATGGGGAGCTCATATGGATACAAGATTTTAAGAACAGAATGAAATATTTCTTATGCGGTAATCGAGAAGAAACACGCATGAAAGAAGAAACCCGATGCAGCCTATAGTATATTAAGTTGGTGTATACTCAACCTTAAAAGCGGACACACTGGTGTAGATGGGGTCCGCTGAAGTTCATAACCAATTACAAGCCATGACTACTGTGTTAGAATGCTTTTTTTTTGCACTGGATCAGCAACACTTGATTTCTCCCACGAGGAACTCTTCTCACCCAGCTTTCAAAGTTTATTAAATGCGATTTTCGTGGATCGAACTGGCTAACTGATGCCTATATAAAGCAGCCAAAGCTAATGGAGAGATAGACAACTTTTGGCCGAGAGAAAAATACAGAGAGAAAAAGAGAAAGGTTTTGCTTTATATTTTAGGGTTACCCCTTCCTGGGGAAATCAAGATTTTTCTTCTTCTTTGTAATATGTGGAGCTAGTTTTCACCGATTAAGGATGATTTCAAAGTCCTGAGTAATGAAACTTTAATTTTGTTCACAAGTTTATTTTGAGTTTAATTTCTCGTCGATTGTCTCTATTATTTTTATCGTCTAAGATTATTATTGGGTTATTCAATTGGCCATTTCAATTAACCTGATAAGTAATTATTCTACTAGTATTGGGGTTGCTGATACGTGTAATAGTCACTCAATTCCATACACAAGTAGTAAATCGCAAAAGATGACAGAGGGATTCTCTTAAGCAATTGTGTATAGAGATGACACTAGTAAGCAGACCGAGCTTATGCATCTGATGCTAGGATCAACCTAATTCACAAAACGTAATGCATTCGATGGGTTACACCTTGAGAGCTTATTCATGGTGGCTCATATGGATAGAATCTGGTAGTCGAGCGCTTTCGTATCCAGTGACAACAGGAATTCCGGGAATAGCAGAGCTTATTGCTATTCTACGGTTGGTGACAATAGAGAAATAAACAAATACTTTTATTAAGTTTCTATTCAGTGGCTGCGAATGATTCCCTAATCATCTTTCTTTTATTTTTTATTCTTTTCATTTTACTTTAAACCAATCCCCTTGTCTTTTATTTTATTTTGCTAATCAAATAACATATCAATTACACAGCTCTCTGTGGGAACGATCTCTTACTACCGCTATATTACCAGTTAATTAGTGGGAAATATCTTCATTAATTTGTTGCACTTACGACACGCATCAATATAGCACAATATGCATACCAGTATGCAAACTGTTGTAGTATGATTCAGGTCTGGAAACCAAGTTTGCATACCAGTATGCGAACGGTTTTAACTATTAAAGTCCGGGAACCAAGTATGCATACCAGTATGCGAACGGTTCTACCTGAGTTAGGTCCGGAACGACAGTGTGCATACCAGTTTGCAAACTGTCGGACAAGACCGGAGTCTGGAAGTTAAGTTTGCGTACCCGTTTGCAAACTGAGATGGTTTAAGTTCTAAAATTGGTTTAGTATGATTTCATACTCAAGAACAAATACATTAATAAATTAAGGAATGCAATCTTTGCAAACCGTGGATTAATGTTCATGAATTGATTCTTGAATAAGTACTTTGTATAATCATGAATCAAATCCGATTTTTCTTCAATTTTGTCATTTATACTTCTATGAGAATATAAACAATTGAACAACTCTATGAGTAACACAATTAGATTCATTTGATTATCATTTGATCTATAAGTGTTAGATGAATGTGGTTAATACAAAAGCGTCCATATGACTGACTTCGGTTAACTGTTATTGAGCCAACTCAATATACATGTTTAGGTACGGTTACCTATATCTAAATGTAGGTATATTTTATTTGTGTGTAACAAGCTAATACCATCTAATGGTGGAGAGATATTGCTTTGGTTTTAAGCAAACTTAGCTTGAATCTTAAATAAGGATTTCATCTAACGGTAAATATTGATTGCTTTGTTTTAAAGCTATCAAACCCTGATTTGAAGACTATATAAGGGAGAACTATAGCAACTGGAAAACATAATCCCCACACCTTCTGTATGACACTAGTTGCGTACTAGAGTCGATTCTCTTTTAACCTAGGTTTTTCTTAAAGCCATTTTAGGTTAACAACTTAAAGACTTCATTGGGATTCTGAAGCCAGACCCAACTATTTTCTCTGCAGTTGCGTATTCTGATCTTACTTGTTTTATCTTATTAAGTACTATCTTCTCTAAGATTGGATCGAGATTTATCTCTGATAGGTGAGATATAAAAAGTAATCACAAAGCTCTTCGTCTCATTCTAATTTTATTCTTTTTGAGTTTTTGTTTAATTCTTCTTTGAAGTTTTCACATGATTATCATTTGTTATTGCTAATAAGAATGTTTATGCTTGATTGATAGGTCATTTAGGATGCATACTAAATTGATCTAAAGCGCTAGTGAAAGTTAGGAGATAAGTAATCGTTTCTTGACTATTTACATAAGTAGAAAACATGAGACCTTGCGGAGGGATTCCGTGGAGAAATTGTGTGTAAAAAAAACGTTTGCAAGTAGACCTTGATCTAAGAGTCTAACTACTAACATCAACCTAATAAATTCATGAATCTTAATGCGTTTAATTAAATTACATCTTGAGTAATCTACTACTTGATGGTTTGATAAATAGAATCCGGTAGGCGAGAACTTCCATATCCCGTGATACAAGGGATTTTGGGGTTAGCACTGATCTAGCTGTTATATCTATGGTTGGTGATAATCCGTGACTAATAAAAAGTGGAAAAGAACATAACTTGAGTCATTGTTTTGCAACGAAGAACGATTCCTTGATCATGTCTCTCTTATTGATTTCAACTTTATCTTTTTATTTGCTTTATTTTTTTCTTTTACTTTTAAAATCTAAAACAAACCACCCTTTTTGTGACATTATAAGACAACTAAAACCTCTTGCTCCTCGTGGGAACGAACTTAACTACCACCATATTACTTGTTAATTGAGTGGAAAAATATTCACTAATTTGTTGTGGTTACGACACGCATCAAATATCTAGTTCCAAAGCAACTAAGCATAATCTTCATTCTACTAGGAACTCCAACTGGGAAGGACCTTTCATGATTACTAAGTCTGTGGTCGGTGGATACTACAAATTAGTCAACATGGATGGCAAGTAGAACGTGGCAGTAATACACGAGAATTGTCTCAAAGCATTTGACGCCTGATATATTAGACGTTTGAGGTTTCAGGTGTTTGAGGCACGAACACCCAAAATATCTGGATTTGGCATTTAGGATTTTCTCTCATTGTATATTCAATCCTCCAAAATGTTTGCAATATTTGCATTCAGTATTTGAATTCAGAAATTAATCAAAGTTCATTTTACTTAAAGAAAATCTCTATCAAATCCAAAAGAAAATCCTCAATCATCTACTTATCCAAATTCAATCAAAAAATCAAAACCAAAATAAAACCTCACATCTCTTAGAAGTTTAAGGTTCAAGAGATCATAGAAGGAAAATCAAAGGAAACCGTCAAAGTAAGATTTTTGCTCTTCTGAAATTTTGAAGTCACACAAAGATGCTTTCTCCAACTCCAGTTCTTCAGTCAACTTGGTAATTTTGGCTTCCTTCTTCATCACTGCATCACTGGGAAAAGGTACATTCTTCTCACATACGTCCTTGATGGTGTTAATCCTCTGACGCAACCATTTCAAATTGAAGCCTAGTTTCTCATAATTTTCCAAATTGTACTCCCAATCAAAGAGTGCATATTTGGTCACAATGCTTCTAGCCCTAGTTTGTATATCATCGATAACACACAAGATAGATCCTACTTACATGATTAAGAAGTAAATACATTTGGGATATTTGGTAACGACGATATGGCCATAACTCTTCCATATTTCCTCATACATGCTAGCATATCCGATGGGAACGATTAATCCGCCAGCTAGTTCATGATACGGAAGTGGCTCACTGAATGGAGGATCAAAATCAACCCTTGCATTTGGGTATTCATGAATGATCATACGAGTCTCAATCATTGGAGCAGCTTTATTGGAACAATTTCTTCTATCATTGTTTTTTCTATCCCCGGCTCGGTTTCTCCTATCTCTGAAGTGATGGCGACTTGAGCCTCGTTCTCTTCAACAACTTTAGTAGCAACATTCTCATGACCCTGAGGTGCAGAGATGGTGATATCATAATTTTGATTTACCATATTGTTCGAATCATCATTATTGGCTCCATTATCCTCAACTTCGTCATTTGTCACCTAATATGATGATTACATGGGATTAGAACACTCTAAGCATGGAAATCAAAAGCAATCATCAAATTCAGAATTTAACTGATCTAACATCATCAAAGTTCTTCATTATGCATTCAAGACACTAGCAAATAGTGTAAAAGTCATAAAAAGACGTTCTACAACAAGCTTATCTAAGGATATTTTACACTGCCCTGTATAAGACGACGAGCTTGGAGCAATTGGTAAGGAATATAAGGTTTAATAATATGTCATTATCTTCATACTTCTACAATATATCAAAAATTCACAGTAATTGGATGAATGATCAAAAAGTTACAGCTGCAACATCGGACTACATGCCAGCTGCAAATTTCCTGAAAACTTCTTGGAAGTTTACTGTTCCATCGATTTCGACCCCTAAACATGCTCAAACTCATAAAGATTATTTTAAAAGCTAGGAAATTTCCTGGGCATGAGAAAACATGGGTAGATCGCGAAAATCTGATGTCGGATGGAGATTCTACAACGTTTTTACTAAAAAACTGAATTCTGAATTTTCAGGTGACGTATTTCGGCAAAACTTCTCATTTATTCACATGGATTATCATTCATTCATTTATTCACAAATCAGAAATTTTATACTTCTATGAAGATATTAAAAGATGGAAACTTACTTGAGTGGTCTCCAAACCGTTTGAAGGATCAATATTGTCGGCATCACCATTAGGAACATTATTGCCTTCATTCGGTTCCAACTCTTGGGAATTATCTTTCTCACCATCATCCGAAGAAGAATGAGCATTATTAACATCTTGTTTATCCATGACAACAACCTTCTGGATATATCAACAAAAATCATTATTTTTTTTATTCAAGAAGTATCACAATCAATTACGCGAAGGAATACTTACATCGATTTCTTCTTCATCACTAGACTCATGAGTTGCTTGCTCAACCGAAGAAATTCGTAGACCATCAATACTTGATGGAGCAAAATTTTGAAACGAATTAACAAACATTGGTTTTATGATCCTAACTACACGGACAAGGAAAAGTCACGGTAGAAGAAGCAATAACGACTCACCAAAGAGACCGCTGGAGAATTTACACTATTCGGTAACATCCTGTAAGTCCCCAGCGGTGTACTTCTGGATTCTCCGCCCCAGGGACTTTCTTCCATTTACGTGAAGTCCACATTGATCTTAGGTCTCACAACATGACCATCCAGTGGTAAAGTTAATGAATGATTAAAATGCAATTATCATGTCTTTACAAAAATTAAAAGAGAAGTACTTACTGGTGAACATCCTGGAAGTATTTTTATTTTATCACCACTGGAGAGATACTTCAATCTTGGTCGATCAGAAATCATCTCAACAGAAGGAGGTTCTCATACCAGATTAGAGCTTGCAAACGGGCGAGCCTCGGCTCGCCCGTTGCGGGTTACACGGGTCAATACCCGCGGGTTGAAATTCTCCACGGGCGGTCGTTTCTTCAACCCGCGCCCGTAACGGGTTAAACTTGCGGGTTTACGGGTTACCCGGCTTGTTTAAAAAAAGTTAAAATTAAAGCTTAATTTATTTATTTATTGGCCATGTTTAAGCTTGATCATCTTCAATCTCTATTCAACCCAAAAATCAAACACAAATCATTCATTTTCAACACAAAAATCAAACACATATGACAGATCTATTACAACTCTTAACAAATTTCCTCATGAGCACCATTCAACTAATTTTACAGTTGTCTAACCAAATCAAAGAAACATCAAAACCCCTTTCCATAGATCAACCACAGACATACAAATAGAAATTATCTTCACTTCCGCCACTACCAACCTGAACTCACCTCGACTGCTAATGGTTGGAAAAACCACTAATCAACACTCACTGAAGTACCTGAAAATAGACAACATCAGAGGAAAACATGATTTTTGAAACAAAAAATGATATTGAAATCAAACATGATTTTCGAAACCATTACCAACAATAACAACTATAATTCTCAGAAACCCTAATCTCTTCATGAATCGATCAAACCCTGAATTCTTGATTCAAAACAGTTCAAACTCGTTAAATCATACAAAACCCATCTCCAATTTTATCCCAGAACTTCATTTTCTTTGATTTATCCACCTTCTTCAGTTCATCTCGAATCCTCGATTTCATCAAACTCAACCAAATTCGCCTTTTCTTCATTGCTTGATTTCACTTATCAGCGTAATTAAATTTTTAAAACTAAATAATGAGAAGCGTCTGTCTGTAAATCAGAAGAGAAGAAGAAAGAAAAGAAGAACAGAAGAAAGATGGAGGAGGAGCGGCAGTAGGGAGAAGAAAGAAAAGAAAGAGGAAAAGAAATAAGATTGATAGGGTTTTCGTTGTTTTTATATCTTAAATGTACGAATAGGATTAATCCTAGGTGATCCAACGATGAACATTAATTGTAGTTTATTAATTATTATTGTTCACGGGTTAACAGAATTACCCGCGGGTTCACGGGACGGGCACGGGTTAACCCGTTTTCTCACGGGCCGGCATTTCTCCAACCCTAACCCGGCTTGTTTAGACACAAGCCGAGCCGGGTGTGGGTTTTTCACGGGCCGGGCCGGGCAAACCCGCGGGTTTTGGCTTGTTTGCCATCTCTATACCAGATATTGAGCAGCCATTACAAAATTATGCAAACGTTAAAGTTGCTGATGCCACAAGTCTATAAACTCGAAGTTGCGTAGGAGACTCGGTTAGAACAAATGAACATATATTCGTGTCCATTCAAATGTGTACAATCTAAAGAAATTTTAGGTTGGTCGACTGATGGCTTTCTCTTCCAAACATCTGGAACACACTGATCAAGGCCCATTTATCGAGCCACTCTATCATTATTATATTCCTCCACCTGAAACTTTCCTTGTATTACCGATACTAAGTAACTAGGAGTGCAACTCATTATAAAGGATCTCTCACCATCACTCAGGTATGTACCGGATTCCAAAGTGATGTTTTCTTCAACATCATTAAAGGTGGTCAAATGTGAGACAAAAAAAGGAACTAACACCCACTGACGAAAATTAAATTCAGACTCGTTATCTAATACATCGGTGAGACGTGTCTTGAGTCGAGGCTGCTTTGTGGACCAACGCATAATCCTAGCATTATCTTTCTCGGAGAAAGCATGACAAGAATCAACATTTGGTCCTTGCAAGATGCTATGAGGGATCGGTGCATAATTCTTGAAGCGCTCCCACAATAAGGCTTGGAGAAACATTATATTAACATACGCTTCAATTTTCCTAAAGCTATTGGAAACGAAATCTATGACTAAGGAGTCTAAATTGGAGAATAGCTACCGATGGGAAGTTTCTCACCTTGATCCATATTAATAGCAAAGAGAATCACAAATGGCTTCAACAAGTGTCCACTATCTTCAAGCACATCTCTGGAAAGCCACAAGCACAAGAAAACAGCAATAATTAATATATCATCGACATGTCTTTCGTGAACCATATCTCTCGGCCACCAGTGCTTTAACTATTGAGCATAAAAAAATTTGCAGGATAATTTATTAAAGTCATGCATCGTAGTTGTCAAGATGTCAAACATTACAGTCTTCTCTGTTGTAAGTCCTTCAGGAAAATTACCCGCAACCGGAAGATGCAATAAAGCAAATATCCTCCAAAGTGATGGTAAATTCTACCCATCTGCATATGAAAGTATGAGTAGGAATACACCAGCAAGCAAGCAAAGCTACCATACCTCGTACATCATGGTAAATAAATAAGTCACTAGCCGCTTGGATAGACCGCGTCACTTATGCATGATCCGGCATGACTCGCACATGATCGTAACCAAACATACATCTCGCCCATCCAGAATTTTTTTTAAAGGTTTTCGAGAAAGCTTGAATTCTATATGCGAAGCAGAATAGTGTCCTCCTTGCAGACAGAATTGAACTATCGCTCGAGGAGACACCAATTTTTTCTGAGTAATATCCCTGAGATTTACAAGAAGATGAAACGAAGGACTTGGAAGGCGTTTTTCAGGCCTATACTGAACCACAAAGAATTCATCATTAGTGTTCGGAATATTCTTTACCCCGGGTGCTTATTTTTCTTCTTCTTCATCAATGAAAGTCCTATTTATAAAGGTATCATCTCTGGAAGTCACATCTGCTGAGGTATCATCTCTAGAGGTATCATCTTTGGACTTGCAAAGTAGTTGTGACATCCATATCATGTCTACTTCAATATATCATTCATATATGAAAATTTCATCAATGCATTGGAATTTAAACACAACAAAATAATAAGGATGCTCATATCAGCGCCTACCAAAATGGTAAATTTCCAACTCTTACATGTTTATGATTCTACTAACAGTAGTAATTGTGATAAAAGAGTTAATACTTCAAAAAACTTGCTTGTTTCTTCAAACTTGAAAAAAATGAGCAAAACTCATTATTCAGAAATCAAAACTTGATTTTTCATAAAGCCGTGAACATAGTTTTCACTGTGAACATCCACCAACTTTTCATTGTGTGAACATCCACTATTGAATTGTAAAAACTCACACCAAGACAATATTTCATCATAAATAATTGTCTACTTTTAATGATTATTCAAAATAAATATTTCGATTTTCAACAACGAAAAAAAATGTGTGAATTACTCAAGTAAATTTTGAAAAATAAATGAATTCAAACGTGAATAACTCGCGTAAATATTAAAAAATATATTTTCTCTCGATCAAGCGTTCGACTTCGAAACGAGAGTTTATACAATTTTTTGTGAAAATTCATACATTATAGACAAAATTTTATCAATAGACGCTGGTCTATTCAAAAAATAATAACATCTCTCTTATGTTAGAGATTATTGTTCGTTTCTTAAACTAACGAACGAACGAATGTCCATTCCTAAAACAAGGATTTTTGTAAAAGTTCACACATATGCATATGTCTACCTATACAATAATGTCTTCAAGATGTCTCAATGTTCCCTGAGTATACAGAATAAACTCAGAACGAGTATGACGCTTCAACTATCTCATACCTGGATTTTCAAATAATTATAATGATCCTAAACAACATGCATGCTAGTATAGATCCATCATTTAATTATTTCTAGTCGCAAGATTCATCAACTGATTTCCTAGAAAATATTCTATGTTCTTATAATATTTCGTTACTTTAATTCATGGCTTTTTCCAGCAGAATTTCATGGGTTAGTAATAAATATTCAACGTACGGGCGTCTAGGCCACCACCGAGTAAGACTCGAGAAAATGGCGCGAGTGTACTAAACAATAATGCACGAACGAGCATCCAAATGCACGAACGAGCATTCAAAAATATGGACGAACGAGGAAACCTATGCAAAATAAGGAAGAAAAATAATAATAAAAAAATAATAGAGAGGCGCCTAGGGGACCGAGCCCACTATCCGGCCGGTCATGCTGTCGTGGACGGTCCCATGCCTCTTACTTTTATTTTATCTTATTTTATTATTTTTCCTAATCTCATGAAAACTTCTTCATTCGAGCAAAACTCATAGTTTCTCCATATTTCCTCACACGATGAAAAATAATATAAAATAGGGAAGAGTGTCACAGGACCGAACCCACTGGCCGAACGTCGTTCCCTAACCATGGTCGGCCCCACAACCTCTCTAATTCCTTATTTTATTATTATTCCTTCTCTCATCTCATGAAACTCTTTTGTTTGAGCAAAAACCCTGATTTTTCTATATTTCACCAATATTGCTCAAACTAGCAAAAGCCAAAAGTCAAATGGTCACATGACCAACTAGGCTTCTCAAGACAAATATTGATCGCATGAGAAAAGTTCTATTTGCTCATTCAAGCAAAATTGAGAGTTTCAGTCAAGATCAAACTCTTCTGAAAATCCAAAATATTCCTCGAACGCATGTCAGAAAATATCAAAAATTCTCATAATCGATCCACGAGCAATATCGTGACACAGGCATGCCACCCTGACCAACCAAGGTCAGCCCTTTGGCTTGCAAGGAGCCAGTCCCACACATCTTCATAATTTGACCTAATTTGTCTTCTACAGTTCATATTGGGTCCAAACTCTTTCCAAACAACTTGGAATTTGATCAAACGGCCATCAGTTGGTCCCACGACCACCAATGGACGGTTCTATACCCCTTGGTCGGTCCCTCATCTCTCTATAATTAGGTTTTATTACCTAATGCTCATATGAGCACTATTTTAATAATGATTAAACCATCATTTAATCATTCTTTCACCAATTGGTATGCAAAGGACTTTGGTGCTTGCTCATTCGAGCATATGGGCGCTACATGGTCAGTTCACCATCCCATGTAGCCGGTCCCTCTCATTCATTGATTTTCAGTAAATCATCAATTGATCGGCAATCAGTTGAAATTAGGGTTTCGAATCAAATGCTCTGCAAAGCGTAATTTTGAACAGGTTCAAACACCAATATTTTTATGTTGATCCGAGAATCAACATTCTAATTAATTATATTCGGTCCAGCTGCCAATATTTTAAATTATTATTTTATTTGGTCGTGCTACCAATAATCATTAAATGAACAATATTTACTCACACAAGAAATATTGATCAGCTATCAATATTCAATAATTCATCAAATGAGTAATATTTACTTAAACGAGCAATATTTGCTCACACTAACAATATTTATTCAACTATCAATACTTAGTAATTCATCAAACGATCAATATTTGCTCAGTCTATCAATATTTATCATGTTAACCCAACTATCAACATTCATTCGAGAATTATACATCTGTCTCAACATACATGCTTAATCTATGAATTATAGAACATTCGTCAATCGTTCTCGACTCAGCAATATCACAACTCATCGTCTAATCAAGTCAACAATTGACCAATTAAATACATGCCTGCCTTGTAGACTCCAAAATCATGAGACATCAATCATGTCACATGGGGGATATTTTTTTAAGGTTTTGGTCTGGCGGCCTACGGCACGTGAGAGATGTGAGTAAGTCGTGCAAGTGGTTGAGGAAGTTAGAAAAGTAGTGGATGGATGATCAACCAAGTCTCTGCACGACATGGAACTGGTTAAACCACGATCTCCCACTTTCCCACTCTTTTAATCAAACAACCGTCACACTTACTGGAGATCAATGTGTCTACATTCTGGCAATATAGATAAGTTTTCAGAATTCAAGATGAAAGAGAAAGATATACGGGAATTATCACAAGAATTATCAACTGAACAATCACTCTCAACAGAACAAAATTAAAACTTATTCGAACCCAACAGTTCATCAATTTGCAAAAACCTACAACACATTCACAATCCTTTGATCATCATTGATCTCACACATACTTCTCAGCTTCCCTCTTACAGACCGATCCGTCCTCTCTTATGACCGAATTGACTCTGGAATAACCATTTTCTTTGTTTAGGCCGGAGTCCTACATATTGATCTCTCAAACTCAAAGCACTCCCGTGCAGTGCATCTGTTTGCAAAAGGTTAAAGCAATTTGCTCGTTTGAGGAATCGACCCTCGTCTCATCACTTTTCCTCAAAAACCAGTAAATTGTTTTCTCCCATCAACAACTTGTTTATGTAAATCAAATTTTTATTTATTGGGGTATAGTTATTCACACCTAATACTGTGTTGTAATGTTTCTAAGATTATACATTTTTTTTAGAACCCACAATTGGATAATTTTTTTGATAGTGGCAAAATCCAATGGGGGCATGGGGGACCAATCGGAAACTGGAAATTATCCTTTTATTTTTGGATGGTTTCCAACAAATTTATATTGCGATTTTGTACTCCTAATTTACCCTTACTTTATATATCGGTATAATCTTATTAACTATATGTATTTATTTTCTCCTAAATTAATGGTAACACCTTAAACACTAATGGAATATTTTAAAATACCGATAAAAAATGAGTAAATCTTTATTACCTTAACAAAAATATATATTCAAAGCAAATATGTGCTCCATATATATAAGGTCTTTAATTATCTCAAAGACACATCACATAATGACATATTCTAGTGGTTACATTTAATGCTATTAAAATTTTCCTTGAGCGATAAAATATGAAGTTGTAGATGGGGCAAAACGATTTGCTGGTTTTTACAGAATTGAGGAGACGACCGTACGGAGGAGACTCCTTGAACCGAGAAAAATGTTAAATCTCACATAGATGTACTGTAAGAAGGGAGTGCTTTGAATTTGAGAGATCAATCTGTAGTACCCCTGCCTAAATCAAGACAATGGTGGTTCCAAAGTAAATTCGGTCACAAGAGAGGATGGGTCGATCTGTAGGAGGAAAGCTGAGAAATGTGTGGAATCAATGGTAATCAAAGATTATATGTGTGTTGTGAATTCTGAATATGATAAGTTCTGAATGATTGAAATTGCTCAGTTGAGAGTAATTGCTCAATTGATGAGTTGTTGATCTCGTGTTGTCTGTGAGACGAGAGATCGTTGTTGTTCTTTTTCATTGTTATTTCAATCATGACTCAGAGACTTATTTATATTACTGGAATTATAGACACCATGATCCCATGAAGTGTGACAGTTTATGGAATCAAAGAGTTGGGAAGTGGAAATCGTGTTTGAAACCAGTTGCTCATCGTGCGGAGACTTGGTTGATTTTACATCCACTACTTTGTTAACTCCTTCAACTGATTGCAATACTTGCTCACATTCCATCATGTTTTTGAACACACGTGGCGTAGGCCTCCAGACCAAAACCCTAGTTGATATCCCCCCAAGTGACACGATTGACGTCTCGTGGTTAGTTTAGTCAGTTGTTGACTTCATGATTTAATGGGACTATGAGTCCATGTATTTACTGAGTTGAACATAATTTTGTAAAATATTCTGAAACTCATGAATTGAACATGGACATGATTCTCACGTTGATAGTTGAGGCGAGCAAGTATTACTCTGATTTGTTGAATATTTATAGTTGGACCAATATTCCTTGATTTGAGCAAGTATTGCTCATCTGAGCAAGTATTACTCATCTAATGAATCATTGGTGTCGTGACCAAAATAAAGCATTAATTAAAATACTTGTAGTTGAACCGAGCATAATTAATAAAAATTCTGATCATGATATCGTCGTAAAATTATTAGTGTTCGAATCTGGAATTATGATCCTTGGACTCAGAAACCCCAATTGATGGTTTATTTGAAAATTAACCATGGAATGAAGGAGAACCGACTTCATGGGACCGTGGGTCGACCATATAGCTCCCACATGATCATGTGAGCAAACTCTAAGGCCTCTTGAAGAGTTGGTGATTTGTTGATGAAAGAATGATCAAATACTGGTTTAATCATTTATTCGAAAATCCTCGTCTGAGCCTTAGGTGATAAAACCTAATTAATTATGAAGAGGTGAAGGACCAACCAAGGGATTATGAAACCATCCCTAGATGGTCACGGGATCCAATATTGATCGTTCCATGAAAATCCCAAAATTATTTGGAAGAGTTTTGGACTTAATACGTGAAATTGCGCAAATTAAGTCAAACCGTGAAAATACACGGGACCGGCCCATTGCGAGCCAAGGAGCCAACCCTGGTCAGTCAAGGTAATATGCTCATGTCGTCAAAGTGTTCGTATCTCAGTTCTGAAAATTTTGATATTTTCTGGCGTGTAGTTGAGCATCCATTTGAGGAAATATGAAGAAATCAGGGATTTTTGATAAAACCGTCAAAACTTCATGAGATGAAGGAAAATAATAAAAAAGTGAGGGTCGTCTGAGCCTTAGGTGATAAAAGATAATTAATTATGAAGAGGTGAAGGACCGACCAAGGGATTATGAAACCAGCCCTGGATGGTCACGAGATCCAATATGTAGGAAATACCATTAGGTCCTATGAATAATATATTAGGATGAGTCTAGTCCATTTGACCCAGTCAAATATCTGTTTGGTCCTATTTGGTAATATAAATTATAATTTGGTCCAAAAAATATTGTTTGGTCCTACGCTGATGTCATGGATGATGTAAATGTCACCCTGTAGTGGAAGATATACCCTTTTGGATAAGGACCATATATATAGTCAAAAAGTAGGAAAGAATAAATCATTCTCAGATTTACTTTCTCTCTCTATTTTTCAGATCTAGAAAATTCTCTCTCCTTTTTTTTTTCTTCTTCTTTCCTCCTGTTAATGGCGGTTCCATTTTTTTTCTTCTCTTTTTTTGTTCTTGGTGCTGTAAACGACGGCGATGAAGGAGAAGATCCATTTAGATATTTTAGATCGGTAGTTGTAGACGATGAATATGATGATTTTGGTACTGTTGAATACGATTTTTTAGGGTTTTTTTCTCTTTTTTCTGCTACTGTTGACGATGAAGATATGAAGAAGATGAAGATATGTCATTGTTGCTGCTGTTGACGATGAAGATGATGGTGTTAATCTTGATGATGATGAAGAAGAAGATAAAGATGGTGGAGACGAGTTTCTTGTTTTTTTTAAACTGATGCTGCTGTTTTGAAGATGAAGACGCAGATGAAGTCTATTTTTTAGGTTTTTGTATGGAGTTCATTCCTGGAATGAAGTCTATTTTTTAGGTTTTTATATGGACTTCATTCCTGGAATGAAGTCATTTTTAGCTTTTTGTATGGAGTTCATTCCTGGAATGAAGTCTATTTTTTAGGTTTTTATATGGACTTCATTCCTGGAATGAAGTCTGTTTTTTTAGGTTTTTATATGGATTTCATTCCTGGAATGAAGTCTATTTTTTTAGCTTTTTGTATGGACATCATTCCTGGAATGAAGTTTGTTTTTTTTTAGGTTTTTACATGGACTTCATTCCTGGAATGAAGTCTGTTTTTTTAGGTTTTTATATGAATGAAGTCTGTTTTTTTAGGTTTTTATATGAACTTCATTCCTGGAATGAAGTCTGTTTTTTTAGCTTTTTGTATGGACTTCATTCCTGGGAATGAAGTCTGTTTTTTTTTAGCTTTTTGTATGGACTTCATTCCTGGGAATGAAGTCTTTTTTTTTAGCTTTTTGTATGGACTTCATTGCTGGGAATGAAGTCTATTTTTTTAGCATGGAAGAACTGTTACAAAAAAAAAAAAAATTAACACGGAAGGGTATTTTTGTCTATTTAAATATTTTTAAATAATTATGGACCAAAAAGTAAAGGCGTTTGACCAAAAGACTAAACAGACATGGGCCCACCTAAAAAAGGACCAAACAATATTTTTCTCATCCAATATTGATCGTTCCATGAAAATCCCAAAATTATTTGGAAGAGTTTTGGACTTAATACGTGCAATTGCGCAAATTAAGTCAAACCGTGAAAATACACGGGACCGGCTCATTGCGAGCCAAGGAGCCAACCCTGGTCGGTCAAGGTAACATGCTCACGTCGTCAAAGTGTTCGTATCTCAATTTTGAGAATTTTGATATTTTCAGGCGTGCAGTTGAGCATCCATTTGAGGAAATATGAAGAAATCAGGGATTTTTGATAAAACCGTCAAAACTTCATGAGATGAAGGAAAATAATAAAAAAGTGAGGGAATCATGAAGTGTGGGACCGGTCATGGACAAGGCATGGCCGGCCGACCAAAGGACCCAATCCCACATGTTTTTCCCAATTTTTTATAATATTTTCATGATTTTAGGGAAATATGATAAAACCAAGGAATTTGTTAAAATCAAGAAGTTTTTGTTGAAATTAAAGAGTTTTGTTAAAATCAAGGAGTTTCCACGAGATGAGGAAAACATGAAAAATAATAATAATAAAATAAAACGGCTTGAGCTTGGTTGGCCGGCTAGGGCCCGGTCCGGTGCGGTTTTCCTAATTTTATGTATTATTTCATGATTTTAGGAATTTTCATAATTTGAAGGAAATATCATGAAATCATGCTTCAAAAAAGAAAAAATAATCATGAAATCAAGGAATTCCATGGGACCAAGGAAACATGAAAAATATAATAATAATAATAAAATGAGACGTGTGGGGCCAACTAGGGCTTGATCGGCCGGCTAGGGTCCGGTCATACGGGTTTCCCTAATTTTATATTGTTTTTCATGGGATCAAGGAAATATCATGAGATTAAGGAGTTTTCATGAAATTAGAGAAATAATAATAAAATAATGAGGAACCATGAGGTGTGGGTCAGTTGGGATCAAGACATGGCCGGTTGGCCAATGATCACGACTCTACTATATTTCTTTAATTTTATATTATCTCTTTGGTGTGAGGGAAACACCATGAAACTGAGGAGTTTCCTCAAAACGAAAGATATTTGTTCAAGTGAAAGAATTTTCATGAACTCAAGGAAAATAACAAAAAATATGATAAAAATATAAAACTGGCGTGGGATTGACCACAGCACGTCCGGCCGGTCAGTGGGCCCATGCTCCCAGCGCCTTGGTCAATTTTTAATTATTTATTATTCTCCTTCCTACTTTTCATAGGTTCATCGTCTCGTCGAATTTTGAAATACTTGTTCGTACGGTGATTGTTAGTGCATCATCGTCGAGTACACTTGCACCATTTGAGTCGGGGCTTACTCAGAGGTAGCTTAAATGCCCGTGTGTTGAATATTTATTATTAACCCATGGAATTCTGCTGGGAAGAACCATGGATTGAAGTAACGAAATATTATAAAAGTATTTGAATATTTTCAGAAATTCAGTGGATGAATCCAAGAATTTAAGAATAATTAACTAATGGATCTATACTAGCAGAGCAAGCTTTCTAGGAGCATTAATTATTCTGATGTGAGCTTGTTGGAGCTTCATATCCTTTATATAGTCAGGGAAAACTGTTGTTTGTATCCCGAAGACGTTATCGCTCTATACTAGCAGAGCAAGCTGTATAGAAGCCGTCAATCTCGTGATTCTATATAGAAATAATTACTGAAGTGTTCAGTATTCATGAGATATGACGTTGTCCAGCCGAGAGACTACATAGCATGTACTCTGAGAGACAGTATTCTAAGTCAGAGATTTGATAAGAGACCCGTATCTCAATACTCACATCTGATTGCTGGATCAGAAGTTCGTATAATTATGGGTTTACGATTTTAGACTTTGTCGAAAATCCACCATCTACATTAAGTTCCCTGCTTAGTGAGGAAAGTTGTGTTCCTCAGTCAGCATTGAATGGTGATTTTCTGATCATAAACAATATCAGTAATTGAACTTAGTCGTAAGTTAAGATATTACCGGATTATTTCGATAGTACGAGCATACCATGACTTGAATGAAGATCCCAGTGGCATGATAGAGCGTCATTCGGTGAACATAAATTGGTGTTGAACCACTGGTTTGGACGACGGGACCTTGGTCGTTTATGATTCGTGGGCCGGGCCCAATAAGGAAATCCTTAGAAAATTAGGTTTTGGAAATAAAATTTGTATAAAAATAATTGTTCCACTTTTTTTTTTAATTTTCCCACAACCAGAACCTTCATCACCTCTCCTTCACCTTCATGCCAGCAGAAGGAGGAGAGGAAAAAAATTTTGCCGGAGCGCCGCCGTCCGATCACCGTCCAGTCAGCTTCCGGCCGACGCCGACCAGGTTCTTTTTTTTTTTTTTTTTTTTTTGATGTTTGCTGATGTACATGATTTTTATGAGTTGTTCATATCCTGATCATGATAAAGTTATACACATATGCATATATGAGCGTGGGTTTCATCGAAAACCCTCGTTTTTTGAAAACGTATGTTCGTTTGATCGTTAGGTTTTGAAAACTAATAATAATACCTGATTTAAGAGAGATTTTTTTTTTGTATATGAATATTTAGTTCCAGTGATAAAACTAAGTTTATGAGCTTTCATGTGCGTCAAATTTTTATCGTGAAAAGATGAATTTTCACAAAACCGAAATAAACCTTCGTTTTAAAGCATGACGATGATACGAAGAAAGAGTTTTTTCTTCTTCATGTATATATATGAACTTGAGTCCAGTGATAAAATTTTGTTTATGAGCTTTCATGTAAACCAAAACTTTATCTTATAATGTGTATGTTTTCACAAAATTGGAATAAACCTTCGTTTCAAAGACGTATGACGATACGAAGGAAAAGATTTTTTTTATAAAACCATGGTCTATTCATGGATTTTTTATGAAAACGTGGAGTGTCCACAAAATTTTATTTTTTCGTGAGCCTTGCTCACATCGAAGAATTTTATTTTTTATTTACGTGAGTAAATCACGTTTTTTTTTTGTATATACAAATATATATTATTTTCTTTAAAATCAAAACTTGAGTTTTGTGTAGCATTACTTATAAGTAAACAATTATTAATGATGAACTAATGTTTTAGTTTTCATAATTCCATGGTGAATGTTCACACAGTAGAAATATTCATGATTTTATGAAAAATCTGAATTTTTGAACGTTTTTTGTAGGTTCGAAGAGACGAACGATTTTGGAGTGTTAACTCTAGCATTACTATCACTACTATTAGTGGAAGTGTAAAAGGTAAGAGTCAAGAGTTACCGGTTTGTATATGCTTGCATGAGCATTTTTCCAATTACTTCATTCCACTGATGTTTGTATGATGTACTGAAGCGGAGCATTGTGTGCATGTTACAGCTACTTTGCAAGATGTCCGATTCACAAACCAATGATGCTTCCAGAGATGATATGTGTGTGGACAATGATGCTTCCAGAGAAGGTTCACACATAGATGATGATGCCTCTAGGGATGATTCATGCACGGAAGAGACTTCCATTGGCGAAGATGAAACTCCTAGAATTAAGAACGTTCCGAACATAGAGGATATATTCTTCACAGACAAAGAGCCTGAGAAGCGCCTCAAAACTCCAGCATTTTGTCTTCTGATAAACCCCAGAGAGGTTACTCAGGAGAAGTTGGTGACTCCTCAGGGAGCTATTCGGTTTTTCCTTGAGAAAGGATATTTTTCTACACCAGTGATTGAGTTCAAGCTTTCTCGATGGCCCTTGGAAAAGTTTTCTGGTTGGTCGACGTACATGCTGGGTTTTCCTTGAGTTCAATCCAAGTTGCATGACGCACGAGTAATACAAGCTATTCAAGCTTCTGGAGATTTGTTCATCTTCCATGATGCGCGAGCTATTGTAGCTCTACTTGCTAGATGGTGTATTCCAACTCACTCTTTCATATTCAGATGGGGAGAATTTACCATTACTTTAGAAGACGTGGTTGCCTTGTTGCATCTTCCAATCATAGGCAATCTTCCTGGAAATATTTCTTCAGAGGAAAATGCAATCTCTAACATCTTGACAACCATAATGGAGGAGATTAATAAGGCATCTGGCAGCAAAGGTTGTTATGCTCATTGGATGATACACTAGTGGCCAAGGGAATTTTTGTCCGAATTTGCCAGTTGACGGTACGTTATACATCAATGCTTTCTTGTGTTTATAGCTGTCCAGAGATATATTTGAGGATGCTGGAAACTTGTTGAAGCCGTTCATGATTCCTTTTGCGATTAAGATGGCTTAGGGTGAGCAACTTCCAATAGGTAGCTTGTTCTTGGGCTCTCTGTATTCTAACTTGGACTCCTTGATTATAGACTCCAGTGTCTCAAATGGTTTTGTGAAGATTGAATGTTATGGCAACACAATGTTTCTTCAATCTTTTATGTGGGAGCGTTTTAAAAAATTATGCACCCATTCCACGGATTGTCTTGCAAGGATTGAACACTGATGCTCGCTATGTCTTCTCTGAGAAATCTAATGCCAGAATCATGCGCTGGTCCACAAAGCAACCTCGACTGAAAACCCGCTTCATCGATGCCTTGAATTGTGAATCTGAGTTCAACTTCCGCCCATGGGTATCAGTTCCCTCTTATATCTCTCAATTGAAAACCTTTAATGATGAAGAGAGTATGACTTTAAAATCTGGTATTGATTTGGATGACGGCGAGGGATCCTTCATGTTGAGTTACACTCCCGGTCATCTGGTATCCATAATTCACAGCGAATTCTTGGTGGAAGAATATAATATTGATAGGGCAGCTCGGAAAATGGGTATGGATCAATGTGTTCAGACTTTTCAAAGAAGAAAGCCTTCAGTTAAACAACTCATGACTCGTCTGGACCGTACGCATGTGGAAGGAAGTGAATTCTGTTCCCCAGTTCTGATAGAGTCACGTATGTAACTCCGGGTTACATAGAATTTTGGGATCAATAGCTCAAGCGTTTACTTGATTTCGTGAGAGATGCTCAACTTTTAATGAAAGACCGTCCTTCTCCTGAGATGATTTCTACTAGAGCAAGATTGAAGCATTTTCCTGGTAGTGAAAAACGGAAAGCATCTCTAGGGTGTTCACGAGTAAGTATTTTTTGTGGAGTCTTCATAATACCAGGGTGATTATGTTCTGATTATTGTGTCAAAATTTCTTCACAGGATGGTCGTAATGTAAGGCCACGAGTCGATGTAAACCTCTCAGAAACTGAAGTGACTATTCATGGTGGAGAGGGCAGGAATAAAAATTATAAGATGTTACCTAACACCATAGAGTCCCCAGTGATTTGTTTGGTGAGTTATCAATATCTCTTGCATCATGACTTCTTCTCATCCGTATAATTAGGAGACAGTTTCTAACTCAGGTGTTGAAGAAGAAGCTGAACTAAGTATTTCTCCATGTAGCAAATTATGATGCTTGGTATACAAAATGCTAATTGCTGAGAATATATCCAGGAGGATGCTTCCATGAAAATGAATAATACTGGTGACGCTCGCTCGAAATATGGCGATGAAGAAAACTCCCAGAGTTCAAAACCAAATGAAGGTAATGGAGTTGTTGACGTTGGTGCGAGCAATTCTGATTCCTTGAACGCTTCGGAAACCACCCAAGTAAGTATTTATCTTGTATTTCATCCATAAAAGTAAAAACTTTCTGATCTATGAGTGAATGAATGAGAATGTATGTGAACATATGACAAGTTTTGCCGAAAATACGTCACCAGAAAATTCAGAACTCAACATTTTAGGAAAAACGATGTAGAATCTTCGTCTGCTGTCAGATTTTCATGATCCTCATATGCATCCTTAAGCCCAGGAAATTTCCAAGCTTTCACTCAGAAGCTTTTTAAGTTTTGAGCACGTTCAGGGGTCGAAATAGACAAAACAGTAAACATCCATGAGACTTTCAGGAAATTTTCAGCTGTCGTGTAGTCCCGAGTTTCGACCACATCTTTTTGCTCGTTCATCCGATTGCTATGAAATTTTCACATGGAATAGAATGATATATAACTCAACCCTTGATTCTTCACCAATTGCTCCCAGTTCGTCGTTTTGTACATGGCAATGTAAAGTCTTCTCAGGCGAGCTTGTTGTAAAACGTGTTTTTTTATGACTTTCACGTTATTTGCTGACATCTAGCATGTATAATAAAAGATTTTGATGATGTTAGACCACTTGTATGATGTATTTCATGATTTTATTTGGTTTCATGCTTGGATGATCCTAATCTCATGTAATCTTCGTATTAGGTGCAAAATACCGAAGTTGAGAATGAAGGAACCCAAAATGACGAAACGAGTGATCCTGAGGTCATTGATAAGGAGGAAACCATCCCTGAACTTCAAGGCCATGAGAGTATTGCTGTTGAAATAATCAATAAAATTGAGACTTCGATTTTTATTGCTTCAGTGACGAAAGGAACTGAGTCGCTAGTAGAAGAGGCTGAAGAAACTGTTGTTGCAGAAGTTGCTCCAATAATTGAAAACCATATAATTGTGCATGAATACCCAAGCGCAGGAGTTGATTTTGATCCTCCGTTTGATGTATCATTCCCTTACCACAGACTAGTTGGTGGATTTGGCGTTCCCATTGGATATGCCAATTTGTATGAGAAAATATGGAAGAAATTTGGTCACATCATCGTTACTAGAGACCCAAAGCGTGCTTATTCTTTAACAATGCAGGTAAGTGTTATCTTGTGTGTTGTAAATGATATATGCACTAGGGCCAGGAATACTGTGACTCCAGATGTACTCTTCGATTGAGAGTTCAACTTGGAGAATTCTGAAAGACTTGGCTTCAATGTGAAGTGGCTTCGTAAGAAGATGGATGCTATTAAGGATTCATGTGAAAAATAACATACCCTTTCCCAATGATGCTATGATGGAGAAGGAAGACAAGATCACCAGGCTGACTGAAGAGTTGAATAAGGAGAAGGTAGCTTTGCAGGCTTTGAAGGATGCAGAGGCGCAAAAATCTTTCTTCGCTGATTTTCTTTGATTTATTTTCCATACTCTCTTGAACTTCTGATAGATGTGAGGTTTTATTTGGGTTTTGATATTATGGTTTTGGATTGGTAGACGGTTAAGGATTTGATAAAGATTTTCTTTTAAGAAATATGAACTGAATTTTGATAAATTGCTGAATTCGAATACTGATTGCAAGTATTGCAAACATTTTGGAGGAATTGAAATACAATGAAAGAAAATGCTAAAATTCCAAATCCAAACGTCATGAATGCTTAGACGCCCAGTACCTCAAATATAAAAAAACTTCAGACAAACGCCTTAAGCCAATTCTCATGAATTACTGGTAGGGTTCGTCCATATGTGTTGATCAACTTGTAATATCCTCCAGTTATGGAATTAGCAACCATAAATGGTCCTTCCCAATTAGAGTTCCTTGCCGAGTAAAGGTTGCGCTGGACTGCTTTGAGAACTAAGTCTCCTTCATAGTATTTGTTGGTTTTGGTCGTTCGTGCCTTGAATATCTTTTGTTGTTTCAGAATTCTTTGTGTGGTGCGGCTCCACAGTTGTGGCACATATGGACACTCACGCAGGAGGGAGTATCCCTCGTAATGCCTGTCATGCTTGGCCACATCTTCCACAATGAATCGCCTGATTGGATGATCAACTTGAGGACATTCCGGACTTAACCATTGGGTGAAATATTGTTGTGGCGAGATGATCCACTCATAGAATTTTGCAATTACTAAATTATTTATGGAGTGAAGCCCTTGGACCAAAGTAGCATATTTGAACATTGGTAATATTGGAGCATGAAGAGGAATAAGACTTGCCTGAGCTCAAAACCTTTTGACAAAGGCATGTGGACTCTCTCCGGGTTCTTGCGCAAGTCCCATCAAGGTTTCAACTTCCTTCAGATGCTCAAATGGTGGGTTATCCTCCGTTTGTTCTTCCGACTCAGAGTTTATGTCAGTAATAGAGTGTGCTGAAGGAATTAAGGTTAGCCTTCCAGTATGGATCCAAGTCCTTCCAAGGATCATGTCATATTTAGGGTCTTCCCGGATTATGTAAAACTTGGTCTCAGTGCAGACCAAACTTTCTGTAACTTTGAGAGTGATGAAGCCATATGCATCTCTGGAAATCCCTTCATGATCTCTGTTTGCTATGGGAGTGTGAGTAGCCTCTTGTCGAGTAATACCAGCAGCCCTAAAAGTTTTCAAAGGGATGATGTTGACAACAATACCAACATCAACAAATGCCCTTTTGAATTTATTTCCATTAATGTGCACTGTGGTGAGCAGTCCCCAGTCATACATTTCTTTGTCAGTGGATGAAGCTTCAGGAGGTACATATGGAATCAGTAGGCGTTTCCCGGAAACTATGTGATTCAAAGCCGTAAACATGTATCCCCTTTACGCTTTCGACAGATAGAGAAATTCGCAGACATACTCTATCAATGACTGAACTTCTTCCTTGACTGGCGCTTCAGAAATAGAGAAAGTCTTGACAGGGAGAGGATCTTTGTGCACTCCTTCGGCTCCAAGATTAAGTTCTCCTAACTCAACATTTTCTCTGATTATGCGTTTCAAAGTCTTGCAATCACTTGTGGGGTGGCTGACAAACCTATGGAAGCGACGATACCGAGGATTTTACATGGCCTCTTTGGTTGGTTCCTTTTTTACATATGGAAATTTGATTGCACCATCTTGAATCCAGGCCTCTAGCAATTCGATGACTTCTTCAATAGAGCAAGAAAGTCAGGTTCTTCTGGGTCCTCTGTATGCTGAGTAGAAGTTTGCACGTTATCCTTATTTTGTGCCATTGTAGGGGTGGAAGAAGTATGCTTGCACTGTGGCTCAGCTTTCCGTTTGCTCCCTTATGTGACAACATTTGTGGAAGGCTGCAGGTTGTACTGCTTGTTGATCAGATGTCTGCTCCCTCGAGTGTCTCGTGCTTCTTCGGTCTTTGTAGATTTTGCTCTTTCTAACAGAGCAGGTGCAGTAGTTGCCGACCTCTTCGCGGCTTCGTGGAGCTCTGAGAAAGTATGGAATCGGAGATTCTCCAGTAGGGCTCTGTAGACCGGGAGCATGCCATTAACGCACAAATATACCAGTTATTGCTTCGTGACATTTGGGTCATGACAATCCAGGGCTTGGACTCTGAATATTTTCACATAGTCATTGGGATTTTCACTGACTTTCTGAAACATCCTTCCAAGATCAAAGAGAGTGACTTTCTCTGACACAAAGAAGTACTTCCTATAGAAGGCGTTAATCATTTCTCCCCAATTATTGATAGTTCCAAGTGCAATGTTGTTATACCAAGTGTATGCCCTGCCTTTCAGAGATTTTAAAAATTCCTTGAGACGAACAACATTGTTATGCTCATGTTCTCCCAAGGCTTCAAGGAAGCGAGAGACGTGTTCTCGAGCATTGTCGGTCCCATCACACAGAGTGAAAGTTGGAGAAACGTAACCTTTAGGAAGGGGAATCCTTTGCGTCGCAGTAGGATAAGGGGGTTGGTGACGATGGACGTGTGATGTCTTGTCTATTCCATAATTCTCCAGAAGATGCTCCAAGTCTTCCCGGGTGATGAAGTTTGATGATTCCTTCATTGACGAATTGCCCGCAGCTTTGTTGCTTTCGCCGTCATCCACTGTGTGAATTGGAATTACCTCAGGATCAACAACATTTGAGGACTTTTCCTTCTCTTTCCCTTTTTATTGAGTTTTCTATGACAATTTGTCAGTAAGGGTCTTCAGATGGTCAAATAATTTCTGCTGTGTTGCAGCCATATCCGTCTGATTCTTTGCAAGAGTCTCTTGCGCTTTGATAAGATCAGCAATGGTAGGTGGTGGACTTCCTCTGACTTTTTCAGGGTGTCGGCCGAACAGACAATGACCTTTCGTGTTGGCGTGAGGAGGATTAATGTCACCACCATCAGTGTTAGTGGCCGGAACAGTTTCCGGGATATTTTCATTGTTGTTGGTGCCAGCGATATTTGCGTTAGGATTTGTAACCGATCCTGACCTAAAACCAACCATCTTGTGAAAATGAGAGATTTCAACCGAGAGAATGATCTCCCACTGCGGTCGCCAATCTATAGATGGGGCAAAACAATTTTCTGGTTTTCACGGAATTGAGGAGACGACCGTACGGAGGAGACTCCTTGAACTGAGCGAAATGTTCAAACTCATACAGATGCACTGTAAGAAGGGAGTGCTTTGAATTCGAGATATCAATCTGTAGTACCCCGGCTTAAACCAAGACAATGGCCATTCCAAAGTAAATTCGGTCACAAGAGAGGATGGGTCGATCTGTAGGAGGTAAGCTGATAAATGTGTGGAATCAATGGTAATCAAAGATTGTAGGTGTGTTGTGAATTCTGAATATGATAAGTTCTGAATGATTGAAATTTCTCAGTTGAGAGTAATTGCTCAATTGATGAGTTGTTGATCTCGTGTTCAATCATGACTCGGAGACTTATTTATATTGCTGGAATTGTAGACACGATGATCCCATGAAGTGTGACAATTTATAGAATCAAAGAGTGGGGAATTGGAAATCGTGTTTGAAACCAATTGCTCATCGTGCATAGACTTGGTTGATTTTCCATCCACTACTTTGTTAACTCCTTCAAATGATTGCACAACTTGCTCACATTCTATCGTGTGTTTGAACACACGTGGCGTTGACCGCCAGACCAAAACCCTAGTTGATATCCCCCCTAAGTGACATGATTGACGTCTCGTGGTTAGTTTAGTTAGTTGTTTACTTCATGATTTAATGGGACAATGAGTCCATGTATTTACTGAGTTGAACATGATTTTGTAAAATGTTCTGAAACTCATGAATTGAATGTGGACATGATTCTCACGTTGATAGTTTAGGCGAGCAAGTATTACTCTGATTTGTTGAATATTGATAGTTGGACCAATATTCCTTGATTTGAGCAAGTATTGCTCATCTAATGAATCATTGGTGCCGTGACCAAAATAAAGTATTAAGTAAAATACTGGTAGTTGAACCGAGCATAATTAATAAAAATTCTGATCATGAGATCGTCGTAAAATTATTAGTGTTCGAATCTAGAATTATGATCCTTGGACTCAGAAACCCTAATTTGATCAATTGATGACCAATTGATGGTTTATTTGAAAATTAACCATGGAATGAAGGAGAACCGACTTCATGGGACCGTGGGTTGACCATTTATCTCCCACATGCTCGTGTGAGCAAACTACATGGCCTCTTGAAGAGTTGGTGATTCGTTGATGAAAGAATGATCAAATACTGGTTTAATCATTTATTCGAAAATGTTCGTCTGAGCCTTAGGTGATAAAACCTAATTAATTATAAAGATATGAAGGACCCACCAAGGGGTCATCACCATCCCTAGATGGTCACGTGATCCAATATTGATCGTTCCATGAAAATCCCAAAATTATTTGGAAGAGTTTTGGACTTAATACGTGCAATTGCGCAAATTAAGTCAAACTGTGAAAATACACGGGACCGGCTCATTGAGAGCCAAGGAGCCAACCCTGGTCGGTCAAGGTAACATGCTCACATTGTCAAAGTGTTTGTATCTCAGTTCTGAGAATTTTGATATTTTCTGGCGTGCAGTTGAACATCCATTTGAGAAAATATGAAGAAATCAGGGATTTTTGATAAAACCGTCAAAACTTCATGAGATGAAGGAAAATAATAAAAAAGTGAGGGGATCATGAAGTGTGGGACCAGTCATAGCCAAGGTATGTCCGACCGGCTAAAGGGCCCAATCCCACACGTTTTTCCCAATTTTTTATAATATTTTCATGATTTTATGGAAATATAATAAAACCAAGGAATTTGTTAAAACCAAGGAATTTTAGTTGAAATTAAAGAGTTTTGTTGAAATCAAGGAGTTTCCATGAGATGAGGAAAACATGAAAAATAATAATAATAAAATAAGGGACGTGAGCATGGTTGGCCGGCTAGTGCCAGGTCCCGTGCGTTTTTCCTAATTTTATGTATTATCTCATGATTTTAGGAATTTTCATAATTTGAAGGAAATATCATGAAATCAAGGAATTCCATGGGACCAAGGATACATGAAAATATAATAATAATAAAATGGGACATGTGGGGCCAGCTAGGGCTTGACCGGCCGGTTAGGGCCAGGTCACATGGGTTTCCCTAATTTTATATTGTTTTTCATGGGATCAAGGAAATATCATGAGATTAAGGAGTTTTCATGAAATTAGGGAAATAATAATAAAATAATGAGGAACCCTAAGGTGTGGGGCCGGTTGGGATCAAAACATGGTCGGTTGGCCAATGATCACGGCTCTACCATATTTCCTTAATTTTATATTATTTCTTTGGTGTGAGGGAAACACCATGAAACTGAGGAGTTTCCTCAAAACGAAAGATATTTGTTCAAGTGAAAGAATTTTCATAAACTCAAGGAAAATAACAAAAAATATGATAAAAATATGAAACTGGCGTGGGATTGACCACGACACGTCCGGCCGGTCAGTGGGCCCATGCACCCAGCGTCTTGGTCAATTTTTAGTTATTTATTATTCTCCTTCCCACTTTGCATAGGTTCATCTTCTCGTCGTATTTTGAAATACTTGTTCGTATGGTGATTGTTAGTGCATCATCGTCGAGTACACTTGCACCATTTGAGTCGGGGCTTACTTAGAGGTAGATTAGATGCCCGTATGTTGAATATTTATTATTAACCCATGGAATTCTGCTGGGAAGAACCATGGATTGAAGTAACGAAATATTATAAAAGTATTTGAATACTTTCAGAAAATATTTGAATATTTTCAGAAATTCAGTGGATGGATCCAAGAATTTAAGAATAATTAACTGATGGCTCTATACTAGCAGAGAAAGCTGTCTAGGAGCATTAATTATTCTGACATGAGATTTCTGGAGCTTCATATCCTTTATATAGTCAGGGAAAACTGTTGTTTGTATCCCGAAGACGTTATCGCTCTATACTAGCAGAGCAAGCTGTCTAGGAGCCGTCAATCTTGTGATTCTTTATAGAAATAATTACTAAAATGTTCAGTATTCATGAGATATGTCGTTGTCCAGCCGAGAGACTACATATCTGCATGTACTCTGAGAGACATTATTCTCAGTCAAAGATTTGATAAGAGACCCGTGTCTCAATACTCACATCTGATTGCTGGATCAGAAGTTCGTATAATTATGGGTTTATGATTTTAGCCTTTGTCGAAAATTCCCCATCTACAGAAGTATATATATCTTTTCCAAAAAAGTCGTATTACTAGACCTCTTTTAAAGAATTAAAAGACCATTGATGATCACCAAATACGTATTCTCTATCTAATGTAATGAATCTGATGATCATGAGGATTTACATGATTAACCAACTTTTTATTTATTTTCTAATTCAGGTAAAAAACAATCAACTTAGAAATCTCATTTTAATCTTTTTCCAAATCTGATTTGAGATATATTGGTTTCCAAACATGATCTAAAATAATGTTACAATCTCATTCATAATCCATATATTTAGAACTTGACGAGGATGGAGAACTCTTCGTAAAATGATTTAATTAACCGCAAAGTTACAACAAAGTTTCGCATTTTCAACCTAATCTAATATCCAAGTAACAACCAAAGTCTTACAGTCAAGATAATCAGCTTTGCGGCAATTTGTTTAAATCAATGGGAAGATTACCAAGCATCGGATTAATTTCTTTAGTGTTTTTTTCTCTCCAAGAATCAGAGTCGTGAAGTATGAGTCTTTCAAGTGAATAGATGATAACCAATTTTGGAAAGAATATAAATACTGTCAAACTTATCTTATATTCTGAATTAACTAAAATTTACTAATTCAAAATTAATTTTAATATTTTTTCCACTTTTATTTATGATAAACGTTAATTTAGGTTAGTTATTATGTTTAGATAATTAACAAGA
This sequence comes from Papaver bracteatum, assembly GCA_023529315.1. Lineage (NCBI taxonomy): Eukaryota > Viridiplantae > Streptophyta > Magnoliopsida > Ranunculales > Papaveraceae > Papaver > Papaver bracteatum. The sequence goes on from JAJJWX010004210.1 coordinate 1,489,907, forward strand.
TTACCGATATATATAGGAAGGGTAAATTAGGAGTATAAAATTGTGTTAAAAGCCGTCAAAAAATAGAAGGATAATTGTCAGATTCTGATTGGTCCCCCATGCCCCCATCATATTTTTCCCCCATCAAAAAATTTCTCCCGCATTTGGGGGATACCCACGGTCATGTGGGTCTATATTTTGGCTAAGGGGGTATTTTTTCTATTACTGAAATATCAATACTGTCCTTTACCCTAATAAAAACTAAAAGAAAACTAATAACATAAATAATACGAATCCCCCTTCATTATTTTGCCGACTGCACCCATTCCTTTTAGTAGTGTTATGATTGATTTTATAGGTTTTAATCAAAAATTAGGTTAAAATCAAGTTTATAGTTGAGAATTCGGCATTGATTTGAGAATGAACATAATATCGACGGAACTATCGGTTTTGTATTGTGGATAAATTCTATACAGAGGGAACCGTCAGTTTTGTACTACAGAAGAAAGCAATACCGAATGTAATTGTTGTTGCAGCTTGATTCATCAATGTTTGAGGTAATCATATGGGTCTTTTAACTACTCGACCATATATTGGGTTTAAGCGCATTCTGTTACAAGAGTTCAAAAGTTTCATAAGAATGTCCACTCCAATTTGGAACAGGTTTTATACCACAAAAAGGATTGCCTACTTTTATCAAGACGAGACTTGGACGAATGATTGTGTACATACCTTCTAGCAAGAGATTTACTTATTTATGATTTTATTTATACGAAGGGTTTTGAAAGTGACGAATGCACAACAATGATTCATACTCATGGATTTGCCTATTTGTATGGTGCTAATTCAGAAATATCATTAGATAAATTGGATTGCCAAATAAGTCGTACTTCAGCTCTTTTTCACGGAATAATTATATTTTGGGGGTTTATATGTTCCTAATAGGATTCTAGATTTTTTAATGGAAACATAAAACCATTTCATAGATATTTGAGGATACTAACACTAAAAGATAAAATCAAAATCTAAAGTTTAATTTTTAACACACTTGGGGGATACTCAAGCGTAATTTAGATGTTACCAAAAACAATTTGAGTAAAGGGTTTTTCAAATTTACTTCATAAGTTATATTGTATTTTAATTATACAATCCAATACACTTACAAGAATTATGCTTTGTTCACTGAGTTGATTGGTAACCTAGCTACGAGCTGTGCACCAACACCCTTTTGAATAGCAATACCTAATCTATGAAAAATAAAACTATCTATACTGCTGCTAGCATCATTATTTACTAGGAAATTTATCAATCTTTTAAAAAAAACACAGAGTATCTGCACCAAGTTCACCCAAAGTAGAGAATGCTAGCACACCCAAACCATAACCGTGTGAAATGCACTATTTCAAATATTTATTACGTTTGCGTGAAACGACATTCGAAATAGCTTGGCCAAGGATGAAGGCACGCGTACCCTCTCCGGTGAAGGGAGAGACACCTGTGACATCCATACAAACATCCTGACCATTTTCCAAATTAAAAAAGATAATATCTACAGGACGCAAATCTCTATTATCATCTGACAAAAACCCCAATGCAACTTCCTTGCGCGCAGGTACACCAACCTTGTAACAAATGTCAGCAATTACATCATGGACAAGGTCGTGCCTAAATTTGATCCCCACATCTTTGGCACAATGAAGCACATGATCACCAAAAATATCCATAGGCTTATTACAGCTTGAACACTGACCATCCTCGACAAACAACGGAATACCGAAATGTTATGAAACTATTGCCCTGAACTGTCTTGGTCCTAAACACTGATGCAACCCACTGATGGGAACAACTAATAAATAATCTTGAGCATGTTTAACACGGTTGCATTTCCACGGAATATAGTCTCTTTCAAACATAAAAAATTGAATGAGAATATTCTTCTTTACCGCATCAAAACAAATAACTGCCAAGGAGTGCATGGATGGGGGGACATTATCATCGACACAATAAGTAGAAAGTAGTCCACATACCTGGATGAAATTCTGAAGAGCCAACTGATAAGCATCATATTTGTCGGTTGAGAACAAATTCTTAAGAACCATTTTTATAAAGTATCCCCCAATTTGTGGTGGTATCCCCTAATTATGGGTTCTTTATTTAACCTTAATACAACTATCCTTATTAAAATAAATAAATTGTGTTATGATAAATTAATGCGTCCAATACTTTCACACAGTTTTGAGAGGAAACATAATAAAACCTCTCTTCTTCTCCCCTCTCTCTCCTAAGCGATTTACGGAGACTAAACCCTAACTTCGGCAACCTCTAACTACTCGGATCTATTCTTTTTGGAGTGGATCTGAGAAGTACCCATATTTTCCTTTTAGTTTAAGCAAGTTATTTCATAGATTAGATAAGTATTTATGTTTTTTAGGTTTAGTTTTGGGATTTATTCCCCATTGCTGGCGGCAAGTTGTCTCCATCTTCATGGTGGTTCTTTCTATGCTTTTATAACATCTTCTATCGACTTTCATGTTCGTTATTTTTTAATGTTCATAGAGTTCAAGATCATCGGTGGCGAACTCCGGCGGCCGGAATCTTCATCGGGATATTCAAGACTCAAAGCAAATCACTCCTATTTTGGAGTATCTCTTTCTCAAGAAGAAGAAAATAAAAAATAATGGTGGACTTGTGATCTGAAAACCATTTTTCCTATGATTCAATCGGTTCTAATGTACATACACTTTTCTAGTCTTTTTCCAGTGCTCTTTCTCTTTTCTTTCTAGAATATTTGGTTGTGTAGTAGTATTGTATGGTGTTTCTTTACCACTATATCTTGATGTCTTGAAACTCTTTGTAAACTTAACATTGAATTTCTTTTTTTTAAGAAGAAAGTTATATTAAAATAAAAAAAAATATTTACATACCTAGGAGCAGTACATCAATATTACATACGAATGACGGTTTCCCAATGGAACAAAACCTGATTAATAGTTACAGAATTAAACACATAATTATCCAACAACCAAAGAAAAATAGTCTGCTTTATAAGCAAGATCAGTTCCTCCACCTCCATCTCCCTGCTGTTTATTTCCTACCAAAGATGCCAAAAAACAACATAGAGAACCTTTCACCAAATCTCCCTACATTTTCCTTTCAGATTATTTAGTTTTCATGCCTCAAATGGTTTCTTCCCAGTATTTGGCGCCACCCAACAAATTTTGAAAGCACTTATGAAATGTGACCGTACTTCAAAAGCATACTGACAACACAATAAAAACATGGATTAATTGGGGGCCCCAAAAAATAATTAGGGGCCTCAGCCATTTTATTCCCACCCCAAATATTTTAGGGGCGTACCAAAACGTAGTGAAAACACTATTTTGCCCTTCAATATTAATGAATCTTAAAATCCTATTAACCCTTAATCCTAAGCCCCCAATTCATTTCTATTTATAAACAAAAAATCAGACTCCCTCCCCTCTAACTCTCTCGTCTCTTCTCCTCCATTAACGACTCCAAGAAGAAGAAAAAAATTCTTCACCCGAAAAATTTCAATTACAGTAAGAGGGTCGTCAACCGGACAAGCCTTAACCCTAACGATTTTTCATATTCATGTAAAGACCATAAAAAATCGTTAGGGTATATGATGCGGAATATAACGATCATATTTCTAGTATTTCATATTTTTTGACCTAGATAAGAGTCGTTAACATAATATAGAAACTTATGACGATCCTCCATGAACGACCCCTTTTAAAAATCAACGACGCTAGGAGAAAAACAAATAGCCTCTATGTCCAAAAAAAAAATCAGAGTCGTCTTGTTATAAACACAAAAAATAACGACTCTTCCTACCCAAGCTACTAAGAGTCGTCAGGGTGTATCATATTACCCTGACGATTTTTCATAACCTGGAAATGTTGCAGGTTTGAGTCATCATTTTTGGTGTCAATAAATTGACGACTTTGTAGAGTCATTAGGGTATACAACCCTCGACATTGACGACTCTTGCTCTGTGTTGTGACATACATCCAATCCATAATAGAATTTAAGATAATCTTACCATCAACACAATCATGTTTGTTATTCGAAGCTTCACCAACATCATTTCCTCCACTTGAATCACTCATTTCTAAACCCCCCCCCCCCCAAAAATTTTAACTCTTAAATTTGATTTTAACTTAAAGACATTAATTAACTTAACTTAACTAATTATTAACATTAATCATTTAGGGGTAGTTTAGACATTAGAAAAATAGGATAAGGGGTAACCAAAATTAGGTTTTGATGTCCTATTTTGTCCTGTATTGGGAGCCCCTAAATTATTTCTTGGGGACCCTAATTATTTCTTGGGCCCCCAATTCAGCGGTGAATAAAAAATGATCACTAGTTTCTTCCTCCTTTCTACGAAACAAGCATTTGGCGTCTTGCATATTCGCACCTCTATGTTTTAACATGCTAAAAGTAGGTAATGAATAATGGAATTTAGACCAAAGCATGAAGTTTACCTTTGGCGGGATATTTTTCTAAGCATGAAGTTTACCTTTGGCGGGATGTTTTTCTGCCATAAAAACTTCTCAAAGTCACAGCCAACAGACTCATTCAATTGTAATTCATCGTATTTCTTCGCTGTGAAACCGCATAAAACATCCACCGAGTCTTCGTTATCATTTAGACTATGAACATGCCCTAACTCATTGCACAGTAAGTCCCATTCCAGCTATTCATTTATGTACAAACGTCTTCTTGTATGACATTGTAACCTACCGTTCACCACCATGTCCGCAACAGATGCTTGTTTTCTCTTGCAAACCTTGAAAATAGTCGGAAACCTGTCTTTTAAAGGAACCAGAAGTTATCCATTTATCTAACCAGAATCTAGTCGATTTTCCATTGTTCAAAACAAAACTAACATGTTCATTTAAAAAAGTAGAAGAATTTAAGATATGCTTCCAAACACTCCTTCCTTATGGTTTACTATCGTCTGTAGGAAGGAACACATCATTATCAAACTTCTGCTGAACTACCTTCCTCCATAAAGCATTCTTATCTTTCGAGTATCACCAAATCCATATAGCTTTTAAAGCCTTACTAATGCATTTAAGGGTTTTCACCCCCAAACCCCCCATATGCTTAGGTTTAAAGATTTTAGTCCATGATACCCAACACATTATTCTCCTACTATCATTAGAATTCCACAATTTTTTTTGCATGAACTTCATAATCTTCATCTCCACACTAACTGGCATATTGATATGAGACGAAAAATAGACCGGCAAAATTGAAAGACAACTTTTAATAAGCACAAGCCTACCTGCCTTGTTCATAAACTTTTTCCTCCAAGTTGCAAGTTTAACTTCCGTTAACATTGAATTATTAATGAAGAGCTGTGTTCTGCAATACCGTCTCCATGTCACTGAAGCTGGTACCTAGTGATAGTTGCACGACGATTTTTGCAGATTTCATCCTAAGATAAAAAAATGTTTTAGGGTAGGATGTCAGTTAAGTTTGTAGCTGTGAACATAGGATCTCAACCATCATTTCATCCATCATAATTTCATAAATTCCTGTCCGGGACACACAACCAGGGGGATCAGAACAATTGTGTCTCCCGATTGGTTTTGAGCAGTTGACCCATTGAATGTGTACGACACACATAGAAAATGATAAGCCTCACATACATCGTATCATTTGTTCGGTGCATTTTTATATTTGTCATGTGTATTTAGAAGGTGTTTGATGTGTGAGTATGATATGGGTCATGATAGTTAGCAAGAAAATGAATGCAATTCCATAAGAACGATTGTGATCACATAAAAATAAAATAAAAAATCAAACCCAAATTTTATTTTATTTTGCCGATATTATTATTGCATACAATAACGGACGATCATGAGTTCTAAACACAAGCTCTAGATGCCAACTATAAGTTTTAATTTTATAGATCGTTAATTAGGATCGTTGAACTTCATGATAATCACACGATAATTATACGCAAGAATAGTTTATACGGAATACCTGGTAGCGTTAATCCAACATACGTCGATCATCTTTGAGGTAGCGATAATACCTTATGGAGGTCATGGTTTCTATCTCTTGACCTTAAGCGTAATGAGTTGGTAATTCCTTGGATAAAATAGTGATGGTTACTGTTTCCCTTTCATAGGTAGAGAGAGGACCAAGTTCCTAGGATTTTAGTATTAGCCTTAGATCTCGACCGTCCATCAAAGAAGAGATATATTAGGAATTTGACTCCTTATATAAACCAAGTTATAGATATTTAGCAATATCCTAGTTATGACCAAGATTCTCACATGGGCCCAATAAAGATAATTAATCTCATAAAAAATTATCTTACGTTCTCCCACTGGTCCATGTGATTATCTAGTAATGGTTAACTATAGGATTCATAAGGCGCGCATAATTGCTAAATATAATACATTAGTGGTTAACGTAATACCTTGATTAAAAAGCTACTCATGTGAGTCATAACGGTTGCATGTTGTCTTGTTATCAACACCCTTCCATGTACCACAACATGAGTACCTTGCTCAACTAGGCCTTAAATAGGAGTATCATAATGGTCCAATGATGTCTTTGAGAAAGACGATTTCTGTTAACATTCATCCATTCACATAAATGTATACTAAACATGGATACAGAAATAATTCAGAATAACATTAATAAGAGATCAATAAGTGTCCAAAAGTAAGCACATAAATTAGCTGATTTCAATAAGCAATTACTCCCACAGACCTGAGATTTTAATCTTTTCTTAAGAAGTATTAAAAGGTAATTATTCATTAAGTGCATCTTCGAATGCAATTGTCCTTAAGAGATAAATGAACAACTATTGTTTCTGAATTTCCTAATTCACGCATATATACTCAACGTTCATGTGTTTTGTTCCCTTCGTATACATATCGTGCTTTAATGTTGCGAAGCTAAGACGAAAAATTTCAGCAATGTAGAGACAAACCTTAAGTCTCTAAGTATCGCAGTCATAAATATTCAAACTCAATTGTGGGACTAGTATTAATGGATTCTATTTATAGAATCCATACATCCACAAAAATTGAAGTCTGAAAACCCAATCAACTCTTGTTGGGTTTGTTAACTAATTATAAGACATAAGTTAAAATAGTATCTCAAAATTCTTGATAGCTTTCCTGTAATTTGTTCTTCGATTCTTTAGGCATTTAGTTAACATATCAACAACTTGTTATAAGTTTCATATCAAAATTAAGACGTTATGAAGATTAAATTTATATCTTCTATCCAACATGAAATAAATCTGTTAAATATGTTATTATCTCAAAATTCCTTGAATATTCGATATATGCCTTATATGAGAGCTTTAGTAATCCATATGATATTACTATCACATGGTAAGCTTCATGGATATCCTTTATTTCAAAAAATATAGAGATATGCATAAAGTCAAGATCACTACTCGTAGGTAGTATGTCTTAACATACAAGACCAAGAGTATGAATTTCTCCCACTGATCTTGAGGTATATGCATAAATCTGTAATAATTTCATCCAAAACTTTGAAACATTTATAGTTTTGTTGAATTTCATATACCTTTATGGGAGACTGCTTAAATTTCATACTTTGATTTTTAAAATTTGTAGACTAAAATTTATCATTAATAAAGGCTATTTTCACATTTAATTAATGCAACTCTTAGGTCATACTGAGCTACTAATAATACTATGATAATTCTGAATAAGTCTTTCTTTGACACGAGAGAAAAACTTATTTATAATCAATGCATCATTTCAGAGTAAAATCTTTGGAAATAAGTCTTGCTTTATACCGTATTAAAATTGCTATTACAGTCGTATTAGGTCAGAAAGACCCACTTTCATTCAACTGATTTGTGTCTTTCGAGCAATTAAACAATATCCGAGACTTGACTTTCAACCAATGATTTTTGATCACATAGCATCAATCCATTAATCAAAATTATTACACATAATATTTGTGAACCTAAAACCGAGTCTTTGCCATTCCGTATCAAAATATAATAAATTCTTGTAAGAAAATCACTGAAGAAACATGAATAATTTTCTTTCAATCTCTGTTGAGACCTTATTAATGTTGGTTCATGTTGTTATCAAAAAAAATTTGTATTGGCAGTAGTTATATTATGGAGTATTGGATCAATTTTTTTTTTGTGGTCTTTCATTATCTAACATTCTGATAATGAGAAGATTCACAATATCTGTAGAAATCTTAAATAAAGGGATTATTATCACGATTTCTTGAACAAATATATCCACGCACTCCCACTGGTTATGCCATCATTAACGAATTTATATTTTCGGTTTCAATAAGTCTCATTCTACGGTTAGAGCATTAAAGAATACCATTTGGATTATTTAGGAAAACCAATAAACCAATAATAGTTTCAAATCCAATTTTCATTCTTTGGAATGTAATCCCTCACCTCCAACTGAACAACCATAACTTAAAGGTGATTTAAACTAGGTTTCCAGTCATTCTAGTCCAAAGTGTGTCTTTGAAACTGCTTTATTCGGAAACCTATTTAAATTACACAGTTGTTGAAAGAACATACATTCAATGATATGTGGTCATTATGCATAACTCATCATGCTTCTAACCATTTTCATAAAAGTATGATTTTGCCTTTTGTTGTTATACACCATTATGCCAAGGATAAGTTGGCCTTGTGTATTGAGCAACAAATCCAAACTTTTGGAGATACTACGTAAAAGATTTAGGATATTATCCTATTTTTTCATACCTTTCACAATATTCACCACCTTTATCAGACTTTATGATTTTTACTTTCTCTATAATTGCCTCTCAATTTCAGTAATGAATATTCGAGAAAACATTCATGGATTGAGATTCATAATGCAATTGATAGATGTACACAGTAACGCGAAAGATCATCAGGTGATAAACAATTTTATCTTCCAAAAAATGGACCATTAAAAGTCTACAAAATAATCATAATCAACAATTAATAAGAACAAAAGATGAAATTTATAATAGAGATAAATGACAATTAAGCTTACAATAGTTTCATACCTTCAATAACACTCTCCTGTGGGTGAAACCTTATCAAGGAACAATGTGAGACATGAAAATCATTAGTAGATATTTTACCTTCTCATACACACAACATTATGTTTGTTTAATACCATAACCAGAATCACCTGTGGGAGAATCTCGTCCTATCATGTATTAACAAACTCAAATAATTCTAATGTTCAACCTAATACATCAGAATAATAGTCACCTGTGGGTTGTTATTATTTTACATGTATATGAAATATTTAGATAACCTTAATGTTTGTTTCAACGTGTGAACCAAAAACTACTTATGAGCAGTATTGCTTAAATCGTTAAATCAAACTAAAAGGACTTAAAATATACAACACTTACAAGATAAGAGTTTAGTATCACTGTGTTGATAACTAAGCAATCCAGCAAACATGTACAGATGCAAATGTCACACTAACTTTTCTTGTGACATCACGTGGTCCCATTCAATGATATGTACATACTTGATCTGATCATAAAATTAGTCGATTATAAACAATTATGAGTAACCCTGAAATATCAACTCGCTTTAATTGAAAAATATCCAAACGTATTGAACTTTATACCAGAATTGAGCATTAAACAAGTTTATAATTATAATTCAATAATGAAATTTCGTTGAAGGAAATTCTTTGATGCATCACTCATTTAAATATGATACAAGCTTAAAGATCATGATAAATAACGGATATAGGATGAATTAATATGAAAGATGTTAAATACTCAATGAATATCATTTCCACAAATATGAGAAATTTATCAAAAATAAAACCTCAATTTCCATAGAGGATGCAATAAGTTTTGGCCAACATAATAAAAATATTCATGAAAATATCAAAAAATCGTAATAGGTTACTCAACTCGATAATGGGTTAATTTATGTAAATTTTCTTCTATGCACTTTTAAGAAATAAGGTAAAACCATGTGCCGATTATTTAATTACCATAATGCATGATCAGATATTGTACTCTTCATTGTTATCTTAAACATGTGAACTCCAATTACCTGTGGGTAATTGTCGTTCTAATACATTTAAGCAAAATGATATTATAAGCACTTGACATAATAACGATTATGACTGGAAAAATTATTTGACATCACTGTGGTGATAGCCAAACAACTCAAAAATAATGTCATAATAACTCCTAAACCTTGCCTTTACGGCTTGGCATATTTGTGCTTACAATAAAATTATTATTATTGCTAAGATAAAACACTCTAGTATCACTGTGGTGATAACTAAAGAATTATGACCTAAGAATCTTAAGCACAATAATTTTATACGTACAATTTAAATTAGCATCAACATTGGGAGAAAAGTGAAACATAATGACACAAGACACCCTCAAGATTCAAATCAACTCATATCCATAATGTATGATCAACAATCATATCAGTCAATGTTTTCTTAAATATGTGAACTCCAATTTCCTGTGGGTAAATTATGTTCTAATATATTTAAGAAAATCAATATTACAAGCATTTGAAAAAATTGTGACCATGGAAAAAGTGATTTGACATCACTGTGGTGACAGCCAATCAACTAAAATAATGTCATTATCACATGATGTCGATAACTGCAAAACCTACACTTTACGGTTTGCAAATTCATGCTTATAATGACATTATGATTATACTGAGATATAACACTCTAGTATCACTGTGGTGATAACTAAAGAGTCCAATAATAATTTTAAGTATAATCCCATAAAATTTAAAGAAAAACAATAATGTGAGAGAAACTATACCATAACGCACAAGCACACAAACCATATCATAATGCACACACAAATTTAATGGTGTCAAAAAATGGTTTTGATTATAAAATTTATAATGAAACTCGATAAAAAATCGTTTTAGTGTTTCGATAAAGCGGAAGCGTAAATTAATTTACAATAAAAATTGGTTTTATTAGTTTTAAAGTTAATACTGTCTCATTATCTTAATATTAACTAACACATATACATGCCCACAAGAAAATATTAATGTTTCCAATTTTTAATGTCTTAATAACCATTCACGTGATGAAAATATTATGTTTATCTTCATTTGCTTTGGAGCACTTATTGATTCATGCCATAAAGATAAAATGCCAATTATGCATGTCTACATGATGTCGACATTCTCCCATTTAATTTATCATCATTATTACGTTCATTATTACCTCATATGCTCATTATATGCCATTATTTAAAAATAATATTCTTACAATGATTTTTTTTTATTATTTACATTCCAAAAATAAAATCATCAGGCCAAAAATAAACTCATTAGGCAAAAAATGTTAATTTACTTGCATAAAATAAAGGGTTGGACATTAGTATTAGATTAAAATATATTTTCCTCCAAATTAAGTAGGTCATTAATGTAGAAATATATTTTCTTCCAAATTAAGTACGTCATTAATGTAGAAATATATTTTCTTCCAAAATTAAGAGAGAGATAATATAAAATATATAAGAAATCATAAGTAATAATGGCCACAGGATCTTAAATTATACAGTATACCATAATTCTCAATTGACTTGATTTTGATGAAAAAAGAAAAATCACACAGGAACTTGATGTGTGAGTATGATATGGGTCATGATAGTTAGTAAGAAAATGAATGCAATTCCATAAGAACGATTGTGATCACATAAAAATAAAATAAAAAATCAAACCCAAATTTTATTTTATTTCGCCGATATTATTATTGCATACAATAACGGACGATCATGAGTTCTAAACACAAGCTCTAGATGCCAACTATAAGTTTTAATTTTATAGATCGTTAATTAGGATCGTTGAACTTCATGATAATCACACGATAATTATACGCAAGAATAGTTTATACGGAATACCTGGTAGCGTTAATCCAACATACGTCGATCATCTTTGAGGTAGCGATAATACCTTATGGAGGTCATGGTTTCTCTCTCTTGACCTTAAGCGTAATGAGTTGGTAATTCCTTGGATACAATAGTGATGACTGTTTCCCTTTCATAGGTAGAGAGAGGACCAAGTTCCTAGGATTTTAGTATTAGCCTTAGATCTCGACCGTCCATCAAAGAAGAGATATATTAGGAATCTGACTCCTTATATAAACCAAGTTATAGATATTTAGCAATATCCTAGTTATGGCCAAGATTCTCACATGCAGGGCCGGCCCTGAGGAAAGGTCAACGAAGTTTGACTTCGGGGCAACAGCAAACTGGGGCAGCAAAATTAGTTTTCTGTGTAAGGGTTTTTGTGCTAAATAGAAAAATGAAGGTTTAAATCATGATTACAAATAAAAAAATGGACTTATCCCTAAGAATTTTAAGAGCATAGTGTAAATAAGGAGTTATTTTATTGGTTTAGTGATAAATAACAAGTCTTGTATATCTCCAGAGATGTTCATTGTTTTCACGTTCAGGAGAAAGAAAAGTTGGTATACAGAACTCCAATTCCAAGAGTGATATCTCACTTCTTCTACAACGATATCATCACTCTGATCCCGGTTCTGCTTATTTTGTTTTTGTTAGTTTTGTTCAATGTTATATACCACAATATTAGTCATCCATGTATGATTCTAGACGCTTTATTTCCACACCTTGATGCCCCCATCTCTACTGCTTGATATAACAAGTCTCGGATTCAAATTGATGGAAGCCAGAGAAAGTATGGAGTCACGGTGGCTACCCGCAGAATCAGTAGCTGCAGCTGAGATCGGGGCAACATTTTTTGAGTCTTCTTTGGGACAGCAAAATATCAGGGCCGGCCCTGCTCACATGAGCCCAATAAAGATAATTAATCTCATAAAAAATTAACTTACAGTGTTGTGTTCTGCAATACCGTCTCCATGTCACTGAAGCGGATACCTAGTGATAGTTGCACGACGATTTTTGCAGATTTCATCCTAAGACAAAAAACTGTTTTAGGGTAGGATGTCAGTTAAGTTTGTAGCTGTGAACATAGGATCTCAACCATCATTTCGTCCATCACAATTTCATAAATTCCTATCCGGGACACACAACCAGGGGGATCAGAACAATTGTGTCTCCCGATTGGTTTTGAGCAGTTGACCCATTGAATGTGTACGAGACACGTAGAAAATGATAAGCCTCACATACAGCGTATCATTTGTTCGGTGCATTTCTATATTTGTCATGTGTATTTAGAAGGTGTTTGGTTTTCTTTTCGAGGTTGTAGGAAGACACAACGGCTAGATTTTTTTTTTATTTTTGTTTTTCAAAACGGTAACAATACAACGGTCGAATTATCTTCAAATTCCTTCATATCTAAAAACACCACCGTCTCTTCCATTCTAATATCAGATCATTTTATTCCCCTCATCATCCTCTTCCCCTCTCTCACTTTCTTCGTCTCCAACTTTTTGCTTTGGCTTCTAGACCTTTTAGAAGAACATTTTACATCTGCTCTTAAATTAATCTTAATTTATATTTCATAGATCTCTGTTCATCATCATCTGTTGTATTTAAATCTAAAGGGTAGAAGAAAAACTGAATAATTTATAAGAAGATGATGCAACAGCAAGATCTATGGAATGGTCCTCCTGGTTTCAGACCAATTGCTGCTTCAAAATCAGCACCATGTTCACCAGTAAAACCGGTTCAAAGTGTCTCCAGGACTCGCTCTGAATCCTTTCATGTTACTCATAAGGTTCCTGTTGGTGATACTCCCTATGTCCGTGCCAAAAACGTTCAGGTAATTAAACTAGCATGAACCCCCTTTTCTCAATTTTGACTCAATTATAGTGCTGGAGTGTTTATCAAATTTGGGCTTTTTTTGTTTGTTTGATGGTTTAGTTGGTGGATAAAGATCCGGAGAAAGCAATTCCGCTATTCTGGGCTGCGATTAATGCTGGAGATCGAGTTGATAGCGCTTTGAAAGATATGGCGATTGTTATGAAACAACAGAATCGGGCCGAAGAAGCCATTGAAGCTATTAAGTCTTTGAGGAGTCGATGTTCTGATCAAGCACAGGAGTCTCTTGATAATATTCTTTTAGATCTCTTCAAGGTACTGTATAATCAAAAATGTCCCCAATTTGTGTCAGTCAATTGCCCTCTCTCAAGTTCTATGTTTGAGTGCAACATTGATATTAATTTATGATTACAATGAATTTCACAGAGATGTGGTAGATTAGACGATCAAATATCATTGTTGAAGCATAAATTATACCTGATTCAACAAGGTATGGCTTTTAACGGAAAGCGTACAAAGACTGCCCGGTCTCAGGGAAAGAAATTTCAGGTCTCCGTCGAACAAGAGGCAACTCGATTACTGGTAAGTTAATTGGTTCTCTTTCTGTATACTCTTGCCATTAGCATTTAGTGTCTCTATTGACCCTTTTGTTGTTCTCTGAGAAATTTGAAGTGTCAGTCTAACATGTAATTGGATTATTTTGTGTTTGCAGGGGAACCTGGGATGGGCTTTTATGCAGCAAAACAACTATGTCGAAGCAGAAGATTCTTATAGACGTGCTCTATTGATTGCGACAGATAATAACAAGATGTGCAATCTGGGGATATGTCTGATGAAACAAGGGAGAATTGCCGAGGCCAAAGAGACACTTCGAAGAGTGAGACCAGCAATGGCAGACGGACCAAGAGGTGTGGACTCCCATCTCAAAGCTTTTGAAAGGGCTCAACAAATGCTCCAAGATCTTGAATCAGAAATGATGAACAGAGTTGTAGATAGAGTTGAACAGGGGCGTCTTTTCGAAGCTTTCTTGGGTTCTTCATCTATTTGGCAACCTCAGCCTTGCAAGGAGCCTTCTGCGCCTCCATCTGCATCCTTGGGGAGTAGTGTTCCAAAATCACAAAATGACGGTTTTGGCGATGAGAATGTCGATTCGTTAGCTAGAACTAGGAATCAAGTTGTTGCCAATCAACCACTACTGCAGAAAATCACAAAACCTGTAATGGAGAATAATCAGTTGGCGGTCAATAATTATGCCAAACCCCCCCAGGTGGTGGTCCATAATCCTCTATTGCCCAAAAGCACAAAACCTGTCGCTGCTGGAGGAGCACAATCAAAGAACTCTTTCAACGTTGCTGCACCACCATTCTATCACTCATCACAGATGCTGACCAATAATTCATCTCTAACTACACAGTATCTTGATCCTCTTGGAGGAGGTGGTATTAAGAGGACCAGGTCCATCAACAATGTAAGCCAACCGCAGTTTACCAATGATGAATCTAGGAAACTGCCCACTACCGAAGTTCGCGAGCAAACTGAACAGAGCAAAACTCGAAGAAGATCTTTGCCAATAGAAGAAGATAATGATTTTTCACTGTTGTTGCCGGACAAGGCCTTTGAAGATGCTATCCTTGCTGCAGTACTTGGACCCAATAATGAAGCTGCGAAGACGGTGGGAAGCAGTAATAACAATCCTACAATGAAAATCGACAAGAGGCTTCGAGTTTTTCAGGACATAACACTCTCCATGAGCCCAAGAGCCTGAAATTGACTAATAAGTTAATAACTCACTGGAATCAGTCAAAGCTTGAATTCCATTAACTATTTATTCTCTTTAAATTTATTCTAGTTTTTAGAATGGGAGATGAACTTGTTCTCCTTTGCTCCAGTCCATCAGCAGTGGTAAGTAGTAGTAGAAACTTGAGAGGGACTTGGGGCGTTGTAATGTCATTGGTAACTTATTAAGTGCAATCTGTTTAGTAGGAGTACTCATTGGATTTTTGGCCTCTTAAACAAAAAAAAGAGGCACCTCATTAATAAGATTCATGACCTTCATATGTTCTCGAATTTCTTTACAATACAGTCGCATTTCATTGGTAACTTATTAAGTGCAGTCTGTTTGGTTGGAGTACCCTCATAAACGAAAAAGGAGGCACCTCATTAATAAAGATTCATGAAAAAGGGAGGGACTTGGGGCGTTGTAATGTCATTGGTTATTAAGTGCAGTCTGTTTGGTAGGAGTACTCATTGGATTTTTGGCCTCTTAAGGCACCTCATTAATAAGATTCATGACCTTCAGTCTTTGGTTTATATGTTCTCGAATTTCTTTACAATACAGTCGCATTTCATTGGTAACTTATTAAGTGCAGTCTGTTTTTTTGGAGTACCTCATAAACGAAAAAGGAGGCACCTCATTAATAAGATCCTTCAGTCTTTGGTTTATATGTTCTCGAATTTCTTTACAATACAGTCGCATTTCATTGGTAACTTATTAAGTGCAGTCTGTTTGGTTGGAGTACCTCATAAACGAAAAAGGAAGCACCTCATTAATAAGATTCATGACTTTCAGTCTTGCTTTGCATTGCTATAAACAGAGTCGCATTTCAGTATCTCCATAACATCTCCACTCTTTTACTTGGCAGAACAATCTCAATTTCAGCCAATTTCTATGCAGAAAATCTTCTTGACAGGCCGGCCAGCAAACTAAACAAAATGACGGTTTTGGCGATGAGAATGTCGATTCGTTAGCTAGAACTAGGAATCAAGTTGTTGCCAATCAACCACTACTGCAGAAAATCACAAAACCTGTAATGGAGAATAATCAGTTGGCGGTCAATAATTATGCCAAACCCCCCCAGGTGGTGGTCCATAATCCTCTATTGCCCAAAAGCACAAAACCTGTCGCTGCTGGAGGAGCACAATCAAAGAACTCTTTCAACGTTGCTGCACCACCATTCTATCACTCATCACAGATGCTGACCAATAATTCATCTCTAACTACACAGTATCTTGATCCTCTTGGAGGAGGTGGTATTAAGAGGACCAGGTCCATCAACAATGTAAGCCAACCGCAGTTTACCAATGATGAATCTAGGAAACTGCCCACTACCGAAGTTCGCGAGCAAACTGAACAGAGCAAAACTCGAAGAAGATCTTTGCCAATAGAAGAAGATAATGATTTTTCACTGTTGTTGCCGGACAAGGCCTTTGAAGATGCTATCCTTGCTGCAGTACTTGGACCCAATAATGAAGCTGCGAAGACGGTGGGAAGCAGTAATAACAATCCTACAATGAAAATCGACAAGAGGCTTCGAGTTTTTCAGGACATAACACTCTCCATGAGCCCAAGAGCCTGAAATTGACTAATAAGTTAATAACTCACTGGAATCAGTCAAAGCTTGAATTCCATTAACTATTTATTCTCTTTAAATTTATTCTAGTTTTTAGAATGGGAGATGAACTTGTTCTCCTTTGCTCCAGTCCATCAGCAGTGGTAAGTAGTAGTAGAAACTTGAGAGGGACTTGGGGCGTTGTAATGTCATTGGTAACTTATTAAGTGCAATCTGTTTAGTAGGAGTACTCATTGGATTTTTGGCCTCTTAAACAAAAAAAAGAGGCACCTCATTAATAAGATTCATGACCTTCAGTCTTTGATTTATATGTTCTCGAATTTCTTTACAATACAGTCGCATTTCATTGGTAACTTATTAAGTGCAGTCTGTTTGGTTGGAGTACCCTCATAAACGAAAAAGGAGACACCTCATTAATAAAGATTCATGAAAAAGGAGGGACTTGGGGCGTTGTAATGTCATTGGTTATTAAGTGCAGTCTGTTTGGTAGGAGTACTCATTGGATTTTTGGCCTCTTAAGGCACCTCATTAATAAGATTCATGACCTTCAGTCTTTGGTTTATATGTTCTCGAATTTCTTTACAATACAGTCGCATTTCATTGGTAACTTATTAAGTGCAGTCTGTTTGGTTGGAGTACCCTCATAAACGAAAAAGGAGGCACCTCATTAATAAGATCCTTCAGTCTTTGGTTTATATGTTCTCGAATTTCTTTACAATACAGTCGCATTTCATTGGTAACTTATTAAGTGCAGTCTGTTTGGTTGGAGTACCTCATAAACGAAAAAGGAAGCACCTCATTAATAAGATTCATGACTTTCAGTCTTGCTTTGCATTGCTATAAACAGAGTCGCATTTCAGTATCTCCATAACATCTCCACTCTTTTACTTGGCAGAACAATCTCAATTTCAGCCAATTTCTATGCAGAAAATCTTCTTGACAGGCCGGCCAGCAAACTAAACAACCCAGGTGACATTTTTGGGGCAGTCTGTGCGAAAAAGGAGGCACCTCATTAATAAGATTCATGACTTTCAGTCTTGCTTTTATATGTTCTCGCATTGCTATAAACAGAGTCGCATTTCAGTATCTCCGTAACATCTCCACTCTTTTACTTGGCAGAACAATCTCAATTTCAGCCAATTTCTATGCAGAAAATCTTCTTGACAGGCCGGCCAGCAAACTAAACAACCCAGGTGACATTTTTGGGGCAGTCTGTGTAGACCTATCCTTTTCAATGCAAGTCTGAAAATTATCAAAAATTGAATTTTGGTTTTCAAATTGTCCCAGTCCTGAAACCAATGGTGGTGCAGTGAAGAAATTCATCTATCAAGTGGTAATGTTATTCAGTAATGTTACAGTTAAGAAACCAACTTTAAAATTGTCGCATTTATATAAATTATCAACTGGTAATGTTATTCAGTAAAAAATAGCGGCAAACAAAATAGACCACCTAGGTCCTCATTGATGCAAGGAGCCAAGGACCAACTAATACTTTTTTGCTTATTATAGTACCATAGAGGTCTGCTGTCACACCTTAAAAGAACAAGTACTCCTGTTATCTACTTCTTGATTCTTCGAGCCTCATACAAGTAACTCAGAACCACCACAGCTGCAGCAACAGCGACTCCAACAGCACTTTGTGCCAACACAACAGTGGTCTTGGCCTCTATCTTGGAAGCTGAGGAACTTGGTGAAAACCCAAGCTCGGAAAGTTTCTTGTGTGCCATTGCGTAGTCTATGAAAAATGTATCCTCGTCCTGTCAGAGAAACTGAATCAGAACAGTTTCCATTTTACAGTAGATACAAACCATACTGCATAAGTTGGAAACAGCAGAAATTCTAATAACCAAAACTGTTGACAAGGGCAAATTCTAAAATTATTACCTGTGCATACAGATCAACGTAACGACGAAATGCTGGATCATCCAATAGAGCATTATCTGTGGGAAGCTTCAATAATCCCTCAGTTTCTCCTTTCAGCAGCTCCCTGATATGATATTTGGAAGTAAGACCTTTGTCTCCTAGTTCAGGCAAAAAGAATGGAAGATACAGGGAGGTATGAAATAATCAAATTTAAGTTAGTGTCTTACACGAAGTAGGAATTGTCAAACTTCAGAGGCTCACTAGTCCAAGCACCAGCAAAGCCTGATCTCTCTGGATGTGCCCTTCCCTACAAAAAGCAAATGAAAAACTCTATAAGTACATGTGCATCACTTTAGACCGTGTAAACATTTCTCTAAAGTCTTTAGAGCAATACCAATGTGTGGGCTCCAGATAATGCCACAATTTCCTTGTCAGATAAACCCATCCGATAAAAGATGTCTCTCAAATGCTGCCCACCTGTTATAGAAGAAAAATTCAGGTTATACAGTCATCACTATCTAGATAGTGCAGTTTAAAAAGGTATTGTTGGACTATGTACATGGTGTCAACAGATACATGGTGAACTATTTCTTGATTTCGGGGATAAAATCATCAAACATCTCTCTTGAATTAGTAGTTATGTGCACCAGATGGAGATATCTTTCGTTCACTACTATCATCAAGAATATGAAATTGAGCATTCTATAATTGTAAGAGTATTTCCTTAAAACTTTCAGCTTACATGTACACAGTTATGATATTAATTCGCCTATACTAAATCAGAAAATTATGATCCTGAGAAGATCTACTGTCTTCTGAATATCATATTAGAGCAAATAGCTCCAATGAGTAAGGTTTTCAATAGATGAGCAGAAAATCACATAAGTAGAAGATAAAAATCTGACGAGTAAGAGATAAAGGGAGAATTACCCTGTTTTGCATCTGGGAGTCGACCTTCTCTAGGGGAAACCAACGAGTCCTGATAGAAAGCAACAGATAGTCAGGTATAGAAACACATACAGCTGTGAGCTCACCCAATGAGATTTTAACGCACCTTTCTACCCGGAACAAACTCAACAGTTGGCCCACCAGTGATCTCTACTGCAACGACCCCAGCAAGCTGACAACCGACAAAAGAGTGAGTGATCAATGATGTATGAATAAACCAATGTTGTTTGACAAAGTTAATTTCTAGAGTGAGACTACTACTGCATATCCAAGGAAGTGATAAAAGAAATAAATATCTTGCATTAGATGGAGAACTGAAGACACAGTCTAATTTATACTGTTCTACCACAATTCATACCCCTATAATGATATTAAGAGATAAAAGTTGGGCGGTAGGAGAGTAAGATGTCCTGCCTTTAGTAATGGAAATCCACTAGATCATAGTATCATAAACCAAAAGAAACATATGATGTACATACATATTCAGTAATAAACACTTGTTGTTTCTATAAAGTACTCTCAGTGTTTCTCAAATTAAACGCACAACTCGAAAATCATAAACAGTGAAGCTTTCACTCTAGAAATTTACCTGGTAAAGATCTGCGAAAGTAATCCTTGGATGTTTTTTCTTCACTTCCTCTACAACCAAAAATTAAAGCGAGAAAGAATAAAAAGAGATCCTAAGTTCAGATAATCTGTTATGATATTGGTAACAGGGTCTACCGTACCAATTCATATATAATATAGTAAACTACTCCCTCCGTTTTTTATTAATAGGCCAGTTTCTTTTTTTGAAAAAATTAAGGAAATTAAGAGAGCTAATTATTGAAAGTGGTTCTCTAGACACTAGTCAATAAAAGAAGTGAAGTGAGATGGTCCCCATTACACTTGTCAGCCAAAGAAATAAGTGAAATGGTCCACATAATACTTGTCATCAAAAGAAGTTAAAAAAAAAGTGGTCCTAGAAAATTAAAGTAACATTTAACTTTATCAATTAGAAAACTAGAACCTGGCCTATTAAAAAGTATCGTAGGGAGTACTTAGCAATAGAATCTTTATTTATTTTTTTGTACAATAGAATCAGTAAGAAAATAAACGCACCACAAAAATCTATGGCAATTTTTAAGCCACTATTGGCACCATGTTTCAACTCCTCTTCGTTCCTAATTGAACCATTGGCACCGCCTGTCTTTGATTTAACATCATAAGTTCCGGCATCATGCCACCTACAAGCATAGAGAGAAGAAATCAAGAAGAACACATCAAATGATTAGATTTATACAAACACAACAAGTTCTAAAAGAAGGATGAATATAACATGAAATTTGTTGCCACAGTCTTCGGATATGGAAAATGAACAGGTTCAGATAAGGGATCAGGAAACAAAATAAAAAAGTCAAAATAGAAAAATGAGCTGAAACAATTTAAAAGTAAATAGAAATGAATGAAATTGGACTTACGCAAGACGGAGCATGATTGGAGCACAGTTCTTCGAAGAAATGAGAGCACGGAGATCACGACGAGCCTTTTCGATTTCCTTGAGGTAATTCGCATCTACTGCTACAGCTGCCATTTTTCAGTTTTTCAGAACGAACGAAGAGCTCTCGAAACCCTTCCTCGACGATACAGTCAAAGAAGATGAAGAAGGGGAAGGAGGAGTGACTGACTATCAAACAACACAAAACCCAATCCCAAAGTTGTTAGATTTCGCTGGAGTGGACCGACTGTTACATTAAATGAGATTGGGGTTGGGGTGTGTGCTAGCTAGGCGCTATCCAATCCTATCCTCCCCTCCGCCTTGAGCTGACTAGTAAAATAATTTTTTGTTTTTGGTTGTATTGTTGCGCCAGGAGGAACTCGAGATAAAAAAACATTGTATTGTTGCGTCAGGAGGAACTCGAGATAAAAAAAACATACTCCCTCGGTTTCTTTTTAACATGCTAATTTTGTTTTTAGAGGGATTTAAGAAAATTAAGAAAACTAATCGAGAAAATATTTGATGGGGGCGTTTTCTGATGGGGGTATGGGGGACAAACCACATGTTGACATGTGTCTTTCTACTTAAATGCTTCCAACCAATTTTGTTTCCAAAAATATCAAAGAAATGTATTGTTGGAGAAAATATTAGTTATCTTAATTGGTGAGATTTTATCTTTGGTATTTTTGAAAACAAAATTGGTTGGAATCAATTGATGAGAAAGACACATGTCAACATGTGGTTTGTCCCCCGTACCCCATCAAAAAATTTCTCGAACTAATCATTAAAAGTGGTCCTCATGTGAATTGAAATGGTCCCCGGAGTCCAATTTTGTTGTGCACACTCCTTTAAAAAGTGTGCACGAAACAAATCAATATGATTGGTTCTTCTAAACATACCGTTATCTCATGTTGTTAAATTTGTTTTTATTTATTTTTTATTTAACTTAAACCTAAAAAAGGAAATTGTACTAACCCTATCCTAATTTATACTCCCTCCGTTTCTTTTTAATAGGTCAGTTTCTTTTTTTGAGAAAATTAAGTAAATTAAGAGAACTAATTATTAAAAGTGGTCATCTAGACACTTGTCAATAAAAGAAGTGAAGTGAAATGGTCCCCATGACACTTGTCAGCCAAAGAAATAAGTGAAATGGTCCCCATGACACTTGTCATCAAAAGAAGTTAAAAGAAAAGTGGTCCCAGAAAATTAAAGTTACATTTGACTTTCCCAATTAGGAAAATGACCTATTTTCTAAAACATTTATTTATAGAAACTGACATATTAAAAAATAACGGATGGAGTAACATTTTAACAATTATGGAATGTTCGTGCTCCGATTCTAGCGATTGTGCAGCTACTTTATCTAAACAACGAAGTCTTCTTTTTTCTCATCATATGTTTAGAGATTTTGATTGAAGACAACATTGCTATTAATAAATAACGCGTAATTGGGGGATATGAATTACTTCCCCCAACCCATGGTATGTGTTAAGGAGTTATTTTTGATTATGAAAATACTAAAATACCCTTCCCACAAAATAAAAATGAAAACCTTAAAATCAAAAAACAAAATCATATCCCTCATTTCCATTTCCACTTCTTATTAATCTTATTTAGGGGTAGAGCTTTGAAACCCAAATATTCCCCATTCCCTTTCAATTTCTAAACTCTCCCCACTCTATATCAAATTCTCTTCTCCTCACTTTGGAAACGAAATTTTTTTTTATTCGGAAGTGATGAAGATCATGCTGAAAGTGATGATGACCATGCCGGAATTGATGAAGACCATGCCGGAATTGATGAAGACCATGCCGGTACCATGTTCCGGCATATGGTCTTCATCAATTCCGGCATGGTCTTCATCACTTCCGTTTTGAATTTTTCTGGTTTTAATCAGTCCACTGCCGGCATAGTCAGTTGATATGAAGACCATGCCCGTATTGTTTTCCGGCATAGAAAATAAAGCAACATGTTATCTTGGGAAAACAATACCAAGATGGTCTTCATATCAACTCCATGCATGCGAGTTGGACTGATTAATACCAGAAAAAATTCAAAACGGAAGTGATGAAGACCATGCCGGAATTAATGAAGACCATATGCCGGAACATGATACCGGCATGCTCGAGAATTTCCTATCAATGACAGTAGTCAAGTGAAAAAAAAAATCAACATTCTGGATACTTTTCATCTTGTTCCGGCATAGAAATTTAAGCAAAACACTATGCCGGAACAGGTACCGGCTACGCCAACCCATGGTATGTGTTAAGGGGTTATTTTTGGTTATGAAAATTCTAAAATACCCTTCCCACAAAATAAAAATCAAAAACTTAAAATCAAAAAACAAAATCATATCCCCAATTTCCATTTCCACTTCTTATTAATCTTATTTAGGGGTAGAGCTTTGAAACCCAAATATTCCCCATTCCCTTTCAAATTCTAAACTCTCCCCACTCTATATCAAATTCTCTTCTCCTCACTTTGGAAACAAAATTTTTTATTATTCGGAAGTGATGAAGATCATGCTGAAAGTGATGATGACCATGCCAGAATTGATGAAGACCATGTCGGAATTGATGAAGACCATGCTTAGGTACCATGTTTAAGCATATGGTCTTCATCAATTCGGCATGGTCTTTATCACTTCCGTTTGAATTTTTCTCGGTTTTAATCAGTCCACTGCCGGCATAGTCAGTTGATATGAAGACCATGCCGGTATTGTTTTCCGGCATAGAAAATAAAGCAACATGTTATGCCGGAAAACAATACCACATGGTCTTCATATCAACTGACCATGCCGGCAGTGGACTGATTAATACCAGAAAAAATTCAAAACGGAAGTGATGAAGAACATGCCGGAATTGATGAAGACCATATGCCGGAACATGATACCGGCATGCTCGAGAATTTCCTATCTATGCCGGTAGTCAAGTGAAAAAAAAAATAAACATTCTGGATACTTTTCATCCTGTTCCGGCATAGAAATTTAAGCAAAATACTATGCCGGAATAGGTACCCCCGGATAGTGGCAAACAATTTATGAACATTTCCAACAATTGCCGGCATGGGTTTTTTGTTGAATACCATGCCGGCACCAAGCTTTTTCAGCTGCAACAATGGTGGATTCAGAGAAAAAAAATCAATTTTTCAACCTCTTATTAGCAGTAATTCTCTCATCACAATCATCTTCCATTTTCAAAAAAAAAATTTCCTCTCAAATATTTTTTTTTCCCTCCTTCTAATCTCACCCAAACACAAATAAAAATACACACTAATCTATCCCCCAAATACTTAAGATTTTTACTAATTATTATTCACTAAACCTAATTAGTGAGGGGTAGATTAGGAATTAAAAAAATAATTATATAAGGGGTGACCCAGAATTGCTATTGGGACTCCTATTTTATCTTGTAACTATATCCCCCAATTAGTTTTTATATCCCCAATTACGTTCTTAATAAATGACAAAATCAAAAGATGTCGTATTGAAAGGCGATGAGTTTATTCCTTCCCTACAGTGCGATTAAATTCCCCTAAATTTAGATTTATTTCTCCTGCTTGATTTTGGGATAACGAATTTGATGGATATGTACTTGTGTTCACAATCCATGGATCAAGTCCTCCTGATGTATACTGATCATCCATGAATTATAGATGTGTTCTTTAGTTTATAGCTCATAAGCACTAACGAAATCAATTTCATATACATTTTGATTTAAAAATGCATTTGTGATTAGGTACAGTAAGTGTTAAGAATCATGTTGTCATTCTAGAGTAATGTGCATATCTTTGCACATTCATTTTCATTACTCTAGGATATACTGGAGATATTCATCATTCATTTTTATTACTCTAGGATATACTGAAGATATTTTGTATATATTAGTTTCTTAGTTTTCTTCATATTCTGTAATATACTTGTTTCCCTTTTTAGTATTGTATAGTCTGTATATAAGAAGCATTGCTTCATTGTAATTGATACACCATCAATACATAGAAATCTCGATTCCATGACTACTCTTGTCATGGCATCAGACCCAAACAAGATCCAACCTTCCGCTGCAAAAACCAATAGTCAGATTTCTTATCAAAATTTGAAACCTTCCACATCATTCATGTGTACCCCTCGTATCCTTGATCTTTTTTTCATCCCGTGATATCCTTTTCATCCACCATGTCTCGAGAAGATTCTCAACCTATCACCACCAAGTTTGATGGACCAAACTATAATCTCCAGAAAAACTCATCAATATCACAAGTCGTGTCTCCGTATCAATGTAACTACTGCAAGGAGTTTGGACATATTGTGAACAACTGCACATCACCAACATCCAGAAACATGCGTGAAAAAAGGAGGAACTTCAATACAAATACATCTACAAGATTCACTACAGCACGTATCTCATCTAAGATAGAAAATAAATATGAACCGTCTCTAGCTGATATTCAGGCGATGATCAAATAAGCTATATCAATTGGTAATAATCCCACAATAACTTCTGCACTTGCAATTCCTACGGGTATTTTCTCAATTGGATGGTTTCTCGACTCAGGTGCTTCCAACCATACGAAGTTTAATCCTCAATTCTTTGAGAGTTTGCATCCAATAATAACTCTTAAAATTCATATTGCAAATGGGTCTGAATTAAATGCAAGTCATATTGGACTGGTTAAATCGTCCAACAAATTGTGTATCCCTGATGTACTTCTAGTTCCTAAGATTACCATGAATCTTATCTCTATTGGTCAACTGTGTGATCAAGGGTTTAAAATTAACTTCTTTCCTCATGGTTGTGTTATACATGATCCAAGGACTGAGAAGCTAGTTGGGATAGGCCGTAGAGTGGGTCTATTATACCTCCTAGAGATGCTCATTATCCCTCCACAATCCAAAAAACAAGTTGGTGTTGTTTCAGCCTCTACACCACCATCCACCACTTCCCAATTTATGTCTTGGCATTCTAGGTTATGTCATATTTCATTCCCTCGTCTTAGATACATGATTAATAAATGTCTGTTAGGATCAACCCAACTAGATAAAGAACCTTGTTGCATTACTTATAAGCTAGCTAAACAACCGACATTACCTTTTAATAGTAGTACAACTTTTTCCACTGCACCATTTGATATTGTTCATTCCGATGTTTGGGAAAAATCACCTATTGTTTCCAAAGGATGGGCTTTATATTATGTGATCTTTATCGATGACTACACAAGGTATACTTGGATATATCTGTTCAGGTCAAGGTCAGATTTCTTAAAAATATATACTGAGTTCTCTACCATGGTCAAAACCTAGTTTACAAAAATTATTAAAACCTTCCGCGCTGATCAAGGGGGGGGTGGGGGGTATATATATTAAATCTATTTAAAGAATTTCTCAAGTATGAGGGTACCCTTCTTTAATTGTCTTGCACAGAAACCCCTGAACAAAATGGTGTTGCAAAACGTAAACATCGTCACATAGTAGAAACTACTAGAACTCAGTTACTTTCTGCATCAGTTCCCTCTAAAAAAAAAAAAAAAATTTTTTTTGGGTTGGGGGGGGGGGAATATGTCCTTACTGCCGTATACACAATACCTAATTATTCAGAGCTTCGTGTTTTTGGTTCCACCTGTTTTGTTCTTCTTCCAGAACGAGAACGTAACAAACTCGGTAAAAAGAACTCAATATGTGTATTTCTAGGATATGGGATAGAACAGAAAAGGTATCGTTGTTATGATCCAGCAAGTCAAAGACTTCGCGTCTCTCGTCATGTAATATTTTGGGATAAAATACCATACTTTTCCCTTACAAGAAGTAAATCATCTGAAAATTTCTCGTATCAAGATCCTTTTGATGTTGATTCTCTTCCATTAGAACCCATATTTGACACCCCTATTCCCGAGATCAGTATACAACCAGAAAGTCATCAATCCTCCACTCCTGATACTCTAGATGTGCCTGAAACCTCTTCGAATCACTCTACGCCTCATCCTGACATTGCTTTTCCAGAACAGGATCCTGCACCTGAAGAGATTATTTTAGCTCCTCGAAAAAGGCATCAACCAGTTAAGTATTCTGACTATCATTGTTATCTCTCAACTATTTTACCCTTGTATGAACCTAAGAGTTACAGGGAAGCATCATCAATTCCAGAATGGCAACACTCAATGAAGGAAGAATTAATTGTTCTTGACGAAGCTGGAACATTTGACATGGTAGATTTACCACCTGGAAAATCCGTAGTAGGATGCAGATGGGTTTATAAGATTAATACAAGATTTGATGGATCAATCGAACTCTATAAATCTTGCCTTGTTGCTAAAGGTTATACTCAGGAATATAGTATTGATTATGAGGAAACATTTGCACTAGTAGCTCGTATGATAACAATGCGTACTATTCTTGCTATTGCTGCTGCTCATAGATGGGATATTCACCAAATGGATGTTACAAATGCTTTCCTTCACGGAGACCTTGAAGAAGAAGTAAACATGCAGCCATCTCCAGGATTGCCTCATTCCCCCAATCAAGTATGTAAGCTTCGTCGAGCGTTATATGGTCTCAAATAAGCACCTCATGCTTGGTTTGAGAATTTTAGCAGTGTTTTTACTCAATATGGATTCACTCAAAGTGATATGACTCTTCCATTTTCCTTAAAAGGTAAGATAAATGGATTGTTCTTCTTCTTCTCTACGTTGATGACATGGTTATTACTGGGAGTGATTTGGAAGGAATCAAGGCTCTGAAATCACAATTAAGTGTGTCTTTTCAAATGAAATATCTTGGCCATATAAGATATTTTCTCGGTATTGAAGTTGATCGATCATCTAAAGGATATTTTGTATCTCAGGTGAAGTATGCTACTGACATTATTCATCGTGCAGGATTGACTGATAATAAAACAGTCGATACTCCTCTTGAGGTAAATGTTAAGTATAATCCTACAGATGGGAAGATTTTATCTAATCCTACGTTGTATCGACAACTAGTGGGTAGTCTTAATTATTTGACTATCACACGTCCAGATATTAGCCATGCAGTTCATGTTGTGAGTCAATTTATGTCAGCTCCACGTTCGACACATTATGCAGCTTTTCTTCGAATCCTGCGTTATCTCAAAGGTACGTTACATCAAGGACTACATTTTTCTTCAACATTTGATTTAAAACTGAGGGCATATTATGATTCTGATTGGGATGGTGATGTAACTGATCGTTGATCAACTACTGGATATTGTATTTTCCTTGGTAATTCTCTATTTTCCTGGTGTAGTAAGAAACAATCTGTTGTTTCTCGTTCAAGTGATGAGGAAGAATATCGAGCTTTAACTCATACTACATCGGAGATTGTCTGGCTACGTTGGATTCTTGGTGACATGGGAGTTCATCTTTCAGGGCCTACTCCATTATTTTGTGATAACAAGGTTGTTATTCATATAGCATACAATGATGTCTTTCATGAACGAACAAAACACATTGAAATTGATTGTCACTTTGTTAGAAATCATTACAAGAATCAGACTATTGGGCTGCATTATGCTACTTCAGAATTACAGATTGCAGATTTGTTCACGAAAACACATCCCTCTAAACGACTTCAGTTTCTAAGATCCAAACTCAATATGTGTTGTAGACCATCTCGAGTTTGGGGGGGGGGGGGTGTTACGAATCATGTTGTCGTTCTAGAGTAATATGCATATCTTTACACATTCATTTGCAGTACTTGCACTGGATTTTAGGTGTAACAATAGGATGCTTGGTTTCAAATATGCTAGAATTGAATGTCATATGATTAGAGGCACCTGAGTCAATAAACCAACCATTTGAAAAGCTACTTGTGGGAACTGAGAATGCAGAGGCTGTTGTAGAGTTATTGTTACCAATTGAAAGTGCTTGCTTGAGCATTTCCTGGATATCATCAAGACTGTTTTGTGTGGGTGCTGGTGAGTTATGGTTCCTTTCTAGTGCTGGTGCTGCAAGAATGGATGGTGAAAGTGTGTATCCAGTTCCATTTAGCCTTCTTCGTTCTCTCATGTTTCTGGAGGATGGGTACGTACAGTTTCCAATTGTATGACCAGGATCTTTGCAGTAGACTCAGGTGGTGTGTGGACTCCGTGCTGTTTCAGTGTTTCGGCATGGGCAGCAATCCGTAGGCCACAATCCGCGTGAAGCCGCAGTTGGCGGGCCGCAATCCGTGTGCTACAATCCGCCTGCCATGCTTCAGGTCCAAGGTGTATTCAAACCCAACCCTCTCGAGTTTGAGGGGGGGTGTTAGAAATAGTCCCACATAGCCCAAATTCTCCATAATGTAAAGCTTATAGCCTTAGGAAACCCTACACTTGCAAGCCGGTTTTCGAGGGTAGTTAGGCCCATGGGTTTCTAAGATGGTATCAGAGTCAGACCCCGCTCAACGCTATCCGTGTCCGTCCGTGTGTCTATGGTTTCCGTACCACTCAGTGTCAGTGTGTCTGTGGTTTCCGTACCACTTAGTATCCGTCAGTGTGCATCTGTGGCTTCTGTGCCACTCAGTCAGTGTGGCCCTAGTTGTTGGGGGGGGGGGGGGGGGTTAAATAGTACCACATCGCCTAGGGCAACCTAGGTCCCGTGCTTAATAAGGCTTGGGCAATCCTAACCTTGCAAGCCGATTTTCGAGGTTAGTTAGGCCAGAGAATTCCTAACAGTAAGAACCCTCGAAGAAGGATACATTAAATTGAGAACGATTTCATTGTAATGCTTCTGTCAATACAATGCATGGCCGGCTAAAATTGATTACTTACCTATTTCTTTATCGAGAGAAGTCACTACAAATTAGGATAGGATCGGATATTATGAATATATGATTACCCTTTTTAGATTTAAATTAAATTTAAATTAAGAAAAATCTAATTTCATAACTTTAAGATAACCATTCATTTTAGAAAACCAATCATATTGATTTGTTTCATGCACACTCCTTTCGAGGGAAGTCACTACAAATTAGGATATGATCGGATATTATGAATATATGATTACCATTTTTAGATTTAAATTAAGAAAAATCTAATTTCATAACTTTAAGATAACCATTCATTTTAGAAAACCAATCATATTGATTTGTTTCGTGCACACTTTTTAAAGGAGTGTGCACAAAATTGGATTCTGGTCCCCATGATATTTGTCAGCAAAAGAAGTAAAGTGAAATGGTTCACATGACACTTGTCATCAAAAGAAGTTAAGAGAAAAGTGGTCCCAGAAAATTAAAATAACATTTGACTTTCCCAATTAAAAAACCGGCTTATTTTTTTTGAAACATTTATTTATAAAAACCAGCCTATTAAAAAGGAACGGAAGGAGTAATTCAGATGAAAATAAGATAGAAAATAGTGGAGCATATTTCCACTAAAAACAACAAAGGCTTGTTCCCGCCGGATATACTACTCTTTCTTTTACTGCCCTTGCTATTTCGGGATTTAGCCCTCTTCAATCTTTCTTTTACTGCCCTTGCTGTTTCGGGATTTAGCCCTCTTCAATCAAGCAAGCTCTACTTTAACAGGTCGTCACTTACGGTGCATTCAAATTTTCTCTACTCGGTATAGTATGGCGTATGAAACTCAAGCATGCAAGTGCTGCCCTCAAGGGACAAGGATTGGCATTCTCTTTGATTTACTGCCTCTTGGTAGTACTGTGGTAATGTTTGACAAAAGAACATTAGTACACAATAATGCATGACTTCACCAACTGTAGGCAGCCTGTTCAAAGTAATAAATGAATACAGAACCAAGACACTCACTAGTGGCTTTGACAATCAGGATTCAGCCTATAACCAGCCCAGGAAATGTTACGTTTCCGAGTTCTAGCGCTAATTCTAGGCTAACCTTTATTTGAACTGCCGAGGGATGTTCAAGTTCAATTGGGTACTATTAATGACATCTACAACCCAGAATGAACCATTACACTACCAACGACATAACAAGAAGGAGCGCAACAGCAAGCTATACAACAATAGGAAAAGGAGCTTAAATCAACTGGTGGTTTCTGTCAAATGTAATCTATTCCACTGGTCTATTCATTCTAAGTTATTCGAAGGTTTTTCTCTTAGTACTTTGATTTGTAATTGGGGGGTGTTGTTGATTACAGTTAGCTCTGCTTTCTCTTTTTTGTACTCTTAACATTTCATCATTTTGACGAGTGTTAATTTTTAATAGATTTTGCCCTCTTTCAAAAACAAAAAAACATAACAAGAAGGGAAGATCTTAATGGCATCTCCTTTTCCTACTTACATTGATATTTACAGTGACTAAAAAAATGAAAATAAATAAATAAAACAAACTTAAGGTCTGGATGAACAAGAATTTCATTGCTTGCATACCATTACTTATCCCCAGAGTTACCTTCTTCTTTACCCTCTCCGAATTTCATAGGGGTACGCTCTATCGGGAATCACCCAGCCATTATGTACAAAATCAAGGGTATTGAATGAATTCTGGCATCACTACTTCACAAAATTTCAGAACCTACAGTCACCATTCCTGCAAGCGAAAAAATGCTCGTGCTCTCACCAATCTTCAATTTCGTCAATATCTGATGAATTCTCACCATTTATGTCATCCAAAATTATGTCCCCATCAGAGTTTTCTTCCGTAACCATGTTGCTTCTCCTATGAACTTCTGATGTTCTGTATCCTAGCCACTTCAAGATGGGTCTGTACTCAGTTGCTATGATTGATATGTCAGATGCACTTGCACTATCAGAAGCTTCTATTCTTTGCCTCAGCATTTCATCCTGCCACCTCACAAACAAAGTTAAGAAAAAACATGACCATTCAGAATCAGAAAGCAACCAGAGAACATCGTGCATAGTAATACGAAGCGACTGGACTGCTCAAATTCAGTGCATAACTATCAGTGCAAGTTGGAGAAATAAAGGTGAATCCAACTGAATCAGAAGACTTAACAAAAAACAAGTTCACAGCCCGCACCTTATTTCGTCTCGATGACTGCTCTACCTGCCAAATTTTTGGACTGCGGATGGAATGCCACCTACAGCAAACATACATAACTGGTGATTATGAAATTCTACTTTAACTTGGAGTGTGTCATTCACAATAGAAACAATAACAGAAAAGAAAACCTGGAAGGAGCGGGATGTGAATTCCCGAAAAGCACCCCTCTGACAGAAACCGAAGCAGCAGCTAATTGGCCAATCTTCTCCAGCTCATGTTGTCCAGTCATTGTGTGGGACCATGTGGACCCATGAGAAGTAGCAAGAAGGCAGTCAACGTCACTCAAATAGGAAGTTACTGCACAGGCATCTTCTATTGCTTCATCACTTATGAAATCTAGAACTGTATGATAACAATATAACATATATGAAAGACACATGGATCAGGTTTGAATCTCATAACATTATATGCAACATCTAGAAAATGTGTCTTATGAGTTATGACCATTGCAACAGCGAACTTTTAGCTTTCTAAAAATGAACAAAGAAATGCCAGTTCCGATAGAAGTAATAGTTACAAGTCAACATATTACCATTTTCATGTAGAAAATCTGCAATTGGTCTCGCTTGACCATGTGCTTGAGAAAGAACATTCTCCGGATCACCCATTTGTAACGGTAATCTAACAAACCTTTCGCATAACTGCAACTCACCAGCCCCTACAACATTAGAAGAATTGTGTTTTCAGTATTTACAATTTCTCACTTGAGTATCAACGCCTAGCAAACAAAATTCCAGGTTCACTTATACGATTAAAAAAAAAAAAAAAATCAAATATGTTGAATCCAACTTTTGATCTACAATTCCTAATTATGTAAAGACCCTAAGATCAATGAAGCTCAAACCTCTTTATCTTAAATACAGGGCACCACTACCTAATTGAAGTTCTCTTTTCCCTCTTCAAATGCTCGTTTTCTTACATTTGTATATTCTAAAATGATGGTAGAGCTTTAAATAATCACTAAGATACCCCTTATATATCTGTGTCTCTCTCCCAGCGCCTATTGTGATCAAGCCATACAAATGTATGAGAAAAACCTAAGGCGTGGAAACCACCAAACTTTGCTTTTGACATGGTCGTTGGTCTAAGATACATAACATAAAGCTATTATGGTTACATACCCAAGCCAGATGCACATGAAGACTCCCTTTTGTTGTGGAGGAACTTCCCCAACGCATGAAATAGAGAAAGTGTTTCGTCTCTGCCAAATGAAAGTGCACCATCCATTGGAGTAATGTCCAGGAACTTCTCTTTTGAATAGGTGGAAGAGAGTTTAAGTAATGAAGGCATCTGTCTTTGTCCCAAACAAAAGTACTGTAAGGATGTAACTGCATGCCTGATATCACCTCCACTGGTCTTTGCTATCAGAGCTATCTGGTCAGCAGTAGCACTGCACTGCTCTTCTTTGCATATTCTAGAAAGAGCCATCTTAACGGAATTTGTAGTAACAGGATTAAAGGCCACCTGAAATTCCAAGAAGAAGATTGAACAGGCCAGTGAGCAAAGAATAAACCTAATTTATATTGGTTCAGCCACCTCAAAATTCAAATAAAAATACAGTCACTACCTTACACGCCCCAGCACTCTCAAGACAAGATTGAAGATCTTCCCAGTAACGTGATGTATTATCAGCAGTGTCAACCTTATTGTACTCAGTGATCAATATAATCGTCGGAATCTTAGTTGATCGAGCAAGAGCAAGCAAACACTTGCAGAGTTTCCCATGAGCAGCCTTTCCGTTTGCCAGAGGAAGATCATCAATTAAGAGTACGTATTGATTTTGACTTCCTCCAGAATTGGAGGGTGGAATCATTGAATATTTTCTAATCCTCTCAACGAAAGTCTCGAACTCTTCCAACTTCGACATGTAACTTACTCCTGGTAGTAACATGACATTAAATATTCAACAACAGAAAGTTTTGGAATATAGTATGTCATTATGTCCATCAAGAAGTAATTAGATGCAAATGCTCCTTCAACCGAAGTAAACCAACTACAAGTATTTGATCAGGATGGATAAGTGATGCTGACCACTTGGTACTTTAAGCTTTCTTTAATTTGATCAGTGCAACCAATATGTTGAATAAAGACAATTACTGTCCCTTGTCACAGATCACAGTATAACAATGATCTAATGAGTTCCGGATTTATTCCAGTCTGGATTTCTTCAGATTGTAGTGTTAGAAAGGTTATTTATTTCTCTAATGATATTTTAGATTAATGAATTCTTTACCTGAATTAGAGTTGTGGATATGTTCTTGCCAAAGTGTGGGTGTAGGGGTTTCCCATTCACACAAGTTGACTCCAAGATGAGATGCAATTGTGCGGACTGTCGCCTGTAAGACAAATAATGCATAAGATTCAAAAAGATATAGTGGCTCATAGTTGAGAGGTGTAGGAACGATGTGTTTAACCAAAAAATGGAAATCAATTAAACCATTTATTCTCCAACAAGAAATCTTGAAATGCCAGCTTCAACTATACAAGTCTACAAAGACATAAGTAGAGACCAGGGCTAAGAGGAACCATCTTAAGTTATCTCATACTCTATGAAACAGGCTGAAACCAGGAACTCTTGAAAACGGAAATGAGACGTACCGATTTCCCGACTCCAGCTTGTCCAGTGATAACAAGAGCATGGCTGTGAAACTCATCCTAAAATGAGAAAACTACACCATCAGAAAATACAAATAAAAATAGAAAAAGAAAAAGACAAAATCACCTTTGAGGTTCTCAATCTTTCCTCTAACCACATTTTGACTTCTTCAACCTGCATAGATGGGAGAAACCATGATATGAGTCATGCCCACAGATCCAAAAATAGAAGTGAATATTCAGAGAGCAATGCTATTTGGCTTCCTGTGCCCAGTAGAGTCAAACCAAGTGTTGGTGACTATTACCCTGGGCATCTGAGAGATTGAAACCCCTATCCACTCCTTGTGGGGTTCTGGGTCAGGATGTTAACCCATAGAAGAGATATGGAAATGACATTTTCATACTTAAAACAACAAGATTTGGAACCACTGTAAACTACAGAATACAATTAACACATTTCTTTTTAACCAAAGTGTTATAGATAACCTCACATTTCAAATCTTAAACCAAATTTGAATTGTGGGCACAATTAGATGTTCTTGTTTTGCAATTTGCATGTGAATAATATAATAGAAATGGATTGTGACAGACAAAACCTTTTTCTTGTGTATCGCAAGCTCTTGCAATGATTGAGGTTTATATTTGTCGACCCATAGCTCCCTTTTGTTACTCTTTCGAGAACCTAATTCAAGTTTATGTTACATTAGCTCTAAAATAATAGTTTGATAAATAAACAAAAACAAATTTTGCAAGAACGAAAAATTATCCGCTCGGAAACACATAAATAGATAATTTCCAAAGCGAACAACAACTTGATGTTACAACTTACATGGGGTAAAGGGAAATAGAAAAGGTTCGAACATTACCATTAGGCACCTCTACAAGACCTTGAAAGTCTTCATAAAAACCATCAGAAAACGCATCAAAATTGAACTGCATTGCAATAAAAAACAAAAGCACCAACTAATCAACAAAACTTAATCACAATAGAAATGGAGACACAATTACCACCACCAAGACGGCAATCACAACTACCTCTCCAATTGATGATGTATGAGAAGGAAAAAGCTCTTTATTTGTAGAAGAGAGAGAGCGTCGAGACCTCTTTGTCTTCGAGCCACCACCAGAACAGGAAGTCTTTCTATTACCATTTGCTAGCTTTTGAGGTGCTGATACAGAAATTGTTTTTTTCGATTTTGACCTAGTAGTAGGCTTGGTGCAGACCCGTGAGCTTAAATGACCATCTTCATTGTCAGATGAAGAAGATAACAAGATTATATTTCTTTTCCCCATCAAAAAAATCCAGTAAAAGTAGAAACCCTAGATAAAGAATTTTAATGAAAACCACCAGATTACTTCATAACCTGATTTTGCTTAGTAGTATTAGCACTGTGACAAGTGACAGAAATTACAACCATGATCGAATCCTGTCAAGGAAAAAGAGATGCCCCTAGAAAAATAAAAAGAGGGAAACTTGGGAAGCGAGATCTTCTATCTATACGAGGGGAAAAGAAATTGCGCGCGCTTTTGAGAAACTACTGTCGAAACTCGAAAGGAGCATTTATGTCGTCGAAGTGGAGGTGTGGTGTACATAAGAAGCCAACAAACGATACAACTCGGTCTTGGGTTCGCATTTTCGAGGGGACAACCATCCACCTGGTTTAAAGTGGCTCAGCTTGGCATTGCTATCAAGAAGGAGAAAATGGCAACCACTGTGGGTTCGTGACTCTGTAAGCGTGATTCTATCTTTGTGATTCCATCTCTTTTGATTCAAGATACTGTGATTCTGTTTACTACGATTATGTTACCCGTGATTCTATTTACTGCGATTCTGTTACCCGTGATTCTGTTTTTATGTTGGTTTGGTTTTCGTTTGGTGTTGGATTTTGCGTCGGTCAGGTTTGATCTTTGTTGGTACACTAAAATCAGTATTTGGTTAGAAGGGTTGCTCTTGTTTTTAATTCTAGCAGTTGACGAAGGAAATTTTAGGTGGTTCCCTAGGTTTTGTTGTTAAACATATCAGTGGACAAAGTGCAGTTGAAGTGTTCGACGAATTGTCTGAACTACTAGCATAGCATTTTTGGTTGTCAGTTTAAGCTATCACTTGCAGTGACTTTCATTAGGTTTTTGTAAATGCCTACCCCCGAGATTCTTCCTTCACGGCAACTAGGATTCATGCAGCAGCAGAAGGTGATGTACGCATCCAACACAATGGCCAAACATCTTCTCCATCATTACATAACACAAATACACAAGAATCACATGGCATTGTATTTCATTTCCCTTTCAGAAACTTTGATGGGTGTAATGATAATGGGAATGGAAGAGGTTTTGCAAAGAGCTCTCTCTGTAAACATCTACATGACAAGCACTGTGCGACTGAAGAAGCGAGGGTTATTTGTAGGGAGAGATTACACCGTATTCCTGATGTTTTTGGTATTTGGGAGAGAGAGTTAAAGCATATGCAGATGTGGCTTTGCACCCAATGTATGCTCCTTCATGATTGGAGCAGACCTTGCCGTCGTCACCCTGGTGATATTACGGCAGGACCGTCAAACGGGAGGGGTGCTGATTTTCTCATTCACGGCATTGAGAATCTACATATCGGTACCCATGAGTCTGGTGCTGGAGGAGGGGGCAGTGGTACATCGACTGGCTTATCGTTGGATCTACTCAGCAAGATTTTTCTTAAACAAATCCGGACAGTTTCTAGCATTCCTCCAAAATGCAGACTCAAATTTTCTCGAACTCTAAAGGCAGCAATTGATAAGGTAATACAAAAGCCTAGGGATTTATCTTCTTGGATACACTTAATTCTATTGCCAACTTGCACCCTCAATTTGTACACCCCTAAGTGTACCTTGGAGGAGAGATACGGCACTAGGAAGAGGTTGCAGATTGCTTCCATCAACCAGGCTCTTCTAACATGGTGTGAGCCTAACGGCTGTCTTGTTTTGGCGGAAAAAATATTGGGGTTCACAAATTCAAAACCGGTAGGCAATCAACGCAAGCAAAAGACACAAGATGATGTCAACCTTCAAGCTTGTAGAAAAAGTTGAGTCAGGGGCACTATAGTGCGGCTATTAGGGTCATTTCTTCGGATGGATTGGCACCTATGAATGATGATAATTTATTGGACTTATAGAAAAAACACCCCTATGAACCTCCTCCCATCATTCCTCCAGAACCTATTCAAGTGGTTGCATCGTCAGTGAGTACCATCACAGTTTTAAATGCCTTGAAGGGATTTCCTAGGGGAACGTCTTGTGGGAGAGATGGGTTGCGCGCACAACACCTTTTGGATGCCATGAGTGGTCCTGCAACGGCAGTTGCAGATGATCTGTTACATTCGATCAATGCAATTGTTAATTTGTGGCTTCTTGAACATTTCCCGGCAGCTTTGGGTGAATTTATAGCTAGCGCACCTATTACTCCGTTGTTAAAGCCAGGGGGAGGTATACGCCCCATTGCAGTGGGTACTATTTGGAGGAGATTGGTCTCAAAACTAGCTGCTTCTTCAGTGAGTAAAGACATGAAAGAATTTTTGGGAGACTATCAATTTGGTGTTGGTATGGTTTGTGGGGGAGAAGGTATTCTGCACTCGGTTAACAGACTGTTGGAGACAAAAGGACATCTACAAGGTAATTCGATGTTGTTGATTGATTTTGAAAATGCGTTTAATTTAGTTGACAGGACAACCATCATTAGAGAGGTGAGGAACCAATGTCCTTCTATTTCTAAGTGGGTGGAATTTTGCTACGCCTCACCACCATTACTATACTATAACAATACCACTTTATCTTCGGCTAAGGGTGTTCAACAGGGAGACCCACTTGGGCCATTGCTTTTTGCTTTGGCATTGCATCCATTAGTGAAGAAAATAGCAACTCAGTGCAATTTGGATCTGCACGCATGGTATCTAGATGACGACACCATTATTGGTGACACATTGGAAGTATCCAAGGCTTTACACATTATACAAAGCGATGGTAATAGTAGAGGGTTACATCTAAATGTCAGCAAAACGGATCTATTCTGGCCTACACATGACAGCAGAAGTTTGGGTGATGGAGTGTTTCCAAGCAACATCGGTAGACCTTCACTTGGTGTCAAACTACTTGGGGCACCAGTGAGCTTGGACATGAAATTCTGCAGTGACATGGTAATGTCTAGGGTGAAGAAAACGGTCGACCTGATGAAGGCTATTGGGAAGCTAAAGGATCCGCAGAGTGAACTGCTGCTATTGCGAAACTGTACAGGTGTATCAAGGTTATACTTTACGATGCGCACTACTGATCCGGTTGCTCTACAACAACCGAAAAATCACTTTGATGCTCAGCTTATACAATACTTGAGGCAACTCATCACGGCGGATGGTGCAGGGTTCGGTCTGCTTTAACAGCGTATTGCAACATTGCCGATTAAATGTGGTGGTCTAGGCATCTATACAATGAATGATACCATCAAGTACTGTTACTTAGCATCGCAAATTCAGACACGCCGACTGCAATGTGCTATTCTTCAAAAATCTAATGTCACGGAGTGAAGTCTCATCTCTCAACATGCCCTGCACGATTACTTACAGGGATGTGGCTTATCTCATTCAAACCTCAACATCAATGACACTGCCCCCCATCCCATGGAGACCTTGGCAGTACCATACTTT
Organism: Papaver bracteatum; assembly: GCA_023529315.1. Taxonomy (NCBI): domain Eukaryota; kingdom Viridiplantae; phylum Streptophyta; class Magnoliopsida; order Ranunculales; family Papaveraceae; genus Papaver; species Papaver bracteatum. The sequence continues at coordinate 1,529,519 of JAJJWX010004210.1, forward strand.
GATGTCGTAATGAAGGAGATGCCGGATAAATTTCGGTTCACTAAGAGAGACTCGGTTTTGTGGCAATGTAACAAAGCCGAACATGCACAAGACTATTTGATGGCTATCCCCATTAGTGGGCTAAACCAGTCCATGGGACCGAGACAGTTTGCTTCCGTATTGTGCTACAGATTAGGTATACCACTCTTTGAGGAAGATAGTACTTGTCCGAGTTGCGGCAAAGGGATGGATACTTTTGGCGATCACGCGTTGCACTGTTCTAAAGACATTGGTATAAAATTTCGGCATGATTTAGTGCGAGATGTACTTGCGGATATATGTTTTAAATCTGGAGTTCATATCACCAAAGAAGCTGCATTGGGATTTTTATCAGATAACGACAGAGATCGAAGACCGGCAGACGTTCTTGTTCACAGCTGGGAGAACGGTAAGGATGTGTGCTACGATGTGACGGGTGTCTCACCTTTTACTGGTAGCGGGGTTCGTACTTTTATACCTGGTCAAGCAATCTCCAATGCGGTTACCCTCAAATGCAGGAAATACTTAGACATGTGTTTGGCTCATGGTTACGGTTTTTGTACTTTTGCTTTCACTACCTTAGGAGAACTAAATGATGATGCGGTTTTCCTGGTAAAGAGGCTTAAAAATTGTTTGTCAAGTCATACCATGAACGGAAAAATTGGTAGTTTACTTTTCCACAGGATAGGTGTTGCTATTCAGAAGGGGGTGGGAGCTCAGCTTGTTGCTAGGCTCCCGACCAGTTTCTTGTAACTTGTTCTTTGAATGAAATAAAAGTTGTGGGCATTGGTTGGCGGAAATTGAGTTCCCGCTTAAGTCAAAAGACCTTGACCAATTCCACAACTCCTTTGGGTAAGGAAATCAACAACCTAAAAACTCAATACCATCCCTCACTTCAGAATAAAAGTAGCACTGGTGGAGCTTACCCTCTCTCCTATTGGTTGGTGAGTGTAACCTCGCGCTTTTATTGGCTAATTGAGAAACCATTCGTATTCGTCGGATGAAATTTCGTGAGATATGGTGCGTTGATCTGACAATGTGCGGTGTAGATTGAGCGGATTGTTGGGACACACGCGACGGACGACCCTTATTATTTAAAAAAATTGTTAATATTAATTCCGTGCATTTAATGTGAAAATCCATAAAATAAAGAAAACTAATATATTAATTTCGGACATTTATGATTAAAATAAAAAAAATCAATTCAACATATTTATGGAATAAAATAGTATGATTTATATTTTTTGAATCTTTTATAATTTCATGTATTTATTATAAAAAATCTAAAAAATAAAAAAAACTATTATATTCATTTCGTACATTTATGACTTAAATAAAAAAAAATCAATTCAACATATTTATGAAATAAAATAATAAGATTTATATTTTTTGAATCTTTTATACGGAAAAAAAATCTAAAAATGACAAAGAAAACTACTATATTAATTTCGGAAAATTATGATTAAAATAAAATAAAAATCTATTCATTATAAAAAAATCCAGAAAAAAAAAACTACTATATTAATTTTGTACATTTATGAGTGACATAAAAATAAATAATCAATTCAATATTTTATGGAATAAAATAATAAAATTTATATTTTTGAATCCTGGTGAGACTGGGGTATACCCAATTTCAAGGGGACATAGTGTGTCATTATTAAAAAGGGTGATTTTACTTTAATACCCTTGAGCTAATTAAATCTTAAAAATATACCTATTTTTTAATTTCATTAACCTTAAAATTAAAAAAAACTAAACAACTCTTAATCTTTTCTTCTTCATCATCTACATCTTTCATCAACCAAAATCATATAAAAAATTTCAACATTGATTTTCCAAAAAAATTGTCGATTCTACGGGCGAAAAGAAGACTATAAATGATGTTTAAACTCAAACACATCATTGTGTTGTGTGATTTGATTGTTATATTAGGTTAGAAATCGAAAATTGTGATTTCTGTGTTTTTAGCCGGCAAGGTCGTAACATGCATATCTTGCCGACTTTTCATAACAGCCATGGCCACTATAAAAAAATTCAACAGCCGGCAGGGTATTTTTTGAAGACCTTTCCGGCCAATACAGCTGGCAAGGTCGTAACATGCATATCTTGTCGACTTTTCATAATAGCCATGGCGACTGTAAATTTTTAAACAGACGGCAGGGTATTTTATGAAGACCATGCCGGATAATACACAGCCGACAGGGTATTTTTTGAGGACCTTGCCGGCTAATAAACAGCCGACAGGGTATTTTCTTAAAACCTTGTCGGCTAATTCATTTTTCTGAATAGCTGGCAGGGAATTTTTAACAGCCGACATGGTATTTTTTGAAGATCTTTCCGACTAATAATTTTTTTATGTCGTCTCCTGTGTGTCAAAAAAATAAAGTCGGAAAGGTCGACGAATGAAGATCATGCCGACTTTTTATACTTTCAGAACTGAAAGTGTTGATTTTTGATCTAATTTTGAGTATGATTTCATACAATAGCTTTGCAATCCCCTTTTTAGAAGTGTTTGGGTTGTGTGCTTTCATTTCCGTTGCAAAAGATTTTCTCAAAACAATTTTTTTTCATCAAAAATCTTCCCAAATAAGTTCAATCAAAAACAAAATTTCATTTCATAAGTTTTAATCTACTCAATTAATCAATCTAAACTCAATTAATTAACCTAATTAGAATTTTTAGTGTTAATGAAACAAGGGTATATTAGCCATTTAGAAAATATATGGTTAAGGGGTGGCTTATTTTACTTCCAAATGACCCTGTTTTGTCTTATTGGGTGTACCCCAATTAATCTGGGTATATCCCAATCTCGCCAGGTTTTGAATCTTTTATTTATAAGGAAAAAAATCTGGAAATGACTATATTAATTTTTAGTATTAATAATAAACATCTAGAAAATCCAGACATGTTTATGCGTTTGACAAAAAATCCAAGCATATTCATAAATCCGATACAAAAAATAATTTCAAAGATTTTATCCATTTCAACGGGGTAAAAAAATTTAAAGTTAAAGTTAAATTAATATTAATATGGTATTAAAAATCGTATCCTTTAATATAAACACGGTTATTTGGGGGAAAAAATATCAATACGCAGATAATTTCTTTAATAATACTACTATCAAGTTGTCGTTACTAATATTATTAAAAATATTTTAATTAATACTAATATGTTGTTAATAAATTATGAAAATAATTTTCCTAATTTTCTTCCTTTAAGATATTGATTGATATTGTTTCCTAATAAAAGTAATTTCTTATCGAAATTTAGTTTTGGTGACTGAATATAAATAATTCAAGCGAACGCCAAATCTCATTGTTTGCGCGTTAATTTTCTTTTCGGGTTTTTTTCTTCCTTTTTTTTCGGTTTCTTACAATCTAGGATTTTGTTGTCTAATCTAGTTTTATTGTTTGTTTTGCATGAAATCAATAGGTTGCGGTGATGGGAGGTCAATATTAATTTTTTACTGGTGGTATGTTTCTTACCCATTTTCAATATAGTCCATGATGTTTATGGGTTTAATCTATTCAGAAAAATCAAAATATTTAGTTTGGAAAGGTGGTTTAGGAAGTCGACATCTCATCAAAAGTGTTTGTTTGAAAAGGTGAAATTGAAGTACCAATTTCATTTAGGTCTCAATTCGGTTTTTCCTAAGGTTATAGTTTGTTTGTTGACTATCTATGTGTTTCAGGTGCGAGAGCAATTCCAGAATAATTTCATTAGAATGGGGTAAGCATGATTATTTGTGGGTACATTTTACACATAGATATTGTTATTGGCTATGTTCTGCGGGGTTGAGGAGATGCTTACAAACAACTATGCTGAGAGCATGTAACTGATATGGTGGAGTAATTTTTATTAAAATTTGTGGAATAAAATGGTGGTGTGCAATAGTAGGGTTTAGCTTATGAAGATCCGATATAAGGTTGTTTATTTTGTTTTCTTCATTTTCTGTTTTATTATGATGATTTTCTCAAAATAAAATATGTATAGCAAAAGTAGGTGTTTAATCGTTTTGTTGTTAATTTTTTGTAATATTGTTCACGGTATGATATTTTGAGTTCACACAAATGTTTAGTTCATTGAGATTATTTGTTCACAATGGTTACTGCAGTTCACGTGTTCATGATCTAAAAATGATAAATTTTGGGAAGGAGGGACACAACATATATTCATTATAATTGTAGGTGTATTTTTGTGTTGTTGGTATGATTTGCTTGACACAAATTCTAGGTTTTTCCTATCGCAGGGTGCAGTGCGGGTTAACTAAATGGTGCTTATAATTTGTATTCCGTGAATCAGATGTGTTATGCCTAAGTTTTATATGCACGCTGCAAATGGATTTATAATAATTTGATACTTTTGGGATTAAAATTGCTTAAATTTACTCCATTATTAGGAGTAAAAAAATATTTTCTCATGTTAGAGGAGGGAGGATGGAAATGTGAGTAGGTTTAAATTAGATAACTCTCTGTTAGAATCAACATAGTTAACCAAAATGTTGGCGACTTTAGACTTTGTGTAACTGTTAGCTTAATTTCTTCCAAATTAGTAATTTACACCTATTATATTTATGGAAAAATTTATTTTTTGAAGCATTTATGGAACGATGCATACATATTAATGATGTAATCTTTTTCAATATTAATGACGTAAGCATTTACACCTAAATTAATTAAAAAAAATCTTTTTCTTACCCTACATTTTTTAATTAATTTAGGGAAGAAAAATCTTTCCATTACTTTGTTATATTTTGTTGCCACACAAAGCAATTACATTTCATATCTCAATTCTCATTTTTTTCTTTGCAGCCGAGTGTCAAAGGTTTATATTAAGGACACTGGCATGGACATTTGTAAAATGAATAATTCTCTTTGTCATCTTAGATATATTCTCTAAACATGTACAAGTCTTTTCGATGATGTAATATTCAATATATAATTATAAATCAGGATGATACTAGCCTCGTCCATCATTTTCAATTCTATGTAGGGTCAAAAGGATAAATGTTAATATGAAATAGGAATAAGGAAGGATGTAAATCCCAAACAACATTGTTAAGTTATTGTACTAAGAGCATTCTACTATCTTTTGGCTTTCCTTTATAAATTTTTCTGATATTTTTGACGGGGTTCTGCTAGATTATTATAGTTTTTTGTGAAACCTATTCTTATTATTCTTTTTCTTTCTCGAACAGTATATACACATGAAATTGCTTTGTTTGCACTTTGTTTACTTGACCTATGATTGATGTAAAAAACAAAAATGTCCCTTTAATCATTCAATTCCAAGAGAGTTTTATGTTTTGTTTCAAACCACATACATAAAAAATTAGCTATATGCATCACTAAAAATCCAACAACCAAATTATTTAATTAACCAATACAATTTAGATATTCTCTTTGCCAATAAAGGTATTCCAATTATTAATTAGTGGACAATCATCGCTGTTAAAGTAACAATCACGAGTATTTAAACGGAGTCTTAGTGGGATGTTAGTTCATTGCTTGATTACAACTTCTTTGATGGGAAGCATTTCATCTATTTTGTACTATCTAGAATTGGAAAACTATTTTATGTTATATCGTGTGTTCTTTTAATATCTCTAATAAGTGTGATTTTTCATTTAACTATAAGGAGTTGGTGCCTGGGTTGGGTTGACCGCTTGATTCTTAACACAAGTATATGATTTCTGAAGAAAGATATATCAATGCATTTTCTTGATTACATCATCTTCGACGGGAAACACTTTATATTCTTTTTCACTATTTAGAGTTGAAAATATATTTTATATTAATATTAATTTTTAGTATCACTGATATCAGATATCCATACAAACTATACAATGAGTATGATTTTTCATCTAACTATAGGGACTTGGATCCTGGAAGAGAACTTGAGTTGGCCGCTTGACTCCTAACACAAGTATATGATTCTTAAATATATATATCGGTGAATTTCCTTGATTACATCATCTTCAATGGGATGCAATTTATATATAATGTTTGAAATATTTAGGGTTGAAAATCTATTTTATATTAACAATAAATACAATTATGACCAGTAGGAGTCATAAATAGGAAAAGAAAAAAATGATGAGAATTCATAACCAATATAATTTAATTTCATTTGCCAACAAAAATACTCCAGTTATTAATAGGAGATCCTTATGGTTAAAGCAACAATTACGGGTATTCAAATGGGGTCATAGTGGGATATTAGTGCATTTCCTCGATTACAACTTCTTTTGACTCACTTCATCTGTTTTGCACTATTTAGAATTTGCAAACTATTTTTATGTTATACATCGTGTGTTCTTTTAATGTCTCTAATATCAGGAATTGATACAACCATATAATGAGTGTGATATTTCATTTAACTATACAGACTTGGAGCCTATAAGAGAACTTGAGTTGGCTTTTTGATTCCTAACGCATGCTTCTGATTCTTAAGAAAGATATATAAGTGCATTTTCTTGATTACTTCTTTGACGGGAAGCACTCTACATGCTTTGCGATATTTAGGGTTAGCAATCTATTTTATATTAAGATCGTGTTATTTTTAGTGTCTCTAATGTCAGATATCTACACAGCTCTATAATATGTGTGATTTTTCATTCAACTACAAGAAGTTGGAGCCAGTAAAAACAATTGAGTTACCCGCTTAATTTTTTACGCAAGTATACGATTTCCGAAGAAAAATATATATGTGTGTTTCGTTAATTACATTTCCTTTGACGGGAAGCACTTCACATGCTTTGCGTTATTTAGAGCTGACAATCTATTTTATATTAATATCATGATTTTTTTTCGAATGTCTCTAATATCACATATCGATGCCTATATAATGACTAATGACATTTCCTTGATTACTTCTTTGACGGGAAGCACTTTGTATGCTTTGGACTATTTAGGGTTGGCAATCTGTTTTCTATCAATATCGTGTTATTTTTAGTGTCTTTAAAGTCAAATATCAACACAACTACATAATATGTGTGATTTTTCATTCAACTACAAGAACTAAAAGAAGTTGGAGCCTAGAAAAACAGTTGAGTTAGCCGCTTTATTTTTAACGCAAGTATATGATTTCTGAAGAAAAATATATATGTACGCTTCCTTATTTACATTTTCTTTGACGAGAACCACTTCATATGCTTTGCCCTATTTAGAGTTGACAATTTATTTTATATTAATATCACGATTTTTTAGTGTCTCTAACTTCATATATCGATGCCTATATAATGGCTAATGAGTGTGATATTTCATTTAACTATAAGAAGTTGGAGCCCGGAAGAGTAATTGAGTTGGTCCCTTAATTCTTGACACAAATATATGATTTGCGAAGAAAGATATATCAATACATTTCCTTGATAACATTTTCTTTGACGGGAAGCAATTCATATGTTGTGCAACATTTAGAGTTTTCAATCTATTTTATATTAATATCATGTTTTTTTTAGTGTCCAATATCAGATATTGATACAACTGTATAGAAAGTGTGATGTTTCAGTTAACTACCAGTAATACTGATACATGTAATGAATTACTTATTAATTTCAAAGGTCGAAGTAACTAATTTTTCAAAAGTATTTTATTTAAGAGGATTTCTTAATCTCCAACACTTTAAACAATATATAACTGGTGAGTAATTTTGTTTCGATTGCTAATCTACTAAATGATTGCTTCAAAAATAAATAAATATGATAATTGGTGTTTTCATGGTACATTGCAGTTGTTAATTGAGATCCCTTCTTGGACGGTTGCGGTGCTTTGCCCAACTGAGAATCGATTCCGTCGTACCCGGTTCGAAGCACGGGTTAAATACTAAAAAAATGATTATGCATTTATAGCTTAAAATATTTTAGTTTATTTGTAAAATTTATTATTATTTTATTATGATGCATGAAATTAGTTTTCAAAATCATGTTAGATCCTCAAATCATAATAATATTATATATTTGATTATTATAAAGTTTTAACTGTTAATTGTCAATTTGTTGGATAGTAATTCTATAAGCTTATTAAAACTCTTATTAGGACGGCTGGACGGGTGTGAGGCGAAGCCCCGCCTCAGTGAACATGAACTGACGATATAAGAAATTCCAGCAGTCCCGGTGCGTAGCACGGGTTTTAAGCTAGTCTCTACAAGCATAACAATGAATTAGTTACTTATAAGTTTTGGTTTCACCTATTTGTCACCCATACTTTTCCTATTTGTCACCCACTTTAAGAGCAAGTCTTATGGTGGAATCTATCCATCTTCCATCTTCCATGCCACCTCAGCACTTGGAATTGTGGATGGAAGCGCAAGTCTAATGGTGGAACACAGAAAACGCTAATAAGAATAGCGCAAAACGCTCTTGTTAATGGCGTTGAGAAACACTATTAATAATAGCGCTTGACTCAAGTCAACGGTCAAAACGTTGTTGTTATTAGCGCTTAACGATATTTTTATTGATGTTTTACGCTATTCTTAATGGCGCTGAACGCCATTATTAATAGCGCTTCTTAAATTCTTTATCCAGAACGTCATCGATCCTTCTCTTCCCCAGTTCATCTAGTTCGTGAAAAAAAAAAAAACGAATACCTAAATGAAAACCTAACTTCTTCTTCCCATGTTCTCTGATGATGGTTCAAATCAGTGAAATTGGTTCAAAGGGTTTGTTCATTGCAATATAAGGAATCTAAGCATACTTCAATTTGTCAATTTGATTGAGAGTCCAAAGAAAGGTTAGTTGAATTGTAATTTTGAGTTTATATTATGATTTGATGAAAATTTAGGGTTTAGAAGATATGATTGTTGATTGTATGCTTGATACTCGATTGTATGATGAATGATAACAATTTTGATTTTAACAATGACGAATTTGACATGTAATTTAGGGTTTTAGATGATAAACATTGTGTAATTTAGGGTTTTAGTCTTTTAGATGATGAACATTGTGAAATTTCCATGAGATAATGAATGTGGATCTTGTGTATAAGTTGCAGAAGTGAGCTTTGACGATTTTACATTGTTAGCTACGTGTGATGTGAATTATAAGTTTGTGGGCTTTACTTTGTTGCTTGTATCTTAATGTGGTAAATGTTTCCTGATACATGTTTTAGTTTATGTAAACAATTTAAGTGCATTGTGTGACTATATTGTTTTTATTTGATGATTTTGTATAGATTATGGATGTGTGTATGATCTTGAGTTCAAAAGAATCGGATGAGAAACATATATCTACAAGTATAGACCCATTTGATACACAACATGATATCACGTTTAGAAGTAATCTAGAAGACCTTGGGGATTTACATAAACGTGTGGTGGTTCATGAAAGTGCTTGTCATGTTCTTCAAAATTCCGGCCTTGCTAGATTTTTTGAAATTATAATTAAGAAAGCTGATCAACAACTAGATTATGCAATCATAGATAGGTGGTGGTATAGCACCAATTCGTTTCATTTCCCAAACTTCGAAATGGGTTTCACTCCTTTAGACTTTGTTCACTTAACCGGAATTCCTATTGGAAATGGTCGTAGAAGATTGGAACACGCCGCAACAAGTAAATGGAAAAGTAAAGAAAATCAACAGCTAGAGAATACCTACTTTGGACTTATGCATGGGTTTGCACACTACAACAAGCACTCACCTGATTTTCATATTAGTTGCCTCGCAACCTATATCAAGGACAATCCAATTAATGATGAAAATTGGGAGATTGTGACTCGATACTTCTTATTATGGGTGATTTCAAAAGTTTTATTGGCACATTCCACTACACGATCAAGCAAAGGTTGGATCGTTTCCTTGCGTGATTTGAATGAGATTAGTAATTATGATTGAGGTTTGGCTTGATTTAGTCATTTGTATAGTATCATGAGTGCGGTTGTTAGAGGTGGAAAAAACATGTGTGGAATGGCGATGGTTTTAGAATATTGGTTTTCCATATATTTTCGTACTTTGACGCCTTTTCTCAAAGAAAGTGTAGCGACTGATGTATGGCCTGCAATTATGATATTTAAGAAAGATAGTCTAGTGAAGTTTCAAAGGGGAAACACTCTCTTCATACAGCTCGCCAACAAATTGAGTTGAGGACAATTTTTGGAACGCAATGGCAACCATGGTCTACTAGTATGTATAGAGATCATCCTGATATAGTGCATGCTCGTGAAATCTCCCATCAAAGAGTGGCTTTTTATAATCCGGAAAGCGCTACTAGTATCATGTATCTTGGTGAACGGTTTTTAAGGCAAACAAGGGGATTCATAACAATTCCAAGAAGTCCGCGTGAACGTTTGGAAGACCTTGCTACCCCCCATGATCCTGTTGATGTGGTTGAAGGACGAGACTATAAGCATGTTGATGAGAGCATGTATGTGTGGTGGTGGAAGCAACAACCTATTGGATTTTTGCTCCTAGAAATATATCGTCAAGAAAACAGAGACGAAGTTGGAGATGCAAGTACTCAAAATACGACATTTCTGGTGAATCAGGTCCCCCCAATACATCCATCACGGTATAAGTATGACAACGTCTCACAAGCTTCACTTGAATTTCCAAGAGTTTATTTCTGTACCGTACGTTCAGACAGTGAAGGCAACCGTGTTGAAGTTCCTTTGCAAGCACCCGATCATCCTCCATTTACGTATGATGTTAATTGGGGAACAAGGGTTAGTAATTTTTGGTTTCAACTCCTTCAATTATTTTGTTTACTATATTATTATGATTTTGAACACATTAGAAGTAACTTAATATAATTTCTATCTTGATGTTTCTTTTCAGGAGCAATGGAAAGATCTTGCGCATAGGTGGGTATGTTAAATTTTGCAAAGGACCAGCATTGGTTTGAAATAGATCGTGCACATGCTCTTGGGCAATCAAACTACGGAGGGGAAGAAACATTAACTCAATCATGTTATGATCTTGGAGAAAACTGGTTCAGCCGTAAAAGACCAGCCACAAGTCATGATGCCGCAGTAGATGATACACAAACTGATTATGTTCCACAGTCACAACAAGAGGAAGTAGCTTCACAGTCACAATTAACCCAATTTATGAATATTGGTGAGGCTGGCTATAATATAGATGACATGTCTAGGATTTTGAGATTAGACCCAACTAATTCGGGAACATATAATATCTTCTCTTTAATGAAATAGATGGTTTTAATGTAGAAAAACAGATAGTATGAATTCAAAAAACTTGAATGTGTTTTCTTTAATATTCTCTTGAATGTTTTCTAATGTGTGAATGAATGTCTTTTCTTTTGAATGAATGTCTTTTATTTTCTTTTATATGGAATGTTTACAGTATTTGAGTTTTGTTTACAGGTGCAATATGGACGATGAAAATATGCTAAGGATGTATGTACTAATGACGTATGGTATCGATCTTAACATTGGTGATGATAGCGAGGAGAGAGCAATTATGGTGTACCAATATATGACTCAAAGAATGCATATGCTCTTCCAACCGGCGCATCAACAAGTATTGACACTACAAATGGTGGACAGGAAACGAGAGGACGGAGATGCAAGGATGATGCATGACTACTTTGGACCTAACTGTACTTGGGGCCCTTAGAAGTTCCACCAACGTTTGGGTATGTATCGACCTCTTTTCTTACGTATTCTAAGTGAAATAGTTGTTGCGGATCCTGCTTTTGATTTCCAAGTTGATTGCACCGGAAACCTTGGTCACTCTCCCCACATGAAGATGTATGCCATGATGAAATATTTGTGTAAAGGCATAGACGCTGATAGCACAGATGATTATGTCCGTATAGGAGCGCCGACCATCTATATGTATGTGAAGAGGTTTACCAGAGTAATTGTTCGCCGCTTTGGTCCAAGGTACATGTGACTTCCTACAAGAGAAGACACGAAGAGATTATTGGCAAAAAATGCCGCTAGAGGGTTTCCTGGGATGCTTGGAAGTGTTGATTGTATGCATTTTCGGTAGAACAATTGTCCAACAACATGGGCAGGTACATTCCGTGGGCATGAGAAAAAACCTACCATGATCTTAGAAGCCGTGGCATCATATGATCAGTGGTTTTGGCATGGTTTCTTTAGAACGCCAGGGTCGAACAACGACTTGAATGTCTTGGCTCAATCTCCACTTTTTGATAAGATGGTTAATGGTTTAGCAGCTCCTTGTAATTACCGCATCAATGGCCACAACTACAACAAGGGTTACTACTTGGCGGATAATATATATCCACGATTATCTTGTATTGTGCAGTCATTCAAAGTTCTTCTTCCAAAGCGGCCAGCTAATACGTTGTTCAATAGATACCAACAATCAAAGAAAAATGATGTTGAATGGGCTTTTGTAGGAGGCACATGCTAAAACTCTATATTCTCAACAAACCAACAAAGATTTTGCATTTGATCATGTGTACCAAATTCTTAAGAGCCATCCCGCTTTCGGAAATTAAATATCATGATCTTACCGATGATGAAGTGAACTTTGAGAAATGATGAAGCTTGACAATGAAAATCGGATCATGTTAAATTCTAAATATTAGTTATTTCAACCTATGTAATGTTGCTTTTAATTTTTTTTAATTCATGTAACTAAATCTATGAAATGAAAGTTAGATAATTTAAATCCAGTTTCAATTTTAAATTTATAAATTTTGTTTTGTATTTTTAAAGTTTTTTTATTTTCAATTTACTAAAAAAAACAGGAGTGATGTGAGAAGAGTGTAAGAAAATAAATAAATAGAAACGCAATTGTTAATATCGCAAAACGTTATTCTTAATAGCGCAAAATGCGATTGTTAATGGTGCTGGATAAACGCCGATATGAATGGTGTTGGACGCCAATCTTAATAGCGCTTGACTTACGCTATTTTTATTAGCGTTCAGCGCCATTCATATTGGCGTTTCTTGTCCTCTACCGCGCCATTCTTATTGGCGTTCAACGCTATTCTTATTGGCGTTTTTGATGGATTCCACAGACCATTACACTAAACCATGGAACCTTGCTTGGATTTTGTATGGAAAACCCCAACTTGGAAGCCACTAGACTTGACATTCCATGAATTTTCCACACTTGGAATAGGATGGATTCCACCATAAGACTTGATCTAATTGCCACCCCCATTTATCCTATTTACCACCCATATATTTTACAATATATCATAAATACTACTATTTGACTTTTTATTTATACCCAATACTAAAACCACCCAAATGATACCTTCTCTTACATCTCTCCTGTGCTACGTTTCTTCTTCTTTTCTTTTTAAAAAATAAAATAAAACACACCTTTTAGATTACTCATCATCTCAAATGGAAAAAAAAAAGGTTTAATTGAAGAAAAGTTTAAATTATTCAAGTTTTACAAGAGAGAAAAATCCAGATGTGGATTTAGAGAATTCCTACGTGGTTTTAGGAAAAAACTTATAAAAATATTAGGGTTCCAAAATGTCAAAATGTGCAGAGTAGGGGCTATCTAATTAGTCTGCATGTAGTAGTTCATTGAGTGTGTTTTGTAATTCTGTTACTGGCCGTTGATGAAGCAACACGTGCTTGACATCCATTGCGTAGGATTAGGTCTCATTATTGGTCATTTAAGCTGTAAGAAAAATTGTGTTTTATCTATGTGAAATTAATGAAAGTTTGTTTTTCTTTGGCTGCGCTTAACAACACAGATTTTGGGTTGAATCTTTGATTTAAGAGGTATTTATCACCATTTATCCCTTCCTTCCATCGATCTGTTTGTTAATTTGTTGTATAATCACAACAATTGTCATCAGAGCCGTTCAATCCACCCAAAATAATTTTTTTCTTCTGATTTCCAATGACTCTCAAAGAAGTTTCTGAAAAAGCTGATGCTAACGCAGCATCAATCAATCAACTCAGATCGTAATTCAAAACTCTTTCCACTGATCTTACTACTCAGATTGATACGGTGAAGGCTAGCTTCAAGGAATCATTACAAGAGAATAATCGAAATCTCGTTCAATTATTTAGTAAACCAATCGTTTTGAAGATGCAAGTGGATCTCACAACCAGGATGAAGACAATTCAAATTACTTTCACCAACATCATCCTAACTTTGTTAATCACCATTATTAGATTTCTAATCCTAGAGGCTGGATCCAGAAAAACGAATGATATTTTTAGCTTAATGATATTGAGGAACACAGAAAGGTCGACATTGCAGCCATCTATCTTGAGGGTAAGGCCAAAAAATGGTTTCTAAATTTTCAAGTCAATCGAAATAGAATTACTTGGAATGATTTATCTCAACACCTATATGCTCGATTTGAAAATCCTGTTGAGGAGAATTTTGTTGGTAGCTTTAATAAGTTAATCCAAAGTTCTTATGTGGATGATTACTATGAGGAATTCGAGTAACTTAAAGCACTAATGATTCACATGAATCCTTCCTTGGGTGAGGCTTACTTCATTATGAGTTTTCTTAGTGGTTTGAAGGATGAAGTATGGAAGTCTGTCTCAATGTTTCATCCACAAACTCTAGTTGATGCTTTGTCACTGGACAGAATACAAGAGAAAAAACTTAATATAGCCAATGCAGCCACTAAACCATTTACAAAATCCTTCACTACCCCTTATACTTCCCATAGACAATACAATCCTACACCCTTATCACCAAAATCCATTCTTACTTCACCTAAATCTGCTCCTGCAACCCAAAATCTTTTTTCACTCCTCCACAAAAGCCTAATACTTCAACTCCAATTATTAAGAGACTCAGTCAAGAGGAGATGGACAAAAGGAGAGCCCAAAGATTTTGCTATAATTGTGATGTTTTCTATAAGCCAGTCCATTTCTTTAAAGGGAAGTAACAACTCTACATGGTTCACATGGATACTCCTGAGCCACATGATGCTGAAGAGGAGGAAGAAATTTTTGAGTAAGCCCCTGAATCTCCAATAAAATCTGATATTGAAGTCTCTCTCCATGCCCTCACAAGGAATGTCACTGGTGATATAATCAGAATTCCCGGTATCCTTAATAAGAAAACAGTTTCTATTCTTATTGATACATGAAGCACCACTAGCTTCATTGACAATGACTTAGCTTCTTCACTTAAATATTCCATTGCACCAACTCCGGCCATGATGGTTACTATTGCTAAAGGAGAAAAAATAGTAAGTTCAGGTATATGTCCTAAACTACAATGGAGCATGCAAGGACACCCATTTATGGAAGATTTGAGAATTTTACCATTAGGAGGATGTGACATTATGCTTGGAGTAGATTGGCTCAGGAAACTAGGTGATGTGCTTTTCAACTTTGCAAAACTCAATATCTCTTTTCTATATAACAACAAGTAAATCACATTACACAGAACTACCCCAAAACATTCGTTCTTAATGATGAGTGGTGAAGCAGTCAAAAAATTCTTTTACAGCCATTCCCATGGCATGGTAGCCCATTTATTCTCCATATATACAACTTCACCAACCCCTCCAACTCCTGACATTTTACTTCCACCTCTACAAGAATCAATGATAATTTTCAAGAACCCAATAAACTGCCACCAAAAAGAAGTCTAGATCATACTATTCTATTACAACCTCTTTCCACTCTTGTCAATCAAAGAGCATATAAATGTTCATATATACAAAAAGGAGTAGTTGAGCAATTGATTAAAGAAATGCTTCAGACTAGGATAATTCAGCCTAGCCACAGCCCTTTTTCGTCTTCAATACTTTAGGTTAAAAAGAAAGATAATTCTTGGAGATTTTGTGTAGATTATAGGAAAATCAATAGCATTACTATGAAAGACAAGTTCCATATACCTATAGTGGATGAGTTACTAAATGAACTCCATAGGTCAATCATCTTCTCCAAGATTGATCTTAGAGCTGGCTATCATCAAATTAAGGTTCATGATCAGGACATCTACAAGACAACATTCAGAACTCATCAAGGACATTATGAGTTTAAGGTCATGCCTTTTGGTCTCACTAATGCCCCTGCAACTTTTCAAGCTCTTATGAATGAGGTTTTTCAGCCATATTTAAGAAAATTTGTGTTGGTATTCTTTGATGACATCCTCATTTACAGTCACAGCATGAGTGACCACTTGGAGCATCTCAGAATAGCTTTTTCTCTGCTCCGACATCACCAACTCTTTGCTAAGTTGTCTAAATATTTCTTTGGACAACCCTCATTGGAGTATCTTGGTCATATAGTCACATCTGATGGAGTTTGTGCTGACCCATAAAAAATTGCTTGTATGCAATCCTGGCCACTACCTAAAACTAAAAAGGCGAGGGTACCCAAATATACCTCAAGCTAAAACTTTTCCACCTATAAGTCCTTTCTCCGAAAGTGATTGTCTATGGACTAAGTCGAGACAATACAACTAATCATTTCAAACTTCGTGTGATTGTCTATGGATACGAGATCGAGACAATATGACAACGAAGTATGTTTACTTGATAAGAGGTTCGGACTTAACCAAACACAATAGGATTGTTATCAATTAAATATGAATTAACGTTTGTGTGATTTACTTTAAATTATAATAACAACAATTATAATTGCGGAAAATAAAAGTAAATTACACAACAAGATTTTTTTAACGAGGAAACCACAAATGCAGAAAACCCCGGGACCTTGTCCAGAATTGAATACTCTCAGGATTAAGACGCTATACAAAATCAAACCAACTTTGTATAGTTGAGACCAAACAACTAAACCTATAGTTCACCTAGTTCCATCTGTATTCCCATGCCTCCGACCTGTAATAAGTCATGTACTTGGAACAATTCCTTTGGTTCGTATTCCAAATAGTAAAGGAACAACAACTATGTTTGGTATCAACTCTTTTTAACCAAGTGATATGAGTTCGACAAAGGCTCTTCTTTTTATCTCAAATAAACTCCTTCATCAGGTTCTTAGATCTATCTTATCTACAACTTACCGAAGTAATTGTTAAGATTTTGCAATCAATACTTTTAATCACAAAGAATTGTATTGATGCCGATCTACACAACTAATCAATACAATCTACCACAAGGATAAACCGATTATAGTTGGATCCTTTTTTACCGAAACAATTATTGTGCACACCAAAGATTATAAACCCAAATCAGAAATCTTCAAACTCTTCTTCGTCTTCAAATCTTCTTAAATCTTCAATAAACACCTGCTCACAACAACTTCAATCTCTTTTGATCAATCACGCATAGAACGGAGTCTGTTAACAATGGATTATCACAAGATCGTCTTTAGATCTACAAACAATTTAAAGATCCCTGTCGAAACTTCGATCTATTTTGAGTGAATCTTATATCAGAAGAGAAGATTCTCAAGCATAAACAAACTAGGTGCAATCAAATTTCAACCACCGTTAGTCAATCAAATCAATCAAAAACAAAAGATAAACCGCAATTATCTAGTTTCCCACCAACGGTACTAATAGAGCTTCTCAATCCCAAAGAAGAATTTAAAATGAGCGGTCGTAAGAGATTTCGCCTAATTAGGTTACTCTCCTCTACGAATAGGCGGCTTCATTGAGTAATAACACTGGCGAGGAAG
This sequence comes from Papaver bracteatum, assembly GCA_023529315.1. Lineage (NCBI taxonomy): Eukaryota > Viridiplantae > Streptophyta > Magnoliopsida > Ranunculales > Papaveraceae > Papaver > Papaver bracteatum. The sequence goes on from JAJJWX010004210.1 coordinate 1,547,055, forward strand.
TTTCTTTGTCACGAAGGATTAGTTTGCCCGAAATGCAAACTTCAAGTATTTATAGACAAGGAAGTTTGGACACCTAGGAATTACCAAAACCGAAAATATTCTCAAGATATGCAATAAAATTCCAAATTCGGTTTCCATAATTCCTGGAAATGCTCTGTCCAAAATATTGACCGAAGATCTCTTTGGAAAATCTCAACTAGTAAATGCACATTACTAATTCTCATTTTCCTAAAATAAAATTAAAAACCTTAAATAAAAGATTCTTAACTTATTTATTTCGATCCGGGATTTTCTTCCTTTAGCTATTAAGGAATAACTTTGAACAATAAAAGATAAACGTTACTGCATATGTTCAAAGTATGTCGACATCCTTACTTTGTAAGTCATCTTTCATACTTACAACCTTTAAACCGATTTGCCACACTTTCAAGAACTATGTGATTGATCAAAAGAACACTCAATCACAAATCATGGGTTTAACGGTTCTACCAAAACAAGTTTCGGTTCTACCTCCATGTGAGTATTGTGCATAGTCACACTAGATTTCCAAAATTCGGTTGACTAGGTACTAGGATCGGTTCCCCACATATATATGGTATCTAACTTTTATTTGTTGCACATGTCCATAGGATCGGTTCCCCTTTCTGCTGCAAACTTGCTGCACCTCATACAAGGATCGATTCCCCTTTGTGATGTGTTGCACCTCTTACTAGGATCGGTTCCCCTTTACCTAGAGTTGATCATACACAAATCACAAAATCGATCATACCATCTCAGGTGATTACTTAAGATCGGTTTTACTAATAAAAGTCACACCAATACAAAAGTCAGGCCTTTGTGAATAGTTTTACCAAGAACATAAACAAGTCATGAGCGGTTATACTAATCACACATATTGGTAGTTCATAAGATATGCAATGAATAACAATACCAATAATTCCTGGCGATTTCCTTTTCGATTCACAAAACAAGTTAATTAATTTGCTTCCTTAAAACACATGTAAAACATTGTTTCCTAGGATGAAATCATCACCTCACACCCATACATAATCACAATAGCATTCAAACGATTATGTCGATGTCTTATCTACAAAGTTTAAAGGTTAAGCAATAAACCTCGTATTGTATTCCTTAATACTATGTCTAACTAGAGTGTTCATGCTTCGCAGTTTTGTTTTCAATATGCACGACTTGAAAGATATGTTAAGGAATGAAACAGTTCAAGTCAAGTATCACTAACCTCAGGTGGAAGGATGATGTTGTCGTTGTAGCTCCTTGCTTCTTCACTTCTTCAAGTCTTCGCAATACTTGTAATGTATCATATCTTAATACTTTCAAGCTAACCTATACGAAGTTGACTCTAGTACATAATCAAGCGACTCTTTAAATGGGTAGCATAAAATATGACAACCAAACTTGACATACCAACGCTTGGTGGGTTCAACCGAGCAATGCTCTAACAATCTCCCCCTTTGTCAATTTTAGTGACAAAACTCTTACATCATATGGATAAACAAATTACAAAAATTCATTACACATACGCTTGATTCCCGAATTCAACAGGACAATAACCTTTATACATTAAATCCATAAATACCACTGTTGACATTATAATAACAAAGATAATACTCCCCCTAAAGGTGAGATAGGTATATTTTCAATCCGCACGTCTTTGTTATACCAATTAATATGATATGCTACCCCTACCCCCCCACCTAGTCTATGCTTTTCCTCTTTCGTTAGATAAACATTTAAGCACCAATGTCCTTTCCCTTAGTGATACCAATTAATATAAAATCAATGCCAGTATCACTTGTTTACTCCATATATCTCTCCCCCTTTTTGTCAGAAAATGACAAAGAAACGAAAAAATAAAGGACAAATCGAAAGGATCTTACAAATCTCAATAGACTTGCTACCTATAGAGTTAAGCATGAGGGTTCCACTCACCATTTTTGATAACCAATATCAAAACCGAAACTACAAACACTACACCAAATTTAGTGATTAGCAACGGTATCTGAGTGTTGCAAAGTGGGGTCGCAACAGTTCATCTCTGTTACGAAAGTCGATGTTGCAATTTTTCGCAACGGCTTCATTGCCGTTGCGAATTTTTGGTCGCAACAGTTTGAAACAGTTGCGAAACTGGAAATTCGCAACAGGTTGATGCAATTGCAAATCTTTTGCAATCTCCAAAAGTCAAAACCACCAGTTCTCCTGTAACAAAATCAAGTTTGCCCTGTTTATTTGGAAATCAAAATCAAGTTCCATACATTCTGAAAACAAGCAAGCATACAATAATTTCTTAAATTACAGTTCCTAGTATATATGACTTGAACTTTTCAAGTTCTTCCAGAACCTCCTCCTCTGGCCTGTAAATAAGATAGATCATGCACCAAATATGCGCCGAACACAATTCAGTAAGAAAATGACATTATTCTCAGTAGAGAAACCTCAAGTTCTATTCAACACTTGGGAGTATGTAAACGTAAAGATTCGGGGTTCGGATCACTGTTTACCTGCAATCTTCCACCACCACAGTCGCTTTCGCAATCATCAGAGACACTTAACAATTGTCCATGGGTCAGATATATTCTACTGGAAAGCAAAATTTTCATTCATAAAAGTTAGGTCTTCATATACCTGTGACCAACGCGCTAGAAGAATAAGCTCGAAGGAGAATTAGGCATTCTAGTTCCAACACGTTTTTTTTTTTTTTTACCAACCTGCAACAGGAGAAAGTGGGGTTACTTTGCGAAGTTTTTTTTTTTTTTTTTGGTACACTACATTGCAAAGTTGACCATGCTAATTCATAAAAGCATTCAGAAGTTCTTACAATGCTTATAAAAGCAGTAAACCCAAGTTTGATCTCAATTGAGGTCATGGCTTGTAAACTGCTCGTTGCAGTAATACAACAAAAGATACCCAAAGCTTAAGCTTAAATAACATTCAACTTATCATGGTTGATCTAAGAAATGCCAAAGTTGAGTTCAATGATGCTTTCCTTGGCTTGGATTATTCACGAACGACATATCCATGTATCATAAAGAAAAAATTCAACAAACCTGTACGCAGCCTCTACAATAGCACCACCACCAATATATTTGTTGGCAAAGTCCACTTCAAGAGATTCACAATTCTGCTCCTCTATTAGGCCAGGTGTCAAAACCTAGATAGACAACAACAATAGGAGATCATATATTAAGCATAGAAGCGAGAAAAATCGGGAACTGGTAAAGATAACCAACCACCCAACCCTGCAACATTCTATATGGAATGCAAACACTATTAAATTCGCACCAACTCTCAAACAGAGTATTTTAATGAGCATAACGTCAACCGACGGATCACTGTGTACCCAATTTAAAACGTTTCACATGGCACATTTTGTACAAAACAAACAACATTTAGAAGGATCAACTCACCTAGTATAAACTGAAAACCTTTATACGCCAACAATTTCAATAGCTTCATTGTCATCTATACAAGGCAAGAAAAGCAACAATTAACTCTGGATTAATCATGAAAAAAAATTAATATGGTATACTGCATTCCTCAAAACATTCTGACCTCTTTCTACCGACTAACCATCCAGCTTCCCTTGTCCTCATCGCTGCATCTCTAATTGCTCCAGCATCTCCCAGTGTGTGGTCTTAATTATAAGTATCGAGACTTAGGAAAGTAGAGCGGCAAAGGTTGGTGAAAGCAAACATGAAGACATGGATGAGACAAGTTATCATCATCAATTAGTACAAAAAACTAGCAGTTTGCTTACTTTATTTCATAACAGACGATAATAATTATGACAATGATGTATGTGATGCAGAGAAGAGTTAAGTCATTTGGTCCAGGACAAACGTCCTGATGGCTGATACAACTACTATGGAAACTCAAGAGTATAGATGGAACTCTCGCCAAGACATCATTGTGTTTATGGCAATCTGAATCAGTAATCAACAATTCACATCATTATTATGTACTGCCCATTCTAGGGCATAAACCAGAGCATGGATCTGTGCCATATCCCTTTACTTAGTATAGTAGTTCAAATGTGAACCGATTTAAGAGGCCTTTATGTAATTCCAAGGGCATGAAAGTTACGAAAACACATATATAACTCAAAGTGGAACAGTACGTAGATATCTAACAGTATATGAAACTCAACAAAATTCACCAGTTTATAAGTATGCATGCAGGGATCGTTCGTACTCATGGTCCAGCAGTGCAGGAAATTCCAGGAAATAATTGACTATGAACTATGAGATTCAAGGAAATAATTACCTATCTATAATTCTAGTACATCATGATGTTTCAGAAATATATCCTACCACATCTGCAATTGAGATAATAACTATAAGGTGACAACAAGAACACAATAGTTAAAAAGACTTTCGAGAGCACTTATAATTGTTACAGAAACTTACTCATGAGTAATAAGTGGAAGAACTTACCAAAGTTCAGTCCACCTTGTATAGCTATGAAACTGAAATGCAATCCCCTGCATCCAAGGACACCTCTTCCCAAATCTGCAAAAAAAAAAATTAAAAAAAATGGAGAATTGCCAAACAAGAAGGCATCCCCTGAGTAAAAAGTAAGGAAACAAAATCAGTCAACACACCAACAAAAAACCAAACACCAGAATATAGACAGGTGGTTAATGCAAAATTAAGACATCTCTATCATCAAATTGACATTATTGCACTAAAATCAAACAAATTATATCTTGCATTTTAATCTAATTGAAAAGGAAAAAACAATAAATCAAAACTAGGGTTTAGGTTATACCTTTGTTCTAAATCTTCCATTTGAATAAAAACCCCCAAATTACTTGAATCTAAGGAAAGAGTAAATGAATCTCCAAGTGTGTTTACAAACAAACCTCTGCAAAAAGAGAAAGAATTTGAGGGAAAATCTCGCTCCAACAACACTCATAGAAAATAGAAAGTTTGCAATCGGATTTACTCGTTTTTCCCTCATTATGTCAAAAAACTGTAATTTGTAAACGATTTATAATCAGATTAACCCAGATAATAACATGGTGAACATGATTCTGAACTAATATTAGAGATCAGGTTAAAAAATTTAGGTGGAAGAATCAAAAAGATAAGAAAAAAAATCTGAATCTAGGGTTTACTTCATAGATGTGAAATAAAAGAAGAGAAGAAATAGTTCATGTGTTGGTAGTGACGATACCTTTCTTCCTCGATGAGGAAAATAAGGGTTTGGTTTTGATGTTGATGATAAAGATGGTGATGGTGGTAGAAAGAGGGAAAATTTACAGGGAGAACGACAGAGAGAACATCAAAACCCTAGATTCAGATTTTTTAAAATAAATAATCATAAATTGATAAATCATTTTTAAAATAAATTTTGCGAAACACTTTTTACAAATAATTAATTATCATAGAATGATGATCTCGAAAAAGAGAAGAAAGAACAATGATTTACGATATTTTTTTAGTCTTATGATGTTTTGTTGCCTCTCTTTAATAATAGATGTGAATTTTTCCTATTTCCCATCCACAAAAATTAATTTTCATATCTCCTAAATACCATCTCTTGACTTTTTATTTGCAACCAATATTAGATCATCCACCAACTAAACATAAAAACCTAATTTATAGTTCTTGATAGTTCGGAGAAAATAAGAAAAAAAATTCAATTTGATAAATCATTTTTAAAATAAATTTTGCGAAACACTTTTTACAAATAATTGATTAAAAATAATTTATTATAATAAATTTTCAAAACAATTTTTTTTTGTTTATGGAAATAATTGATTTTTTCAATTATGATTAAAATAAGCAATTATTATAATGGTTACCAAACGCATATAGAATCCATTATAATCTGCACAATGGATTATGGGCTGATAATCCATTAAAATAATGGTTACCAAACATCCCCTTTTTCTCCGAACAAACTCCCTCCCAAATCCCTACTCTTTTGAGAGATTTGTGTACAAGCAAAAATCAACTATCAACTCTCCAGAACTCCCCAAAACAACTAACTCCCTAGCATTCTAGGGTTTTACCACTAACGGGGATTTCAAGAGTTTTTTTCAAACTCTCCCACGATTAACGGGTGTTTTTTAGGGAGTTTGGGAAACTCTTCTGAACTCTCCCACGATTAATGAGGATTTTGAGAGACTCCCTTGAACTCCCCTAGGACTAACGGGAAAAAACCCAACTCTCCGGAACTCCCCCAACTCCCTCGAGGACTAACACACCGTCTCTTAATATACGTTGCCGTCCTTGGCCTCTTTGCGTCAATAAACACACGCATACATTACAGATCGAGCAAAGAATATTACTTTCTTTGAAAAATCACTCTAAACCAAATGCGGAAGCTCTATTCATTTTTCACAATTAGTTGTATTACGCACACAGGCAGACAATGAAAAACAATCAATTTATTGAGTCTCCTGAGTCCTGAAACTACAAAGATACACAAACACTAAAAAGCAAAAGGTGATGATGCCCTCCACTAGAGTCGAACACCATCCAACCTCAGAGCGTAGAAATCCCAATCAAAGAGTGACATATGTAGTACCTCAACTGGCATGGTATCTCATGTAGAAGTTCTCCATTGCAGCTCAATTTGAATGCGTCCATTTTTTGAATCTATGAGATGGTACTTCTCATTTATTCTTTTGTTGCTAACAACATCTGCGAGGTTAATCTCCACATACCCCAAACTTTCCTGATATATTTTTTCCAAGAAACAAAAGAAAAAGTGCAGTGGGGTTATCATCGTGTAAGTTAAGACTTGTGCACTTCTAAGCTTTTCAAGCGCAGCTGCACAAAAGAGATTCATTATGTGTGAACAAATTAAAAAGTGAGGTGTGGTGCAGTTGGATACCTTAGGATGAAGCAAACCCATCCTTGATGAGGTACTGGCAACTTCTACGTGTAATCGGTCATTAGTGGGTGGCTCTTCCAGCGTAAACTGAAATTCCTCATCCCATCTAGGATCCCTGTTTTTCTTTACATGCTGCCCAAAAGATAAAAAAAGATGTAAGCAGCAAGGGGATCTCTGCCTTTAAGCAAGCAAAAGTGCAGCAAGTAAGGGTTGTCATAATAGAAGAACCAATGTACATTTTTCCATCAAAAACAGGGATATAGGAAGATCTAATCCACGGTCATGTCCCTTAGGCGTTATAAGTACCTTAGTTTTCCTCTCCTCTCCTCTGAAAGTGATCCGTACGTAGGGGTTTGTGTGATGTTTCCCTTCGACATCTTGAGCCTCATGAACTATAATTACAAGCAAACCTCCACCAGAAGGTGTTCCGTCAGGAGCCTTTTCCACGCCGTTTGACTCTTCTATATCTTTTGGCATATCCTCCTCCTTGAAAGGCTTATAGATAACTTCCACGACGATCTGTCCGCGTGACTTTTCATTTTGAGCATCATTGGGATCCATGTTTTTCAGCAGATCAAGAGTCAGAACTTTTGTTTCATCAGGAGTAAGATCCTTAAGAGGAATGACATTCATTCCCATCTTGTCATGTTTCCCAACCTGTAGGGAGAGAAACATTATACAGCTTAGTTCCTCATAGAAATTACATACTAATAACGAAATTCAAGAAATAGCTCAAGCGAGAAGGGATCTAAGTAAATGGAGCTTCAAACCTGTTCCCAATCAAAAACATTCAGCTCTAGAGCTTGAGATTGTGGGTCTTTGACAACAACGTTGAATTCTTCATTCCATTCAGGATTCAGATTCTTGCGTTTGACAGTCGTCTTCTTGGATGGAAGCTTATCCTCAGTGAGCTTTAGTTTCACATAAGGGTCTGCTCCTCCCATGAGATCTTTCTTTTTAAGTTTTGTAGCCCTTACAACCTTAACATTTAGAATCCCAACAGGCCTTTTTGCAGCTCTGCATGTTCCACAAGAAGATTGGTTGATATTACTCAATGACCAAGCATGGATGAAAAAGAACATAAACTTAGGAACAAACAAAGCAAATTTGATTACTTTGCAGGATCCATAATTGGTACTTCAAGGGTTTTGGGCCATAGATACATGTTGGCAACCTGATCTTTGATAAGCTCCTGAAAACAAAACCAAGTACCACAATCAAACCCACCAAACAAAAGATAGAGCAAGAACACAAAGTAAGCCATTAGGCTTTGCAACACGAGCTGGTCATATTTTGATGAGGAGCCACGGTAAGGTTGTGACTTGTTAGAGGAAAAGACACCATACTAGGTTATTCATTTTCCAAAATGACTTTTGAGATAAACACACCATACTTCACAATTTTACCAATTAATCATTTTCTAATGTTTCTGTTATTCTGAAGATAGGGTCACATAGCATCACAACACTGAGGGAAATGTACCTGTGCAAATCTGTACAAGCCAGGGATCGACATCACATCTGCCCCAAGAAGTTTTATTCCAAAGTCAACATGTGGCTGTAAAACCAACACAAATTTAAATCAAGACTTGACATCCAAAACAACAGCCTACTCAAGGTTACCAGTTAACCAACTGTTTCCACATTCTGCAAAAACATTAGAAACAAAACAGTTTCGGCCGTGTAGATCTCTATGGCCAAACACTTAGCTATAGATAACCGAAATTAAATCAATATAAGTTTACCTATCATAACACACCTTCTCCATGAGGGACACAAGGATTTTGGCAAAACACGGAAAACTAGGGACCAACGGCTTCAATGTAATACGGGGTGAAGCAAAAACTTGTAAATCCAACACCTGAAATTCTCTAGCAAGAGCAAGACAAGTGTTAACACGCAGACAATTGCTTCTCTTTTGAGAACAGAGTGTAAGTCTACTCATTTAAAGGTATCTTAGAGCATCAAGTAGCAAGTGCCAGTAGTTTATAACTTCATTAACAAAGAGTGCAAACCAGTAACCTGCACAGTGGCTTTCAGTCCGAATGCTTTAATGGCAACAATGACATTTGGGTTCCCGGCCCATTTTAAGCAAGGTTCCATAATCAACTCCTTTTCATCGGTGAGATAAACTTTCATACCTGCAGTAATCGAAGCACGTGTATAACATAATTGTAAAATAGAACCGCGGGAATTGGGTGCATCCAATGAACTGACCTTGAAATGTTGGTGGTAAGCTTCCTAAGGTAAGTGTTTCAAATTCAACAGAGTCGATTTTGTATTTTGGAATCTGCTCAGCTATAATAGGCTTTGCAATGGTCTTTGCAGTCTTGCAAATCGCCTAAATAAAAAAAAAATACACACAAGGCAAAATTTAACCATCGCAGCTCTATAATGGTCTTAGAAAACAAAACTTTGAATAGAATGATTGGAAACATGAAAGCACTATACACATTCAAACATAGACATACCTTGTCCAGATAAGGCCACATTAGTTCAATAAATTTGTTGAGCCAGTCAACCTTAAAGGATCAAAATTAAAAAGGAGAATTGTTAGAAATGCTATGTTAAGGTACCAGAAAAGAATAATGGTGACTAGGGAGAAAACATACACGGTCGTAGTCTGGATTTTTCACCCATAAGGGTATCTCCGGAAGCATTCTCTGCAGAGTCTCTGTGTCTTGTTCAACAAGTGGACGAATGAGAAGATCCTGGATGATTGAAAGTCGAGAAAATTTTGAACATGGATACCAACAACGACAGACTAAAATATTTACTATCAAACTGTTTACTCGTATCTACGTACAAATAAGAGTGGTATTTAGAAAAATGTGCTCTCTTATATTTTTAACAAGAAGTATGAAACACTGCACTACATAAACTTGGGGGATTGAAGCTTCCCTTGCTAGTCTATAACATATGCAAACACTGCTGGGGAAGGGCTAAACTTGTGATTGCTTTAAACAGCCTTGGTGATATCTACACACCAAACAAAGATTAACCAGAAAACTACACTATCTACAATTCGAGGAGTCTCATGAGGGTACCTTTAGGTCTCAAAGCTCATCAGCAAAAAGTAAGCAAAGAATGGTGAAACCACCAATAAACAGGTATAATCTCCAAAAACCAGTCATTTTTCCAATTTGATCAACCCAAATTACTAACAAAATGGGAGATTACAAATTCAGACTACAATTTACTGAATTAAATGATTTGTTCATCATCCAACATCCATACTTCCTCATCTCCACCGCAACAGTTACTACCGCGATTAACAAACTAACAGACCAAGTGCCGACAGCAATGATAACGTATGAAATTGGCCTATTCAATAACAGAAGAAGAAAAAGAAAACATAGCCAGTAAAATACACTAAGATGCAATGACGCCATTGACACACTCTTGCCTATCATACACAGATCTTCTCAGAAATTCTAACTTAAACAATTCTGCAGCCAAATCAACACAGTATGTCGTACAAAACACCATTTCCCATCCTTACGGAAAAAAATTAATCATTCTCATCATACTAATAAAAAATTAATAGTTCAATAAAATAAACATTTGAACATACATAAAATGCAATTGAAATTTTAAAGTGAAAAGAAGGAAAAGGGGGAAAAAAGAGTGCAAACCTTAACATCAGAAGGTTGAAAGTAGATGAAAAGATAGTATCCCATCACCAGTCCAAAAGCCATTCCGAAACCAAAACCAAAGAAACCCAATATACTACTCAGAATACCCATATTTTTCTTCTTCTCTCTTGAAGAAAATTGGCAATTCCAGTGCACAGAAAAAGAAGAAGATCTGTTGTTGGTGTTTTATGAAAATTTGTTACGAATGTCCACTCAAAACGAGAAAAAACAAATTAAGAAACCATCACCACCACATCCACATACTATCTGTTCATGTATAAAACAGCATTTAATAATTATCTACTTTCTTTTATTTGTTTTCCCATTAAAACTTGAAAGGAAAAAAAAAACGATTGGATCCAGACAACAACGTCCCACAAAAGGAAATCTCACAATCACAGACCCATTTTTGTATTTCTTACTAAATTATGGAATAATTCTCATTACGTGATGAATTTAGATATTTATTGTCGGCAACGCTTGCTTAGTTTGTGAGATGGTGGGTGGGGTAGAGTGGTCATCACTCTCTAGCGAGACCCATTAAATTTTGGAAAACGGAAAAGAGATGTGAAAATTTTCAAACGGATGTAGTAATTGTAGCAATAATAATGGAGGAGGATGGGAATTTGAGATGAAAATGAGGAGATATAGAAGGTCTAGGTCCAGCTAGCAAGTCTCTCAACGGTTTTCTGTTCTTGGTGTACCAATTCCTTTTTATATACTAGAGAATTTCTCTTTCCCCGGACCCTGGTTTCTTTTTGTTGTTTTTTAGCCCTTTTTATTAGGAACCTGTAGTTTTTCTTTCCAGCCTATACATGTACCGCCAAAAAAAAAAAATAGAACGGTGATTTTTATTAGAGGGAGAGCAAAAAGTAATATGGGGAGTGCGAAAATCGTTATCGACTCGGTAACTAGGACGATTTGTATATTGGATGTGGACTCGGACACCAATACCCTTAGTTACACACGCTATCCTCACGTGCACACAGCAGAAATTCCTCTTTCTTTCCTTTGTCTACTTCCAATAAGCACAAGGAGAGAAAAAAAAACACCAATATTGAGTTATGTGGATTTGGTGAAAACGAACCCTCCGTTCATCCTATACCTAAATCAATAATATCTTGGTATGATCAACCACAAGGACTATGATCAATCACAAGGACCAACAACGCCAAAAAAAAAACAAAAAAGTCCCGCAATCAAGCATATAACTACAAAAATCCCAGAAGATCCATTTCCAAAATTTCTTTCCCTTGCGGATAACATTTAAAGTTGGAAGTAATCATGTGCGTTTCTGAAACAGTACTACAACCCATTGATGCAAAGAAAAAACACTTGTCTGTCTACTCAAAACAATCTTTAAAAATCTAAATTCTTAAACCCAAGGATACGAATCCGACCCAAAACCATTATAAACAGGGGAGACAATCTCCAATAAAATACACCTGCGCGAGATGAAGGTTTCATAATAAATACACCATTACAATCAGAATCTCCACAAAATGAATTCCAGAGATAGATACTCCATTATAACGTTTGCGAATTCTGCTTCTGTTTCACTGGCAATAAAACTATGGCATAAAGAATATTATACAAGCAGTCATCATATCAATATTTAGTGCGGGTTAGTGTTCTATCTCTAGTTTGAAGGTAGAAGAATGAAGGAAGGGGGAGTTTTGGTTTCAAAATTTTAATTTTTCGATCCTAAATTAGGTTAGGTTGAGTATGTGATAGCGTTGGTAACTAAGGGTACTGTTGCCGAGTCAACAACCAATATACAAACCGGCCTAGTTACCGAGTCAATAACGATTTTTGTACTCCTCGGATCCTTTTTTTTGCTCTCCCTTTAACAAAAGCCAAAACAATAAGACAAAAAAAGAAAATGGTGGGTCCCGCCGACGGGGACTAGCAGGGGGTCCCAATTAAAGGCTCAGCAATCTTTTTTGTTTTTTTTTTACCTAATTTAATCAAAAAGCTCAAAGAGATTAAAACAATAAGACAAAAAAGAAAATGGTGGAATCGGGAGTCATGACATTCTTGTGCATGACTCTTTGAACTCGGGAGACTCAGGAGCTAAATACCCAAAAGTGTCAAAGGCAAAGGGTCATGTCCATTATCAATAAAGGCTACGTTATCTTGTGCTTTGTGTCCCTAATGAAAGAGGTTGCCTACTAATGGTCGTATGTTTTTTCCCTGGCTCGAGTGTTGATTCAAGAGGAGTCAATCTTTCTTTTACAAAGCCCTTAATACATTTTTTCTCACATGATCATGTCTATATTTGAAACCAGGATCCACCTTTACGGTGAACAACATGCAGCCTGTAATACAAGCGGGGCAACGGGAAACTACCCATATCTTTAACAACTTTACCAAAAAGAGCACTCGCCAAGGTTGCTTTGTGCTTTAAGTGGGGCGGTGTCTTTATTGGTAAAACTACTAAAGTCTTGGTCGGGCAGATTTTCTTGTAAGGTTTTCAATGCCATATAAAAATTATCGTCCATTCAAGATTGCACACGTGATGCAAGAAAGGCGTATTGTGATGCTTCCTTAGCCGTGTATAACCCAAGGCCTCCATTAGGAAGTGTCCATTCTCTCCACACACAACGATTCCCTCTATCGCCTCCTTAAGCCTCTATGCTCGTAGTGTATCCCGGAAACAAATTCGAAGGCCAAATAACAACTTAGAGATGCCCATACATCCTACGATAGCAAGCCTTTTCACAAACTCATCATTTTCCGGTTTTTTTAATATTCAATATAAGTCCCAACCGAGGCCCCTCTGTTTGAACGACAATAAGTGCTCGCGCTACTTCGACAGTGTCACCAATAATAGTACCATCATCAAGATACCAAGCCTGTAAGGATATTGTGCCCGCTTGCTCATTTATCTTCGTTATAAGCTGATGAAGCACCAAAGAAAACAACAACGGACCCAACGGGTCACCTTGTTGCACCCCTGTTGAGGAATAGATATGATAATCTCCCACATATAATCTTGCCGGTTGACCATATAAATAATCCACCCATCTATGGTCTAAATTTCATGTAAAATGGCCTCCGCTCCTCCCGAAACCCCCACCCCAAACTGAAAGTCCTGTAAGTAGGCCGCCATGTCCTTGCCAACTCCCTTCATAGCCACCTTGGATACAAGACGACGCCAAATTGTTGATTGAGGGCTGCTTTCAAAGCCTGGGAAAATGCCATTCACCCTTTAGGAATACTCTTCACAATACTCACATGAGCATGAAGAACGCATCTAGTGTCTCAACGGTTAGCTCAAAACGAGAAGAGGTACTCCAACAATCAATTCTGTTACTTCCCAGACACCTCACATATTGCGGGTCTAACATCAATATCTCCATGTTTACATGCTCTTTTCCATCCCATACGGTTAAAGCATAGCCATTGTTTCAATGTCTTCAAACTAAAATGGCATGAACATAGATGTACCCTCTTCAAATGGGGCAAGAAAGCAATCCTCCCATCTGGGCACCCATGAAAGTCTACGAAAGGGCGAGATCAAATCGTCATTCGGACATAAAGGCAAACATGATATTTTAGGAACTCAGCACAAACCAGGTCTGTGAACCCACACAATGTAACAAAGAAAAACAAAGCAACACTTACAAGAGAAATTGTGTAAAAGCGCAAACCTATTATCTACGAAGGAAGGTCAAGCCGGGAATTAAACAAGAAAAATTTGAAACCTCCCACCACTCTAACCCATTGATGGTGGTGTTGGGAAGTTGAAAAAGACTTTGATTTAAAACGGGTTCGTATCAAAAAAAAATGAATTATAAAACATCATTTCTTTGATTGATTTTTAGGAGACCAAACACTAAGAGCAATTTTAGAGTTGCTTTTAGGCTTGTGTGACGTACCGAGCAACGTAGTTTAAAATTTCGTTTAGAGTGAAAAAGACTTTATAAAACGGGTTCAGTAAAAAAAATAATTATAAAACCATCTTATTTTCACTTTCTATTTTATAAACAAATCGGTTTATAAAACCATTTACTTCAAACGGATTTTATAAACACCGTGATGTTATATTTGAGAATTGCCAAATTCAATTCTCAAATATGGATACTTCATTTGGCAATTTGACAATTTGGCTACCAAGATAGAAAATTCTCTCTCCTCTCTCTCAATCCTTCTTCTTTTCCAACAAAACCATCAAAAACAACTATTCTCTGCTCAGATCTAGTCCAAAAATGGACTAGATCTGAGCAAATTTTTTCATTTTTCATTGCTTTCTAGGTTAGTTGGTAGATTAGTTTGGTTTTTATTATGTTTTCTACTTATGTACACCATTTTGGTGGTTTTATCTACTCTTTTGAGGTTTATCTTCGCTTTAATTACGATTTTTGATTATTGGGTTGGGTTTTTAGATCGATAGTGATGCTCTCCAAACTCTCCAACGACGAAATCTTCATCTTGGTTATCTTTGGCGACAGAATCTTCATCATCAACTTATCCGGCGATAAAATCTCCATAGATGGTCTTTTTGACGACGGAAGTTTCATCACTAGCTATAAGAGATTTGAGCAAATCACTCCTATTTTGGGAGCATTTCTTTCTATAGAAGAAAAACAAACTAAATGGTTGGAATTTAATTCCGAGAAAAACCATCATTCTTTCGATTTAATCGGATCTTATTCATACTTGTATTTGACTTACTCCGGTAATCCTTCTCTTTCTCTTGTCGGATTTCTCGGCATTGTACTCTTACGGTATGTTCTTGTTATTTTGTATTCTCTTATCTTCGATCTTAAACTCATTGTAACCTTGAAATCTCATTAATGAAAATGTTCTTTGTTTATCAGGAAAAAAAAAAAAAAAGAAAAAAAAAAGCTACCAAGATAGCTTTTGACAACCAGGAGTACGTTTTGTTTTGTTGTCAAATATGGCTTTTGGCAACACGATTGCTCTAAACTAGCTAATTGCCCGATTTAAAACGAAGCCCGATTTTATGCTACCGACTAGTTTCAAATGTAACTAGCTGTTGGAGTTGTGATCGGTGTTTTGCTCCTCGGAGTATAATAAACCAAATTAAACAAATTCGCAATCCTGTAGGAGTGAAATTTTTGGTTAAACATGGTCTGGACAGCGTCCATTTCGTATCATTAAAGACGACGAGAAAGATACCTTATGAGACGAAAGATATAATTAAACAAATTCAACCACAGTTTGTGGTCCAAAGACTCCAAACCAAAGTCCCACACATCTCGTTTGAGGCACTTGACAAAAAAAAATGTCCAAAGCCATCACAACTGATGATGTAAGGTGGGATATGATGGGTCCTTCCTGATTTAGCATTTTATCTTGCCTCTTTAGTCTCTAGACTCTCTACAGTTGGTAGAGAGATTCCCAACAATAGAACCACTTCAACTAACAGTCTATCACTAACTTCTGAAATCCTCGGAGTTAATATGAGAAACGGCACCGACGGTTTATGTATAAATCTATCATATCCACTACTGTATTAGGAAATTCTTTTGCAAATTTTGATTGTTAATGTAGGCTTTTCAAAAATAACAGATAGAAACATATAATACTCCTGCGAAAACCTTCTATTCTGTATAACCTAGCCCCCAGATGTGTAGTCACATAGAAACACCACCACAGATAGGAATAAATTTGACTATGTTCTATCATCCTATAAAAAACTTTAACAAGATAAAGACAGAATGAGATTAAAGCACGTCTTTGGATGCTCAGGTGCCAGTACCTTGAGCCTCTGCCTTCTTCCTTGAAGACTCTCCAACAGCTTTTTCCATCCTTGTGTACCACTCACCAATCTGTGTGTGCTCCACCATATCTTTCCCCGATGTCAGGTATCTGATGGGTCTCAGAACCCCATACACAGCAAGGTCTCCTAGGTTTGGTGTAGCACCCCCTGCAAAGCAACATTGTTTTTATTACCGAAACTGTTCAAGTTTGTTTTTCCATGACTAAACTGAATAGGATATCAAACTACTGGCAATAATTTGAAATGGAACTGTACGAACCTAGAAAGTCACGCCCTTTCAGAGCCTCCACCCATGTGTTTGCAGCTTCATATAGCGCTGCACGCTCGTCAGTGATGTTATGTTTCTTTTTCAGTTTCTTTGACACAAAATACATGGCTGCTGCTCCAGCATACTTTGCAACTTTTCTTTCCATGAAGCCAAAGTTACCTGCAGTTAGAAAGAGTTCAAGATAACCAGTTAACCGAGGTATGTTGACTTCTGAAAACCTCCAAAGGGTCTTCCATACACAAATCTAAAAATAAACAAACAAACAAGGACCTTGGATAGACATATCGAATAACATAAATACAGTCCTTGGACAAGTGAACACAGTCACCACAAATTTGGGTATAAGGAGGAATGAACTATATATATTAAGTACAAATTTAGCTGTCAAAAACTCCGTCTTTGTTTTCTAGTATTCATAAACATTAAAGCTTCCCTACATATTTTTGATCAAACTTGATCTTCGAGCTACACAAAATTTTTTGGTATTTGCACCCTCCAAAAGTTATGAACACAAATCACACTCTACAAAAACTAGCCACCAAATTACGAGGCTTTAACCACACCAAATATGTTCTTAGGAAGAGATATTCATCAGTTTCAAGTAGCAATGGAACAGATGATAACCCCACTGTTTGTAAATGAATTTCTTGGCCTATTTGACTAATTATACATAGCACATTTAGGTGCATGAGGTTTTATGTATTTACTCATTTGTAACGCTACTAACAAAAGAAATCATAACTTTATGTCACTGTGAAAAGTGAAGCTGGAAAAATGTGTTTCCAGTGTCTTTTCAGAAATTACTTCGATAAAGGCCAACAATGTATATTTCCATAAGGTTGTGTTGTAACACAATTCTGCAGAATATTAAAAAGAGTACCATAAAATAGAACAGCTTTAAAAGCATCTCCAATAGTGAGTTTAAAAATGCTTATGTAGAGGTGTTATTTACAGCTTAATTTGTGAAGGTTTCATATTAAAGAAAAACAAAAAAAGCTACTCCTAGTAAGGTTGTGTTCTTACCATGGCTTGAGATGTAGTCAAAAGACTCAAGTGCTTCCGATCCACTTCGGTAAATGTTTGGTGATAAGACATGCACCAAGTGATTATCGACCCACCTACATTGCAAGAACAAGCATTCATTTGGCCAAAGCAAAGCAACTAGCGGTACACAAATGATAGAATATTGAGTACATGAACATTGATTATATCAATAGAAAGTAGAACAAACATGAAACATCTATTTTATGATTTATGATAGCAGCAACAAACAAACAAACAAAATGTGAGATTCAAAATTCACAACGCATACTTTAAATGATGATGATAACAAAAATAAGCGAACACTCAAAATAATTACATACCTACGCCATTGGTTCTCTTCAGTGTCGTCTTCCTTGGAAATAGATTTCTCAGGATGGAGAATCTTATTGCTAAAGGTATCAATGATTTCTAATACACATGGCAAACAAATATGGCATAATGAGAACACTGAATGAAGTACAAGAAATTACTCAAACTTCACACACAATAAAGAAAAAAAATATCACAAGAACCACAGGAAAATGTACCTGACGAGTCCACCATCTGTTGACCGTCAACAACTAGGATAGGTACTTTCTTATACTCAGACCATTTGATCTCTTTCTTACTGATTGGATTCACCTCTACCACTTTGTATGGGACATCATAGTAGTCTAAGAAAGCTGGTTTTACACAATTAAAAGCACAATTAGCAAAATAAGTCACTCATTTAATCATATACTAATCAAATTAGCCAATCCTTCTTCATTTATTAAGAATCAACAACATAATTTTATGCCCTAATTCCTTGCCCAAAACCAAAATAAAATGAAAAAAAAAAAAGAAAGAAAAGAATGGGATAAAATCAATAGGGGGTTACCTTTAATCTTGTTGCAAAAAGGGCAAGCTTCATACTGATAAAGGACGACATCTTTCGGAAGGAATTCAGGTTTGACGGGTTCTTTAGCATAAACAGCTGATGATGAAGAAACAGCAGCTGCAGCAGCGGAGAAAGAAACAGCCCCAACAATACATTTGTGATTTGTAGGAGGCGAGTACTTGCTACTACCTGGTGAGTGAACACCAAAATTACCAACACCACCACCAGATAATGAACTGGTTTTGTTGGTGGTGTTTGTGGTGGTGATGGTGGTGGTGTGAAACGAGACAACTGGCGAAACTCCTACTGCTCTTGTGGATCCTCTTCCCGATGTGAGGTACCCGCATGTAGCGAGACCCATCTGGAACTGTTGAACCCCCCTTCTCATTCTTGATTTGCCGATGAGTGATAATCGGAATTTGGAACAATTATGCCTTTCTATTTTTGTGTGTCGTGTTCGTATTGAGATCGCTGCTTGAGAATTGAGTAAAGTCGGTTGTGGAAGAATTCAATAGGGTTTAGACCAGTCGTTGAAGTTGAGTTATTTTCGCCCTTTGAGACAAGGGGGGAGATGTAAACATAGAACCGCAAATGAATAAAATTCATCAGACACGACATACCCCCCTCTAGGGCAATGAGATTTGATGCTGAGGCTTTATCTCTTCCACCATCTCGTTCTTTAACGGGAGAAACTATTATCAATATCCCTACGGAATTGATCAAGAGTTCACAAGATGTTTGGAAGTTTAGTTTGGTTGGACGTTTTGATTTCAAAACCCTAGGTTTGAAGTTTGAAGAAGTTAAAACAAATTTGTGTCATCAATGGAAGCTAACAGGGCAAGTTCAATTTGTTCCGTGGGTTAAGGGATACTTTATTATCAAATTATTCAATGAAGCTGATCGTAAACGTGTAAATTATGAAGGACCTTGGAAAGTAGGGCGTCAAACGTTGAAGGTTCTTCCATGGACTCCAATGTTCGACCCAGATTCGGAAAAGATGACTAGAGCATCAATTTGGGTACGTTTTAAGCAACTTCATATGGAGTATTGGCATGAAGAAATCCTCTTCAGAATAGCTCGTGGTTTAGGTAAACCGATTGTTGTTGATCCACGAACCCTAAACCATGAATATGGTTATTATGCTGCGGTGTTGATTGATATTGATTTCTCAAAACCTCTCACTGATATTGTTATTAAAGATGAAAATAAGACTGAAGGTTTCTATCTGGATTACGAACTTGCTTACTACCCTGATTTTTGTGATCATTGTAAATCGATAGGCCATGTTGCGAGTGATTGCCGAACAAGGAAGTATACGGAATTGAAAAGAAAGCTTGATACTGAGTATGACAATGAGAAGCGTAAGCTTCTCCAGGCTGAGATTGAAGAATTTCGCAATGTATGGAGCACTAGGAGATACAAAACACCAAAGGATCCACCACCTCCTACAAATCCACCAGCTACAACAGCAACACCGGCTACAGCTACGCCACCAGTTGCGACACCGGCTGCAGCTACACCACCAGTTACAACCACGCCACCAGCTGCGCCAATTGGAGGTGCGGTTTTTACTGGCACTCATACAGTTTTTGCTTGTCCGTCTAGCAGCGCTGTTGGTACTCGAAGTGAGGGGGACATACCTATTGATGAGGTAAATTCAAGTTATGCTGATATTTTGAATAAGGAAGAGGAGGAATTGTGCGCCCATTATGAGGAGCAAAGGAAAATTGCTGCGGAACTAGCTAAAGCAGCTGATTTGGCGCAATTTGAAAAGGATACGGCATTGAAAAAATTTCAACAGAAACGTGCTTTAATCATGGAGAGGAAGAAAATCGAGGTAGCCAATCGGCTAAGAGAAGAATTACTTAGTCGCGTGAATGGGAAGATGGTCGAGGAACAACCAAAGACAGCTGGAGCTTCAGTTGAGGAAGGAGGTTCGATACCAGCTAATTTGGTTAACATTGTTTTAAAGCCAGCAGCAGATGAGGGTTTTAGTTCTCCAACTAGAACAGCTAGAAGTTCTACGCCACCATACGTAGCGGAGCCTCTTACGACCTCCAATAGGTATGAAACTGGCACTGAATATGATGACTCTGGGGACGAAAATATCTATGTGGAAGATGATACTACTCATGTTGAACCTACTAGTGCTATTCCATTGTCTAGTTCTATTCAAGTTGTTGAAGATGAGGCTCAGAAATTGAGTTGGGCGGCTGAAATGGAGAAGGAAGAACGTGAAAAAAAAAGGAACAAGCTGCGGACAGAAGACTAAGACCAAGGGATCACGTTGTTCCTAAACCAAAAGAAACTACGAGGAAGAAACCTGGTAAGGGTGGCGGCAATACTACTAAGGGTAAAGGCGCTGGCAATACTGGGCAGGGTTCAAAAGAAGGTGGTGATACTACACAGGGTTCGGCAAGCCCTGCTGAAGATTTGGGTTCTTAATGCGGGTCTTCTATTGGAATTCTCAAGGCTTGGCTAAGGATGGTGTAAGGGCCAAGTTGACTGAGTTATATCACTTGCACAGTCCTGACATAATTTGCATTGCCGAGCCATAAGTTCGCTGCAAGGTACGTTTTGTTAGGGAGTTAAATTTATTTGATTTTTCTGAGGATGTTATTCATAATGAGGTGAATGGTGAAAGGGGCAATCTGTGGGTTCTATGGAGAAATACTCTAGCAAGGCCGGTGTTAGTGTCTTCATCTAAGCAAGCTATTACTTTGGATTTTGCTGGGATTTACGTCTCGGCGGTTCATGCTTCTTATGCACCAATGGTAAGGAAGAATTTGTGGCGTCAATTGGGGTTGGGTTTTATATCTAATCCGTGGTTGGTGTTGGGGGATTTTAATTGTGTTCTTCGTATAGAAGAAAATAAAGGTGGAAAACCAATGTTGGATTTTTTGATGCATGAATTTAGAAATTGGATTTCGGATAATGTCCTGGTGGAAGCTGATTCACTGGGTAAGAAATATACTTGGTGTAATCAACGAAATGGTAATAGGCGGATTGTTTCTAAGCATGACATGGCTATTATTAATGAAGCATGGTGCGATAGATTTCCTAACTGGAGATGTAAGGCGCTTCCAAGACTATGCTCGGATCATTCTCCTCTTATTGGATTTGCTTTTGAAAATCTGAAGCCGAGGAGAGCTCCTTTTAGACTTCAAAAAATGTGGCTTACTCATCCAACTTTTATGAGCTTGGTTGAGAATGTTTGGAATGCTCCCTTGGCAGGGGCGCCTCCTTTTGTTTTTATGACTAAGCTGAAGCGGTTGAAGGAGGCCTTGAAGATTTGGAACCGTGAAGTCTTTAAAGACGTTCATGTTCGTTTGAAGCAGGCGGAGTTGATTTTGGAGGCTGAGAATGATCTTCTTGATTATGAGCCGCATAATGAAGCCCAGTTTATCAAAGTGGCGGATGATAGGAAAATTGTTGATGAAGTGCGAAGATATTTGGAAACAATGCTCAAGCAAAAGGCGAGATTTTCCTGGTTGGAAGATGGGGATCAAAACACTCGTTTTTTTCATAATAGAATACGCATGAGGAGGAGCCAAAACACGATCTCGGAGATGAAAATTTCTTCTAACTATACTTTGGTTTTTCAGGGTGATATTACTAATTATATTGTCAATTATTACCGTGACAATTTCAACGGTGGTGGAGTTACAATTGATCCGAAGCTGTTTGATATTCAACATGAGTGTATTTCTTCGGAAGAGAGTGTTTTCATGGACGTTGTACCAACTATTGAGGAGGTTAAGGGAGCTGTTTTCGATCTAGGGGCGGATTCTGCGCCTGGACCAGACGGTTTCACAGGTTCTTTTTATCGCCACTGTTGGAACATTATTTTTGGTGATCTTTTTAAGGCCATTACTAATTGTTGGAACATGCGCAAAATTCCAAATGGCATTAATTCTAGTTTCATTGTTTTGATTCCTAAGAATAATAAATCTGATGCTATCAAGGACTACCGTCCGATTGGGCTGAGCAATTTTTTCTTCAAGATCATTACCAAAATTTTGGCTACCAGACTGGGTACGGTTCTTAATAAGCTGATTTCTGAAGAACAAGTGGCTTTCATGAAGGGCCGTAATATTCATGAAAATATAGCTTTGGCGTCGGAGTTGATCAATGAGTTGAGCATCAAAAGGAAGTATGGAAACGTGGGTTTAAAACTGGACATTTCTCAAGCTTTTGATACGGTAAGCTGAGATTTTATTATTGAGGTTTTTCGGCAGTATGGTTTCTCTAAAGATTGGTGCAATTGGATTCTTAACATTCTTCACTCTGATCGGATTTCCATCATGATTAATGGCAGCTCTGAAGGTTTTTTCATCATCACAAGAGGTTTGAGACAAGGTGATCCTCTGTCACCTTTGATTTTTGTTCTTATTGAAGATGTTTTGAGCCGTAATATCTCTAAATTGTTTGATTCAAAAAGAATGCAGCCCATGGTTTGCAAGAAGGGTGTTGCGCCCACTCATTTGCTCTTTTCAGATGACATTCTTATTTTCTGTAAAGGAAATTTGGAAAGTCTAAGTATCCTGAAGGAGATGCTTGGCATGTACCAATTGGCTTCTGGCCAATGCGTGAGCTATGCCAAGAGTAAATTCTATTATGGTGGGGATAGAGGTTCTCGTGCGATTGCCATTAAGAACTTTTTGGGTATGGAGCGAGCTTTTTTCCCAGACAAGTATTTGGGAGTTCAGTTGAAGCCGGGCATTGTTCGTCATGTTCATGTTCGTCAAGTGGTGGAGAAGATTATGGACAAGCTGTCCGGATGGAAGGGTAAGCTCTTATATTTTCAAGCTAGGTTGGTTTTGATTAAATCTGTTATTTCGAGCTATGTTCTTCATTCCATGGCTGTTTACAAATGGCCGTGTAATATGATCAAGCAAGCTGAGAAGGCCATTAGGAATTTTCTTTGGTCGGGTGATGCTGAGAAGCGTAAATATTTTACGGTTAAATACGATGACTTGTGCTGTCCAAGGCGCGAGGGAGGTTTAGGTTTGAAGAAGTTGAATGATGTTAACAGGGCCATGCTTATGAAGTTATGGATTTCTATTCGTGATTCTTCCAAGACTTGGGCGAGATTCTTGCGTGCAAAATACTTCAAAATCAATGGCCACTTAATTGATTATAAGTTGGGCTCCTCGGTCTTTCCAGGGGTGCGCTTGGTGTACAATTTTGTGCAGCGTCACACATGTTCGATTATAGGTAATGGTGCTAATACTTCCTTATTCTTTGATAATTGGTGTGGTGATTTTTCGATTGCGGGTAGGCTTGGCATTTCTTCCAAGGGTCCAAATGATTTTAAAACGAAGGTGAGTGATATTATTGTTGATGGCGTTTGGTTTATTCCTCAAGCTACTAGAGATTTGATGTTTCGTTTCAACATTGATGTGGATAATTTGCCTATTATTGCTGGTGGGGATGATTACAAAATATGGGATCTTGATAAGAAGGGGGTGTTCTCGGTTAAATCAGCCAAGGAGTCCATGAGAGTTCATGCGGACTTACAGCCTCATGATGTTCTGTTTTCTCGCAGTGTGGTTCACCCAACGTTGAGTGTACAATACTGGAAGCTTTGGGCGAATCAGTGTTGTGCTACAGATGATAATGTTATTAAGCAAACAAAAAGGTCTATGCCTTCTATGTGTCACATTTGTAGGAGGGATTGTGAATCTATGCGTCACATTACGTGGCAGTGTAGGTTTGCAAGGCGTATTTGGACCTGGGCAGCGGGTATCTTCAAGTTGCAGCCAATGGAAGATCTCGTTGATTCTTATAAGGTTGCTAAGGGTCATAGTAGGATGGTTAAAGACTTGTGGCTTGTTACTCATCTTGCAATTGCCACAGAATTATGGAAGCTGAGGAACAAAATTTATTTTGAGGAGGCTAAGGTGAATTGGCTCGGTTTTAAAGGCCGAGTTTATCAGTTGATTCATGATAATTCGATCCGCATGAAGGGCTACATGTACAACAAGGAAGATGATTTGCGTATATTGAATTATTTTAAGGTGGCGCATAGGGCTTGCCGAGTTTCTACACCGTTGGAGATTACTTGGTGGCCTCCCAATCCATGGGAGATATTGATTTGTTGTGATGGCGCATCACTTGGCAACCCTGGACAGGCAGGTTGCGGCATCACATTCCGTGGATCTAACGCGGAAGTTCTGGGCAGCCTTTTGGTTGGATTAGGTTGGCAAAAAAAATTCTACGCTGAGGTATGTGCTATTATTTATGGAGCGATGTTGGCTAAGCAATGGAATGTTAAAAATCTGTGCGTTCGCTCGGATTCGAGGAGTTGCATTCAAGCTTTTGAGGATGGTCAATTACCGTGGAAACTTATGCGGAAGTGGAGAATGGCTAGATCTTTTTATGACAATATTAGATATGTTCATAGCTATAGAGAAGTGAATTTTTCAGCTGATGCCTCGGCCAAACAAGCATGTTTGTTGGCCGAGGATATCTTTGAGTTTTATGTGGGTAGGCCAATGTCCACTAAAATTTATGAGTGGCCTGGAGAGGTTTATTTTCGCTTCAAATGAGGCTTCTTCTAGGGATGGCCTAATGGCTATGCTCTAGTAAGGATCCCCCTGTACATTTTTTTCGTTTTTTAATACATATTGATCGAGTAAAAAAAAGAGATTTGAGAAGCCACGGTGTATCGGAAAATAAGGTGTTAGGAACTATCAGAGGGGTCAGATTGGGAGTCAGCGGGTCCGATGTGGAAATAAAAGCCTTGTTAAAAGCAGTTACATGCCTAGTGAGTAAGTTCGCGAATAATACTCGTATAATTCGCGAATCCGTCCGTATCGACCGTATAATTGGAACTCCGACTTAGATTCGCGAATTTCCAGCTTAAAACGAATTATACGCGTATTTATGAATTACCGAATCATACTCCTCGTATAATATTTTGCTACATCATCACTAAATAATCATTATTTATTATATTTTTGACTTTTAAAATTTTACATACACTAATTTGATTCCAATACCATTAACGTTCATGTTATTTGCTGATTGTGATGCACATATCATATGTATAGTTCATGTCAAGTATTAAACTATAGTGTTTTAGGAGAGATTATATTAAAAATGATTTTTTAACAGGTTAATATATGCCGAATTTTGTACGCCGAATGCATATCTCTAAAAAGAATTATACACGTGTGTATCCCGTTCCGTATTACTGCCGAATCACGAATTGTTGATCGTATTTTTGATCGAATTTAACTTTTACGAATCCATATAATACTCGTACGTATCCCGTTCCGAACGTATCCCGTACCACGAATTGCTAACTAGGGTTACATGACGGGAAAATTATGCTAAGGCCCGACCCATAGATATCCCATAATATGAGGCCCTTAATTAACATTCCTAAATTGGGGACTATATGACTTAATTGGGACCTATGGATTTTTTCATCCACCCCATTGAAAATGATAAGGGGTGTCTCAGTTTGATGAAAATACCATTTTACCCTCTATAAAATATTAATACTACTAATTTTTCCTCATCAAATCCTAATCATAAAATTAAAAACTAAAATCAAAATCATAAAACTTAAAAACTAAAATCAAAATCATAAAACTAAAATTATAAAAACTAAAATCAAAATAAAATTCATTTCCATCTCCACTTAAACTGATTCTTCTTCTCTTCTTCTCAACCCAATCATATAAACTAGGTTTTAGTAACATAAAATTGCTCAAAAATTGAAAATTTTGAAATTAAGTTTTACTGGTATATCAGAATCAGTTAACGTTAATGTATATGTGATCCGATTGCAAATAGAAATGGTTTTGTTCATGCCCACAAAGACCGATTGTCCTTGATATGTATTCTGGTTCGAGAAATTTGAACCAGAATCGGATTACATTAGCACTTATAAAAACCGATTGTTGATGTATAATGTTAGAATCAGATTTCATATGTGTGTCGAGTAAACCGATTGTTGTTCTCAATTTTTCTGTATCTTTTTTTTGTTAGAATCGGATTACATGAGCATTCTTATAAACCGATTTTTGTTGTGCAATGTCAGGAATCGGTTTTTACATATGTATCGTGTAAACCGATTCTGGTTAACCCATTTTTTTCCAATGAATACTCGATCATAAAATGAGTTTGAAATCATACCCGATTTCATTTTATTAACTCGGGTATAGAATGAATTTTTATTTTATTTGATGTATAACAACACATAATTCACATATAAAAAAGAGAAAATTTACCCACAATCGGTTTACGTTCATGCCAATATAAACCGATTATGGATAATCGGTTGATTTTCATGTCCATATAAACTGATTCTGGGTAGAAGCTAGTTTCAAAAAGTCTCTGTATGTTTTTGAGATTACAATCGGTTGATACTGATGTGAACATAAACCGATTCTTGGTTGGTGTTCTTAAAAAAAAATTCAAATTTTCAAAATCAAATTTTTTCAGTTTTTGATGATACACTAACCTTAGTTGATTTTATGATTAATTTGACTAAACATCTATTAATTACCCTGATCAACACTAATTAATTAGGGGTAAATTAGCCATTAAAAAAATAATTGGATAAGGGGATTTTCATTTTACTTCTTAATGACCCTATTTTGTCATGTACCTATATGCCCCAATTAAGTTGTATAGGCCCCAATTTAGGAAGGTTAATTAAAAGAAGTTTAAATCTAAGCCCCGAGTAATTAAAAGACATACATGCCCTTTTATATATTGTCAAGCCCCAAGTTACATAAAATTTAAATTTAAGCCCAATTTTTTTAAATCTAGGCCCAAAATTATTAAAATACAGTGTGAATGTGTAAACAGAAGTTACACATGCATATGCCATGTGTAATGCAAAATTACACATCAAAAAGAACACATACAAAAAATACATGTATTACTTTAATATTCATTTACAATAATTTCTTAGCATGTGTAAGTAGAAGTTACACACGCATCTGTCTAGTGTAATTGAGAGTTACATATGCATCTATCTAGTGTTATTGAGAGTTACACATGCGTCTGACGTCTGATTTGTGCTTTTATGAAGTTGTAGGTGTAAATTATCCACAGATCCAGGTGGAAACATCTCAAGCCTTGGTGCACCTAAAAATGAAGGGACGCGAAGCATAGAGTGAAGACCAGCAGGCACGAGATTTAAGGTGTCGCGTGGATCGGGCGTGCAACTGTCGGACAAGACTTGACCCAGACCTCTGACAAAGATGACAAGACGGGACAGGGTGGGACAAACGAGGTGCAACGGTCAAAAGGATAAGAAATTACATGATGTATCGGCCCATTGCTAAGGCGACAGATATGACAGGCGACAGATATGACAGGCGACATCGTGCCAAGAGAACACCCGAAGAGGTCGGCTCAGATGAAAGATGGGCGAGGAATCAAGATACGTCGGCCATAGGATACGACATGAGTCGGCCCGAGTACATAACTGCAAAATGGATGTAACATGACCAATACCCTAACTTGATTGTATGAAACTTCTCTTATAAATAGAGTGACTTGTATTTAAGAAAGGCAGGTTGTAATTTGGAGAGAGGGAGAGAAACTTGAGTTTTCACCAAGGAGACGTAAGTTCATCTTTGTAAGGAAGTCCGAATAAGATCAACACCTTTGTAAAACTTGGAAGTAATAAGATTCATCCTTTCACCCCCGTGGACGTAGGTAATCATACTGAACCACGTATATCTTGTGTTCATTGTTAAGTGTTTACTTTCATTCGACTTGAGTAGAAGCTTTCTATCCTTTGGATGTAGTTGGTAGTAAAATGCATATACATTCTGGCGCCGACTAAGGGGAAACGACTAAGATCTCTGGATACCTTGCCGTAGAGACCTTCAGAGACGATCAAAAGCTCCCAAATACACGTTAATGTGTTGTGGTTGAAGCTACGATGAACTCTGTTGGCCAAAATAATGTTTGCTTTGAGTCATTCATTGTGCATGTAAATCTAGAACAGTTGTAGTGTCTTCGAAAGTAATAGTTCTCGTATTTTCTTCGCCCGTCAACAGTTCGATCAGCAAAGAATCTTCATAAGCTCACCAGCGACTAACAGTTCGGGTTAGAAGCTAGATGAAGAATCTGTTAAAAGGATGACTGTTTGTTTCCGATAGTTGAGTGCTCTGTGACATCAAGCAAGTCATTCTCTAGCTACGTAATGGAGTTTAGCGTTTAGATTTACCAAGAATACACGATTTAGATATCTCCTAGTGTGTTAAGATGCTAACCGATTAGAGATTTTGCCGGCGGTGTAACATAAGTTGTCGGAAAGGTCATGATTAGGTCACGAAAAAGTGGAGCCATTACAAACTTAGTTTGAGTCTTGGGGTTGCGTGCCGTACCATTTAAGCATCATATGCATAAGTTCAATGATTTGGAGCATGTAGAATAAAGGACAAATTGGCTTAAATACATAGGACGGGTACTGAAAGCGACGTCGTACGGAGAGATAAGGACGAATGAGAAAAACCTGACGCAGATTTAGCATATGACCAAAACAAGGCAGATAGGTGGACCCACCAAAGTAATATGAGGAAACTTTATGTCGGCAAGAGCAGGCGTAGTAGTTATTGTGGTGTCAGTCGAACTTTTTGGTCTTTTGTTTGAACTTATGTTCCAAAAGTCAGGTCAAAGTAAGGTGTTCTTTGTATTTGCTGACGTAGGTTGGGGCGATACTCGGCTGAATACGCAAAGTACCCGATGGATAGCACTTCAGGAACGATAAGGATGTTGAGGAATCGTGCAGTAACTAGCAGCAGCATGCAGGCAGGGGTAACTGGGCCGAGGCAAGAAGACAGTCGACAACCACCGCCCGAGGAATCTCATGCATCTGCGCGAGGAATGCCAACTGTCGATGAGGAGGTCGATCTGGGGCGAGACGATAACACCCTACCCCTGGACCAAGTTATTTTAACTCAGAGAAGAGTTGAACAAGTTGATGAGATTACAGCTTCAGACACCGATGACGATGAGGTGACGCTTGTAGCACAAGCCCAGAGACAAAGAGTGAGGCAGCAAGTAGAGTACCAGGAAGCCCTAGCGAAAGAGCAAGAGCGTCTCAGGCAGATTCAGCTGGGACGAGGAACAACTAGCAATATCGGCCCAACGCTTGGTCACACGGCTGTCCACATAATCGGACCGATAATACCCCCACCCCCTCCCCTTATGTACAGCCTCGGCCACACAACCCAAATGGACATTCTAGTCATGAAAGCATGGACCCGACATTATTGGCCATTTTGGAGAGTCAAAGGAGACAAGAAGCGGCACTAAGAGAGCTCCAGCAACGGAACCTCGCTTTGGAATATGAGAACTATCAGTTGAGGAATCAGCGAACCAGATCAAGAGGCTCGTCCAGCCAAGGAACATCGATCTACCATGACCGGTCAGGTCACGCGCCACCTATGATAGGGCCGAGAAACCCTAATCAGTCCGGCCGATCAGGACAGCCACCATCGCCTCCGGTACCCCCCACGCAAAGATATGGGCCACCTGAGGACTCGTCCACTAATGAGGATAGGTGAGGAAGATACGGGCAACAGGAACGAGCAACCGAAGCCAAATTCAAAGAATTAGAGGCAAAAATCAAAGAGCTCTCGGGCGGGGACGAAGAGAACAAATTGGCAGAAATCATGAGCGAAGCTGAGAAGACGCCCTTCTCTCAAGAACTCGAACATATGTCGTTCCCACCAAAGTGTACCTTACCTACATTTCCTTCTAGGTTCGACGGAACAGGAGATGCGATCGAGCATCTGAAGATGTACACTATGTCGCTAATCCAATGGAAGAACAACCCGGCAGTCATGTGTAAATTCTTCCCAGCCAGCCTGGAGGGAGAGGCACGAGACTGGTTCTATTCGCTTCCACCTGGGTCGATTAATGGGTATGAGATGTTAGTTGAAGCCTTCCTTGAGACCTACATGCACAACAGTCAACCTCGGCCTCGATTGAACAAATTGTTTACCCTCGCCCGAAGATTCAGGGAGCCCTTAAGAACCCTGACCGATAGGTGGAGGAAGCTATGTACTGACATTGGGAAGGTGCCGGTAGATCAGGCCATCTTTGGGTTTGAAAATGAGCTAGGGAGATCGGACCCCATCTGGATAGCCATGTTCTCCGAGAAGCCGAAAACCTTAAAGGAAATGAGAAAAATGCAGGAGCATTACATCGCTTTGGAAGAAATTCAGGCCGAGTCAAGAGATAGAGGAATACAAGAAGCTAGTGCTGAAGTGGGTATTGAAGCTAAAACGGTCACAGACGACCCTATTAGGCGACCAGAAAAGAGATCGGATCCACCCCCGAGAAGCAGTGAAAAGAGAGAGTGGATCGCTAAAGGGAAGAAGCCGAGGCAGGAAGCCCGATCGTATACCCCCCTAAATGCTCCCTTGGAAGAGGTATTCAAGGAAGACGAGAAGAGAAATGATATCAACTACCCAGCGTCGAGGGGAGTTCAGTTCCAAGAGACCAGGGAGCACCCCGAGTACTATCACTACCATCAGTATAGGGGCCATTCCACCAACAACTGCCGAGAAGTGAAAGATATCGTTCAGTACCTCATCCGAGATGGGTATTTGAGGCAATTTGTCCGACATCCACCATAGCCGACGGCAAAGCCCGATGCACCAGTTAATCAAGTCCATATCAATAGAACAACTCATTTCGTGAGCACCATTTCACACTCGGCTATTCAAGACTATACCCTCGGCCCAGTAATCACCTCTAGGATCCATAAAAGGGATCGTGAGGGAAAGGAAATATTTAGCGTAGCTAAGGCCCTACCTATGGAACCTTGGATGGTGCAACCCATTTCGTTCTTGGCCAAGGATGTACCTGCAAATGGATAAGCACACAGTGACCCATTGGTCATCACCTTACTGATCGAAGATTGGGGAGTAAGAAGGATTCTAGTGGATAGCGGAAGCTCAGTCGAGGTGTTATTCTACGACACGTTCAGAAGAATGAAATTATCAGACGACATGCTCGTCCCCTCAATGTATCGCATCTACGGCTTCAATGGCGCAGTAACTATCCCCAAGGGCGAGGTAACTCTAAGGGTTTCATATGGTGGAGGCTTCCTCGACACACTAACTACCTTTTGTGTGGTCGACGTCGCCTCACCTTATGAAGCAATTATCGGGCGCCCATGGATTGCTGGGATTAAGGGAGTAGCGTCAGCATATCATCAGAGGTTAAGGTTCCCAACTTGCAAGGGAATAGCAGAAGTTATAGGCGACTCCCAGGCGGCACGACAGTGCATGAAAATCGATGTAGAAATTAATGAAGAACGGCGAGCTCGGCAAAGGCGAGAGAAGAGCAAATCAAAGGAAATACAGACGACAAGAGAATTGGAAGAGGTGATTTCATGTGAAACTCAAGAGCAAGACCCTTTATAGCAGTTAAAGGAAGCGTCCCTATCTCGGGAGGCCAAATCGAACTTCTCGACGGTCGAACCGACTCAGGAAGTAAACTTGGGGACGGTAAAAGCGCCAAAGGTGGTAAGGATTGGGACGTTGTTATCGGACGAACAAGTGAGTCAACTCACGACGGTATTAAGGGAAAACTTAGACGCATTTGCCTGGGAGGTGCGCTATTTGGAGGGAATTGATCTGAAGGTCTGCTGTCACCACTTAAAAATTGATCCAAAGTTCAAATCAGTTAGACAAAAAATGAGGCGCATCGCACCAGAATTACAGGCAGCAGTCGAGGCCGAGCTGAAGAAGCTACAGGAATCCGGAATAATAAGAAAATCTCACTATCCACAGTGGATATCTAACATGGTCGTGGTACCAAAAAAGAAAGGAGGGGTCAGAATATGCATTGATTTCAGCGACTTGAACAAGGCCTGCCCAAAGGACAGTTTCACTCCCCAGCATAGACCATCTAGTAGAATCGATAGTCGGGTATGAGGCGATGACCTTAATGGATGGATACATGGGCTACAACCAAATACCATTGGCGCACGAGGACCAGGAGCATACTTCTTTCTTCACACCGAGGGGATTGTATTGTTATACCAAAATGCCATTCGGACTTAAAAATGCGGGGGCAACATACCAGAGATTGGTAGGGGACATGTTTGAAGATAAGATTCACGACACCATAGAAGTCTACGTCGACGACATGTTAGTCAAGAGTCGTCGCTCTAAGAACCATGTCCGATACCTTCAGGAGATTTTTCAGACGATGAGAAAACACAAGATGAAGATTAACCCCGCCAAGTGCGACTTTTGGGTCACATCAGGGAAATTCTTGGGGTATATCATCACCCCTAGAGGAATAGAAGCGGATCCCGAGAAGGTCCGGGCAGTCCTTGAAATGCCGTCTCCCGCGACGGTAAAAGACGTGTAGAAGCTAAATGGTTGCATAGCAGCATTGAGGCGATTTTTATCGCGGTCGTCGGACAAATTCAAGGCCTTTTACGACATCTTGAATAAAGGAGAAAAATTCCAATGGACGGACGCTAGCGAAGAGGCCTTTCAAAATATCAAGTTGCACCTAGGTAGCCTCCCGGTTCTTCAGAGGCCTGAGCCGTCAGAAATTCTCACCCTATACTTAGGGGCGACACCTTATGCCATTAGTGCGGTGCTAGTAAAATCGGAGGGGAATGTGGAGAATACAGTGTATTTCACTAGTAAAACATTAAGCCCGGCCGAGAGAAACTATACAAGAATGGAGCAGATGGTACTCGCGCTAGCTTTTGCTGCCTCTAAGCTCCGAACATATTTTCAAGCTCATCGAATATGGGTGCTCACCAAATCGCCTATTGAAGCAGTATTGGATAGTGTTGGACGATCAGGAAGAATCTCCAAGTGGGGAGCCATAATAAAACAATACGACGTGGTGTACGAGACGAGAACCGCGATAAAAGGACAAGTGTTGGCCGATTTCTTGGCAGATTTCCCCCTTAGTGATGAGGATGAGGTAGAAGGTGTACCGAGAATGATGGAGGAACAAGAGGAACCAGCGGACCTATTAGCCTCCAATAGCCCTACTCGATGGGAGGTCTTCGTCGATGGGGCATCAAACAAAGATGGATCGGGCCTCGGGCTAGTATTTACCACACCAAAGGGGAGGAAGATCGTGCATTCGTTCAGACTAGAATTCAAAGCAATAAACAACGTCACCGAGTATGAAGCGGTGATCCATGCCTTACGAATAATTGTGGAGATGGGGCTGCAAGAGGTCCGCTTGACTAGTGACTCACAACTAGTAATTCGGCAAATTACGGGCCAATACGCTACCCATGATCCTGTGTTGCAAAAATATTGGGAGCTCGCTTAATTTTACATCAAGCAAATACCCAACATTGGATTCCGCCACATCTGCCGAAAAGATAACAGGCACTCGGATGCTCTGTCATACATCGCCTCACAACTATTAGACCCGAGCATCGAAGGCATACGTTTCATGAGGCTTCTTATCCCGTCCATCCCAGAAACACCAGAAGTACGGGTCGAGGTGGCCATTAACACAGCCGAGAGATACAAAGAAGGTGACTGGAGGAAGCCAATACATCAATTCTTAGAGACGGGTGAGCTACCTAAGGGACGGCCCGAGATAAACAAAATCAAAAGCAAGTCGGGTGCCTACGAGCTGCGGGAAGGGATTTTATACAGAAAATATTACCTAGGACCACTCCTACGATGCTTGAGTAAATAAGAGGGCCACATAATCATTCACGAACTACACTATGGAGCAGCCATAAACCATAGCTCGGGCAGAAGCTTGTCGGCCAAGGCGAAAACAATGGGCCACTTTTGGATATACATGAACGAAGATGCGAAGCAAATGGCGAAAGCTTGTGAAGAATGTCAGCATTTCGGAAAGAAAATCCATGCTCCCGGAGTACCTTTAAACTCAGTCATAAGCCCGTGGCCCTTTGCTAAGTGGGGTATAGACATTGTCGGGCCATTACATATAGGAACAGGGAAAAGGAAGTACCTGATCGTGGCCACGGATTACTTCACCAAATGGGTAGAGGAGGCACCGCTAAGACATATCCGAGACAAAGATATTTTCAAATTTATTTGGGAACATATCATTTACCGCTTTGGGGTCCCTGCAACTATCGTCTCGGACAATGGAAAGCAATTACAAGGCGAGAACATCGATCTCCTGTTCAACACCTACAACATCAGAATGAGCAAAGCTACCCCGATTTACCCCCAGAGTAATGGGCAGGCCAAGATCACTAATAAGGCTATCACTGATAAAATGAAGAAGAAAATAGATGGGGAATATGGCAATTTTTGTGAGGAGTTATATAACGTCCTATGGGCATACCGAACCACACGAAGGGAATCTACAGGATTCTCCCCGTTCATGCTTACCTACGGAACCGAGGTGATCTTACCGACCGAAGGCATGATCCCTACCACAAGAACGGAAGCTTGGAGGCGAAACGTCTCGTACGATTTGATTTTGGCTAAACTTGACGATCTGGAAGAAACAAGAGAAATGGCGTTATAAAAAATGGAAAACTATCAAAGGAGGTTACAACGAGAATACAACAAGCGAGTTCGACCAAGAGAATTTAACCCAGGGGAACAAGTATTGAAATTTTTGGCTGAATGGGAGCGAGACAAAAAGGGCAGGAAACTAGAAACAAAATGGGGCGGGCCGTACATAATTGAATCTAAGGTGGGCGAGGGATCGTATCGTTTACTGCGACTCGACGGAACAAAAGAGCTCAAACCATGGAACATCAAGTTTTTGAAACTCTACCATCCTTGACGGGCGATACGGAAAAACGGTAAGTATGCATGTCTCCTATGTCTATGAAACCGTGAGGGGTATGGGATAGGACGTGAGCGACTAATGGTCATTTGTACTCGGGGCAATTCCAGTGTGGAAGTGCCGAGGTGACTTGCACTCGAATGGTCATTCGTACTCGGGGAAAAGACAGTGTGGAAGTGCCGAGGTGACTTACACTCGAATGGACATTCGTACTCGGGGAAACGCCAGTGTGGAAGTGCCTAGGTTCCTTACAGTCGCCTGGCTATTCGTACTCGGGGCAGTGCCAGTGTGCAAGTGCCGAGGTAGCCTAAGGGTTCTGGTGGTTGGAAACCAGTTCCAAAGGTTGTTAAGACGTGAGGTCTCCTCATCTAGGTGGCCTACTTACATTTTAAAGGTCGCCCCCATCGCAAGTGGCCGTGTCCACTTGCCCGAGACTTGTTGGTCGATAACCACTCGGGAATGTCGGTCCTAGAACTAGGTTGACTGGTACCCTTCCACTGAATCCAAAGAGATAGTTATGAGATACCCCAATCAGGACATGGCATTGGGCCCGATGACCTTCCTTGTTGGGTGTGTTCGATAGAAATGATTAAAATACTAACTTACTTGAACAATAATTGCAGGGATAACATGCGAAACAAAGGATAATTCGATTGCGTCAAGCGTCTAAGTAAGAAAGTACGAAACGTGTAACCATACGAAACGAATAATTTAACGGAAATAAAACAAACAACGTCGGCGACGCAACACCCCCATAAAAAAAAGCAAGCAGTGTAGAAGAAATAAAAAAGGGGACTAGTGTTCAAAGCGATTTACAACCCGACGGAAAAGGGCAACTTAGTGACGCAACACTACAAAAGAGGAGTTCAAGCCTTCGGAGGAACAGTGTCGGCCTTCTTCTGTGCGACCTCGCGCCGCTTGTTCTCCACCCACGTCTCAATACCCGTCTGGACCTTCTCGTCTATCTCATCCGCATGGGCGACACGTTCATCCTCGATTTGTTGGGTGAGCTGAGAAACATTCCCCTCAGCGTCGGCTAGCTGGGAGCTCAAATCGACCTCGACCTGCTTCAATCGACGGACCTCCTGATCCATCTCCTGAGAACGTTTTTGCTCGTCTACAAAACCACAAAGACATAACATTATTCGTCGGGCACGATTTAACAATTTTGCAAGAATAAGACGTAATCTAAATCTAATGAGCGGCCCCAACACATCGTCTAAGAGACCTGAAAGGGCTGGAAACACCGACTGAAGCGACTCTACCAACTTAGAAAACTCATCCTCGACCTTGGATAACTTCATGGTTAACTCGCTATAGTGTTGTTCGTTGAACTCGTTGATGGGGAAATATTTATTATGCTCACTCCAATCCTCCATTAACCGATTGCGCGACACCTGGAGCACAGCCAGCTGCGATCTATTCCACTCTAGCTCGTCCCTCACTTTATCAAACTCACTCACTTGGCCTAGCAGATCATTATTAGCTCGCTCCACCACATCTTTGTCCCTTAATATTCGTCGACGATCTTCATGTAGGTCTCGATTCTGTATTTGCAAAGCATTTACCCGTTGATCTAGGTTCGTGGCCAGAGTACTTTGTTCAGCAGACAGGCGTTGGGAAGAGCCCAGATAAGCTCGTAAATTGTCTATCTCAGTCGAGTCGTACTCAAACTGACGATACCATTCTAGTTCTTCCTTGAGTTCTTTGATTTATCCAGCCTGGCGATCCATTTTGTCATCTTTGTTTGCCATTCTCCGACGGATATTCTCTACCAAATCCTTCTCAATATCCCATTTCCTCTTCATGATCCTAAACTCTGAAGACGCGTCTAAGCCTACACTGGTTACCTCATCTAGAAGAAGGATACCCGACTCAGGATACTAGCACGATAAATTCAATCAACATAAGTTATGATTTCAAGAATAACCATCTACCTTGGGCATCGGCGAGTTTGATCTCCAGCTCGTTCGCGCGATTTTTCTCGTTCTGAAGTTGAAGTTGGAGGGATTCTATCAAATGCCTGTCTCTTTGGCGATTGGCGGCATCTAAGCGTACCCGGTTCAGAATCTAACACAAGAAAACGAGTTTACACCATAAGCGACAACTAG
This sequence comes from Papaver bracteatum, assembly GCA_023529315.1. Taxonomy (NCBI): domain Eukaryota; kingdom Viridiplantae; phylum Streptophyta; class Magnoliopsida; order Ranunculales; family Papaveraceae; genus Papaver; species Papaver bracteatum. The sequence goes on from JAJJWX010004210.1 coordinate 1,584,336, forward strand.
AACAGAAATCAGAAGCGGGGCATCACCACATTCAGACAAATCGCTCACCACAGTGTCAAGTGTCAGGGCGATATCGCCATACAGGGGCACTGCATTCAGCATCTCCTCATCAGTGTAATTTCCAAAGTCGGAGGAAGTAAGCGCACCCAGAGAGTTCATGATAGGGCCAGATACAGTAAAAGAAGTTTCAATGCTAGAAGACGATCCCTCAGTAATCTGGGGCACGCGAGGAAGCTCCACCGGTATATCAGTAACAACCTTCTCCACGTAGGGCATCTCCAAGGGATCCTATTGGTCACCCGTACCTTGCTCGTCGCCTTTGTCATCCGATACATTCTCGCCAAATAGCTCATCTTCATCGGAAAGTTCAATGACTGGGGCCCTCTTCGACGGTGGCTTAGCGACTTTCTTACCTCTGAGGGGATTGCGCCTAAGAGGATGGGGGTCAATATCACCTGCATCATCATCATTGTGCCTAGGGTGTTTCTGCACAAGGTGTCTCGTCAGAACATGTGAAGGCAAAAAACAGGGGCAAGTACATGTACTTATAAGAAAATCATTGTGTTTGTTACCTTCCCCTGGTCTTCCTCAACCCTTGTGCCAGCACCTCTTTTCCTAGATCCGACAGTCTTGGTGGAATCGACCTGAGATTTTCAAACAACAACAAATGACTAACTGATGCACGAAGCTAACAAGATAAAAATCAAGAAAAGCGCATACCTTATCAGCCTTGTCATCATTAACCACCCAGAAAGAATAGGGCTCGATGGGAAAAGTAGGCGACAGAAAGTCACCATGAAGGATCGGACCTCGGACAAGAAGCGGAACTCGGGGATAGATCGGATCATTAGAATTTCGGGCTCTCTTGTTGGAACCCTGGCCGATGGGATCATCATCCAGCATCATCCTTTCAACACCCTCGGGCATAGTTTTGAACCGATGAGGACTAGCAGCAAAACCGGAAAGATCACCTAAGGTTGAAGTACCAGCTCGATAGTTGACAAGGAAATTGGCAACGGTATACTCGGGAGAGTCCTCGGGTTTGTAGGTCGACCACTCGGCAACAGAACCGTGACCATCACGGCGATCCCTCCACTCGTTCATAATTCGGAAAGTATTGCCAGTCCATTGAGCCAAAGCACGAGAAGGCTTGATCTGAGAAAGGATCTCGTAACAAAAAGGGCTATCGGGGTTGTACAGGGGAAGACGAAGGCCTAGCTCCAGTTGGCCATGGGTGATGACCACACAATCAGCCGATTGCTCGTGCTTCTTCATATCAGACTTCTTCAGGATACCATTTCGGCCCGAGAGAAGGGTAACTTCGTAATTTTGAAGATTGTACTTCTCCTTCAGCTGCTCAATGAACTCTTCATCAAAGAGATCTTTCACCCTTTTCTCGGACCTGCACGAAATAGAAGGAGAACTATCAGAAAAGATAGAGCTCATGGCGCGGTTATCGTACCTGGAAGGACTATCAAATGAAAATAGAGAAGCAAGAGATAAAGCATCAAACTCAGGAAAAAAAACATCATCGACAAACCTTTTTTCAGCCATGGATGGAGAAGAAGCCATTAACAGAGATAGTGCAGAACTCGACTTTCGACGAAGAAAGATGAGGCGACAACAGCTACTGTATCAATCAGCAAGGAGGAGATGGCGGAAGAAAATCAAGAAGGCTAGGGTTTTTTGGAAGCACAAAGTGATGAAGAAATCTGGGAAAGAAAGTTACAGTGGCGGACAGAAAGAGAAAGGATAAAGAAGAAGAATGAGAAAAAGAAGCGGGTTATTTAAAGAGGAAGAGCTGGAACCGACGCCGACGGTTACAGGTAATAAAGTGCAGTTAGTGGGGCATTGCGTGGTGGGATTCGCGGCATGAACGAAGACGTGGGCAGTTGGGACGACGTTCTTCCACTCGTGTCTCCCACACGAGCGAAAGAAGGGGAATAAATGTAGGTGTAAATTATCCACAGATCCAGGTGGCAACATCTTAAGCCTTGGCGCACCTAAAAACGAAGGGACGCGAAGCATAGAGTGAAGACCAGCAGGCGCGAGATTTAAGGTGCCGCGTGGATCGGGCGTGCAACTGTCGGACAAGACTTGACCCAGACCTCTGAAAAAGCTGACAAGATGGGACAGGGTGGGACAAACGAGGTGCAACGGTCAAAAGGATAAGAAAGTACGTGATGTATCGGCCCATTGCTAAGGCGACAGAGATATGACAGGCGACATCGTGCCAAGAGAACACCCGAAGAGGTCGGCTTAGATGAGAGATGGGCGAGGAATCAAGATACGTCAGCCATAGGAGACGACATGAGTCGGCCCGAGTACAGAACTGCAAAATGGATGTAACATGACCAATACCCTAACTTGGTTGTATGAAACTTCTCTTATAAATAGAGTGACTTTTATTCAAGAAAGGCAGGTTGTAATTTGGAGAGAGGGAGAGAAACTTGAGTTTTCACCAAGGAGATGTAAGTTCATCTTTGTAAGGAAGTCTGACTAAGAGCAACACCTTTGTAACACTTGGAAGTAATAAGATTCATCCTTTCACCCCCGTGGACGTAGGTAATCATACCGAACCACGTATATCTTGTGTTCATTGTTAAGTGTTTACTTTCATTCGACTTGAGTAGAATCTTTATATCCTTTGGATGTAGTTGGTAGTAAAATGCATCTACAGAAGTTTAAATATTTGACTTTCCTTCTTGTCTTCTTCAAAATGCTTGCATATCTGCAACGAAATAAACATCCATAGATTAGGTTGGATGAACAAAAAGAAAAAATAATAATATTATAGAACAATCGTAAGGCAAAATTATAGAACAAAGATCACAGAAAAGACACATGATAACCTATATTAGCATGTGTAACTGGGAGCTACACATGCATCTGTCATGTGTAATTGACAGTTACACATGCATATGACTTGGATACCTAGCATGTGGAATTTTTTGGTTGCAAGTTTGTTCATTTTAGCATGTGTAACTAGGAGTTACACGTGCATCCGTCTAGTGTAAAGAGGAGTTACATGCATATAGTATGTGTAACTAGGAGTTACACATGCATATATCATGTGTAATTGAGAGTTACAAATGCACCTGACTTGTGTAACTGAGAGTTACACATCCATATAAAGCACACATTTTCAACTACAAAAGAGCTAAAAATCATCACTTCTCACATGGACAGTAGCCAACATCCTTATCTATCCAGCCATAAACTGCAAGAATATCCCAGAGCTTTGATAAATATTATTGGTTCTCTTGGTAAGATAGTGTCTTATCAGTGCGCGCAAACCACATCGAGACATGCATAAACATCAATTGATATAAAAAAGGTTACAATTATTCAAAAAAAAAAAAATTACTTCCATAGAAACATTGAAATACCATAGTCAAAACACCCCTAAACAAGCATGTGTAATCATCTGAGACACATACAAAATCCATGCGTAGTACGGAGTTACACATGCATCCTTCTAGTGTAACTGGGAGTTACACATGCATATGTCATGTGTAACTTGGAATTACACTGGCACCAACAATATTCACATCAGCCATAAAAAAAGACCCATACAAAAACATAATTCACCACAAAAATTTCTCAGAAATATGCATTTAGGTTGTGTATATAAGAGTTGCACATGTTATTTAACGTGTGTAATTATAAGTTACACATGTAATTATCTTACCTGGAAAAAAACCAATTTCCATTGAGTTCCCGCAGTAATTCAAACATTTTAACTTCAATATCCCCTCTTATGTATTGCCATACCTAAATTTCTATGTCATATTATTACTTGAATCAATTTTACGAACAATCACAGCTGGAGCAAACAGTATTGGAATTGCATGGTAAATGATACTTCTAATTAATACTTCAAATGAACATATCTTAGCATGGTGCTCCATTAATTCTTCATGAACGGCTACCAGAACTCATGGAAAAACAATTGCAGCAACAACACTTGCCCAAAGGCAGGTATAGAACATAGACTTTATATCCCACCATGTGTAACTAGAAGTTATACATCCAATTATTTTGTCATAATAAGATAAAGAGAGCCATTTGATGTGCCACGAAATGAGTAACAAAATAGTTCAGCATACTTATAATAGAGCATGCATCTTCAAGAAAAATGCATAATCATCTAAACACTCATAAAACAAGCATGTATAATTAACTAGTACGCATAAAAAAAATGCATGTAGAGGTAACAAAGCAATTCTCTATACACGGTTAACAAATATGTTACTAATAGCTTAGAACCAACTCACGAACAAAATACAAGTATTATTTCTATTCATCAACAAAAAACGCATAAAATTGATGTATCACTGCATTCAATGATCAAAAACCTCCATAAGAGTCATAACACTCAACCATTCAGAATTGTAAACAGCTAGATCAGATCCCTAAGGCAATTTACACAGCATAATCAAGGATCCAAGTATAAATTTACAAAAAATAACTCAGAAACAGTTCGGGTACAACAGTAACAAGATCTATCGGAAGAATTCAATAGCTACATACTGAAACCCTAACTACAAAATTCTGAATCAAACTCGACAAGAAGAGTAGCAAACTCACCAATTTCTTCACCGAGACCTCGCATCCCAGAGACAAGGATGTTAGAAGCAAAAAGTCTCTGCATAGTAACTTGTCCATAAACAGCAAGCTCTAAGCTCACCACCAAGTCTGTTCTGCAGCTTCAATTGCAACCATCATTTGTTTCACTGCCTGAAATTCAGCATAGTCAACAATAAACAATGAAGCCACGCCTGTAATATCTTGAATATTAACTACCACTCTGTAAAACAAGTTTCATATGTGCATGTGTAACTAGAAGTTACATAAATTACCTGCAATAATTTACCGCCTGCAACAAATGGATATTCTGGCATCCGCAGGAAAGGGAATATAACAACAAAAGAATGGAAATTAGTTACATGAACCATGTCATCACTAATGGATGTTCTGTAAGAACATAAACTATTAACAAAAAATAATACAAATACTCTAGATTATATATATGATTTAGTTCTTAAAACCAGCTAATTACCTGTGACAACCACCACCACCAGTAACACCAGCAACATAAACTAAAAACGGTTCATCCTCTTTCATGTCACATTCTCCTTCAATTATATACCCTTATTATTCAACCTACCTATAAAAATTATTACCACTGCCATTAATCATCCTTGTAAAATCAAAATTGAAATATAAAAAACAACCAATCGAACCTCAAATAACAACAAGAACAACATCAACAATAACAAACAAAAACGTACCTAGATTCAAAATCCATGAATCGATTGATTCAAGAAAAAAATGTGTTGTTCCTCTCTCCGATCTCATTTGACGGGTTACGGAGATTAAGATGCCCTGAGTTCATAAATAAACCTATATTTTCGATCGGAAATATAGATTAAAATTTAAATCGAATTCCAATTCAAAACCCTATAAAATTTGTTTACAATTTTTTTTCGGAAATTTCGATCTTAAAAGAGAGATAAAGATAAAATAATTATAGATCTTTGTTCTAATCATATTTTGAATACAGATTTCTAAATGAAATCAGATCGATTTGGTTTTCAATAATAAACCGAGAATATATTTTTTTCTGATATTGATTTGGAAATCAAAAAACTAGAAGTTGAAATCAAATGAAAAGATGAAGATATATTAAACTTATCTTTATCATCATGATTTGATGATTAAAACCTTCATTTCTAGTTGTTGATGACAATTTTGATTAAGATTTCTTCATCAATATGCACTGCAACCTCAAGAACAAGATTTTTGGACAATGTTTTTATATTTGAGAACTTGATTTCGACAAAGAAATCTTCTTTGATCTGAAAATGAAAAATCTGAACAGAAACTATTTCTGCAGAAGAAAAACTCGTCTGGAGGAGAGAGAGATGAATTCTAAATATGAAAATCTATTATGTTTTTCCTCTTGTATATATTCAAAAGGGTAGTGTTGTCATTATTAAAAGGGGGATTTTGCGTTTCCCCCTCATTAAAGATATCTAATTTGCATTACCCCCCCTAGAGATTTATAATAGGTAAAACCCCCTTTAACTTGGATGCACCGTAACTGGGCAGTTAAGTACGGCACGTGCAGTTCACATGCGTGTCAGAAAAAAATATCTAGAATTGTCAAAAGATATACTTACCCCTGGACACGTGGTGCATTCTTAGCCCCAATTTTTTTTTGATCGTTCAACGGACATCTCCTTCCCTGTTATCTCTGATCAACCCTCTATTTAACTCGGTTGAAATTCATTATCTGATTTCACCAAACCTCCATATTATTTAGTTAGCTGAGTTATCACAAGCAAGGAAGAACACTAGCAGACATTAGTGATCGAGTATGGGAGGTGGATCTTCAAGTCTCTACAGTGAGGTAAGTTCCTGCATCTGCACCATTAAAGGGGGTAATGCAAATTACAATATTTACAGTGAGGGTGTATTACAAATTTAAACTGTGATTTTTCAGGTAAGCATTGAAGATGAAGCACCCCATGAAATCACCTGTCAAATATGTTTTCAATCAACACATTCAACAATAGATTTCCCATTTATATACTCAAAATGTAGAAAATGTGATGGGGTTAGAAGAGTTTGGGAAGGAAATACTCAAGCTAATCCACAAAGAAGATTTTTGAGGTGTCAAAACTTCATCTGTGGTGAATTTCATTGGATGGATGAAGCAGTAAGGTTGCCACCACCTAGACAACATCAAGCAAAGGGGTGTTCAAAGTGTTATAATCTCTCACATTGGGCTAAAGATTGTCCTGAAGGAAAAATGAAACAAAAACAGATTAGTGCAAATACAAGTATTGGTGAATTGTGTGATCAGTTCCAAAGCTCAGTCAAGTTAGACATTGGACAAAATAAAAGAAATTCTATGTAACAAGTAAAACTGAAATGTAATAAATATATTAACATCATGTCCAAACAAGAAATTCTTGATCATTTCTGGAACTAAAGTAGCATCATGTCCAAATAAGAAAGTAAAGTGGTTAACATAGTATTAAAATAGTTTTCCCTACACATAGCCTTCACATAGTAACATCTCTGTACAAAAAATGGCAACTTCCCTGCACAATGCTAAGCTAAATCAGAGTTATAATCTCTGTACAAAATATTGCCTGCATGCACATCAAAAAAAAGAGCACACATACAAACATGTATATGCACTTAACGCCTCCAAGCTGGTTTGAAGGTCTGGGATGGGAGTATAAAATCTTCCCTCATTCCATCTGCTCTAAATCCATTCTGGTTGTGGAAATTTGTTGTTGTTGCTACTCTTCCAGCTCCACCAATACCTGTATAAGGAGGAGGGACATGTCTTGTTGCAGATGCACCTCTTCCTCTAGCTGCACTTCTTCCATTTTGTTGAGCAGGTGGCGTGACTCTTCCCATTCCTTGTGAAGATCCTGTTTCATTGCCCCTAAAGATCCCACAACAACATCAATAATCTAAGAATGTTTAAGAATGCAAGTATAAATAAAGAAGCAAAATATACCTGCCAGCAGGTTCAGTGTCGTCTCTTCCTCTTCCTTGTCCCATACCTCTGCCCCTGCCCCTTCCTATAGCACTTGTAGATGGTACATTCTTTCTAGGGCATCTTCTGACATTATGGGCACTTGAACCACAACCGCTACAGCTTCTCTTACCTTTTTCAGGGTTTGGTCTTCCTTCAACATTAGACCTAATCCTATTCAGTTGTGGTCGACTAACCTTTCTCTTGTATTTAGGTTTGTTGGGCCTCATTTCATGCTGCGTAGAGAGTTATGCTTAGAACACAAGCATTTGCCACATACTGAAAGTAGTAAATAGATGGTAGATTATTACCTCAAGCCAATTCTCTTCACTTGCACATGCCTTGACCTTACCAGCATAAGCTTTTTTATAACTGGAAACCTTGTGCAAGTCATCAACCATACTGCAAAAAAAAAAAACAAATGCAACTTATATAACAAATAAGGTTACTTTTATAACTGAAAACCTTAACAAATGAAACAAATTAAAAAGACAAGGAAATCATAATGGTAGAATATTGGTATATTACCTATTCAGATCAACCCTCAAATGTATTCCTACTGCAACTGCATGGACACATGGAATGCCAGTGATGTCCCAAACAAAACAACTGTATGATTTTTCAGTTAAGCCAACATCCCACCTACTTTCGCTCATTCGGATTTGGACACACCATTCAAACTCACTCTGTCCAAACAATTTGTATCTATTCTTCTTGGAAATTCTATTATTCATAATTCTCTCTGCCCTTGGCACCAATATCTTGCCCTATCTCTCCCACTGCAAACATTTCATCTTCCTCTCAAACATCAATCCCATGATCTTTAAATTGAAGCCTTCCAACAATCTGTGCAAAGGCTGACACCTAACATCTAGCATCCAACTGTTAAATGCTTCAGTGAAGTTGTTTGTTACATGCTCACATTTGGAAGTCAAATCAAATGTTGACCTAGCCCAAGTATGTGTCGGCATATCGTTAAACCATTCATGTGCCCTATCGTTATCCTTTTCCATTTGATCCATTGCTTTCTTGTAGTCAACAGCTCTATAAGATTTTGATGCTCCCCAAGCTAGTCTTTTCATGTGTTTGCCTTTGTGTGTCATGTTATCAAAGATGTGTCTAAAGAAAAACCTATGTCTAAGGTTGGGGAAAACTTGTTGTATTGCTGGTATAAGACCCTTTTGTCTGTCTGAAATAAAAGTCAATTGCATAGGATGTGTAAGGAATCTTGCTGCAATGATTTCCAGAAATGCAATCCAATTGGCCTTATTCTCTACATCACAAATGTAAATAGCTAAGGGGTACATACCAGTATTACCATCAAGCGCAACTGCTGAGAGCATGACACCACCACACTTTCCTCTAAGATGGGACCCATCAAAACCAACAAAAAGTCTGCATCCATCTTTGAAGCCTGTCAAGTATGCATCAAATGCAAGGCAACATGATTTAAAGTCATTATCATCATCAACAGTAACCTCTTCAATACTGTTTGGATTCTTGGCCACAATCTTCCTGCACACTTCAGGTGAGAACTTATAACCATCTTCATATGAACCATACACATTGCTTAGGGCCTTTCCAAGAGCCTTCCAACACACCCAATACTTCACAGGCACTCCATGCAACTCCATAATCTTTTCTTTTATCTTCCTTGGATTCAAAGCATAACCATCAGTTCTTACATCCTGTTCTATTACTGAAGCAATCCAAGTTGAATTGGCCAATTTGTTCTTCTTAGACATATCCATGTTTACACAAGTGTGTGTATGCACATACTTAGTGACCTTGATTGTGCTTCCATCTTTTTGGCTGCACACATTAACAACATATATTAGAAACACAATACTATGCATGTATGAAATAAGAAAATAACACATGTATAAGTTCACTTACAGATTCCCATTAAGTCTGAATGAACATTTGGGGTCTTTGCACCTGCACCTTAATCTGTCCTTGTCTTCCTTTGTCTTTATAATTTCCATGGTATTGGCTATACAAAACCTTGTCACAAATGCCTTGTATTATTTCATAGTTGGCCAAGTCATACCAATTGCAAGTTCATCTGTCTCACATGTCCATGGCATATGGTCTTCACTTTCTTTATCTTCATACATATCATCATACTTGTCTGCAACCTTCATATATTCTATCTATATGGCTCAGCTGTCTCTTCTTATTCATCCAAGTCAGTTTCACAGTCAGATTCTTCATCGGGTTCGCTGTCTGAACTAAGTGACCGACTACTGTGGTAATCATCTTCAACTGGTAAATCATGAATGTCATGATAATCCAGATTAGTGCACTCAGGAAGTACATCCAACTCTTCTTCATCAAACCCTTCATCCTACTCATCAGTATTTGATGTCTTCTTCTTACTTGCAGGTTCAGTTGTACTGTTATCATCCACAATAGCTCTTTTTTGTCCTGTAAGGTTCTTAGAAACCACTTTTTTTTAACCAAACAAGTTCCTTGTAGGTATATCTGGTGGCTGCTGACTTGTCTGCTCATGTAGCTGCTGACTTGTCTGCTCATGTGGCTGCTGACTTGTCTGCTCAGGGACTACCACATCATCATAGTCATCAATATCAACAATTACTGGTCCTTCCCTCTGAGACTGTGTTGAGGGACCAGCAACATCAACTTCAGACACCACTGGTGGAACATATGGCTGAACACCTACCCCAACATCTTGACTAATAGGATCAGCATGAATCATAAACAAATGTACTTCAGAAATGCCTTCTTCTTGATCTGAATCAGTCCAAAACCTCAGCAAGTCTGTTTTATCATCTATGTCCAATAAAAAACCGCCATCCAAATATTGAAAAGTAATCACCCCTCCCAGACCATTCAACCTGTCTCCCATACCAGCAATAAGATTTATCATACTCAAACAGTCACCATCAAAATTATTATAACGAAATTCACGGCCATTCATATAGTCGAAGAAGTGCAAACCCCCAATTGGTTGGTCAGGTGGCCAACGTCCACCATAATGAATCACCAGATCTTTCAAACCATAATCCTTACTAGCACTACAAACATACATAAACACAAAATAAAAAAAATAAAAATCAGTTTCATTATCAGAAACAATAACATCAAAAAGAATAAATTTATAAGTATAATAACTAATTAAACATCAATCGAAAGTAAACTAATCATAATAGGAGCACAAAATCAACAGAGTAAAAAAACATGAAACCCTAATTTTTCAGTAAACAGAGTAACAAAAAATTGAACATAACTTCGAATCTATCATAACCATTATTAACTACCCAAGTAACAAAAAACCCAAAATCAAATGAACCCTAACCTAAATCGATAAAACCCCAAAATATAATCGGAAGAAAAAAATTACATTTTTTTTCAAATCAAATTGAGACATATCATAATCATAACAATTATTAACAACCCAAAGAACAAAAACCTAAAATCAAACAAACCCTAACAGAGAATCGACTAAACCCTAACACAGAATCAAAAAAAAAACTTACAACTTTTTAGGGAATTTCATGTCCAAATCCTTCATCAAAACCCACTGTTATTTCCTTGATCTACTTTTCGATGACTTTCTCTAACTAAGATTTGCAGAAAGAATGGTGGAATAGAAGAGAATAGGGTTTCTCTCTTTGTCTCTCGAACCGTCTGTGAAATGGAAGTGAAATGGAAGAGAATGGTTTCTCTCCCGCCTTTAATGTAATCAGTTAGGTGAGATTAGGATACGTGTAACAAATCTAAGCCCAGATCTAATATAAACCGTCGATTTTTTAAAGGGTAATTTTTGGTTTTAATTTCTAGATATTTTTTCTGACACGCATGTGAACTGCACGTGTCGTACTTAACTGCCCAGTTACGGCGCATCCAAGTTAAAGGTGGTTTTACCTATTATAAATCTCTAGGGGGGTAATGCAAATTAGATCTTTAATGAGGGGGAAACGCAAAATCCCCCTTATTGAAATTAATAATAATTAATTATGGGCCAGATCTGAAGAAAAATTGATATTTTGGGCCTACCAGTATCATTTTCCTAAAGTATGGAGTTGACAGTGGATGATCCATTTAGTGGGGTTTCTATATATTGAACCCATATAGTAGGGGGTTCTAGTATTTTTCACTTACATAATTAAAAGAGAACATTATGCTGAGCATTTCCATCGTCACCGATTATAAAGTTATGAAGGACACCAAGATAAATACATAATTTTTTGGACAACAAAAAACACTTTGCAGGAAGCCAAATTTTTTTTTTTTGAGAGATTTACCCCAAGCACAGGTGAAAACATAACACAGCAACAACATTACTAAGGAAGCAAGGATAAAAAGTCATCGAAACATGTCTACACAATTGCAACAAAGAGTTCATAAATCTAACATTTATTGCTATGTATTTGATAAAAATGAAATTGTAAACTTACTGTACTATAATTGTTAGTACTTATTGTTTTAGTATAAAAGATGGGAAAAAGAAAGAGGTGGAGAAGGAGAAGGATTCTCTATTGATGAGTATTCTCTGGGTTACATGGACATAATACATATGTATACATGGAAAGGGGAAAACCAAAAGACACCAAATCTGGACCGCACACCTATGGGTATGGGCCCTTTAACACTTCCCCTTGTGCGGTTCAATAACAAAAATTAATACATTGTGCTTCACATATAGTCCTTCAAATATCGTTATCGTTGATGACTTGTGCCGAAGCCCATTGCCTCATTAAAACTTTGACAAGGAAAAAACCCAGTGGGATAAAACCTTGGTAAAAACTCTTCACATGTTGTCTCGTATTTTACATGTAGTTCATCGCATGCAATACGATCCTCAAGGATCGACGAGTCTAAGTTAATTGCCTCGTTAAAACTTCGTCAGGAAAACCCAGAGGGATAAAACCTAAACTTAAAGAAAAAGAGTACAATATTAATTAACCTTAGAACATAGTTGGATGCGTATACATTGCCCCATTAAAACCTTGACAAGGAAAACCCACTAGGATAAAAACTTGACGAAGGGAAAAGAGTACAACGTGACAGATGCAGGTAAAGGTGATCCATTGCGGATGATCACTTTGCTCCGTCGAAGTTGACTAGTTGCTTCACAACTCCTAAGGCGGAAAATGTTCATATGAAAGACAATAGCCTTAGCTTGGAAATTACATTTCTGGTGTTTGTTGTTGTCTCATTAAAAATCTTGTCGAGCAACAAAACCCTATGGGAAAAAGTAACCTCGATGAAGGAAAAGAGTTCAACACACCATTAGATGCTCCCCATGATGTGAGACAATTTTCATTATTCTAATGCAGTCAAAAGGAGTTTATCACACTTTACTTTGGTGACTTGGATGTTTATAGAACCATGTTGTTGATTCTGGAAGTTACGTTGCTTAACAGACTATCGTGTTTCATTTCTTTGATTCAGATATTTTCAATAATATCAACGCGATCTTTATGTCTTCAACGTTCAACATACTTGATACTTTTAGTGTTGTCTCGCTAAAAACCTTGTCAAGTAACAAAATCCTTTTGGGAAAAACTATTCTCGATCGAAGGGAGAAAGAGTACAACACGACTTTAATTTTGAAGTAAATTATGTCGACATCATATACTTAAATCCTCCCCCTGATGTCGGAATCTTCCCATGATTACTTTCAAAGTTGTTCCAGACAGTTCCTTTAGTCATGTACTTTTCGAAACTGAATATCGGTAATGACTTAGAAAATAGTCTACCATATCTCCCCCTGATTACTTTCGTTGGAGAAGAGATTATTGTTCCTTTATAATCAACAACCTTTGGATTGCACTTTCGTTAGCATTCCTTTTTATGTCTTTGCATGGATAAAACAAATTTATGTCAATGGTTACTTTTAAGCACATGATTACTTTTAAAACAAATTTATGTCAATGGTTTCTAACTAACAAGTTCACTGAGGATGTAAAATTTAATCGAGTACATTATTATACTAAGTACAACAATGTGTCTATTGTACTTAGATATGGGAATTTCATCTCCCAACACATATTTGTCATCTTCCTTTAGACGAAATGGTCACTTACTTACATTTGAACCTCGACTAATCATGGGAGTGCTATCAGGATGCATGTCTTTGTTAAATTTCCTGAAAACTTTAGACATATGCAAACTGGTGGAATAATATCCCACAAGATCAGTACTCTGACGAGCTTTCCCTAGATTGTTTTATCTCAAATTCGGATTTTAAATAGATTTTAAGGTCTCTTATTATATCAAGAGTACCCATCATGTCTGTACCGTCGACATAAATAACTACAATTCCAAATTAGGAACTTTCTTGTGAATACGCAAGAAAAAATAACTTATTTGTCTATCCCCTCCAAATCAAATAGCCACTTAGACGAGTATACCACTTCCGCCTGATTGCTTCAATCTATAAGTGAACGTTCTATCTAATTGTAAACACACTCTGTGGTTTAGAGTTCCTTGATTTGGGAAACAAAAGTCTGTCATGTACTTTTGTAAATATCTTATATCTTTTGATTCTTTCAGAGATATGTAACAACCACATACATATGCTGCATTTCAAGTCCTTTTGAAATTACCAAGCTAACTAAGTAGCGGAACTCTATAACGTTCATTACAAGAGAATAATTCCAGGGCTTTGTGATAAACCTCGCGCCACAAGGCGAGTATTTGTACTTTAAGACTACTTTCTTTTCATTATGCTTTATGACAAATTAATTATGTATGTCCAATAGGATTTACACTTGGTTGGTTAGCACTACCACACCAAATACACGTATATTTGCCAAAGAACTAAGTTCTACCTGGATTGTGTAGGCCAAATATGCTATTTATTTGAAATTAATCAAAATAAAGCATGGTTCGATCTCATTGTGCTCTACTTATGGAGCAACTATTTATGGATTATATCATTATTGTGCACGCATGATCCTTCCATTGACTCATCTGCATTCTCATAATCCGTCAGGATTTCATTATTCTCTAGAATCATTTAAAACTTCTGAGAATCCTCTAGTATTGATTCATGGACATAGTCAGAGACAATCAAATGAGATGATTTCATTAATGATACAAATTAGGTTGTTCCTTACTCATATGCTTCCTTTCTAGGTGATAATTGATCGAACCTGGTGGTCTCTCCATCTTCATTTATGGAGCCACGGCCTCAACTACACTTCCACCAAGTGTAGTTGCAACACCTTAGTCTATGATATACCCCATACTGAGGATTTATAACCTTGCATGAATATTTGAAGCTAGTATGTGTGATCTTGTCACTTTAGCGACATCAGTGTACATTCTGAAAATTGATTATTCTTTGTCACTTCACATTTACATTTGTGGAGTACAAGAATTAATATGAGACACAGTGGGAACACACCACGACAATTCATATCGTTCCCTTAGAAAATAATTTTTCTTATCTCCCCTTGACGACGGGAAGACTGTCTTATTAAAGTGATAACATGCAAATCTAGAAGTAAGAGATCTCCTGCCAAAGGTTTTAAAATGCGGATAATTGTTGAGATTAAATATCCAACAAAATTACTTAATCATTTTCGTGACCCATCATAGTACAATGTGGACTCATAATGGCACATATATAGTGCAACCAAAAATGCGTAAGAACAAAAATGTCATGCTTCAATTCAGTTACCAACTTGTGCGCAGAAAAGGTTGACTAATATTGGGTTCTACAAAAATTAAGTAAAGATGCGCGTAATATTGCATGTCCCCAAAGCAATAAAAGGTAGGTTGGTACGCATAACCTATTCCTTAGACACCATCTGTAATCTTTGATGGTAGCCTCTGCAAGATCATTGGGTATAAGATGCTCTATATTGATCCTATTAAACATGCAATATTCATCAAGTCCTTTTGATATAAATTCTCTAGCATCAACAAGGGTGGTTAGCCTTTGCACTTTGCATTGTGTAATATGTGCTAGGAGTTTTCAAACGCAAATTTCTTGGGAATTATAACTAGTCCAAAATGTCAAAACATTCACCAGATCCATCAGTCACTTTAATGGTCCGCATTCTGCATGGATATTTTTCTAAAGTTCACCTTGTTTTTTTTTGTAATATGGATTTTTTACCATTTGCATCTTAGGATGGTCTCGATCCTGTTTTACTGAAGACTTTTTAAAAATGAGTGATATGCTTTCTTACCTAAAAGCATAATGGGAAGGGGGGGGGGGGGTTGTGCATCTAGTAATTTAGAAAATACTTATTGAGCGATATATCGTCACTTTGCATTCCGTCAATCTTTTTCTCATTTTCGTTCACTCAAATAAAGTGATATTTGTATGAGTTCTTTCAAAACAATCATCATGTCACAACCAAAGTTTCTTTATGGTTATGCCCAAAGCTTGTATGAGTCAGTTTCCAACATTTCATCGTCGGAGTCAATATGATTCAATAATACAAATATTATAGTGAATTACATTGCACTAGATTGACTCATTAGTTTCTCTAAAATATACTTCCTTCCAAATATATTAGAGACTATAAAAGATGCAATCAATTACATTCTCATCATTTTGATGTTCCACATGATATCCATTTGCACGGGTTACTTGGGAATTTAACAAGGTGTGATTATCTCTTGGTACATCTAGAGATTTTGCTACGTCTTTGTTCTATCTTGGAAAAAAATGAGCAGTGCTACGCTCGATAAGATAGTCAATTGGCCAGGCAAAGTTCTTGTTGCCATTAAAGTTCATGTGAAAATTGGTTGCTATTATGATATACATATATATTATATTGTATATACCAACACCTATGACCAGGTGTATTTCCAAATCTTTTATTTATGATGGGAGATAGAGTTACATTTTAGCTTCATCCCATATTCATATGATACATGTACTTTGGTGTCATTACTACTAGTGAAAAATATATCTTTGTCTCATGATATATATTCCCCTTTTCACATGCTTTATATGAGTCGGTACGTCTAACCCTCATTACTTTGGGGTTCTTTCCAATTTCAATTTTGCTACATTTAGCTTAATTTGAGAAATTTCTTTATCTCAGTAGGCTAAGAGAATCTCACTATACATGTCAACCACTTACTTTAGGTTGAATATATTACTAAAAATAGTTCTCTTGTTGTCATACTTCAACATATACCGGTTTGTTAGTATCATGGATGAAGTAGAGAAATGAAAATTTTATGACTCATATCATATTTTGTGAGTTCTTCCACAAAAATTGGAATACATGTGATTTTATTGGAAAATATGTTTTGAAACTATTGGCAGATTAATAGTCGAGCAAGTGGATACATTCCACGGAACATTCAAAAAAATTTGGGAAAATATCAAGTATCCAATAATGGTGCTCAAGTACTTCTAAGCCACAAATGAATACATTGGAATTGAGTTGTACAACCAATTAAACAAAATACACCATTCAACTATATCCAATATCATATTCAAGAGAACAAATAGGATTAAGACCAAAATTCTTAATGATTGAGATCAATAGAAATAATTTAAATTGACCGTTTATATGCGGTTGACTTATTTTAAGACAAAATAAACAAAACTAGGCATATTCTAAAAACAAATAAATAAGCCTAGAGAGTAAATAAACTTGGCATATAAAAACTCGCGTTATAGTTACATACCTCAAAATTTGGTTTCCACTGTACATAACCAAAACCAGAACGCCCTTGGTCACGCACATTACCAAACCAGAACAAAATGAGACATTCTGATCTGGAATTGAGTCGGAACAGGACTGGACGGGACAATATAGAACTGAGTCGGAATATGACTGGTTGGGTTTACATTTCCCCCGGAGAGTGAACGAAACGTTTTCAGAGAATTCACACGGACTTTTTTTTTTCCTGCGATTTCCTTGATGTAAATCCAAACCCAACTTTTTGATTCAAACTACTTGTGTTTATCATCCGAAAAAAAAAAATAATTAATCGCTATGCGGTATAGCATCGGGCATGATAACGTGTTTTAATATAAAAGATAGGGAAAACGAAAGAGGTGGAGAAGGAGAAGGATTCTCTATTGATGAGTATTCTCTAGGTTACATGGACATAATACATATGTATACATGGAAAGGGGAAAACCAAAAGACACCAAATCTGGACCGCACACCTATGGGCATGGGCCCTTTAACATTACATGATTAAAAGAGAACATTATGTTGAGCATTTCCATCGTCACCGATTGTAAAGTTACGAAGAATACTAAGATAAATACATAATTTTTTTGGACAACAAAAAACACTTTGCAGGAAGCTAATTTTTTTTTTGAGAGATTTACCCCAAGCACAGGTGAAAACATAACACATCAACAACATTACTAAGGAAGCAAGGATAAAAATTCGTCGAAACATGTCTACAAAATTGTAACAAAGAGTTCATAAATCTAACATTTATTGCTATGTATTTGATAAAAATGAAATTGTAAACTTACTGTACTATAATTGTTAGTACTTATAGTATTATAACAACGGGTAGCTAGCTTCGCTGGTCATCCCCGTTCCTCAAAGGTTGATGCATTCTAGGAGGTCCCAGGTTTGAGTCCCCGATGGAGCAATATGTCAGGATTCGACATGGAAGGTAGAGTTAGTTCCCCCCTTGCAAATAAGCTCCCCTATCCGCTTCGGCTTCCTTGGCTGGTTCCTCATGAGGCTCATTGGTAGGCTAGCACGACAACCTGTTCAACTGATGTAGTAGTACGTTGTTGGAGCTTAGCTTGTTAGGCTTCCAACTAGTTCTTGTAATAATACTCTTTATCTAATAATAATAATTTTTCTTAAAATAAATTATCTAGAAATACAAAATAAAGTTTGGACAAGTTAGGCAAGATAAACAACGACCAAGATTTATTTAGGGAGAAGATAAATCAATGGATGTATTGATTGTTTACATCATTATTGTATCATTAATTTTTCATAATAAATAATTTTTTAATCTCTCATTATGAATGTATAATAATTATTTTAATAAATATATTTTCATCATTAAATAAATAATAAATTTATTAATAATCATATCAATAGACACTATGGTCATATGGATGATCGGGGTGGTGTTTGTGAGTAGTAGTGCATGGAGCTGGCAACGATAGTGATGGTGGTGGAAAAGGTAGTGGTTCTGGTAGTGCAGTTGGTAAGTGTGGTAGTGCGCAATGCTTATTCTATGTTGTTAGGATGCCAATAACATTATTATGGAAGTTGTGGTTAATTTTTTTAATGTGAAATTAAGCTGGTTACAATATGAAAGAAAAAAATTGTACAAGTTGGCCGCAATTTGTACCGAGAAACAACCCGAAAAAAATCCAACGATGGTATAGAGTAATGTATCTACCATTGAGATAGTAAAGGTTTTCAGTTGGTCTCACTCCATGTTTCACTCGGTGGTTTCTTCGAGACAAATATTTCGGTCAACCTAGCAATTCTCCAAAAGAATATATAACAATTAAAAAATGTATAGAACAATTGTCGGACAAGATTTGTTTAGGGAGAAGATAAATCAATGGTTTTTTTTTGTTTACATCATTATTGTATCATTAATTTATCATCATAGATATTTTATTAATCTCTCATTATGAATGTCTTATAATTATAATTATCTTTATAAATATACTTTCATTACATAAATAATAAAATTTGTTAATAATCACACCAATAAACATTATGGATGATCGGTGCGGTGTTTGTGAGTGGTGGTGCACGGAGCTGGCGATGATAGTGATGGTGATGGAAAATGTACTGGTAATGGGTGGTTCTGGTGGTGGTGGTACAGGTGATCAGTGTGGTAGTGGGAAATACTTATTCTATGTCGTTAGGACACAAATAACATTATTATGGAAGTTGTGATTGATTTTTTTGATGCGAAATTAAGATGGTTACAATACAAAAGATACAATTGTACAAGCTGGCGGAAATTAGTACCGCAAAACAACCCGGAAAATAAATCCAATGATGGTACAGGGTAATGGATCTACCATTGGGATATAAGGGGGAGTGACATATCACCATAGTATTGTTGTTAAAGTTGTGATGTAATTGGACTTTGACGCTGTGTAATGATACTATGACACTGTATAACAATGATTGAGAACTCTTGTTTTCTCGTTGTTATAGCTACGTATTTTTAACAATGATGATGCTAAACTTACAACATTTGGGATCATTGGAGTACTTGGAAGTGACGTAGATTTCGAGTAATGTTGAAGATTATACATGTGAAATAGGAGCTACAAATTTTATTTATATATTTTTTGTATTCCATATGTATTGATAATTTTGTCACTAAAATTGACAAAGGGGGAGATTCTTAGAGCATTTCTCGGTCGAACTCGTATGCGTTGCTATCTCAAGCATGTCTGTCAATGTTAGTGATCAAAACTATAAGTCTTGATTTCTAGTCTACTATAGCTAAGGTCTCGGACTAGGATATAAGTGTAGTTGAGCTCAAGAACTCCATGGAAATCATCATACAAGACAAAGGATTACTCAAGGAACTGGTGGATCTTCATCGACTAAAAGGTATGTGGAGACTTGAACTTATCTATCACTCAAAAGTATATTTATCTCCTATCTTGAGACAAAAGTTGTTTTTCTATATAGACTTAGATTATACACATTTGGTATTTCGATCCAAGTTTACCTCGCCTATCCATTTCTCGAAATATGTGTTGGTAAAGCTTTCTCTTTAGCCAAGTTCATCTTTACCTAGTGACAAAAGTCATGTTAACTTTCAATCACTTTGAAAATTTCTCTGACGCAAAATGCTTTGTGAATAACAACTATATAACGTCCTATGAGAATGTTTCAATGATTGAAATAAGAGTTTAGACTATATAACCAATGGAGGATATAAGCATTGTTATGGAAACACATATATGTATAAGTCCTTATTCCTTGAACCAAGGTTTGCGAACTTTGTTGATCAAGAGAACCGAAAAAGTGCATGAGCTCAGTCCGCGAACTGGCGGAAGTTCTCGGCCCAAGAATTTCTGCTGGAGTTTGTGAACTCCATCCGGGAACTTAAGTCCGCGAGCTTGAGTAGGTTATGTCTAAAAATGATGTTTGTGAACTTATATTTATAAACTAAGGAATGCCATTGCAAACCGTTGCTATATAGTTCATGAACCGATTCGAGTGAATCAAATCGTTTTTGCTTCAATTGTGTCTTGTGTAGTACATGAGATTTACTTGCAATTGAACAACTCTCTAACTAGTTCATTTGAGTCATTTGAACTAGTTATGGTGAAAAAGAATATGGTTGATATGAAAGTTATCATATGGCCAACCATTTGGTTAACTATTGTTGAACCAACTAATGTACAAGTTTGGGTACGGATACACAAGCTTACGAACGTGCATTACATGTGTGTACAACAAGATATGTTTTCGATCTAACGGTTGATAAACATTATCTTGAATCTAATTAGGTTTTCATCTAACGGTGAATTTTGAATGCTTTGTTACGAAGCTAACATTGATTGCAAACCCTGATTTGAAAGACTATATAAGGGAGAACTCTAGCAACTGGGAAACCTAATCCCCATACATTTTGTATGATACTAGTTGTGCTAATCTAGAGTCGATTCTCCTTTAACCTTTGGTTTCTTCTTCTAAACCAGGTTAACGACTTAAAGACTTCATTGCAATTGTGAAGCCAGACCGATACTACTTTTCTTATAGTCGTGTGATCTGATCTTGTTGTTTCTGTCGTACGAGTAAAATTGCAATAATTGGCTTGAGATTTTTATCTCCGATAGGCAAGATAAAAATTAGTCACAAACATCTTCGACTCATCGTTTGTGATTCCACAAT
Organism: Papaver bracteatum; assembly: GCA_023529315.1. Taxonomy (NCBI): domain Eukaryota; kingdom Viridiplantae; phylum Streptophyta; class Magnoliopsida; order Ranunculales; family Papaveraceae; genus Papaver; species Papaver bracteatum. The sequence continues at coordinate 1,605,705 of JAJJWX010004210.1, forward strand.
ATCTTTTTTCGCAGCGTCGATTAAGATTATTATGAGGTGATTGATAATACTAAGCTATTCTTTGGGAATATAAGTCTAGTTTATCAATTGGTTCATGTTCACCTTGATTTATCAAAAGACGGAAAAAAAAACTCATAGGTATATTCATGGGAGACAGATTTATCTATTATCGTAGACTTTTCCGTGTGATACAGATTTGTTTATTAAAGTCTTCGACTTTGGGTCCTAGCAACTCTTAGTTGTGGGTGAGATCAGCTAAGGGAATCAAGTATGTAGTATCCTGCTGGGATCAGAGACATAGGATCATAATTGTACCTTGGATCAGTGTGAGATTGGTTTGGGTTCAACTACAGTCAAGACCAAATTTAGTTTGGAGTAGGCTAGTGTATGTAGCGGCTTAATACAGTGTATGTTTAATCTGGACTAGGTCCCGGGGTTTTTCTGCATTTGCGGTTTCCTCGTTAACAAAATTCTGGTATCTGTGTTATTTCTTTTCCGCATTATATTTGTTATATAATTGAAATAATACAGGTTCTATGTTGTTCAATCAATTAGAATATCCAACCTTTTGGTTGTTGATTTAAATTGATTGACACATGGATATTGGTCTTTAGTACCATCCAAGTTTATCTCTCTTCTATTTAAATTGAGACTCACAGTTTGCTTGAGTAAGATTTAAATCGAGAGATAGAGATATAAACTCTTTGATATACTTTTATCTAGATTGAGTCTGATTGTCTAGTTGATTCTCTAGAAAGTATATTGGAGTTTGTCCATACAGATTTCTAAGCGAAATATTGGGCGTGGTTGTTAGACCCCCGGTTTTTTAGTGCTATCGAATACCTAGTGCGTATTGTTAATCAATTATGATTTTGTTAGTGGTGTTAGCGTGATATGTTAAATGTTTGTTGTTTAAATAGAAACAGAGAAGACAAATCGGGCGTTTGATAAACGAAGCAAGGCTATGCATATGGGAATGAGTAAATATTGAGGAGAATGAAGAAAATATTGATGAATTGAATAGTCTGGAAGATGAAAATGCGGGTGCAAAATTTGGGGAAGCGATAGAGAAGACAAAATAAAAAAGGAAGAAAGTCATTGCGAAAAAGAACTCTCAATGGGAATCAGGGACAAGGTGGTCGTGGATGTGGACGTGGTGGTCATGGTGGGGATGTTGATGGTGATGTGATAGCCGTCGTGAGCACAACAAATTAATAAATATATTTCCCACTAATTAACTGGTAATATAGCGGTAGTAATAGATCGTCCCCACAAAGATCTGTGTAATTGATAGGTTATTTGTATTAGCAAAATAAAGTAAATAACAAAGGTGGGGTTTGGTTGTAAGATAAATAAAAAGACGATAATAACAAAAATAGATGATTAAGGAATCCTTCTCCCTTACCAAACTTTAACATGATTAGAATACTTATATATCTTCTGTTGGAACCATTCATCATCAACCATAGAATAGCAGGTACGCTTAGCTATCCCAAAAACATCCTTGTATCACCGGATAACAGGTACGCTTAGTCACCGGATTCTATCCAACTGAGCCGCCTTGAGGTACGCTTACAAGGTATAACTCGATCGAACGCTTTAGGGTTTGTGAATTTACGTTTGATTCCAGCAGTTAAACTCAGTATGCTAGGTTCATTTACTGGTGTTGTTTCCACGCATGATTGATATACAAAATCCCTCTTCAATGTCTCACGTTTTCTACTTGTGTAGGAGATGCATGATAATTACAGATTGTTCAACTCACTAGTAGCAATAAAATGATTGATAGACTAATCTAGTTGCGCACCCAAACTAATCTAAGAATCAGTCATAAACCCTAGATATAATGAAAACAAACAATGATGATTAAAACCTCAAATAGACTTGTATTATTATTAATAAAGCTTCACGCTTAGAACATTGAATTCATCCTAAGTCTCTTGATAATGGTATAGAGGTTGTTCACAGACCTTTACCATCATACGATTATTAGGAATATAAAAGAAACAAAATCCATGGGGTGACTGGCTACTTTAGAACATATGATGAGGCAACTCTGGTTTACATGCCATAGTACCTTAAGGAGATGGGGTTGATCTTAGGGAGGGAAGCGAAGAAGGTGTTGAGATTGTGAAGGGGTTGGCTATGTATGACTTGTATCAGAAAGCTGAACTGGCTTGCAGGATGTAAGCTACCAGTTCCGGTGTTTGAATACGATTGTATCAACACTTGCTTTTGTTGTCTTGTCTCGTTCGAAAAATTGGATGAAGAACCTATTTATACAAGTCTTTTAGCCTAACCCTCGTATCTCGTGGGAAGTGGAGAAATTGGAGTGATGGAGTAGTGCTTTAGTGTCACGCGACCAGTCTTGCCCACTTTTTCCATCATCACTAACCATCCATGACTTCCTGACACGTTCTTGTGGTGGCGCGTTGTGTGCTGCACGCTGTAAACCGCCAGATCAATACCCTAGTATGTATCCCCCAGTTTGTGACATGATTGATATCTTGAACTGCGTTATTCAGGAAGTCGATACTTGTGAAGTATCGTGTGTATTCTATGCAGGTACTACATCAAATATACGCAGCATTTATGAAGCATCGTTGTTTGATCGTCTCAAAATAGCTTCATGTCCAGCCTACTTCATGTGATGGTTTGGAGGTTGCGTAAGCAAATCCTCCCTTAGCCGACCACATGGTGTGGTAGAGTGGTGATGACCATGACGCCGCACTGACCAATTAACTCCTGACCAGGGCTGTATAACCAAGCCGGTGAAGTTGGACGAACGAGATGATCTTTGAGACACTCATCTGCGACCATTGGTGAAATTAGGGTTTTGGAGGAGATGCGCAAGAACCACTCTTCAGCCTGATCGAATCCAAGCTTGGGATACAATTTTTGGCTGGCCGATCATACATGCGTGTAGATGGCATGACAGTGTAGGCGCTCATACCCCATTGTCTCACGAAAGTGTGATCTGGGCCACTAAATTCGTTTGGCGAAGTTGAGTGGTCGAGATCAATTTGCGACAGAAAACTGGTGCCGCAAAAGCCGCACATCGTTCCAACTTCAGGCACGCGTTCCAAGACGACCAATCTTGGTCAGTCTTGGCCGATTGGCCTGGCGTGTAGGTGGTAGGCTGGTGTTCACGCCTATACTTGACTGTCCCATGAAAACGTGATCTAAGCCACTCAAATTGTCCGGCGAAATTGAGTGGTCGAGATTAGTTTGCAATTTGGGAAGTGTGACCACGCTAGTTTGGGCGTGCGTTTTGGGATAACCAGGCATGGTATTCCTTGGATTATCAGGTGAGGGGATAGATGGGCCCACGGTGGTCATGTTGGTATGACCGGACCTGCTTAATCTAATCTCGGACCCTTCATTCGTGCCGGAGAAAATGGACGCTCGTGATGTTCAAAGCCCTAATTTTGAGTTTCACGGCCGTGCGTCATGCTCCGTTCGTGCACACGAATTTGGATGACCGAACATGGTTGTTCCTGACCGATCGGTCAGGTATGTAGGCAGGCCCACGGTGATCGTGTTGACATGCTCTGGTCCCTTTGAATCTACATCTACGCCCTCCATCTATACCTGTGAAGATGGATGGTTGAGACTGTTTTTCAACACATGTAATGTGCCGCAAACCCTAATTTAGGGTTTTCCGTCCATACTGCTCTGGCTTGGACATTTTGGCAAGCTACACCAATCTTTTGGGGAGACCGACCATGCGGGGTCTGCGTTGGTTCGGTAGTGAATATTCCAATACCTGCTTGGGGTCATGGATCGATCTGAGCTATCCAATTCATGCTGGTGAAGTTGGATGGTCGTGATCGTTTCTGAGACTGACATGGTCAGTCCAGATGCTCAATCGGGCTAGTATAGCACACCGAGAGTAATATGCTCAATCGGGCTAGTATAGCACACCGAGAGTTGCAGCCTGTATGGGTATTTCGTACATGCTTTCATTATAATGCTTGGAGATTCATGTTGCTCTGCTGTGAACAACACTCAGTCGTCATGCCGCACTGATAATGAGTACAGGAAATACAAGGCTGGTTATGCATTAATTAATAATGATGTATTTAATTCACAGACTTGGATGGTTTCCACATGCTCCATTCTAGGTGAATTAGTAAAGTGAAGAAGTATCCATCACTTATTAATGCCTTTATCTTTTACAAGATGTTAGCGCATAATTTTTTGGCTTTTACAATTTTAGCCTTAAATGAAAATCCACGATCAACACATAGTTGTCAGACATTTCATCAAGAGTTGCAGCAAGACCTTTGTTCCCAGTGTATTTTCTACGATTTGGACACTCATTTGCAAAATGCCCAAAACCTTTACACTTAAAGCTCTGAGGCATATCATCGTCATCAGTTTTATTATTATCCATGTTTTTATGAGGAACACGATTATGAGGTTTAACTGATGACCTGGGTTTATCTCTGGAGAACCGTTTACTTATCTTCAAAAGAAGATCCCTAAACTGTCTTGTGATCAAGGAGACTGACTTGTCAAGATCTTCATCTGATAAATCAGACTCAGAAAGATCATCTTCAGAGATGCAAACACTTTTACTTTTGTCAAGTAATTTAGTGTTCTTTTGTGCTTTGAAAGCAACATCCTTTCTGGATTTGGATGTATGCTCATGATCAAAGATCTTTAACTTCCCAACTAGAGTATTTCTGGAAAGAGTTGCGAGATTATTCCCTTCAACGATGACATGTTTCTTAGAATCGTTTCTAGATGGCAGAGATTTGAGAATTTTCATCACAAGAATTTTCATCACAATGTCCTTTTCAGGAATAGCCTTATCCAATACAAATGATGCATTAACAATTTCAGACACTTTGTGATTAAACTCATCAAATGACTCTTCATCTGCCATACGAAGGTTTTCCCAATCGGAACATAGGTTTTGAATCCTAGCTTCCTTTTCATAGGTATTCCCTTCAAATATAGTTTCCAAGATATCATAGGCTTCTTTAGACTTTGTGCAAGTAGTCACGTGATGCTAAAGATCCGGAATGATGGCATGTATGATAACATTTAAGCCTTCAGAATTTTGCTTCGTAGCAAGGATTTCTTCTGGACTATATCTACCAATATCCTTAGGTATAGATACATCACCTTCTATATTAACAGGAGGATCATAGCTATTAACAACACGTACCGATGTTTAAAAATCACGAGCTTGAAGAAAAGCACGCATAACGATTTTCCACCATGTGTAGTTTGAGCCATCGAATACTAGTGGTACGTTTATGGAGATAAAATTTATGTCCATATAGTCAGATCGCTACAAACACAGACTTATGAGGTCTTAAACATGTTTGCCTGCTATGATACCAATTGAAAAAGAGGGGGTATAACAACCTCACCCAATATTTCACTTAGCAATCTGTATGGACTAACTCCAATATAGTTTCAAGAGAATCAACTAGACAGTTAGACTCAATCTTAATAAAAAGTATATCAAAGAGTTATATCTCACTTTATCGATTCAATCCGCAATCAAACAAATAGAAATTTGCGAGCCTGATTGAATACAAGAGAAATAACATGAACGGTACCAAAGACCAATTTTTAAGGATCAATCAATATCAATCGACAACCAAAGGTTGGATTTACGAATTGATCGATTTAGCGCACAACCTGTGATATTTCAATTATATAACAAAATATAATGCGAAAAATAAATAACATAGACACCAGAATTTTTGTTAACGAGGAAACCGAAAATGTAGAAAAACCACGAGACCTAGTTCAAATTTGAACACCACACTATATTAAGCCGCTACATACACTAGCATACTACAATGCTAACTTCGGTCTGTACTGTAGTTGAACCCTAATCAATCTCACACTGATTCAAGGTACAGTTGCGTTCCTTACGTCTCTGATCCCAACAAGATACTACGTACTTGACTCCCTTAGCTGATCTCACCCACAACCAAGAGTTTTTACGACCCAAAGTCGAAGACTTGATAAACAAATCTGTCTCACACAGAAAAGTCTATTGAATAGATAAATCTGTCTCCCATAGATATACCAACGAGTTTTTGTTCTGTCTTTTGATAAATCAAGGTGAACAAGAACCAATCGATAACCCGGGCTTATATTCCTGAAGAACAACTTAGAATTATCAATCACCTCACAATAATCTTAATCAATTAATGAAACAAGATATTGTGGAATCACAAACGATGAGACGAAGGTGTTTCTGACTACTTTTCTATCTTGCCTATCGGAGATATAAATCTCAAGTCAATCTTATGATTGTACTCAATCACGATAGAAATGGCAAGATCAGATCATGCAACTACAAAGAAAATAGTTGGGTCTGGCTTCACAATCCCAATGAAGTCTTTAAGTCATTAACCTACAGGGTTTCGTGAAAAACCTAAGGTTAAAGGAAAATCGAATCTAGCTTATACAACTAGTATCACACAAGAGGTGTGGGGATTAGGTTTCCCAGTTGCTAGAGTTCTCCTTTATATAGTTTTCAAATCAGGGTTTGCAATCTAAGTTACCTTGGTAACTGATGGGTCGGTAGACCGACTTTGTTTTACCGCAAATGCACGGTGTCAAAAATAGCACACAAAAGCAAGAACGGTTTGTTCCCTCAAGGAGTGAAAACTACTACTAATTAATATCAAGAAATATCCAACCAAATTCAATATTTTTAGAGATTTTTATACTAAGAAAATAATAACAAACTGATTCAAGCAAGTTTATAATAAAATATAATCAAGGATGTAGAAGTATTAGGGTTACGGAATCCGTTGTAGGCTAAGGATTCACTTATGTTCTATCACAAAGGTCTCATTTAACTCATGTATAATAGAAAACCTAGCTAATACATGGAAGATGTGGCGTTTAAGATTTATCGAAGAATTATCAAAAATTATGTTTATTCTCAACCTAAAAGGTAGACAGCCTAAGTACTAACCATACAAGGCATAAATAGTTATAGAATTATCATAAATAAAATATCACCAAGGTTATAGATGGGCTAATGTTCTTGAATTCAACAATATAGTATACAAGGCATAAGACATGAGAAACTCATAAAACAATCAACCCAAAAATGAGAAACACAAACATGAAGTTATGCTTTTATTTTTGAAACCATTGTTTAAGAACATAAACAATATGACCTACAAGTTCATCCTTCACCCTAATGTAGAGTTAAAGGAAACATATAGTCATATAGTCAGGGGTAACATATACTTCACTTTCTTCATACAATCAAATCATTTTTTGATGGAATCAGTTACATCCTCTTCCAAACCGAAATCAATCAATACACTTAAATGATAAAGAAATTTGATAAAGTCTCTATCATGTATCTGATTTGTTCTATTTTATCCTTCGTTCAATCTAGTGTCCTTTGATCTGCATTAAGTTAATCTATATGATCATCAAATTAGAGCTCACTTGGTCATCTCCTTGATTATTTTTCTTCGAGAATCAACAAATAAACCTGTTAGAACCTTAGATTTTTGCGAAGTGTTTTAGTAGATCGGTTTTTTTTATTTTTTTACATTTTCTTTCCTCATGTTTTCTCTACTTTTTCCTATAGATTAAGTTTTTTATCTAATGGCTTTTTAAAGCTTTTGCAGGGCCTCTTTCATAACATCATGGCAGGCATCCATTTTTTGACTTTGGTGTGGTGGTATCTTCTTCTGTCAACTTTATTGTTGCAGCAATCAACAAATCAGATTTCGTCTCCGATAGCAGTTTTGCAACCCATCTCCAAAAGGATGGTTTCTATTAGTATGATCCAATATTTCAGTTTTGAGCATGTTTATGATCACAGTGGTTCTAGTGAGTCTAGTTTCTACGATTCACACAGTACGATTCATTGGCGCATCTCAAGCAATTTGAATTTTGAAAATTCAAACTTCCCCCTATAACTCAGCGGAATTTGTGGCATACAAATTTAGCTTTGATTACGAATCAGTTGACTCATCCCTCATTCAAGTCTACCTATATTTTTCTAGCTCAACGGAAGATATCTTTTCCTTATTCCTCTCAAAATAGTTATACCAGGATAACTAATTTTGGTTATATTATATTCGATTCCCAACATTATAACACGGAGAAACCAAAGTTTTCTTCTATCATCTGCATGAAGGATAAGTCTCAATTTTTGATCACCAGAACTATGGCTTCATCTTCAATCACTCAAGTCTCTTTACTTACTTCAAAAATGCAGGCAGCAAAACTTCGGGATCTCAATTCAAGACAGGTTAGGAAAGCTGTTGGTTCACAAAAAGCTATTTCATCAGCAACAGAAGATTTGAACAATTCACTTATTGGGAAGCTTTTCTCAAAATATACTTTTGAAACAAATGAAATAAGAAAAGAAGTTACACTTCTGTGGAAGCAGCATAAAATCTTGAATATGCGTGCTCTAGATAGAAATATTTTTCTTTTTAAGTTCAACTCGAATGAAGTTGTTGAAGCTGTTCTCAAAAAGGGTCCCTGGAACATTAAAAAGTTTCATCTGAATCTCAAGAAATATGATCCCTCCATTGCTGTAAAGGATCAAGTTTTTTCACACCAAGAATGGAATGTTCAATTCAAGAACATTCTTATTGAACATCACTTGGTTCAGGTTATTGATGAAGCTTTAGTGGAATTAGGGCCAAAGATTAAAACTGAGCCAGAAAATTGCAGACCGGTGGCTGGCTCTATGATTACTGCTAGAGTCAAAATAGATCTTAAGAAGCCTATGCACAGAGGGGATGGTGGAATACTGCTTCTGGTGGGGTAACTTGGGTGCGCTATCATTGGGAAAGACATCCTCATCATCTATGCAAAGATTTTTTTTACCATAGACCATGATGATGAGGAATGTGAAAACACTTCTCTAGATTTAAAAATCAGAAAATACACAAATGAGGAATATGTAATTTATTGCCATAATCTTGCTAGAACCTATGGGGTTGAAATAACTGAGGATTTGGATCTTTTACTGCAAAGGGTGTGTGAAGTTAGTCAGAGACAACTGGAAGAGAAAGAAAAAGCTGAAAAACAAGAAGAGAGAAGAGCTAAGAGGTCAAGAAGTGAAGATAAATATGAGCCAATAGGGACGAAAGTCACTCTAAGTCCTGTTTTACACTCTCATGATATCCACAAGAACATTGCTGGTTTTAATACTGGATCATCTGGTAGATTGGAACATTTTGATGGGATGGAGCACGACTTAGATGAAGAGGGAGAACAACCAGCTAAAGAGTACTCCTATGATATGAATGAGGCCTCTGCAATTCTGGTAACTAATTCTTTACCTTTTGCCTTACAATTTTATTTCCCTATTTTTTTACCTTTATTTTTTAATAATCTTGCAAGTATGAAAGCCTTAGCTTGGAATGTTCAAGGTCTAGCAAAAAAATTCACCAGAGATCAAGTTTTTGTTCTGGTCAAGAAGCATTCTCCTGAATTTTTGTTTCTCTCTGAGACAAAAATAGATAGTGATTCTATGATAGCTTTAGCTAATGCTCTTAGCTACTGCAATTATGTTCATATTGATAGAATTGGTCTAGATGGGGGTCTAATCCTAATGTGGAAGGATGGAGTTCATTGTGAGGTACAGGATATCTCCAACAACATGATACATGTAGTCACCAAAATTGATCCTAGTAAGCCAGATGTTCTCATTACTTTTATGTATGGGTCTACTTATTTTGATAGGAAAAAAGAACAATGGGAATTCCTTCAGAGAATTAGTGAAAATATTGAACAACCTTGGATAGTACTAGGTGATTTGAACTTCCATATGCATGAAATATCTGAAGCTGCTAACTATTCTATTGAAGATAGATATGTTCAAGACAAGGCTAATACTTGTGGTCTTATGGATATAGGTTACAGTGGTAAGCATTACACTTGGACTAGTAATAGTTTTGGAACAGGCATTAGAAAATCTAGAATAGATATGGCTATTGGTAACAGCTATTGGTGTAATTATTTTCCCCAAGCTAAACTCATTCATTTAGTACAAGCAGGTTCTGATCACTGTCCTATCTTATTAATTCCTCAAGTTGTTACGAGAAATACCTGGAGGCCTTTTAAATTCTTTGCTATGTGGATGCAACATTATGCTTTTAAAACTCAATTATCTATTGCTTGGAATTCTAATGTTTCTGGGTCTGCAGGACATCAACTAATTGCTAAACATAATAGCAATGTTCAAGACAACTAATACTTGTGGTCTTATGGATATAGGTTCTGATGGTAAGCATTACACTTGGAAAAGACTAGAAAATTCTCAACTATTGGTGTAATTATTTTCCCAAGCTAAACTCATTTGGAATAAGATTGAGTTTGGAGATAAAATTGATAGAATCAACTAATTTAACAATTGGAATAAGATTGAGTTTGGAGATATTGATAGAAATATTAACAATCTACAAACTCAACTTGAATTAGCTCAAAATGAAAATATTTCAGATTCTCAGCATGATAACATTGTTACTCTCACTAGGAAATTAGATGACTGGTTTCACATTAAAGCTGAGTTCTATAAACAAAAATCAGGTGATACTTTTATTACTGATATGGATCAAAACACTAAATATTTTCACACTTTAGCTAATAGAAGGATGTTCAGGAAAAATATTGAATGTTTATGTGATGATAATGGTGTCTGGTTTAATGATAGTGATGATATTGCTAATATGCTTGTTACTAATGTTATCCAAAGTTTTTTTGAAATAGGTTTCATGCCAACTATTTTCAACAAAACTTATCTTAGTTTGATACCTAAGACTGATAATGCTACTAAACCTGTGGATTTCAGACCTATAGGTTTGTGCAATACTATGTACAAGGTTATTTCTAAGATTATGGCAGATAGAATTAAACCTTATCTAAAACATCTGATTTCCCCTTATCAAGCAGCTTTTGTTCCAGGTAGGGATATTCATGATAACATAATTATAGCTCATGAGATGATTCACTCAATGAAGCATAAAGAAGGTCATAGTGGCACCATGGCTTTAAAACTTGATCTCTCCAAGGCCTTTGATAGAATTGAGTGGCCTTTCTTACTAGGAGTCCTTTCAAGTTTTGGTTTTGATGAGAAATTTTGTGGTTATATAAATCAATGCATTTCCACTACTCATATTTCTGTTCTTCTTAATGGGTCTCCTACTCATGGTTTTAAACCAACTAGAGGAATTAGACAAGGTGATCCCTTGTCAACTTATCTTTTTATACTCTGTATGGAATTTCTTTCTAGATCTCTTTTAAATGCTGAGTCTAACCATCAAATTTCAGGTGTTAAAGCAGCTAGGAATGCTCCAAGTATTACCCATCTAATGTTTGTTGATGACATTCTTATTTTTGCTCAAGCTAATATGCATAATATAACTGGTATTTTAAACACTCTTGATTATTTTGGTAGTGTGTCTGGTCAAATGCTCAACATGAATAAGTCAAGTGTTTATTTTATCCATAATCTTAGTCATGGTACTAAACAAATTCTTTCTAAGGAACTCAAAATGTCTGAAATGAAAGACAATGATACTTATTTTGTGTATGCAAGTTCTTAGAGCCAAATATGGTAAATATGGTAGTTTACTCCATCTAGATAAGTTAAAAGACAATTCTTCTTGGCTTTGGAAGAGCATTCACTCTGGTATTGAGGTTGTTCAGCAATTTTCTATGTGGATAGTTCAGTGTGGTATCAAAATCAACATTTAGCTTGATAATTGGATTATTGGCTTCAATAGTCCACCTGTCCCAATTGTGGGTCTTTCTAGTCTGTTTTCTTATACTTTTGTTTGTGATCTCTTCCTTCCTGGTACAAGAATCTGGAATGAACAGCTTATTTATTCTATTTTTAATCAAGATACCTCTACTGCTATCCTAAATATGCATGTTCCCCCTACTGGTGAAGATTACTTGATTTGGAAACCTGATAGAAAAGGAATTTTCACTGTTAAAAGTGCTTACAATATACTGTGTGCTAGCTCAGTTAATAATACCATTGCTGGAGACCACATATCTAAGGAGGTTTGGAAGCATCTTTGGAATTTTAAAGTTCCCCACAGAGTTCAACTCTTTGTTTGGAAATGCCTAAAAAACATTGTTCCTGTTAGAGTTAAACTTGCTACTTACAGCCCTGAAATTGAACCACATTGTAAGTTCTGTAATCATAACCTTGAAACAATTTACCACTTGCTAGTTGAGTGTGACTATGCTAGATCTATCTGGAATGCCTTAAATGTTGATATTATTACTGATACTCAGGGTTATAATTCTTTCCAATTTTGGATAGTTTCTTGGTTCAGTGCAGGTGAGGACCTCAATAATGGCAACAGAAATGAGGAATATGTGATTAAGTTAATGTGCATTATATGATATATTTGGAAAGACAGGTGCAATCTAATTTTTCAGGATATTGCACCTAATAAAAACAGTACTATCTCTAGGATACATCATTTAATTCAGCTTTGTAACTCTGTTGTTGTCCCTAATGCTGATCATGGACAATATAGTGCTCTCATTAAGGAATGACTCCCTCCGAAAAGGATTTTCTCAAAATAAATATAGATGCCTCTTATATTGCTGAAATTAAGAAAGGAAGCATTGGACTAATTGTGCGTACTCATACAGGAAATGCAGCAGGAGTGAAAGGCAGATGTTGGAGCTGAGCATTTTGAATGTAAAGCTCTTGTCAAGGCTGTGGATTGGATGGAGCAATGGGGTTATGACAGTCATTTTTGAAATGGATTGTGCAAATGTGGTGAACTCTCTTAACAGTGGAGAATCTCAAGTGCACTGGTCTAATCAACACTTTATTTCCAGTATCAAACACAAGTTTACAAGAAACTCTTTTTGGTTTTGCAAGTTAGTTAATAGGCTAGGCAATAGTGTGGCTCATGAACTAGCAAGAAAAGCTAGACTTGAAGCTGAAAGTTTTTATTATATCTCAAACTTCCCACAAGATATCTCTAAACTCATTGAGGAAGATTATGTTTCCTACAACAGTTAATCAATAAAACTATCCTTTAGTATCAAAAAAAAAAATGTAGAGTTTATCTAGACATAGCTTTCTTAAAATCCATTGAAATGATAAAGTAAATGATTAAGCTAAACAATAGAAAAGCGAGTAGAAATGCTCAAACCCTAGTTTCTTCCCTGATTACGGCATATCCCCCGATTCTCTGTTCACTGATGTATATATAGGCGTTGTAGAAAAGCTAATCTGGACCCAGACGATAGTTGCCAGGCCCAATCCAGGCACCAGCTTTAGTTTCTAAATCGAGCCACAGCACATCACATCACCTTCAAGTTCATGCCATTAGCAAACTCCAGCAACAATACCCAACTCTGTATTCCGTCCGCTAAGGCACCACTTCCAATTTCATCACCACTGGTTGCACGGACTCCACCCAATTACCCACACAACTCCATTTAACCAACACCATTTTAAACCACATATGAATCCGTTATAAATCTCATTGTTGTCGTTGTTACCACTACCACCAGATCAAAACCCATTGAAACCATCCTGTCATCAACTCATTTCAAGAATAAAATTCCCAGTAGATAATGAAGAGCACCACTACCTGTATTCATTTTAATCTTCAATTCCACATCTTAACTCTCTCCAGAACTCCTATTTCATTCATGCCTCAAGATTGCAGTAGTACTCAATCTCAGGCCATAGCAAAACCTTCTTCTAACTGAATTCGAACATCAGTCTTCGCCATCTCCATTCACCTCCTAGTTTCTGTGTATTCTTCCATCATGAAATCAATTTCAGTTCCAACCCGGACTGCATAGGAACCTAACAATCAATCCATACTAAAACCCCCAAATCCAGTGTTGTTGTTGCTGTTGCAGATACCTAGACTGACCATTATTGCCCAATCCAGCTGACAAACGGGTGCAACTTGGTTGCTGCAATTTCTTGTTTCAATTGAGTACCTACAGAACAGATCCATACAATACAAAACTCTTCTCAATCTTCCACAATCGACCACCAGAACCCATTGCAGTCGCTGCTATTGAGAAGAAATCGAAATAATTGGTTTGAATCTCAACACCACAGATCGAGCCCAACATCGAAGCAATCAACCATTTAAACCTCATGAAAAACCCTACTGATCTGTTGTTGATAATACCCATCGAAATACATCATTTAACCTCAATTGACATACTAATTCGAAGAACCATTTTTACAGAGCTGCTACCATGAATTGCTTCTATAACTCCAAACATATCAAATCCCATTTCTGCTGTGTCTTGATCTCGATCTCGCATATGTAATAGAAGACAACAGCCACCAGCTTGAGCTTGAATAAGAAATGAAATTTCTTTTGGTTTTGATAAGAAACGAGATAGAGGAAACATAACACATATAAGATGTGGTGGAGGAGATAACACGTCCTCCACTTCTTTTTACTCTCTGATGCCTTCACATGCTTAATTTGCACAGAGACATTTCCTTACATTTCTCAATAGAACCCCCTGACCACGAAACGTAGCCAAGCAGGTGGCATGGACACATGCTATCTTAGCTTGACAAATTGAGCCGTCTCTTCTTAGTGCCGTCAGAGCAACAGTTCTGGTTGTTTTCGTGGCAGCTGGTATTTGACTTCACTTCTATTTACCCATTTATTTTTCGGGTGAAAACTAAAAAAAAATGTGGGTATAAAAATGTCGCAATTAAGTGCTTATCAAACTCCCCCACACTTATATTTTGCTAGTCCCGAGCAAAAAAAAAAAAAAAAATATCCGCTACACAACTGGATATGGAGAGACGTCTGCTAAACAGCTAGACGGATCCACTAAATAGTGGTATCTAGAAGTCCGCTAAACAGCGAGACGAACCACTAAACAGTGGTGTAGATATATCTACTAAACAACAAGACAGATGATCAGAAAGACCCGCTCAACAGCTGGTCATATCGTGCAAGAGAATGCCTACCACAAATCTATATATACTTAACCACTCCCCTTGATACGTATTGATCTCTGTACCTTGGAGACTATTATTATTGAGGCGGAATTCAGAATAATAATAGACGAAAACTAGAAAACAAAACACACTAGAAACCAGATCCGAAGAAATATATCTACTCTAGATTATGAACAAGAAAACTATTACAATTCTCTCTTTGTTACGCTCACAATCTCTCTAGGTAAATAACCTTAAACTGTTTGCTAAGCTTGCTTTTACAATAATAAATTGCCTCACAAACTTCTCTTTGGTCTAGGTGTGTCTGTATTACAGACCACACTCTAGATGTCTTAGCTATGAGCTAAACATCTCTATTTATAGATTTAACGGTTTCCCAAACCTTTTAGGAATCTATTTCCTTATCTAGGAGTAATTCCTTTTCTAGGCATATTTATTTTCTAGGAACATTACCTTGTTCTAGGAATATTCCTTATCTAGGAATAATTCCTTCTCTAAGTGTATATTTCCTTATCTAGAAATATTACCTTGTCTAGGAAATATTCCTTTTCTAGGTATATTTCCTTATATAGGAATATTACCTTGTTTAGGAATATTTCCTTATATAAGAATATTGCCTAAAAATCATTTTTTCCTTCCTTAAATTACAATTGTACCCTGAATCCGTCTTGAGGATCACTAGTTCGGGAGAGAGGAAGATACACTTGTATCATGCGCCCCCCTCAAGAACTTGAACTCCTGTGAATGTTATATTTGGAGGTTAGGGAACTCAAGATTTCCTTTCACCCTGCTGAACCATCTCTCTTTGCTGGAAACTGGACCTTGACGTCTAATTTGAAAAGCTTCCATATCTCTTCATCTTGTCTTAGTCATTCTTCGTTCCATAATGCAATCTTGTTCGATTAGATCCTTTTCTTCTTCCTCGTTCTTTTCTTCAAAAACACCAGATGAAAACGTAGTCTTTTTCTTCGTCTTCGACTTGGGTGTATAAGACTCCATGTTTGTTTGTAGCGTAGCCACCTTCTCTTCCGTAGTTTGTGGTTCGCTTTGCTTAGGATCATCAACTGATTTTCCCATCTTTGGTTCCCTTGTTCTTTAAACGTCTTCTTGCTTCTCGAGTACCTCACCAAGATTTTTGTAGAGAGGTCTAGTGAGGACCATAAACCACAAGAATCTTCCCTAAAAGAAACGAACCTCGCTCTGATACCAACTCGATACGTGTTGATCTCTGTACCTTGGCGACTATTATTATTGAGGCGGAATTCAGAATAATAATAGACGAAAACTAGAAAACAGAACACACTAGAAACTAGATCCGAAGAAATATATCTTCTCTAGATTATGAACAAGAAAACTATTACAATTCTCTCTTTGTTACACTCATAATCTCTCTAGGTAAATAACCTTAAACTGTTTTCTAAGCTTGCTTTTACAATAATAAATTGCCTCACAAACTTCTCTTTGGTCTAGGTGTGTTTGTATTACAGACCACACTCTAGATGTCTTAGCTATGAGCTAAACATCTCTATTTATAGATTTAACGGTTTCCCAAGCCTTCTAGGAATCTATTTCCTTATCTAGGAGTAATTCCTTTTCTAAGCATATTTCTTTTCTAGGAATATTACCTTGTTCTAAGAATATTTCTTATCAAGGAATAATTCCTTTTCTAAGTGTATATTTCCTTATCTAGAAATATTACCTTGTCTAGGAAATATTCCTTTTCTAAGTATATTTCCTTATATAAGAATATTATCTTGTTTAGGAATATTTCCTTATCTAAAAATACTGCCTAAAAATCAGTATTCCTTCATTAAATTACAATTGTATCCGTCTTGAGGATCACTAGTTCCGGAAAGAGGAAGATACACATGTATCACCCCCACACTTAAGCTTTACATTGTCCTCAATGTAATTGAGTCATGCAACTTAGAGTTCAGGTGGGAAATTCTAAAATGTGAAATGCAATATGCAAACAAAAAATAGAAGATAAGGGAACAAAACTGATGGGTTGACTCCCACGAAGCGAATGATATTTTTTCACTGCTTGTACGCAACAAGTAATCTCAAACAAGGTGAAGATGGCATCCCAAAGTATCCTTCCAATCATATATATAAAGTTTAAAAAGTTGGGGATCAACCCAGCAAATCAGGTCAGCTGAAAACATGAACCTGCAAACACTATAAACATCCAAAAGGTATGCGAATTCATAAGTAACTCACCCCCAATAAAAACAAGTTCAGAATGTTTACAAGTTTCAACTATCGACGAAGACTCCAAATTGGGTATTAAATCAGCTGAAATATTTTCAGCGGATTCACTAGAAGTCGGTGGACGTATTGCATTAGTAATATCAATAAGCATCAGATCATAGGAGTTAGCAAAAGGATCTAAGAAAACAGATTTGTAACTGTGAATTACCTTACAAGTATCCATATGTTCAACACCTAAATAATCACCTTGAAAACTTTTAGGTGGAATAGAGAAAGAAGGATATGCAGCAATCTCGCAAAAAATAGTAATATCTGAATTGATAGAATAAGATAAACACATATCTGATAATGCAGTTTTAGTGAACTCCCTACAATCTGCAATGTTTTGAGGCATGTTTCCGAGATTATCATTGTAACAAAAAGTACAATCATTCACAAGTTCCAGAAATCTGAGATGAATTTTAAAGGCTAAACACATATAGGGGAATGTTGACTTTAACCTATTTAAACACTTTTAGGATGTCATTAGGGGTAGATCCCTTCTTACGAGGTAGTAATACTTGAGGAAAATGAGCACGAGGAACATAAGAAATATCAAAATTACCTTTTTCGGTTTCAATGGTTTCTTTATGTTTGAAGGAGTATCCTGTGTAATGGTAGGCGGGTTCTTATCTTGTTCTTTCTCCTCGGGATCACTAACATGATTGTCAATGACTCGTATGCTTCTGAGAGTAGTAGCGGCATGGGCATGATGAGTCGGCTTAGCACCAGATGTACTGATTGTCCCTTGTCTCTTTCATTCACTTGACTAGCAATCTGACCTATCTGTCGTTCTAAACTTTCTATGGACTTAGAAGTAGCATGTTCTAGGTTTGTTATAGACTTTTGAGTAGCCTGCATAAACAAACTTAGACTTTCTTCCATACTAGGAATTCTTTGGTTATAAGAATCATTAGGAATGGAAGGTTTATGTGTGTGCCCACTAGAATTATTAGACTGACCTTTAGACCATGAAAAGTTAGGGTGTCTTTCCTACCCTGGGTTGTATGTATTGGAATAAGGGTAAAATTTACGAGGTTACATTATTTATATGTCCTTACTTTTAGAACCCAACAAATATATCCTTTCCCAAAATAAATATATCCCTACTAATTTTAGGAATTAAAATATGGAATTATTAGATTACTAAAATGCCGCCCTATATATTTCACATTATACTACATCAAACACATTAAATCTTCATTTTCAGTTTCTCTGGTTCCCAGTCTTCTCTCACTCAATCTGGATTTTTGATCCACTAGCCGTTGAAAACTGAAACTGAGAATTAATCCACTAGCCGTTGCAGAGAATCGATCCACTAGCCGTTGAAACTGAAAATCAACCATATAAATTAGGTTTCATTAGAAAACCTAACCGATTTCACTTTCGTTTCATCATCAACTTTTCATCATCAAAAACCTAATTGAATGATTTAAAGATTGAAAAATTGAACAGGTAAAACCTAATTTTTGATGTCAGATTTAATTGATGCATGTATGTTTTGGTCTTGATTTTGTTAATGTAATGATTATATGTTTGTATTTGCCAGATTTTTACACTGCGATTTACTGATTAGGTTTGATTTTGGTCTTGTTTAGTTAATTTTGAGTTTTGGTTAGTGTTCTTGGGATATTTGTAGGAGGAAATGATTTCTTGTCAAAACTGAGTATTTTGTGTCTGACTAAAACAAGCATAATTTGGTGATTTTGAATGTTTGCTAGTTATGTTAATATTTCTCTTCAAACTTTTAGTATTATTTTGCTCAGATGCAAATTTGTTCAACTGGTAAATGGTTGAAAAATGTGACTTTGGAGGTTTTGTTGGTTTAGATATTTTTGTTCAATTTAGGGAATCAACAACAGTAGTTGATCCAAATAAAAATTGGATCAACAGTAGAAGTTGATCTAATTTAGGGGATAAACAACAACAGTTGATCCAAATAAAAATAGGATAAACAATAGAAGTTGATCCATTGTATGAAAAAAAATTCTACTATGTTAATGGGTTAACATGTGTTTCTGAAGGATTTTTGGATATTTTTGTATCAACAGTAGTAGTTGATCCAAATGAAAGGGATCAACAGTAGAAGTTGATCCAATTTAGAGGATAAACAACAGCAGTTGATCCAAATAAAAATATGATAAACAATTGAAGTTGATCCATTGTATGCAAATTTGTTTTTACTGGTAATGTGTTTCTGAAGGATTTTTAGATACTTTTGTATCAACGGCAGTAGTTGATCCAAATAAAAATAGGATAAACAATAGAAGTTTATCCAATTTAGGGGATAAACAACAACAATTGATCCATAAAACTGAAATGTTTTCTAGTTATGTTGTTTTCTAATATGAACAAATGAATGCTAACTAAAATAATTGTTGAACTCAGGTTGAGAAGACATATTGAATAGGACATCACCAAGGATAATAAAGAAGAATCAAGATTAAAAAAAAGGAACGCAAGAGATTAAGCAAGCTATAGAACCAAAATGAAATGCGAAGAACAAGATGATAATTGAACAAGAAGAGGCAACGAGAAAGAGGAAGAACAGAAATACAAATGAAGAACAAAAACAAAAGGTGAAACACAAGAAGAGAGTTGAGGAAGAACCAAAATAATCAGAATCAGAAAAAGAAGGGCAAGAAAAATCAGATGATCAAGAGTCGGAAGAAGAAAAAAATGAATCTGAAAAAAAAAATAGAAAAGAGCTAACCGAAGAAAGTCGTCAAAGGTAAAAACATAGATTGTAATATTTGTACAGGTATATCTAACTATGTTGTTTAAAATATTGAAAACAAAATGAAAATGATTGAATTTCATGTATGCAAGTGGGTCAAGGGTGAAAGAAAACAAATTCAAAGCAGAACCACAACAAAAGGTGAAAAACAAGAAGTTAGTTGAGGAAGAATCGGAAGAATCGGAAGAATCATAATCAGAATCCGATGAAGAAGAGCAAGAAGAATCAGATGAAGAGGATCATGGATCAGAAGAAGAGGACAATAAATCTGGAAAAGAAGAAGTAGCAAAAGAGGGCAAACCAGAGAAAGATCTCAAAGGTAAAAACATTGAATTGAATACTTGTGATGGTATATAAAATATGTTGTTTAAAAATCGAAAATGAAAACGAAATGAAAATGAAAATGATTTGAGTTTCATGTATGCAGGCAAGTCAAGAGAAAAATAAAAGAAATTCAAAGGAGGTCTCCAACCATTGGTTGAAATGGGGAATTTTGTATGCAAACTGTTTGAAATAAAAGATGCAAATAACAAGAAGAAACCAATACTTGCACAAGCACTGAAGGAATCTCCAGTCTGGTAATTAATCAACCCATTTTACGTACCAGACATAAGTGAAATGATGAGTGGTAAATGGTTGAAGAAGATTAATCTTGCAATGCAGCTGCTGATGAGTGCATTTAAAAAAGGAACCAAAAAGTTCAAATTTGGAGAATCCGAAGAGTGCTCTCTAAAAACAAGAGATTGTGCTTTGATATTCAAGATGAGAAGACTGATAGAGAGTGAAGATTTGAAGAAGCAACTTCAACTGGAGAAAGGACTTGAGTACAACGAATTCTTGAATAAAAAGTTTAGACCAGAAAGACCAGCAGATTTTCCAGACGCAATATTGAAGAATGAAGTTGTAAGCAAACTGAAAAATGCAGCAGAAGATGAGTCTGATCCAGTGTATTTTGTGAGACTTTTCGCTATGTGGTTATGTATGGTTTTCTTATTCCCAAATGCTGGAATGACAAGCTTCCCAAAGAAATTGTTTCCTCGTATCTTACTGATGGACAAAGTGTCATGGCCGGATCATGTTGTGGAATATTTGATTTCGAACTTGGCGAAAAAGAAGGGGAAACAATTAACTATCGATGGCTGCACAACTCTCCTAGTGGTAAGAAAAAAAGTTAATTTTGTAGAAGTAAAATGTGTATTGTTGTAGAGAGTAAAATGCATAATGTTGGATAAAAAACTAACCTTGTTGTTTATATTATGCATATTGTTGGATAAAAATTAAACTTGTTGTTTATATTGCAGTGTTGGTTCTGCGAACATACCGATAAGTACATCAACAAAAGGGAGAATATTGAAGATGCAACTCCGAGATTCCTTCGATGGAACCAACACACATTGTGCAAGAAGATTGTAACTGATTTTGGCAAGAAAATCAAAAATAAGAAAATCGATATGACTTGGTTCGACCGTCAGGTATTTTTTTTTACTATATTTGTCTTTAGTATTACAAATGTCCCATTTTGTTTGTGTATCAACAATGGAAGTTTATCCAAGTGAATGGGATTAACAGCCAATGTTGATCCAGTTTTAGTGTCAGTTTTTTGTGGATCAACAATGGAAATTGATCCATGTGAATTGGGTCAACAACCAATGTTGATCCAGTTTTAGTGTCAATTTTTGTGGATCAACAATGGAAGTGAATTGGGTCAACAACCAATGTTGATCCAGTTTTAGTGTCAATTTTTTGTGGATCAACAATGGAAGTGAATTGGGTCAACAACCAATGTTGATCCAGTTTTAGTGTCTACACTATTTTGATTTGTGTTGATCATGCTTCGCAGTTTCATCAAGACATTGTTGATCCAGTGTCTGCTGATTAGAACTATTTAATTGACCTATTGGCACCTGCAAGAGAACTGGAAGAAGATATGCTTAAGATAAAGGAACTAGAGGAAGAAAACTTGTTTCTTGAATGCGACAAGCATGAAATTCATTACATGGGAAAGGATCAAATTAAACTGTTTGTCACCAGCACAATGTTCTTGAGAGATCTATTTGAGAGAAACAAAGACAAAGTAGAGTTGCAAGCTGGAGAACACGAGAGACTTGCTGAGATTAACAAGAACATAAAGGAATGGCAGGAAGAAAAAATGATTTTTCAGGAATCAATGAATAGAAATAAACCAAAGTAT
This sequence comes from Papaver bracteatum, assembly GCA_023529315.1. NCBI lineage: Eukaryota > Viridiplantae > Streptophyta > Magnoliopsida > Ranunculales > Papaveraceae > Papaver > Papaver bracteatum. The sequence goes on from JAJJWX010004210.1 coordinate 1,627,827, forward strand.
ACAGGGAAGGAATTTGAAGATTTGGACAATGTGTTCACACAGACATAAGGCGGAGAATCATCTGGAAAAGGAAATGAACATGAAATGAACTCTGCGGGGAACGATCAACCAACAGATGGGAATGAAATGAGAGTAAACATGGAAGTCGAAGATTCAGTGGCTTTGAACAATGAAGACACTCAAGAAATGAACAAGTCGTTGGGAACTCAAGATACTTTGGAAACTCAAGAAAGGTCTTGGCGGAAGGGTTTCGAAACTGGAATGAAGATGTCGGAGAAAGAACCGAAAAGTGACAAGTCTTTGGAGAATTGGAGGGACGTCTTTCATGCAGGAAGAAAAATAAGGCAAGCTTATGATTTAGAGCTCAATTCTGTAGTCGAAAACATTGCAGATCTCGATTCGGTGGTTGAAAACATTGCAATATTTGTTGGAATAGTAGAAGAGAAAAATGACATACAAATGGAAGAGAAGAGTCCTTCTGTTGAAAAAAATGATGAAAAAAACAATGATGACATACAAATGGAAGTGGTTGTGTTTGAAACTCCTCAAATTTCAACAATAAAATAAGATTAATCTGGGTATGTGCATACAGGTACCTCACCAAGTTTCGGTGCAATAATGGATGAGGTAAATCATAAGGTAACACAAGAAACATAAGAGGTTGAAGAGCAAGCTGAAGAGGTTGACACTACATCAGGAGTTGCAATACGGGAAGGGTTGAAGCAATTGTATAATTTAGATGCGGTTGAAGAGTAAACCGAATCAGAAGAATAATCTTATGATACAAAAGCATCAAAAAGACAACAACAGCAGGTCAGTTCCCTTGTCAAACGGGTGAAGAAGGGAGAAAGGCCAAAGATAAAGACGTATAAACTTTAAATTCAAACACCTCCTAAGCATAATTAAAGGGCACAAAGGAAATGTGGAAAAGGAAAAAAGAAGAAGGAGGAGGAGCAAAGGGAAATAATTGACCTCGACAATTACATTGATGTCACACCACCCGAACCCAAAAAACTGAAAAATCCACAAAGACTAAAATTGTGGAAATCATGCAGTGATAACGAAAAAGAACTCATCCAGCCATTCTTTGAGAATGCAACTGAATGGTATGTAATTCATCTCATCTCAGATCACTTTTTTTTTTTTGGTTATGCTAGTTCTTTTTATTAACACTAATGTGTAATATTATCCTACGCACTTTGTCCAAGGTGGAAGCGCCGATTGGTCTGCGGAGGCTTTGTGGCCCGTATTCATTGGAAGATCTTTAAATCGAAGATGTATTTGGTTATTACCCAAAAGTAAAATTTGTAAAGTGTTAACTTTGACATATTCTTGCAAGCTTCTAAAAATATTACGAATCTTGCAAACTGGTTGATCATTATGTTATTTATACATGAGAGATGAAAATAGATATAATTAGTTTGAAAAAATTCACAAAACCCATTATTGTGAACTTAGATTTGAACAAAATTTTCCTAAACTAATTGGGTTTACAAAGTTTCTGATACACTAAGAAAAATGTACAGACCCTACATATACTCTTGTACAGTGCGAATTCAAAATTCGATATAATACATACCATACATATGTTTACATTTTAGGCCTCCACACAAACTTCTCATGCACCATAAACACAATGCAACACTAATTATTACCATTGACACGAGTTCTTAGGTCTGCACTAATAAAAATCACTTTCAGCATTTATAATCAACAATCGAGAAAAAACTTGAAATTAAACAATTGTGATTTAATTAGGAAAGACTGATGACTTAGTAAATAGGGTTTAAAAGGGAAAACAAAAAATCGCCATTATCACTTTTAGAGGGCCAAATAAAGTGCAAAACTATGTGAGCATCCATCAAGTTCACGACTATTGTAATAAAGAAAAACAATAATCCATGAACTTTTGCAACCTATTAGGATTATCATTGGTGTTATCAGTCAATACTATTGTAAGTTACATTTGTAACCGATCAAAAAAAATTGTAAGTTACATTTGTTGAGCCCAAGTTGTCATCCTATGAGGCCAAAAGATTGTAAAAGAAATTCTAAAATCGAACTGACAGTTAACATTATTAAAAAAGAAACGAAGAAAGAAATATTGTAGTCAACATATACTATTTTTTTAATGGTATACAAAGAATAATCGCACTCACATATTAGAATAATCACATTCATGGATTACTTTGATTTAGTCCAAGGATTATGCAATTGGATGAGTGCCTTCTAGGATTATCAGTTGGTCACCAATGACCTTCTACACCATCCCATATACTAAATTATAGGTAACTATAAAATATTGAAATGGCTATGCATAATCTAGAATGACCCCTATAGATATGTCTCTATTTTCTGTTTCTCCCTCGTCGGGACCTTCTATCCAAATTTTCTTTGCAAACAAAAAATGTAATTATCTTTGTCCTGCTTTGTTAGTCATTTCATTAAGATTTCAAATTTCATCCTCCACTTCATTACCATCCTCGATCAATGGAAGGAAGAAGTATGAAAGTTTAGAATGCTACGCTATTTTATCATGTATATAATATAAATCTTACAATAATGAGTTTAGAATTCGTATCTGCGAATTATAAAACGACCTTGTCCACTTCAGAGTGAATTATATATATTTGAAGCAGTAGTCCATTGTTTGTTATCATGTAACTGCCAAAGATGGTTCTGAAGCCGGTCAATTTAAAGACCTCTATGCTACCAAATATGTAGAAACTTGGATTGACATTGATCCAACTTCTACACGAATTTTAAGATCCAATTAGATCGAATCGAAGTTTTTTAACGTGTAAATTTTATAAGCTAAATTTGTCCAACTTCATACATAAATAGTCCTCCATTATCCCGCAGTGCCATTCTCCAATTAGGAATTTTGGTCTCGATATTTCAGTTGTAAAAGCATAAGTTTGATTCTCAATTATTTTTGCGGGTCTGAACTGAAAGCAAAAATGTAATGGTGATAAGAATAATATGATAAGAATCCTCATACCTTTTCTAAGTTCGCCACTGTTCATATCTTCTAACAATATGATTGGCATGTGCTAACTTTTATTCCGGTCAATTTAAATATTAAGTTCAGTAAACAAATGAATCATGTGCTGAAGATTGGTTCAAAGCGCTTAGGATAGGCTAAAAGCTTTTCTAAAAGTTACCGCGTGGAATTTCTCAATATACTTCCGGTCGATGCCATACTATATTTCCAACACGGTTGAAAGGCAGTAATAACGGATTTGGTGTTGCTACAACATCCTATAATCCCGGGATTTATGCACCTGCTCGTATCATTGAATCCCCAGCTACCGATTTGCTCTAGTACTCATGTTTTCGTCGCCATTATGAGGTTCCTGGTGGATCATTATATTTAATTTCATGGAGTAAATTATGTATTCTTTCGCTGTAATTTAATGTAGTCTACACTACTCTGCATAAAGTTCATTGCTTCATTTGGATGTGCCTTTTGCCTTATTTGAACATTACAAGCCAAGTTCTCCACTCTTACTTGTCGTCCCTGCACCCGAACATTGGTCAAGCTACCTTTGTCTACCATTAACTAAATCAGACATAGAGTCATATAATACCCCTTAATTAGTTAAAAAGGCCTGTTTAAATATAGTTTACAAACTACTAATTGGAAATGTATACCAAACGTTGCCAGTAGCGCGTTGTATCTATCAATTATGCAACTCCATACATTATAGTTTTACAAATTGAACATTAACTTAGCTTTGGTCATTTCCATTTGGACCATTACTTGCAGCTAGTGACTGCAACTACTTTCACTCCTGTTATTGGTTATATTATATATTACCTCCGTTTAAAAAAAAAAACGACACCTTCATTTTTTAGTTTGTCATATTTTTAGGTTAAAATGAAAAAGTCAATTTTTTTTTTTAACGGAGGGAGTACCTTTTTAGTTACATCTGATCGACTCTGTATCTAGCACCTCATTTCCTTAAATGTCCACCTTCGTACAAAATCACCGGTCAAGTTTTATAAATCATTTATCCACTATAAATTCAATTATATATTTCTTATGTACGAAATCTCAGCCAAATCATATTTACTGGGTAATATTTTTTTCTTAGATCACCATATGTTGTAAGTTCTTAAAAACCATATGATGTAGGTTTCTATTAATCAAAAGAAGATAACATCATCATATATGTACAGTTCAGCAAAAAAAACTATGTCAAGTAGCTTTTCAAAATACACACAAATGTAAAAAAATAAAAAAAAAAAGTCATGTGATCGTGGATGAACAATGTTACAGAAACTTTCATTAATGTAAATCATAATTCAACATAAGAGAATAAAACTATCCAAGGATGTAAACCATCCAACAATATTTTGCAGCGGAAGAGATTTAGAATCGGTGTAGGCAAAATAATATTCATCACGAATTATTTAAAACAAAAGTACAAATCCTTTGTTACTTTGGTGAATGCAAGTAGACTGGTAAATATGTCTAGACATCAGTTTTTTAATGCGGTAATAATTAGAATAATCCAAAGATAAGTAAACTACGGAGTCACCGTGATGCGAATTATATTGGATTTTTTACTATTATTAGTAAGACATTAATATCATATGAGATACTTTAAAGTTGATAGGAACCTTTCATCTCCTATAAATAGGACAGTCATCTCGGTCGACTGTAGTTTTGTTGCTATAGTATTTTGGGTATTTCTTAGAGCACTTTCTGTCAAAATGCTTGGCACACCAGGCTTGTTAGCTCTGCATGGTCCATGAACCATAAAATGACAAACAATAGCAGTGACGGAAGCACATAGAGACAAATGGGGTCTCAAGCCCCCGCTTGTTTCTCAACCTCAAGTGTAAAATCAGTTGGGTTTTTGGAATTTTTTCTCTACTATGGGGGTAAATGTGATGGAATTATGAACATTTTTGTTCGTTAGGTTCAAATACATAAATATTTGATAGATATTTTCTTATGATCCCTTTCAAAATTTTGTTTAGCTCCGTCGCTGAACAATAGTAAACGCAATAGGGTCTTTATTTTGATTCAGAAATTCACCGGAGATAATTCGGTCCATATCAGCTTAAGTACGTATTGGGTTTGTAAGGAGCTTCTAAGCACAGTAAGATGTGAATGTGGCATAAACCCTACTTCTGAAATTCAATTATGCGCAACATTTTAAGTAATAATAGAAAATTAATCATCATAAAGAAAATTAATCAGCAATGTAAGCAATTTAAATAGGCAACATCTTCCTTACCTGCTTCTAACATTCCATAAATAACTGGCATTGAAGGTCCCACAATATATGCTTTAACTTTATGTTAAAAACACGACTTATTATGTCAGGCCTATCACATTTCATGGATCTCAGACCACTGAGGATCAAAGGTAAGCGTAATAAACAGGTTAGGAGGTCCATTGACCCGACATATAGTAAGGGAAACTTGGTAGTGCTGCATTATATACCTTGATCCTCCGGTAAATGTTGACGGTGACATTATTTTATTTTTTCATTATGTCCTTGGCTTGTGTCCCCTCTTGCAATGACATCCCTTATTCCCTAGTAATAATCTGCACGACTTTCAGTTTGATGGTCCCTAATGTACCTCAGCCTTGCTTCTTCGATGCTTGTGAATGGATCTACCAAATACTGCTTAAACATGCAACCTCCTCGGAGCAGTATCTGACCTTCACCTTCTCTTTGCTGGATTCTGAATGCATAATATTCTTTCATTGTTACGTTCTTTTTCTTCTTAGCAACACCATCCTCTCTATCTTCGGCATGTTCAATATCCTCATCTATTCCTTCATCTGCATCATGCTCCTCCACTGTTTTCCATAACGGGGAATGTTATTATGAAACCCACCGGAAACAAAAGAGGATACAGTAGCGCCATATAACTTAGATGAATTTATGATATCCTCTTTAGCCTACCCACATTCTCATGCACTATGATGTCCCTTTTTGCGTTCATTTTCTTGCCAGTTATATACAAAGAGGCCACTTCTTATCTTAAACAGTTAGCAAAGAATTCTTCCTTGCATCACTGCCGTAAGTTCCTATCAGTCTTATACCGACGTTGTTGATTTTCTCTTTGGCATAAAAATCTCTCCATTTCCTAAAAATCTTACCAAGTGCATTGAATTCATCATGTATTAATTTCTTTATGATTCGATCATCCAACTCTTCCTCTTGCTCAGGTTCTACAATAGCCGATGTAGTCTCTTGTTGTGTATCGTTTTCTTTGCTACTAGGGTCCTTTGTTTTTGTTTTTTGTTTTTTTCTCGAGAGATCTTCCTTTATAATCTTGAACTCATTTATAGTATCATCAATGTACATCAAGATATTTAGGATCGAATAGTAACAATGTACCTATTTTATGGCGATTTTTCCCATGTAACTTGTATAGACAAAGACCATTCCCATCATTGACTGTCTGAGTTGGCCGCTTATGGATGCAAACATTGAGTTGTATATCCTAATCAATTCTCTAAATTTCCAGTACCTCGGATCAGATTGTGTCTCCAAAAGTTGTTTTAAGAAAGGTGGTGCGTCTTTAAGCAGAGATAATTTCACGGCGCCCTTGGAACAACACAGACCGAATTCATGGGGACCATTCTAACCATATTATTGCACCACACACCGAATAAATCGTAGTAGGGTCTCCAAAATTGAACTTCGTTAAATCCATCTCTGAGGTTGACAGAAAAATGACAATGTTGTTACTAAAAAAATTATCCTTTAATGATCTCAAGTTAAACTTTACCATTGTGGGCTTGTAACTCATCCAAGACTTTCCCCACATCTACGACATGGATAGCAACAACAACATCAGTTGAACTGATTTCCTTCAAGAACTTTTTACACAACACAAATTTCATTCATACCCATACTTTAACTTCTAACTTCCAAATTGAATCAGAGAAAGTATCTGAATATACATCACTGCTTCAACCTCAAACTACATTTTTCTTCTCTTAACTCTTTGTAAACACCCATTTACCTCATCACAACAACAACAACATTTCCTTTCTCTTTTCTCTTTTTTAGTTAGAAAATTTTGTCCACACTTCATTCAAACCTCCTTCTAACCTGCTTAGAAACTCGATCTTGATTCAAACACCATCATAAATTCTTAATCTCTTTAACTCCTCTTCCGGTCATCAGCAAACCAACGGCAGTGACATCTTATTTCTTCGACTAAAAAATCTACGAATACTATTTCAGATTGAAAACCTAACTCTGCCTTGTCCTTCTTGGTATTTTCCCACATGGTTAAATTAGTTATTTACCGAAAATGCATCACTACCACTGCCCGAAAGGATTATCTTTCTCTTCCACCATATTGTTACCTAACATTACATCAAAAAATTAAAACAAAATCAACTACTATAAAATTTGGACAAATAAGGACCTCAGGGTTATAATCAAATGTGTGGTACCAAGTTTCGAAATAGATCCATACCCACTTTTTCATTTTCTCTCAGTGAATCAAGGTTTTAATTAACAAAAACATAATAAAATAAATAAATAAACTAATCAAAACCGGCTATTGAGTCACATAATTCCATTATGTTTTAGATAATCAACCTGATATGACCTGAATTCCTAAAAAACAACTATAAACTTGAGAATAGAAAAGAAAAGAGTCAGATGTTTAAACATAAACTTACAATGCAGTCATTTACACACTTTGAAAATCCATTTACCACTGCACCAAATAATAGATCATTAATAATCCATTTTCCTCATGAGGATAACCTCTAGGTATATATAAGATATTACATTCTTGAAGCAAGAACCAATAATCTCAAGAATAAGGCATGCAAATAAAATAATTCAATAAACATCTCAAAATTTTACCATCTCAAGAATGAGACATGCTCTTGTTATCTACAACTGAATTGACTAAAAGTGAACCAATAATCTCAAGAATTAGAGGATAATTTATATATGGGAACAACATTGGGACCAGGATATGCACCATACAGTTCTAATGCATATCAGTATGACTTTCAGCAGATTATTGTTTTAGTGCTAATACATGGGACATTTTGAAATAAAATTACTTGCATATATGTACTACTGCTTGCCTATCATTGCTGCATTGAATAAACTGTGGCCTCCTCTTTGAAGGGGGTCAAATGTATATACCACTCCAAGCTTGAAATCTTTAATACACTTTATCACAGCCTCTGGTGCAGCAAGCTCTTGAGCATTTGTTACATTCTGCAATAGCACAATAGAGTCCCACACATGGAAAGAAAGAAAAATAATCAATAGTATCCAAATGCATTATAAGTTACCACATCAAAAGGAAGCAAAAATGGTCTCCACTATACAATAGATCATTATTGCTACATGCCATGTCTAGCAAACAACATTTGGCAATCCACAAAGACTGAACAAAAAACCAAATAAAAAAAAAAAATTATTGAACAAAAAAACCAAAAATAGAAGAATTGTTAGTAAGTAATATCTTGAGACAGTACTTACCTTTCTATATGCCCGCTTATAAATTCCTCATTGCAATTGCTTGGCTAGTTAGCAGACTTCATTCGAAGTGCGAAAACTTGACACCATGTTCAATATTCCTTTCACCTTATGAGATCATTGAACGATGTATAAACTACTCCTGGAGGTGGGTTTTCACCACATGAGAACATTGGACAAACAAATTTTATACCAAACTAACACAACGATATTATCAAAGAATAACAATGCCCCATAAATCAAGAATGAATATAGTTCACATGGACAATGAGACTCTTCAGAAAGGTAAAAAAAGAACATGTTGATGAATTTGCAAAAAGATTAAGGATTATTAATACATCAATTGTAAAAAACTATAATAAGACATATACATTAAATTTAATACTACGGCAGAAAAAAACGAAGCTAGAATTCGGCTACATTCAAGAAGCTGACCTTATGAAAAACACTTTTCCAATGTGCATGTATGCTCTTAAGAGCTTATAGTGTTAATATGAGTAAAGTTTTAGTTCGGTAATCGTTAGTTATCGATGTTTTAGAATCTAATCGAAGAGCCATTTTGACAAAAAAGATTTAATCCCACTTGCCAGATTTCAAAGGTGTCATGGCAAAGTGAAAACCCGGAAGTAGTATCCCAGCAATAATTGGGAATGACACAATGTTATATGCAACTTCCCATACAGGTTCGGGTGAACTTTTACCATTGTTGCCTTCGCAAGGTCCAGAGCATCTACCACCTGCCAAATATCATAAGATGTCTTAGGAAAATCGGAAAAAAAGAAAACCAAACAAAACATCTGTTTACATTAACACCATATACTACCTACATTAATTCATCGCTCCTCACCTTTCTAAAATTCAAGGTGATTAAACCAAATACATGAAAAAAATTATAAAGTAAATATACATGTGAACGTCTGTTACCAAGAAGTATGACAGACGTTGGATCCAATCCTGCATTTTCTTTTGACTCAACCTAATCAGAATCAAATATGGAGTTAGATAATCGCTGCAGTAATTATGATGAAAAATAAATTAGGACTAACCCAACATTAAATCCAAACATCAAAAAAAAAAAAAAAATCAAAGGCTAGTCCAACAATAAAGAAAAGAACAGAAGTAGATCGAAGGACGGATATTAATGATTTTTCATATTAGGCTATGTTTTGTCTTTGTGCCGGAAGAAATTTGAGAGAACAGAAAAAGTTTGGGAAAAAAGTTTAGGGCTAAAACATTCACCTTTATCCCCCTACGAATAAAGTTTTAAACTCTGCAGACGTATCTCACATAACAAAGAAGCGTATGTAGAATAAAGAAATTCACCATATATGGTTACCCAAGAACCTATCTCAAGAAATAAATCTAAAACTTCCAAACTTAGCTAAGTATTTATATAAATATTTAAGAAAACTCCTATAAATAATTTGTTTGAAAATACTAAATTTAAATCGCTTAGATTTGTCAGAACTTTTATTTAGCATAATAATACATACTTAGTAGGAATGGTAAGTATTTACAGAACTTTACATTTCTTTCTTAAATTAGATTTAACATGAATGGTAAGCTGAATGTTGAGCGTAGCAATTGATTTTATTTCAATCACGTAAATATGGTGTAAAAGTTTTGCAAAAAACTGAAGCGTAAGATCGAATCTATTCTACTAAGAATTAACGGTCACGAAATGTAGAGGGTATAAGTTGCTTTTCGACCAATTAGGAATGAGGGTTTTGTTCACCGTCCAATGAGAAGGGAGTTTACCGCAACTCTTGACGTGGAGTGAGAGATGGCATGGGGTTTTTAGGTTGTTCATTTTTATTTTTATTTTTTTGTTGTTTTTGAAAATGCAGCGACAAAGTTTATAGTTTTTATTTCTGCAATCTTGATTTGGAAGTAATCATTAATGGAAAGCATATATAGTGTCTAATGGATAATCAAAACATTCACGGTGAGATTGTTGATTATTACATCACCATGTTGAAATCAAAGACGGAATCGCCGGATAAACCAGAATACTAGAACCACATTATTCTCTCAACAAATGATTATGTAAGTATCATAAAATCTTGGTTTGTTCAAATGCATCGTCCAATTAATTGTCTATTGAATTGTCATAATAATATTGGTAATTTTATGTGTGTACAATGGTAGTTGAAATTTATGTAGGTCTATAGAATGATAGGCAAATGAAATTTACTGGTTACAATATGTTTTTCTCTAGTTAAGATGATTCATAATATGGCAAACTAATATATTTGAAAAAATATTGATACAGCCGTTACTGGGAATCGCAATAGCCTCGAAAAATGTGGCAAAGGTAGAGAGATGTTAGATCCCGGAAAATCTAAGGAAGAGTCACACAGGGAATGTTGAAGACACATACCTCATTATACCAATGTGATTGACTGATAAGGACGGTGTTGGATACCATTGGGTGGTGCTGGTGTTGGTAAAATGAAAATGGATAGTGTACAATTCTGTAAGGCGCAATCCGGCTTATAATTGGTAGTATCTTGTGATGATAGTACCACTGCCTAAATTGCTGAATGAAATGGGCCACAAAGATCCAGATACAGGTGGTGATATCGGGACAACCTTTTCACATTACACTGTACCATCACAAGACGGATACGATTGTGTGATGCACACTTGCATGTACATGAAGAATTTGGTAAAGCGTGGAAACTGTGAAAACCTATATGCAATCACTAACTTAGATGAGAAGTTGAACAAGAAGAGAGTGAAGATTGCTGCAAGAATCTTGGAAGAATTGGGTTCATGGAAGAATCCGGAACAACTTCCTGATTCAGCTACTGACTCTATTGAAGAAATAATCTAATTACAAGACTCAGTTGAACCAGTAGTTGAACCATTAGGGTAAGCTTGATGTCATACTCTGTTCATTATCTGTAAAGAAAATCTAACTGTAGTTTTAAAAATATCTATTTTATTAAGAAAATGTTATTTTAGGTCTGATTATGAATGAATTATTATGAACCATTATGAATGAATTATTATGGATATATTTGTGGTATGATTATGAATGAATGTTACAGGTATGTATAGCTTCAGGAGTTTGCTACCAAATACAGATAGAACCATGCAATTTTGTTTGTTTGTTTTGTGTGTCAACAATCAAAGTTGATCCATTTAAGTTGGATAAACAACCATTGTTGATCCAATTAAGTTGGTCTGATTATGAAGGAATGTTACAGGTATGTATAGCTTCAGGAGTTTACTAGCAAATACAGATAGAACCATGCAAATTTTTTGTTTATTTTGTGTGTCAACAACCATTGTTGATCCATTTTAGATGGATAAAAAATAGAAGTTGATACAAAAAAAAGGATCAACAAATGCAGTTGATACCATTTATATTAGTATGTTTCCTGTAAAATCAATAAACCTGTAACCTTCCAACTGGCATTTACTTAAGAAACAAAAGAATAAAATTCATAACAACAAATAAGAATGTATGTCATTAAAAAAAAAACAAGTGCAAACCAAAAAAGCATAAAAAAGAAAAAGAAACACCCAACTAGTGAGAAACCTAACACAAGTTGTTCAGAATATAAAACACCACAAAAACTTCAGAACAACATCCTCTTCAAGAAGTTGAGAATCCTGGAATGAGACTCCTTGTGAAACGTTGGTGCATGAGGAGCCAAAGGAGCTCTGCGACATGTTCGACGGTTGTGAAAGGTGAGCATCTCACATTGGCCACACTTTCTCTTATTGAGCACCTTTTCACGAGAACCCCTATACCTAACACCTTTAGGCCTTCCACCTTGTTCTCGACCACCATTGGGAGGCAAAACATACCCCTTTTTATTAATTCCAGGTGGCTTATCAGAGTCCGGAATAGGATATATGGGTCGAGAGTACAACCTTCTATAGTAGTCAGAAGTGTAGTAAGGGTTAATGTAGTTGTACGGTTCATCATTTCCAGTCTACAAGTTCTATGTTTTTTTCACCATTTGCAGCTATAAGTTCTATAATCTAAGTCGATAGTATGCTTACCTGTTGGAGAAATGATCTCAAATACTTTCTCACTTGATCTTCGAAAATTATACGAACGGCAGTCGTTTATCCTCTTGTTGAACCTTGCTTGCATACGAGGAGTAAGCCTTGTAGTCCACTTGTTAGACTCCAATAACCTCTTGTAATTCTGCTCCATTACCTTAGCACGAATAACATCAACAAGCTCAAGTATTGGAAGCGGCTTATCATGCTTAATAACGTTGTTAAAACTCAACGATATTAGATGTGTTCTCACCCCACCTTTCTCTTAGAAATGCATGAGCAGCCCAATTCTCTAATGGAATATTCATCATCCAAGCAACCACTGAATCCAACTTTAGATTACTAATACTCTTCTCAGCAGCATAAACATTTTCCTTTGTTAATGCAGTGTAGCACTGTTCGAATAACTTGACTGCATTTTGTCTGCTCACTAGTCCAGAAGGGGATAGAAATGACGAATGATGTCTGTTATAAACCATGGTTAATCACGGTTTTTATTTGTTATTCGAACCGTTATTTATTTAGTGTGACTCTTTCTAAATGACAAAAAGAAAATGTTATTAAATATAACGAATAAAATTCATGATTTAAAGCCACGTACAGAATCTGTTATTAAATATCACAGTTATTGTATGTAAAATAAAATAACGGTTGACTCCTGCCATAATGAAAGCATCTACAACCACGGCTATTTTCTGTTAAATACAATGACGGTTAACATCCATCACAAGGGAGGCATTTTCATAAAAGAAGGTTCCGTCATTTTCCGGTGTAACACAAATTCGTCCAGATTCAAATTCAAATTCATCCAGATTCAGATCGATTTTGGTTAAATCCAATTAGTTTGTTACAAAATTAAAATTACAATTTCAAGTGATGAATCTGAAATTAACTTTTATTAATTACCCAACATAACATCATCTTCAAATACAAAAAAGATACTAAATATTTGAACATTAGAACTGTATTCAATCTACTTTCATATACTACAGTGTTGTTTTTCAGTCTTTCAACATCCAACTGGGCTTCCAACGCTTCATTTTTATGCTTCTCCTTCCACACATTGACCTCCACTTCCTGGAACTTGGCCTTCTTAAAAGCAGCAACAAGAATCTGAGTTTTAGAAACACCAGCACCCATCAACGCCAAATATCTAGCTATATATATGAAGCAAATTCGGATTCATTGCAAGTTACAAAACAATCAAAGATAGAAAGAAAAAAAACTCATTGTATGTACAACTAGAGATACAAAACAATTGCAAACCAAATAAGTAAGCATTACAATAGTCTCAGAAAGCAACATAATCACTACACCATCCAATATCAAAATTCAAGAAGAAGTAAAAATAATCACGTAACAACAAATTTACAACTAACCATGGTAACAGCGTCGGTGCCCAAACACTTCTGCGCTGAAGAATCCTGATCATATACCTCCTTCACTTGTGCCTGCACATCGATAGAAGCCAATTAAAGCTGTAGACACATCAAAACCATCAAAAAATCTATAGATTCTCAAACAATAATAGTACCGTTTATATGATAAACTTAAAAGTTTAGAAAGAAGAAACTAACTTAATCATCTTCAACTTGCTCTTCATTCTCAGTATCCATGTGCGCCTTGGGCTTGTGAACACCATCCGGTATTTGCATAAATCATAGAAGGTTAGCGATACGCCATACATATCAGTGATGTTAGAACTTTAAGAGCAATGTCGAACAACACAGAATAAGATACCTTCTGCATATCCTCTCTTAAAACCAGCTTTGGTGTACAAGCATCTACCTCCACAGGCAGCCTTTGCTAGTCCACCGCCTACAGCACCAACACCACCACCTCCTAATCCTACATAGGCACCAAAAAGAGGTTCCCCACCAACACCAAATCCTCCATAATGTTCAAATATAATACTAAAGATATCAGTACATTTGAGATACAAATTACTAAATCCTACAATACAAACTTATAATGTTCGATTGAGATCAGTGAAAACATTGTGTGCAATCAGAATTTTGAAGAACCCGAAAGCCAAGTTAGAACATACCCTTTACCGGAACTGAATACTAATACCACTCGTGTCCAATAGAGCTTCCACAGACAATGAAGCTGAGCTCTCCTCCTTTGTTACCAGAAGAGTTAAAATAAGCACATAAATAGAACTGCAACTATCAGCTACATGGATACCATCTTCTATAAACATTTGAGTCACCCTGGGACAAAAAATCCCAAGTATAGTTGTCTAGCAATAGCCTTGCCCTACTGTAAGTAGGGCTTCAAATGACCACCATCAGCATAAAGATGGTGCACATATCATCAGCTTACCTGATCATCTGTTGGTGCTGGAAAAAGAAAATTCTGTTTGAGAAAGAAAAAGGAATAAAAGACAAGTGACTAATGACTAAAGCACGTGTATGAACTGCTGCTAATAGGTGAATTAATCACTCAACGCTAATAAGATGCTAACAAAATAATTAAATAATTATATCTAGCTGCAAACAGAAAGAACTGAGAGTCCCTAATAATCCTCACAGTCCAAGCTAAGCTACCTAATTATTGTCCAAAGAGTAAGACATTTGTTCCCTACTGTGCAGCTGATCGCCACTCAAATTTCAGCAGACTTATTAAACACATTTCAACAGAATGGTAATTAATCATGTTCCACTAAGCACGGAACTACAATTCAGAATAACAGGAGTACCGAGCACAGAACTGAGCACACACTAACCATGAGACAGAGCACCAATCATGTTCCATTTAAGCACAATGAATGAAAACATTATAAATAGAAATCTGGCTTCAACCAAAAATAGGAGAACTGAGATCTGTCGTGGATTTTCAAATCCCAATCTAGCATTTACCAATTTACATATACATCAAAATGAAAATTTCCTTCAACCTTATAATCAAAATAAAAATAAAGCCTTAAAAATAACTTCAAAATGGAACCTTAGATTTTGAATTAACTGCATCCATCCATCCATTTCTAACCCAAATAAAACAAGTCCAATGCAGATAATAGGAGAATTGAGAAATTAAACCCTAGAACTCAACAACTCAACACCGAAACATACAAGTGGGAAAGAAAGTAAGAAATCAAACTTTCGAGATGGAGGAAGAGAGATCAATCTTAGTATAAACCCATTACCCTAGAATCCTATTTCTACTGATAAACAATAAAAGTTATTTTCGGAGTTATTATCGAAATGAGTTTAATAATCAAAACGATCAAGTTTTCGAGCTTTTACCTTCTGAGACATAACATTTACAGATCCAGTAGCAGCCGCAACATAATGATCTATTGAAGAATGGTGCATGACGCATTTGACTACCTCTATCACTTTCTTCTCCTTCTTCGTCTTCCATGATTTTCTTTACTGGTAATGTTGATTCCACTATTAAATCACAAAACCCAGTGATATCAACTCCGAATTTCACTCTCGATTCTCCCTAGGGTTTTGAAGAAGAGGGATAAAAGTGCAGCACGAAAGAGAATGATTTTGTGATTTTTAGCCAATTTCTCTAGAGAAAAATACCGCAAATTTGCTTGCCCAAAAATTTAAGCCCAATAATGGCTAATCTACAATATACGAATTCTATAGGTTTGGCCCATCAACGAATCCGACAGGTTCGGCCTATCAATAGTGAAGTAAGAGGCGCAGTTAGGTCAGAAAAGGGGAGGAACTAGGAAGAGCATAGTTAGGCGCAAATCGACGAAAAAAGAGATTCATGCCAACTATGTCGGTGGCTAACAATTTTCAAACATATAGGAGACATGATATTATACCTGGCTAGCCCCTTTTGGGTGCCCAATAGAAGATTTTTGGTGGGCGTATATAAATTAATTTATTTGTCGGATATGTTCCGTGATTTAGTATTTCATCATTAAATCACATGCCTAGTAAATTATCACGTTTGATAATGACAGCTTTTTAGCGTCAAATGGTGGGGCCCTCTATTTTTATGTAATATAACGAAATTTGTTTGTGAAATTCTAATCACGTAATTAATCTGTCATTTAAAAGCGTGATTAATAGCCCTTTCTGGACTAGTGGCTCTTGCCCTTTGGAACCGGAATATTTCCTTTCATATGGTGCAAACAGTAAAATGGAAAGCATTTGGGAAGACTTCAGATATGTGCTTCAAAAGACCGATTCCACGATCTGATATGATGGTCAGTGGACGATCTTCACGAATAATACCCTTCAAATTGGTTAAAAACCATTGCCAACTCTCACAATTTTCATAAGGAACGATTCCAAATTCAACTGGATAGATCTCTACAAAAAACCAAAAACAAAAATAAGTGACCAAAAACAAAAATAAGTGACCAGTAACTAGTGTCAACAAACAAAGTTGATCCATTTCAGTTGGATCAACAGTAGAAGTTGATTCAAAACAAAATATAGTTTTTGGATCAATAATCACAATTGATCCAATAAATATGTGTAAGCAATGATAGTTTTGGATCAACAGTCACATTTTATCCAATAAATATGTGTAAACAATCACAGTTGATCCAATAAATCACCAATAAGAGGTAGTTAAAGCATGAATTTTAATGCAAACCCAAAAAAAAACAGTCTAAACTACCCTAAGCTACATATAGTATTACATCGCACCTTCAATGTAGAATGTGAGAAACCTAAAATAAAAGCTACATTTATCAACAAAATGAATGCATAATGATGGATCAACAGTAAATTTTTTTTTAAAAACATTGATACAAAATGAAAAATAGTAAAAGGTTAAAATTCATACCTTGGTTACCAGTTTTGCCCCAAGCAACCATAAGACCACCTTTGAACTTCCCAGTTATAAAGGTACAATCGATAAATAACATCGGACGGCAGTAATTGTTGAAACCAGTTATGGAAGCTTCAAAGGCAACGAAAAACCTTTTGAACTGACATGTCACACTATCATACTCAAAATTGACAACACTTCCAGGATTGTACTGTTCAATGGCATCTTTATACCAAACAAAGTCTGAATAGGACTTGATGTCATCACCCCAAAGAAATTGCTTGGTGAATTGTAAACCGTGGTATGCCTGATTATACGTGAGTTCAACTCCATATTTTATTCGGAGTAAATCTATAACATCAGCAGCAGTCTTTTTATTATTCGATGCTCGTAAATCATCTGACAATATATTCTTCATAAACGATTTTCTCATCCTAACTTTTGATGGATCTGAAGAAGCTAAACCACATGAATGCTCTCCAATATATCTCTTGCATTGGAATATACCATTTAATTTGGCGAGGAGAGAGGCGTGAAACCTCCAGCCAAAATTTTCCTTCTCTTTGAACTTGCACTCCACAGTGTATCGTTCAAAGTCACTCTTACGTAATTTGTATTTGCGACCACTACATATTTCATACTTTGTAACAGAGTCTTTAACTTCAGCAATACCACCTTCAAACAACTGACCTACTCTAGTTAAGATGTTGACCCAAGCATCAGACTTCTTCGGGACCTTTTTGATCAAGCACGTATCATCAGTGACGTCTTCCACAACATCTACCTCATCGCTTGAAATACAACTTGATGACAACAAAGAAGCAAAAGCAAGAGCAGAAGAAGATGATGAAGAAATAGAATCAACATAAGTCCTTAACTGGATTTCAAACTTCACAAAGTCAATCCCTTGTGACACTACAACAAAACATCGTTTTTCCAATGAAAAATTATGTCACAAATATTTGATTTTGCATCACAAATATATTTTTGTGACGCTTATTTTCTGTCGGTCAATGCGTTACAAAAACAGGTGTTACAAATAATCTAAGCGACGCTAAAAGCGTCATTTATGCCGAGGAGCTTTTGTAGCATAATTTTCTATCACAATTACATTTGTTGTTCGTCACAGATAATTTATGTGCCACGTAAGATATTTTATTTGTTTACTATATTTATTTTATAAATTATTAAGAACATGCAATTGGGGGATATGAAATAGTAATGTTACTGTTCATACCGGCATGGTTTTTCAACGACGGAAATAAAAAAAAAAATCCATGTGGTATGAACAGTAACATTACTATTCATATCCCCCAATTAATCCTTCATTATTAACAAAAATCATATATGACGTTTGTAGATGTAGAAAATCCTACAACCACACCCAATGAGAACCAACACCTAAGATGAAGATCTACTCAACAAAGAAGAGATGAAGTGCATCAAAGTAAACATGAACACAAGGATTTTTACGTGGTTCGACTATTAATGAAGCCTACATCCACGGGGTTTTACTATGATCGGAGTGTTACATGAAGCTCCATTTATGGAGGAAGTGTTACAAACTCTAGAGCCCTCGGCCCTTGTAGGAGGAAGAAGATCGATCCCTGCAAACATCTCTCACTTTCCCTTATAAAGGGTAGGGATGTATATCAAGTTACAATAGTGCCCTTAGGGCTGACTAGTTAGGATAAGATCTAGAAAAGTGGAACTATTTCCTATAAAATGTTGTATCTAACCAACGATACTCCTTCTCTAATCTTTGGACACGTGTTTTTTGTATATTTTGCTCCTACATTTATGACCCTTTTCTTGAGGTTTGATCGAAGAGAAATCCTTGAGAAAATCCTTCGGGTCATGCGTCTGTGTTATTGTTTCTTTTGCTTCAGGCCTTGGCTTACTGATACTATGTGTTATCCGAACTGATTGTTAGTGGACTATCGACTTGTAGCGACTTGGGTTTTTCGTCGGGCTGTTAGTTGTTGAATATGGGCTTCCGAGTAATACGCCTCACGGATAGGTACTTCACTGTTTTCGGTCCCGATCTTGTTGTACTTCTTGATTGGTTCGTAGGCTTTAACTGCGCTCGATGTCGTGTTCTTATCTCCTCTTTACTCGGCTCTGGCTTTTTTTTGATATTGTAGACGAGTTTAAGTCGTGCTGTTATAGATGATCGGCTCGGAGTAAGGTATCTCTTCTTGTAAGAATTATCTACCTTGGGTTGATTTAAAATTCTACGGTGTACGTCTGGTTCGGTTTAATCTTGCATCTCGTCTTGTAGCAGTTTTCTTCGGTACAACTACTTTAATACTTGTTCCAGATGGTGTGTGAAATGTATCTACGGGTTGAATTCAATACAGCTGAATACAAAGAGTCCATGATTCGAAAATACTATTTAACTGTGTCTAACTTTGGTGATAAGCTCTCTCGGTGCTGCTGACCATCGCTCCAATGTTGGGAAATTCTGATGTTGAGTCGCTCTTCTCGATTTTAATTGGCTTCCATTTCTGAGACAAATCTGGTGGTGTCTGCCTCCGTTGTGTGTCCTTTGTTTGGGTAAGTTTATAACTTCAACTTAGTGATGCATCGGATGAACATTGTCGTGGGCTTCATGGCTTTACATTGCTGCTGAAGGAACTGAGCATAAGAATACAAACTGTGTCTGCAGTATACATACTTTCCCCTATTCTTATGCGAAGTTTCAAGGCAATTCTTGACTCAAAGGTGGCCGATTGTTGTTTGTCGTGTCGTGGTATTCCTTGTAACTTTGTTGTCGTAGGATCATACTGGAGAGCCTTGCTAACAGCTGTGGATCACTACATTTGCCCCGAGCTATCCGTCTCCCTTGGAAATCATCAAAGCCTCCTTCAAGATGACTTCCTAGACTTTTGTGTTCACCATTCCCGGACTGATTATCCCCGAGATAGTCTGGCCATTCATTCTTAAAGCTCAAAGTTGTTACGATCACGCCTCGGTGGCCAATGCTCAAACTCTGCCTGGTTCAGTTGGTATTAAATCTTGATGACTCGTTGTATTTAAAGCTCTCTACATAAGCACAGGTACCTGCTACTCATTGGGAGAAGTTGTAGTTGCCCTATCTCAAGTATATTCACGATATAAATTTTTTAAAAAAATTAATGTGATTGTGAAGACACGGCAGACTGTTCAAAAATCATGACAAGAGCAGAATACTACTCGAGTTCAATGTTTTAGCATGCTTTCATAAAGTTACATCAAGCTGCGTATTGGTTAACAAAGTTCAAAAAATGAAAGAGCAATGCAAAGTTGTAGGTTTTGCACCTTACTTGTCCTATTGTCAAGGGTTTTCCGTCTTAACCACTTTGCGCAAGGTTCGTGATAAGCCCCGATAATCTCATATTTAACTTTAAAACGAACGAGAGGGTATTCTAAACGTAACATTTCTACGGCCAAGTATGTGACTATGCGATTGTAAGGATGTAAACAATCGTTTCGGTTCCTACACTACTATTCACTAATCATGCTCACTGTATGTGTCAATAAGACATTATGTATCCAAAGTAGAAGGGCACGCAGGGTTATTTAAAGTTATCAATATGGCATGTCAAATTATCGGGTGTTCGCTTACTGTAGTCGTTATGATTATGCAAATGAATCAACCAATGAAATACACAACAGAGCAACTTCTCGTGGTAGACGGTACTTAGCTTTTTTGCTACTCGGCTGATAGTCTTGCCATCCTCGGTTTGCTTCAAATAATGAGGGTGTTTTCGTGTCGATCCTCCAATCATGCCCCTGCCTTGGCTCGCTGTTGACGGTGAGGTCCATATTAGTCGCCTTGTAACTTAACTGTATCATTGCTTGTGACCTTCGTTGCTGCTAGAGATGTTGATACCGCTAGAGATGTGGATACGGTACGGTTCGCTGTTGCATCCTTTAGTATGATTTAGAAACTCGAGAAACTCTGTAATCTAGTTGTCGCCTTTAATTGGTTTGTGAGCGGCTCATTGCTTCGTGGATCCATAGATTCTGTTTCCCTTGTAATGTAGCCTCCGGGCGATATTTAGCTCAGTTTGTGTTACCCTTTTGCATCTACGCATCCTCTGTTATTTGATGACTTACGAACTTCGGTGTATGCAAGCTATTCAAGTTTCGCATGCTGATAACCCAGTAGGCCCGTCGTCGCCATTGTGTTTCCCTTAATACCGACATACATCTCGTGCCCCTGTGGGCGACCTCATTGGTGTTGTTTCCAAATGAACCATTCAAGTACCACCTGCCCTTGACAAGTGAAGTCCACCGCCAAAGTTATGCATGACCGTTTATAGTCTTAGCATACACGTTTTCCTATAATAATACTATTCATTTTAAAGTAGGCATTAGTTAATATTCCATATCTGTCGAACACACTCAACAGGGAGGGTCATCGGACCCCAATGCCATGTCCCGATTGAGGTATCTCATCGCCATCATTTTGATCTAGTGGTAGGGTACTTGGTCATTCCTAATTCTAGGCTCGATTTCCCCGAGCGGTTATCGACCAACCAATCTCGGGCAAGTGGTCACAGCCACCTGCGATGGGGCGGCCTTTCAAATGTAAGTAGGCCACCTAGCTGAGAAGACCTCGCGTCTTAACAACCTTTGGAACTGGTTTCCAACCACCAGAACCCTTAGGCTACCTCGGCACTTGCACACTGCCACTGCCCCAAGTACGAATAGCCAGGTGACTGTAAGGCACCTTGGCACTTGCACACTGGCTTTGCCCCGAGTACGAATGCCCATTAGTCGCATTAATAACCCAAGGCGTCCCCCGGGTTATATCATCGCCTTACCGTTGTATGTTATATCATCGCCTTACCATTGTATCATTGATATGTCATCGCCTTACCGTTGTATGTTTCTTTAGTTTGTTATACCATCGCCTTACCGTTGTATCATCGCCTTATCGTTATATCATTTCCTTACTGTTGTATGCTTCTTTAGTTTGTTATACCATCTCCTTGCCGTTGTACGTTTCATGCGACACACTATGCTTCATGAATTTTCAATTTCAGTCCCGCTTGGTTTCCATACTCGTTATATTTCCCGAAGTTGCATTCGGTTGTTGTTGTGATGTAATCGACTCCATACTGGTGTTGCCCGAGGCGATTCACCGTCCACATATCGAGGGTATGTCCAAGTTGTTTCTTTTGAAATTAATCGTAGTTGGTGTGACATCGTGGCTCAAGTGATAATCCTCGGAGCAGCGTTTTCCCCTCGTCCATTCAGCGTTACATACTAGTGGGATATCTCAGTCACACGTCGCTCCAAGTATCGCCGAATCTCCCCTGCCATGATGTTACTGTCGTATTTCGCCTGATTCCCCTCAAGGTCCCTGTGAATCCTATTTACAAGTTAGCAACTGCGAAGAAAATCTAACTACAAGACAATATGCTTCATATCCTCATAACAATTAGGTATAATCCCGTTTGTATTATCATGTTAAGCTGTGTCGTATACCATCCTGGGAAGCTAAAGTATTCATCAATACTAGTAAATGAGATAGATTATTATATCTACACTGTCGATCGGATGTTGCAGCATGTTACACTGAGAAAGCAAAGTTTCTGAGTTAAAAACTGCTTAGCCCTTTATTCTCGTGATAAGAAAACTGATCGTGATGCTCGGAACTGGAGCTCCAGAGTTCTTTGCTGAACTGTTCATATGATTTCAACCAGCACCTTCAATGTGATGTTCATGACCGATAGATATGCCCCGATATGAATTGACACGAGTAGGTGCAGCTGCTTGGGATGTTGCTTCGTCCCGAGATGACTGATCGTTGTTCATAGTTCGACTGGCATATTATAACGAGCTTTGTAGACCTAGGAAAATCGGATATTTCTGTCGTGCATCCCTTGTGTACACCCTCCGGGCGATTAGAGTCTCCTTATCGACCTTTCAAATTTCCAGTCCGGTGAATGTAATGCACGAAGAGCCGAATTGTTATGCCGAGACGAATTGTCTGTAGCTAAGGCCAGAGATGATCTGTGCATTCCTTGAGCTGTCATATCCGGAACCGAAGAAGATGATTGCCCGATAACCGCTGGTCACAGATTTTTCTGGTTCGAGATACTGGAATCTGAGTGGATTATATGTGCTCCGATGCGATCTGATTGAGGTGTAGATTAAGATACCGATTTGTCCCTATGCGACTGACTGTTACTTTCCGAGATGACTGGCTTGAACAAGTAGTTCTGAGATAGCTTGATAGCTTCCCCTCACGAGATGACATTCCTATAATATTTCGCTGGAAGTCCAATATCCAATTAAAGAGGTTTCACCCCAATCAACAACTTCCTGCAACAAACAATCAATTAACTGAGTACCCCGAGCAAAGCTCAAGTCAAATTGCGTATTCGAAATCCAGTCAACAAAGGTACTACTTCCAACATAATTCATTCCTTTCAAAATTAGACCAAAAGAACGGGTACTTGAAGTTTTCGAAGTAATTTCATGCAAGTTTTCAGGATTTTACATAAAATACGATCGAAAGATTCACTAGCATTTGAATGATATTCGTAACATAATGGGCGAATTCATCATATGCGTTGTATTGAGTGAATTAAATCATTTGAGGAAGGTGATACTTAGCTTTCATTCCCGATTGTTGGTGACAATTCTGTGACACTATATGCTAGATTCGATCTCCTTTGACCTTGGCAAACAAGTGATTGGTGTTTCTACTACTCGTATCCCTGAGGTTGACATCCTCTGTTGCGTAGCTGTTCCCTCCCAGTTGCATGGTTCTGGCAAGTTCCCCCGATATATCGTCGGAGTTGAGTTGTCTTGTTTGGTCCTAGTTAGAGACGGTGAGATGATCATGTCCGAGACGGTGATTCAAGGTGATCCGATACAATGGGCTTATGTGAGTCCAAGTTAATTGTATGTACAGTTCCTCTCCCAATGATGGGTAGTGACTAAAAGCTGGTGAGTCCCGAGCCTAAGGTTGTCCTGAGGAGGCCCGAGGTGATTTTGGTGATTGAAAGTGATCATTCATAATGGCGTCTTCTTGAACTGATTTCCCTGGAAGCTCGATGCCTAATTAAAGAAATCTTACTCTCTTCCGCCTTTTTCTGAAACAACAAGTCAATTAAGTGAGCACCCAAGCTAAACTTGAGCCAAATTGCATATTCGGCCTCCGAATTACAAATGTACCACTGACGACATGATCCGTCTTTTCCAAAATCAGGCCAAAATACTACTTAATGTTTTGTCAATCAGTGACGAGATCTGGTTCGGACTAGTCGTTAGACTTTGAATGTGACAAATGAATTTGGATGTTAAATTCCCTGTAATGAGCTAAGTGTTTAAGAGTGACGGTACTCATATTTCATTGCTGACAGTTGAGAGTATATATCAGCTACAAGACACGCTCCAAATTTGGTTAGAGAGGATTGTTTCGTCTCCATGAGCAGAGTTCCCCCCCCCCCCCTTTGGAGTCTGTGTCTTCGCTTAAATCTCGTACTTTTACTTCACAATTGATACTCGGGAATGGATTTATGCACCTGTGATCATCGATTCGGGTGATAAATGGTTACAAAAATCAAATGACCTTTCTAAATGTCATTATTGTAGATGTTCTGGTTGAGGTACAACTCTAACAGCATAGAATTATCAAGATAAACGACATGTCCAAGTAAGGTGACAACACATTGAAGGATTAAGCGTTTCAACGATTTAAAGGGCTATTGTGACCGTCTAATTATAAATGGTTACAATGACAATCCCCATATTTATACTAAAATATCTTTATGAAGCCAAATGCACTTTCAAGCTCAATCGTGCCATAACGAGAATAAAAAAATGAAGCACCCAGGGTTCATAGTGGATAAACATGAGTCGATAGTGGAT
Source organism: Papaver bracteatum (assembly GCA_023529315.1). Lineage (NCBI taxonomy): Eukaryota > Viridiplantae > Streptophyta > Magnoliopsida > Ranunculales > Papaveraceae > Papaver > Papaver bracteatum. The sequence continues at coordinate 1,652,951 of JAJJWX010004210.1, forward strand.
GGTCTCTTCCGAAACTATAAAACGAGGCATCACCTTCTCCCATTCTTTTCATTTAGTACCACTTTACAACGACAAGATATCAAGTCAAGATTGAAACTTGTAGTTCGTATCTGATGTAGAGTCGTTCGTATTTGCACGCCAGACGTCTCGGATTTACTTTCTCAAATTTTGAAACAGAACTACTCATGCTTTCTTATGTGGGTTGCACTTAACTAGGCCGATCATTCTTTTACCAGACTTATATGCATAGGTTCTAAATAGAATTCATTGTTCACAACCATAACTTGTAAAATCAGAGATAAGGGATTAAGAATATTCCTTGTTATAGATAAATGACCCGATAGAGATGTGCTCTTCTGGAATGACCCAACTCAACTCTCCCGAGCTGAGTACCCGATATGAGTATTGTAATCTTCCCGAGTTGCTGAGTTCGAGATGATCTGAAGCGATTGCCCCGTCCGACATGGTTCACCTGTCCCGATATGAACTGACCCGAGATAAGCTTTGCATCTGTCCCGATATGAACTGACCCGAGATGAGCTTTGCATATGAATGGAATTGGCCGATGTAGCTAGCTCCGATCTGTCGCCCGGTATCTGTCCCGATTTGACTTGGCACGAGATGATTTTGATCCGAATAAGTTAACTGATTTGCCCCGATGTAGGATTTCACGAAGCTGAGTTGTTGCAATTCCCATTGATGTTATGAACAGATTTGGTCCGAGTTGGCCATTGACATGAGATGTATCTATGAATTCAGTGATGACCATACCCGAGATTAATGCTATGAATCGACATGATTTAAGTAACCCGATCAAGATTTGACTGTAATATTTGGCCCCGATGATGATTTCTCCCGAAGATGAATGCTGATACCCGATTAACTTGATTATGATTCAAAGAATTTTAATCAGTTAATGAACAAAATTCAATGAGGTTCTTAATTTGACTCTTGTGACTGAGCCCGAGATGTATTCCACTGAAGTAATCGAACCCGATGCTCATTGCATTCTATGATCTGGAATTCATCCGAGGTGAAAACTGACGAGATGGTGATGAGTTACATTCAAAGTTCTTCATTTCAAGCCAGACCAAAGTTGCTGCTTCGTACTGCTGGAGTTGGCTGGTGGATCTAGTGCACTGGCAAGATTACAACACTTGAGTAAATTGATCAGAGCTCGGTCCGACTGTGGCAGTTCGTCCCATGACAATTTCCTTCGATGGTGAGACCCGATTAACTTGATGGTGGTGAGACCCGATTAACATGATGGTGGTTTCACAAATTTTATCTTCCTGTAACTCCCGATGACAAAGACTAGAGGTGGGATGGAATCCATATCGCGGCAAGGGAAATCAGCGGTAAGGTTCTCCCTCTACTGTCAGCATCGTACACCATTCCAATTATCTCTGCAGTAGCAAATCAATTCAGTGAATAGCCAAGACAGAAAAATCCCATACGTCCCCAACCGAAAAATACCCAAATCGACTAGAAATTTTGTTACTCAAAATTTTCAAAATCGCTTAATTGGGTCTGTAAAGCAAGATATGATGAGAGCAAATCTCCCATCAAAACAAAAATCGAGTAAAGCTTATGATAGAAGATCCAATTTTTGCTCAAAAACAAACCCTAGTTTTCCATAAAACGCCCTTTGAAAATTTGTACTCAAAATTTTCAGATCGAAGTGTTTACAAACAAAATAAGAGATAAATGAGAAGAAGATTCGTCATGTTTCGGATTTGTTCTTTGCCAAAGCGTCTCTGTTTCCAATTTTGTCGAGGTTTTCGTTGTATGTATCTCCGGTTCTCCAACATAGAACTTATGATATTTTCTCCCCGGAACGTTTCTGTTGCTTGTTGTCTGAAGATAGCTTTGTTTGGACAAGGTTCCATATTTACCCTTCACACTTCAGTCTCCACAGTTGATAGATCGGCACTCACTTCACTGAAACTTCCTCAAAACTAAAAGCTACGGAAGACTCTCGGTCCCCTTAGTCGGCGCCAGAATGTAGATGTACAAAATCCTACAACCACACCCAATGAGATCCAACACCTAAGATGGAGATCTACTCAACAAAGAAGAGATGAAGTGCATCAAAGTAAACATGAACACAAGGATTTTTACGTGGTTCGGCCATTAATGAAGCCTACATCCACGGGGTTTTACTATGATCGGAGTGTTACATGAAGCTTCATTTATGGAGGAAGTGTTACAAACTCTAGAGCTCTCGGCCCTTGTAGGAGGAAGAAGATCGATCCCTGCAAACATCTCTCACTTTCCCTTATAAAGGGTAGGGATGTATATCAAGTTACAATAGTGCCCTTAGGGCTGACTAGTTAGGATAAGATCTAGAAAAGTGGAACTATTTCCTATACAATGTTGTATCTAACCAACGATACTCCTTCTCTAATCTTTGGACACGTGTTCTTTGTATATTTTGCTCCTACAACGTTTTTCTTGATTGTATTTTTGGGAATGCCACTACTATCTACGATAATTTAGTGTCAAAAATAAATAAATTTGGGGAATATGAACAAACACTATGTGCAAATTGATTATATACTTTCCATTAAACAAAAATTACAATGGCCTTCAATAATTTTTTTTTTACAAATAACATTTTACATATCCATGTTCTTAACTAAATTTCTGTACATTTTAGATCTAAACTGATTTCTCTCAACAATCCAATCAAATTATTTTTCCAAGTTGGTCTCGATCCGAATCTGTTCCTTGAGTTGAAGCTGACTTTGGATCTTGCAATTAGACTCCGAGATATTCTTTCATCTCTTGAAGGAATACTCATCTTGTTTACCTGGTAAAATAAAATTACAATGGTCATGTATATAAATCAAAAATTATTTCGATATATCTAAAGCAACAGAGAAGGAATACCAATTTGAAAGTCGGTCAGGTATTCAATTTCTTAGGCCAGAGAGTATTCTTATCTTTTATTCCCTTTTCTTTCTTGATTATAAATAAACCAACAACATAAAAAAAATATCCAAAAATGAAAATAATCACAAGCAACCGAGAGACTATATCTAAAAAAGAAAAGAAAAACATCATCAAAAATTTAAAGTTTGTGTGATTATATGGTAACTTACCTTGTTAGATATATAGTTTTATCCATGGAAATTTTTTCTTGTCGCACTAGTGATATCGCCGCACAATATACATAAAATCAAAAAAAAAAGTAAATAGAAAAACGGAAAGGAATTAACTCTGCATATGTGAATCTGTATTCTAGAAGAAGATTTGATGGTGGTGGCTACAGAATGTTTAGAAGAAGGGAAAAGAGAAGATAAAGATAGATAGTTAATATTTTAGGGTTGCTCTACATATGGGAGTGGGTGGTTATCTATTGACCTAGTCGTTTGGTAACTTTTCGATTTGCACGTGGCCACTAATTTATTGACCAAAAATCCTTTTTCTTTTGGAAGGAAATCTATTACCAACCAAAATCGAGATTTATATGGAAAAGAAGTTAACGTGTAACATTTATCATGAATTTAATTTTTTTGAAGCAATAATTTTGAATTTAATATTTTTTGAGATGAGAAGCCTCTTTTACACATTTAAAAAAAATCATTTATTTATTTTAAAAGCTTATTTAATTTAAATTTTATTTTCGGCGGCAATATAGGTGTTACAAATTCATACGTTCCTACTATCTTGGGACTTAACTGACATAATATATTTACAACGTACAATACGTCGTAAATAAATATTTTTTTCTGACGCTTGTTGTAATGTTGCAAATAGAATGTCACAAATGCGTCTGTTTGTTGTAGTGTGAGCTGCAGTAGTGAATGAAAAACCTCAAATCCAAATCGTGATTGATGACATTTGAAATCCCTTCTATAGTGTAACCAAAGAGTATGAGGTCTTCAGGAATATAAGGCCACTTTTGTTTCACCACACTTATCATCTCCTTGATAGTAGTTGATCCTGAAACAGGATGCGAGACGGTCTAATTGCAAAATTTGAACTCTGCAACAACCATCTTTGGACTGTAACAACCATAACATATTGTGGTGTTTGGAAATTTGGATTAACAATCATAGTTGATCCAATAAATCTGTGTAAACAGTCATAGTTGATCCAATAAATATATGTAAACAATCATAGTTTTTTGAGTCAACAACCATAACATATAGTAGTGTTCAGAAATTTGGATCAACAATCATAGTTGATCCAATAAATTTGGATCAACAATCATAGTTGATCCAATAAATCTGTGCAAGCAAGCATAGTTTTTTGAGTCAACAATCACAGTTGATCCAATATATCTGTGTAAAATATCACAGTTGATCCAATAAGAGGTAGTTAAAGCATGAATTTCAATGCAAACCAAAAATAAAGCAGTCTAAATTACCCAAAGCTACATATAGTATTACGCCGCACCTCACTCGGGGGCTACGCCCCCTCGTGAAAGTTAAATTCAATATAAAATGTGAAAAACCTAAAATAAAAGCTACATTTATCAACAAAATGAATGAATAATGATTACCTGCAATCTACTAAAGAAATAAAAACATTTTGTGTTCAGAATTTTGGATCAACAACAACAGTTGACACAAATAAACTAAAAATCATCCCAATTTTTGTATCAACAATCAAGGTTGATCCAAAATAATATATACATTTCATCAAAAACATAATCAGTAGTGTCTAAATTTCATCACAAACAAGATTCTTCAACATTTAAGCATAAACATAAAACCAAAGTTGTTGAGCAGATCTGAGAAAAATAAAATAAATAACAAATCAAAATTAAAACGTACATGTTTAAGAGATGAATAAGGATCTCGAGATCAAACTATATCAATATCAATCAATCAATCTAACAGAATAATCACAAAATCAATCTTCCCACATAAATCACGATCTCTGCAACATCAACATCAACAAAAAACAAAACACTAAAATCAAAAGTAAGGACATATAAATATATGAAACGAATACGGAATCATTAAAAACAACTTTATGAATCTTCAAATAAACATCAACATTACCAATTTCTTTCAGGAAAACAGATCTAGTGGTTTTTGTTGATTAAAAATAATTGAAAAAAGGACTTAAAAACTTTGATTCTGTTGATTAAGATGAAGAATAAGAAAGAAGATAAGCAGAATTTCAATATCTGTTTGCATATCTCGTCGATTCACAGAAAAAAAAATTTAATTTTTTTCACGAGATCAGCTCCTATCTGCAGCTAAAACTCTTTCTTTCTCTCTCTATCTCTTTCAGTTTTTATTCCCGTTTATAACTGAAATTTGATTTTGTAATTGAATATATACTGGGGGTATATTTGGAAGTCCCTAATTTGTTCTTGGGCCCCTGATGGGCTTTTACAAGGAGAGGGATATATTTATTGTGTGATAAAGATATTTGTAAAACCCATCAAAAGTAGGGACATATATTCAATTACCACAATTTACGACGATTATCTTGATAGAGAGCATTGACTTGTTCACTACCATCGTCATAAAAGGCTTGGTCTGGAGACTCAACAACATGCTTAGCATTACAACTATGTTCTATCGATTCAAGCCTTCTTGTCAAAGAAGTTATTTTAGCGTCAGAGTCAAATTGAATATCAACTATGTGCGCTCCTTTGTTATTAGCAATTGACCTTACCGGTTCCTTAGCATCCCACTCTTGGGTTTTTCAGCTACCTCTTACAAGAATGTATACCCCTCATCGGCACTTTTTTTCCTGAAACTTACCACCAAAAAGTGATTATACCATGGTCATAGTTTTATGATCTAATCATTCGTAAATAATCAACATAAGCCTAGGAGTATCAAATCCATGGTGTGGACACTATATCAAAAGATCATAGAATCTTTCTAAATAGTCATAAAGATATTCTCCCTGTTGTTGTACAAAACTATTTAATTTTTGACGAATGGCAGAAGTCTTATGCCTTGGGAAAAATTTGTTCAAAAACAGTTTTGTCATGTATTCCCAAGTCCTAACTGACGAAGGAGCCAATGCATCTAACCAAGATTTTGCCTTATCCTTTAATGAGAAAGGGAACAACCTAAGTTTAAGGTATTCATCAGACAAATTCTTAATTTTAACCGTACCACACAATTCTTCAAAGTCTCTGATGTGATAGTAAGGATTTTCATTCTCCTTACCATAAAAATGGGAAAGAGCCTGAATGGTATTGGTCATAATCTCATAAGTTGCTATAGTATCAGGCAAAAAAATACCCGAAGGTTGAGAGACTTTAGTTGGATACATATAGTCTCTCAAACTCTTAATTGTTCTATCCCAACCAACCGGAAAATCTCGCATACACTAACCACAAGTAAAAAGTTGATTCGTACTTACCTTGTAAAAGCTTTGCAAGTAAATTAAGCACTTACTCTATTTTTGCTCGTTACCAGTTCTTAAACCTTAGTCCAAACTAACTAAGAAATGTACCTATAAGAGTCAAACAAAATCAGCAAAAAGGACTAACAAAAATCTAAAAGAAAAAACTAAAAACAAAGCAATAACTACAAAAAATTAAATCCTAAACTACTGACTAGAAAGTCTACTAGTTTAAACTTTCTAGTGGAATTGAAGGACGGATCCACTAAATAGTGGTTAAGTATATATAGATTTGTGGTAGGCATTCTCTTGCACGACATGACCAACTGTTGAGCGGGTCTTTCTAATCATCTGTGTTGCTGTTTAACAGAAATATCTACACCACTATTTAGTGGTTCGTCTCGCTGTTTAGTAGACTTATTGATACCACTGTTTAGTGGATCCGTCTAGCTATTTAGCAGACATCTCTCCATATCCAGCTGTGTAGCGGATATAATTTTTTATTGTTTTGCTCGGGACTAGCAAAATATAAGTGTGGGGGAGTTTGATAAGCACTTAAGTGCAACATTTTTATACCCACATTTATACTAGCTAGGTCCCGATATTTAACAAATAATTATATTTTTGAGATTTTACAGGAATTACAAGTGAAATCCATTCACCCGAAAAATAAATAGGTAAATATATTGGGAAAATTATGCTAAAGCTCCACCCATGGATAACCCATAATATGAGGACCTTAATTAAAATAAGTTTAAATCTAGGCCCGGAGTTATTAAAAGACCTTGATATCTTTTTATATATTGTCAAGCCCCAAATTAAATAAAAATTTTAGGCCCAAGATTATTAAAATATTATGTGATGATGTTCCAGCCACCGCCAACCACCTCCGACCACCGGCAACCACCTCCGACCACCACCAACCACCACCGCCGCCAACAACCACCTCCGACCACCACCGCCACCAACCACCACCGTCGACCGACCACCGCTCACCACCACCTCCGACCACATTGATAATGCAAGTGTAACTGAAAGTTACACATGTATAAAAATTACACATTCATGTTGTGTATTCAATAGTGTGTAACTAAAAGTTACACATCCATATGACATGTGTAATAAGAAGTTACACATACATATGACATGTGTATCCACAAGTTACACATGCATATGGCATGTGTAGTCAACAGTTACACAACAGAAAAAAAAATATACAAAAAATACATCTATCACATTAATATTCATTCACAATAATATCTTTGTTTATCAGTTATTTACTGAACACAATAAATGAGTTAAACCACTATAAATAAGCCACTGAAACCTATACTAGAAGTTTTGCCTTTCTTTCTTTTCTTCCTCACTCCAAAATGCTTGCATATCTGCAACGAAATAAACATCCATGGATTAGGTTGGATGCATAAAAAGCAAAAAATAATAATATTATATAACAATTGTAAGGAAAAATTATAGAACAAATATCACAGAAAAGACACATGATAACCCATCTTAGCATATGTAACTGGGAGTTACACATGCATCTGTCATGTGTAATTGACAGTTACACATGCATATGACTTGGATACCTAGCATGTGATATCTGAATTAGGTTGGATGACTTGCTCCTAAATTTTCTCCGGCGATTTTAGGTATTTTGCTATTTTCAGAATCCTTCGGGATTCCATCGTGATATTTGAATTATCGTCGGTACCTCCTTAATTCTTCGAATTCTGGAGGTATTCAAGATGGTTGAAACACCAGACATGGGTTCTACGTCCTTTGTAGACATGGTTAAGGGTAACAAAACCAAAAACGCTGTTGAAAAGAAACATCATATTTCCACTTCTGTTGATGTAAGTTCCCTTCCTAATCCTACCACAAAGGATGGAAAACTTGCTGTTAAAATACCGCGTGATTTATTCATTGAGGGATGCGAGATCTGGCGATTTAGCCTAATTGGTCGAATTGTTTTTAAGGGATCTGTTTTTAATGATATTAAAAACTCCATTGAACAACAATGGAAGCTAGGTCAGGGTCGGGTTCAATTTGTTTCATTGAATTGAGGCTTTTTCATTATCAAACTTCTTTCTCAAGAAGATAAAGAGAGGGTTTTCACTGAGGAGGGATGGATGGTCCAACAACAGCGTTTTAGATTCACTAAATGGTACCCTAGATTTGATGCTAACAAATTGCCATCTTCAAGAGCAACAGTTTGGGTGCGTTTTCCAGGCTTGCCGATGGAGCTATGGGTGGAGAAGACATTACTTACACTGGTAAAATCTCTTGGAAACCCAATAGTGGTGGATGAAAGAACATTGAATCATGAATACGGTCATTTTGCGTCTGTGCTTGTGGATATTGATTTCGCTAAGCATGACACTGATGGAATTCAGGTTGATGTGGATGGGAGAAGTTTTTGGCAATCAATAGATATTCCAAAACTTCCTAAATTTTGTTCAAAATGCAAGATTATTGGTCACTTGGAGGCGGACTGTAGAAAAAAGAACGAGGTTATCCATCAGGTCAATCGTCATCAAAACCAAAATGGGAAGCAGGTATGTGTTGATTCTGGTAAGTTGGTTAATGTGAATTTTCCAGATAATATCGGTAAACAGGATGAGGTTTTGGCTGAAGGACATAAGGAATGGCGTGAGGTTAACCACAAGAAGAATGGTGTGAAAGGTGGTGCGGTTTTTCAGCATCAAACTGCTGAAAACAATACTTCTCATACATCACGGGCTGGTGCGTTATTCTCAGAAAGATTTTTACACCAGAATACAGTTGGTGCTCTTGACAAGGAATTAGATATTACTAATGACATTAATAATGAGTCGCTAGTAACTGAAGTTGAAACGGAAAGACAGGAGAGGGCCAAGGCTACTACTCTTCCTATTAAACAATATTCTCCTAATAAGCCTATGGCTGATAAGCCTATGGCTGGAGCGGCTTTAACAAACAAATTTCAAGTGCTCCAAGAGGAAGAAGTTTTAACCGGGACTGATAAAGATGAATAAAAAGACGCAATTTCGTAGGAAGAGAGTTCAGCAGCTAAAGCGGCATCGGGCGTTAAAGGAATGAAATGGGGTGATCTGCCAATGGAAAAGGAACACTCGGCAAGTCAAACGATGCCTTAGTTATCGAAAGAAGAGAAGGAAATATTTGGTACCATTACAAAATTCGACATCCAACTAAATTTTTTGAACGATTCATCTCTTCGGATGGAGTATGTTACACAAAATTCTGTCACCCAAATTATACCACCTGAGCACATTCCTAGTCGTGATAAGTCACAAAACAAGAGGTTAAAACTGCTAGTAAGAAGGGAAAACATGGCAGATCACCAGTTGTTAGCAGGAAAATATTGGATGAACGATATGCTGTAATACAACAGAGAAGAATTAGGGAGGTTCGTGAGGATCTCAAGGAAAATGATGGGCATTCGCACTCTTTCATGGAGTATCCTATGCAGATAAGTACTTTTTCTAAAGAAGAGAACGAAATTTTGGGTAAAATTAAAACGATGGATATTCAACACAAATTTATGAAGGACTCCCTTTACCGTGTAGAGTTTATCAGGGAAAGCAAGGACCATTGGGGAATAAAGAATGGGGGGGGGGAGCACTTGATTGTTTTTTCTTTTTCTTTTGTGTCCTGTTGTTTTTTATTGCTTGGATTGAAGTGTCCTAACCCCGTACTTCCGCTTTTTTATTGTATTTTGCTTTTTGTTTTTGTCTCTTCGCTGTCTGTTTGGAGGTAAGGCCTAGCCCCCTCTTTCTCTTTTTTTGGTTTCAATAAATTTTTGTTTTTGCAACAAAAAAAAAAGGATACCTAGCATGTGGAATTTTTTGGTTGCAAGTTTTTTCATATTAGCATGTGTAACTAGGAGTTACACATGCATCTATTTAGTGTAAAGAGGAGTTACACATGATTCGCAAAAAGAACACCTGATTCAGCAACATCAGGTGTTCCTGCAGCTTTCCTTGTAGGCTAACCAATAGGAAGGCAAGTAGTCGAAAACACTGCAATCTTATATTGATCTCCGTACCTTCAAGTATGATAACCAAAGTTACGATCAACAACAAAAAAAACCTAGCAATAGTATCAAATTTCATTAAAAAAATAGACAAATAGATTTATAAATTCCCATTTTAACAATGACACTGACCTGAAGTATATTGGCTTTCCAAAATTACTCAAAACAAGATAGTGCTTCTTCAGTTTCCTCCAAGACATTAAGCCATCATCCCGCACTTCGAAAATAAACCGATATGCCCCAATAAATTCTTTTAATCACTGTACAATAAAAGAATGTCATACTTCCACATATAAACAATGCTTACTGATTATTAGTAGGTATACGTGCATATGGATTGTGTAACCGACAGTTGGAAACACAAAGGACTTGTGTAACCTGTATTTACACATGCATATGCTTGTGTAACCTGCAGTTACACATCCATATGGCTTGTGTAACCTGCAGTTAGAAACACAAAGAACTTGTGTAACCTATAGTTACACATGTGTATGCTTGTGTAACTTGCAGTTATAAACACAAAAGGACTTGTGTAATCTGTAGTTACACATCCATATGCTAGTGTAACCTGCAGTTACACATCCATATGGCTTGTTTACCCAGAGCATATATGTTATCTCCATTAATACTAGAAACATGGACATAACATTAAGATACTGGCGATTCTTAAATAGTAAAGTCTACTTAATAAATAACATCAAATGACACTTAATTAGTAGTTATTAAGCATGTGTAACTAGTAGTTACAAATCAATTTCTTTTGTGTAACTAGAAGTTACACATTAATTAGCATATAGTGACATGAATAGTTACAGATGATAATAAACTCAAAGTTCTTGGAGTTCAGTTTTTACCTTCAATATTTGTACTGCAGTAACTGGAACCTAACACCTTAAAACGTCTAGTGCCAACAATCTCCAAATGTAAAGCAGAGTATGGACTTGTCACCCCGAACAGAAGGTATAACTTGTTCCAAAATAGCTACTGCCTTTTTAATGTCCTCTAAGTAATCTGCAATAAGTATGATATAAGCTATTATGAATGAGTTATAGATAAATCCCATGTTATATAACACCCATCCGATAAAGCAGATTCAAATCGTTATGTTACAACCTGCCACACGCATCTAATACATGTTCCTCCACTAGTTACTCTTCCTCCAGCTACAATACCACCACCAGATCCATAATCCTCTTCTAAAACCTACACCTGCACCACCAGCACCTCCTCCAAATAAAAGTGGGAAAAGTTACCTATACATTAGTCAAACAAATTACAGTTTTATAAGTTTCATTAGTATTGCATTAGAAAACAAGTTAAGCATACAAATACCATGGCTAGTAGCCAACAAAAACCATTTTCAGTAAAGGTTTCTGCCAACATATGAAACTTCTAATGAAATTGAAGGCAAAGATGATACATAGTTCAATGTGATGATACCAAATTCCTTATGTAGTTACTATTTAAAAAACTTAAAACAAATTCCATGAAATCTATCATGAACGGATGAAGTCGAATTTAAATAATGGATGAAACTCAAACCAAACGATGGGTAATAAAAATGATGAAATGTAGAGATTCAGAGCAGAATATCATCCAAGGAAGAGTAGTCAGCAGATACACATACTTAAATACATGTGTAATCAATAATTACACATCCAAAATACAAGTGTAACCGGAAATTACACATCATGATGCAAGTGTAACTTGAAATTACACATCCAAAATGCAAGTCATTAGCAAGACACAACAATTACTTTAGCTTCACCTCAACTGCAATTGCAGATCAACTCTGTCATTTATTAAATCAAGCCTAAACATTCATCTAAAGTTCACAAATCCCTGTAAATGCAGCTGTAAACAACCAAAAATTACACATCATGATGCAAGTGTAACAAGAAATTACACATCCAAAATGCAAGCCATTAGCAAGACACAACAATTATTTTAGCTTTACCTCAACTGCAGTTGCAGATCAACTCTTCCATTTATTAAATCAAGCCTAAACGTTCATCTAAAGTTCACAATCCCTGTAAATGAAGTTATAAACAACCAGCACCAGCCTTCTGCAATTAGCTACAAGATAACCTCAGCACCACCACAACCACCAACTCCATTTCTGAACCTTCTGCACACAGCCACACCAACAAAACCTGTAGAAACGCATTTCTTCCTCTCTTCTACAGTTTTGAGAAAAAAATAACGAAATCAAGATCAAAATTCAAAAATGCAGAGAGTAGAATCCATATTTGTTATCGCTACAAACACATCTTCTTCTTCTAATAACAAATTTATTATCGTTTTTCCAGATCTAAAAGAGCAAATGAAAAATAAATCAAATCGATTGAAAACAATTCAATCAAATACATGAGATGTATTTGAATCAGCTGAGAAACCCAGATTAAATGACTTAGATCAAATCGATCGGTTGATTAAGCTGTTAATCGTAATCAATAAATCAATTGAAACAAAAAACATGTTGGAGATCTGAGATATAATCTATGGAGAAGAAGGAAAATCCTAGAAAAGATCGAATTAAAATGATTGCAGTAGAATAAATTTACTTGTTCATGTTTCCAGTGATGAACTCTTCTTGATATTTCACTGTTGTTTTCTCGATCTTCTTTAACACAAACAAAAAACTCATCCAAATCATATCTCCTCGATCATGAAACAAGTCTGATGATTTTCGGTGATGAAGTCATCTCGATCTTTCACTATTGATGAATGAATCTGCACAAAGAAATTTTGCCGGATCCGGGAGAGAATGAATGGAGAAGAGAGAGAAACAGAATTGAGAAATGAAAAATATCTCCCGTATTCCTCTTGTATATATACTAAAGGGTAATGTTTCCATTATTAAAATTCGTAATAATTAATTATGGGTCAGATCTGAAGAAAATTTAATATTTTCGGCCTAGTAGTAGCATTTTCTGAAAGTATGGAGTTAACAATGAAGGATCCATTTAGTGGGACTTCTATATGCTGAACCCATATAGTAGTTCTAGTATTTTTCACTAAATACTAGTCAAATACCAAATGCGAAGAAAACAACCAGAACTGTTTCTCTCAACGGCACTAAGAAGAGACGACTCAATTTGTCAAGCTAAGACAGCATGTGTCCGTGCCATCTGCTTGTTTACGTTGTGGTCAGAGGGTTCTATTGAGAAATATAAGGAAATGTCTCTGTGCAAATTAAGCATGTGAAGGCATCAGAGAGTAAAAAAAAGGGGAGGACGTGTTATCTCCTCCACCACATCTTATCTGTGTTATGTTTCCTCCATCTCGTTTCTTATCAAAACCAAAAGAAAGTCGGTGCTATTGTCTTCCATTACATATGCGAGATCAAGATCAAGACACAACAGAAATAGGATCTGATGTATTTCGATGTGTTTGTAGCGACTGGGTTTGGGGTTTTTCATCTGAGGGTTAAATACTCAGATCTGGAAAAACCCAACAATTAATACTCAGATCCTATTCGAATTAGTATCTCAATTGAGGGTTAAATGATGTATTTCAATGGGTATTATCAATAACATATCAGTGAGGTTTTTCATGAGGTTTGAATGGATGATTGCTTCGATATTGGGCTCGATCTGTGGTGTTGAGATTCAAACCAATTATTTCGATTTCTTCTCAATAGCAGCGACTGTAATGGGTTCTGGTGGTCGAGTGTGGAAGATTGAGAAGAGTGTTGTAGTGTATGGATCTGTTATGTGGGTACTCAATTGAGACAAGAAATTGCAGCAACCAAGTTGCGTCCATTTGTCAGCTGGATTTGGCAACAGTGGTCAGTCTTGGTCTCTGCAACAACAACAACACAATAACAACACTGGGTTTGGGGTTTTTAGTATGGATTGATTGTTGGGTTCCTATGTAGTCCGGGTAGGAAATGAAATTGATTTCATGATGGAAGAATACACAAAAACTAGGAGGTGAATAGAGATGGCAAAGACTGATGTTCGAATTCAGTTAGAAGTGGGTTTTGTTGTGGCCTGAGATTGAGTACTACTGCAACCTTGAGGCATGAATGAAAAAAGAGCTCTGGAGAGAGTTAAGATGTGGAATTGAAGATTAAAATGAATACAGGTAGTGGTGATTACTCTTCATTATCTACTGGGAGTTTTATTCTCGAAATGAGTTGAAGACAAGATGGTTTCAATGGGTTTTGAGCTGGTGGTAGTGGTAACAACGACAACAATGAGATTTAGGGATTCTTATGTGGTCTAAAATGGTGTTGGTTGAATGGAGTTGTATGGGTAATAGGCTGGAGTCCGTGCAAAGAATAATTTCTTTGGACATTAACAAATCACATGAAACATGAATTTGTATCCAAAAATCTCAATTGAATTAACCACAAGGAAAATGATCAATTCAATTGGTCATGCTCAACATAAGAGAACTTATGGAGCAACACAATACATGCACAAAGATGTGGATCAGGGAAAGACCAATAATGCGGAATGATAGGTATCTAAAACACCTTAATATTTATCTATTATTTATGCTTTCTTTGCTAAGTTTTCTTGTAAATTATGTATCTTATGTTTGCTTTTAAGTGTTTAGGTATTTTGGAGTCATTTGGAACAAAAGAAGATGAAACATGGCAAAAGTGTTGGAGGCGGATTATTTCTCATTATTTTCTTTTATTTCTTCATCTTTATCTGATAATCATGTCAGCTTTAGTGATGCAAATTCATTGTTTGAAAAGCATGACAACTTTAGTGATGAAGAGACATTGAAGAGGAGAAGTGGATATGAGAAGTAAGAGACGACTATTGTTGGTGGAAGAATTCGAGAAGACCAAAAGCGTCATTCACAGGCGAGCGATGTTTGGAACCAGCTAAGGTTGCGCAGCAAAGTAGCGAAAGAATGAGATCATCCCAACATCGTATGAAGAAGTTGCGAGCATTTAAAGCATATCAGAGTTGTGGAATTTGTTAACTGAACTGAACTGTCAGTCTCGCAGAACTGACAGTTGAAAAGATTGCTTACATGGCCCTTATCAAATTGCTGGGCGGATATGGTAATTTTGTTCATTACATGCCCCTAAACTAGATCGAATTTTATTCTTCATCATTAGCATCTATATATCAGAACAGAGAGCTAGCCATGGCAGCTGGTTGGAAGAGAGGAGATTATGAAGTTATTTCTCGATGAAAAGAGAGAAGATTAAATGGGTTATGAAGGAAGAAATTCAGAGAGAGATTTAAGCAGACGAAGGTGATGATGCTGTTGAATTCAGAGAAGACCAAGAAATAAATATTCAGAGTAAACAACGAGAAATTGAAGATGGAAATTCATGGGAATGAGCAGGAATTGAAGCTGAGATTGAATTCAAAGTCGAGAAGATTCAACTGAAGTGAATTGTAGCCAGGAAAGGACGGGGAATAACTGGATTTGAGGTTTTGGAAAATCAGTGATTAATGGTAGAAATTAGGGTTTGAATTAATGGGTTTTTGTTGAATCCTAGGAAGTGATGTTGCAGCTGTATATTTGCGTTGAGAGGATTGAAGTCAAAATTCAGCTGAGATGAATTTAGGGTTCTTGAGAAGATGAGCTGTGTGGGTGTTTGATGTTAGCGGTAAGAGGAACTAATGATGCAGTGATGGAATTGAATCTTGAAAATTCAAATCAGAAGTGTTGGTGGTGTTTGAATTCATGAGATTACAGCTGAGCTTAGCTAGTAAGCTGTATTGCAAAGAATGGTCAGTGATTGGTATTATATGTAAAGCTACAGGGAAGAAGATTTGGAGACTGCGGGTGATGGCAGTACTGTGGTAGTTGAAGTTGAGTTTACAAAGTCAGTGAAGCAGAAATTGTGGCTATGGTTTATGTGATGTTGATGTCAAGAACAAGAAGGTGATGGTGGATTTGAGATGCTGCACTCAATTTAAGAAAGAGTTTGATAATTTTTGTAGGCTTGAGAGTGTGTTGCAGTTGCAGATGAGATTTAAGCAAAGTAGATCGACTTCGAAGCAATCAAGAATGAAATTTGGCTATGGTTTGAGCCTGAGTAAGCTGGGAATTTAGGTTCATTGTTCAGTTGAAGATTGCAAGGCTTAAGGAAGAATGGGTTGGTTCAGTTGGCTTAAATAGATGTAAAACAACCTTGTTGCAGGTATGTGTTGGTCCTGTTGGATGTCCGAATTGCAAGTAGATGTATGTTAGGATGGCATTACAAGGAAGTGGTGAAGAAGTGTGCAGCTGCGAATGCAAGGGTTCGCTTATGGAGCTGAGTAAAGTCAGCTGGGAGATGTTGCTTCCATGGATGTTTGTGAGCTCAATGCAGGGGTGATGCTGAGCAAGGAAGTTGCAGATGAATTGAGCTTAGATGCATGCTAGGAACTTCGCAGGAGAGAACTGTTGCAGCTGGAGGAATTGGTTGTTTGGTTACGATGGCTTTGGTTGTCTTGAATGGCTTGAGCTCATATTGCAGGTGGGAATGAAGTGGATCGGTGGCACTATGCTACAGTTAATTTCGAGGCTAGACTAAGAGAGTTATGTCTGAGATGCAGATAAGAAGGTGTTGCTGGTGATGAACAATGGAGATGGAGGAAAATGCTGGAATTGGCCAGTAGAACAAAGAGGCAACGAAACTGTGGCTCCAATTGAAGATAAGGTAGGGAAATGGATGCTGCTGTGTTGTGGATTCAGTGAGCTGAAATTGAGGAATTGGTGATGAACAATATGGGTTTGTGTATGGATTGAAATCCATTATAGAGAATGAAGGAGTCAGTTGCTGTGTGGAATGAGCTGCAGATGAAATTGTAGGTGATTGAGCAAGAATAGAAAAATGAGTTGAAGATGCATTTCAGGGAAGATGGCTTGTGAAGCATAGATGAATTGAGGTTTGTTGGCAATGAAGACAAGCAGTAAGTAATGAACAAAGCTGGAGTCTGGTTGGATTCTGAATTTGAATGCAATAAGAAGTGGCAGGCAGGCTGGAATTGAGCTAAGTAAGGAAACAGAATTGAGCTCCATGTGGTTTTGGTTTGAGATTGTAGTTGCACACATAAGAGAACAGCGCACCATTGGGGTCTTTGCGGATGGTTGGGTGCGTACAAGGCAGTGGTTTGTATGCACGTCAGTTGGTGCGAAAGGTGAGAAGCTTCAGCTTTGAGGTTCACAGGGAATGTTTGTGTTGTTGTAGAGGCTAGTTATGGGGATTGTGGAGGTGTTGAGTCTTTGCATTACAGGGAGTAGGCCGTTGTGTTACTAAATACTAAAGGCTGAGTTCTGGTGAATAATAGAAGAAACAGGAAGGGAGTAAAGGCATGTGCAGTGACTGGTGCCGGTGGTGTTAGCTCTAGTGCAGGGAATGATATTGCAGGAGAGTTGAGTGGCTGTGGCGTTAGATATTCAAGGCTGGGTTTGGTTGTCAGTTCCACAAAAATGACAAGCATATCAAGTGAATGGACTTGGACTGGATCTACCAAGGATTGTAAGCTATTTTACCTGAAGGTTTAGAAATCGTGAAGGAGAGTTCTAGTCTTAACAGGGAGGTGTATAAAAAGAACTTAAAGCAAGGAAACAAGGGACATCTTATCTTATACTTTTGTTTTAGGGTTTAGAAACAGGAAGTCTTTTCTCTTTATTCTTGTTATAAATCCCATGAACATGAGCTATATTATTTTTTTCGGTTATGGATTAGTTGGATTTCACATAACATGATTTTTTGATTCAATATATTAGTTTTGTCTCATATTTATCATTCACGATTCTCTGAAAATATAGTTGTATGATTGATGTATTACAACATGATTGATTGTTTGTTTTGTCAAGTTGCAAATTGGTAGAACTTGTAATCACATCTATTGCTAGTTTAGGGTTTATTATACATAAAAGTGATACTCCTTGAATACAAGTAGCATAATTGTGAATATTGCTTGTAGTGATACATCCTAGTAATCACAAGTGAATTGTGAATTTTATTAAATTGTTTGCGCAATGTATTTCAATTGCATTGATTGGCCTGATTTCACATAACTTAATGCATCTAGGGAATTAAACTTGATTAGTGCTTTTACACGTTAGGTTGTTCTCTTAGATAGAATTCATACTCGCATCTTTTAATGTGTTTGTTGATGACAAGAGGAAATTAGCGGGATATTCTTGCGATGAAGGTATTCTAGGGCTTTTGATAAAAGTTGAGATTAAAATATCAATTCTAGTTATTGTGTCGAAAACATGTTAGTGAATGAAGACGAAATCCTTGACCAATGCTTTCACATATTTCTGATTTGCTTGCTTTATTTCTTTATTTGCATTTATTTTAGTCTGCTTTATTAAAAATCAGAAAACCCCCCTTGTTACTTATAGGAAACCAAAACATACTGACAACCTTAGTCCTCTCTGTGGGAACGATCCTTTATTGCCCTTGCTTCATTATATATTTTGAGTAGTAAGAAAGTGTAATTATTTTTGACGCCTACGACAGCGATCACGGAATCAAAGATTCATTTTATTTTCCATCACTATTTGCACAATGACATATAATAGACTTAATCTTCGTAAACAAAAGTGAAAAAGCGAGGGTCTAACAACCACACCCAATATTTCGATTAGCAATCTGTATGGACAATTCCGAGTTGTTTTCTAGAGAATCAACTAGACAATTAGACTCAATCAATATAAAATATCTCAAGGAGTTATTATCTCAATCTCTCAATTTGATTTACTCAAGAAAATACAATTCGCGAGTCTTAATCAAAGAGAGATAATTTGGATGGTACCAAAGACCAATATCCAAGTGTCAATCAATTTAAATCAACAACCAATAAGGTCAGATATTCTAATTGATTGAACAACGCACAACCTGTATTATTTCAATTATATAACAAAATATAATGCGGAAAAGAAATAACACAGACACTAGAATTTTGTTAACGAGGAAACATCAAATGCAGAAAAACCCCGGGACCTAGTCCAGATTAAACATACATTGTATTAAGCCGCTACAGACACTAGCCTACTCCAAATTAACTTCAGTCTGGACTGTAGTTGAACCCCAATCAATATCACACTGATCCAAGGTACATTTATGCTCCTACACCTATGATCCCAGCAGGATAATGCGCACTTGATTCCCTTAGCTGATCTCACCCATAACCAAGAGTTGCTACAACCTAAAGTCGAAGACTTTAGCAAACAAATCTGTCTCACACAAAAAAGTCTACAAGATAGATAAATTCGTCTCCCACGAATAAACCTATGAGTTTTGTTCCGTCTTTTGATAAATCAAGGTGAACAGGAACCAATCATTAAAACCAGACTTATATTCCCGAAGCACAGCTCAGGTTTATTAATCACCTCACAATAAACTTAATCGACGCAACGAAGAAGATTATTGAGGAATCACAAACGATAAGACGAAGATTTTTGTGATTACTTTTATATCTTGCCTATCAGAGATAGAAATCTCAATCCAATTATTACAATTGTACTCGTACGATAGAAACAGCAAGATCAGATCACATAACTACAAGAAAAGTAGTATTGGTCTGGCTTCACAATCCCAATGAAGTCTTTAAGTCGTTAACCTAGTTTTAGAAGAAGAAAACCAAAGGTTAAAGGAAAATCGACTCTATCTTAGCAAACTAATATCACACAGAATGTGTGGGGATTAGGTTTCCCAGTTGCTAGAGTTCTCCCTTATATAGTTTTTCAAATCAGGGTTTGCAATCAATGTTAGCTTAGTAACAAAGCATTCAATATTCACCGTTAGATGAAAACTTGATTAGATACAAGCTAATATATCTCAACCGTTAGATCGAAAACTTAGCTTGCCATACACACATGTACTTGACGATTTGGGTTTGTGTAACCGTACCCAAACATGTACAATAGTTGGTTCAATATTAGTCAACCAAATGGTTAGCCAAATGATAACTTTCATATCAACCATATTCTTCTTCACCATAACTAGTCCAAATGACTCAAATGAACTAGTTAGAGAGTTTTTCAATTGCTATGAGATATCATGTACTACACAAGACACAATTGAAGCAAAAACGATGTTATTCACTCGAATCGATTCATGAACTATAAAGCCACGGTTTTCAATAGCATTCCTTAGATAATTTAGATAAGTTCACGAACATCGTTTTTAGACAAAACCACTCAAGTTCGCGGACTGGGTTCGCGGACTCAAGTTAACCGGTTGGAGTTCACAAACTCCAGCAGAAATTCTCGGGTTCGAGAACTTCTGTCAGTTCGCGGACTGAGTTCGCAGACTGAAACCGAGCTACAACTCCAGCAGAAATTCTCGGGTTCGAGAACTACGCACGTACGTGGACTGGGTTGACTTCTCAAGTTCCGGTTTCACTTGATCAGCAAAGTTCGCAAACTTCGGTTCAAGTGCTAAGGACTTATACATATATGTGTTACCACAACAATGTTTATATCCCCAGTGGTTAAATTATCTAAACTCTCATTTCAACCATTGAAACATTCTCAGAGGACGTCATATAGTTGTTATTCACAAACTAGTTTTCGTCAGAGCGATTTCCTAAGTGATTGAAACATAACATGACTTTCATCACTAGGTATAGATGAACTTTGCTAAAGCGAAAGCTTTACCAACACATATTTCGAGAAATAGATAAGAGAAATATACTCGGCTCTAAATATCACATGTGTATATTCTTAGTTCATATAGTAATACGACTTTTTTTTCAAGATAGGAGATAGAGTAGATATACTTTCGAGTGATAGATAAGTTCAAGTCTCCACATACCTTTTAGTAGATGAAGATCCACTGGTTCCTTGAGTAGTCCTTCATCTTGTATGATGATTGCCATGGAATTCTTGAGCTCAACTACACTTTTTATCCTAGTCCGAGACCTTAGCTATAGTAGACTAGAAATCAAGACTTTATAGTTTTGATCACTAACATTGACAAACATGCTTGAGATAGCAATGCATGCGAGTTCGAACGAGCAGTGCTCTAACAATCTCCCCCTTTGTCAATTTTAGTGGCAAGACTATTAATACATATGGAATACAAAAAATATATAAATAAACTTTGTAGCTCATATTCCACATGTCTAATCTTCAACAATATTGAAATCTTAGTCACTTCCAAGTAGTCCAATAATCCCAAAGGTTGTAAGTTTAGCATCAACGTTGTTGAAAATCCGTAGCTATAACAATGAGAAAAGCATCGGTTCTCAATCATTGTTATACAGTGTCATAGTATTATTACACAGCTATAAAGTTCAATTGCATCACAACTTAAACAACAATACTATGGTGATACTTCACTCCCTCTTAGTCAATACTCCATCTCACATGGAAACCAATCCCCCTTACATAATGATCCGAAAACCATATATATTTGTAGTGTGAACAACATATTAATTCTCCCCCTTTTTGTCAATAAAATTGGCAAAGGAACAAGAACGGGATCCTAATGAAATTTCCGTAAGAGACATTTCATGACCAAAGGTAAATGTATATCATCTTGTTTAGATGCAATCATGAAGCCGAAGCTAAATGCATTCATCAAGGAGTTTATAAAGATATAAGATAACCCCTCTAATATTCCACAACCGCACTCCCCACAAAGATTTGGTAATTAAGCACAAGTTCAAAAGAACTCTCCCCCGTAAAATGTCATTCCCTAGGGAACAACAAGAGCAACCTTAATTTCAAGAGAAAGAAGGATTTCTTTAGACTCAACAAATTACATACAAGTATGAATTTGGAATCCAACTAGAAATATTCAATCATATTAACCCAAGCGAACCAAGATCAATTTGACTAAATATGCTCGACACAAGAAAACGTATGGAGAGTTAATAACTCGATTAGATTATTCACAAGAGAACTCATAATTAATCTAACCGGGATACACAATTAAACTAATCACAAAAGTAATCAATTCAATCGTTTACACTCTCATAAGAAATTCTATGGAGCAATGACTAAGTTAATCATAAAAATAACCATCCCAGTCAATCATGCTCAACATGAGAAAATCCTTATGGAGTCATAACTAAATAATCACACATGATGATTGATTTAGCCCAAAATACTCAACGTAAAGTACCTTACGGAACACAACTAATCTAATCATAAAAATAATCAACTTTGGTTGTCTAATGCTCAACATAAGCCACAATACGGAGTCTCACAGTAATACACACATGATAGATCAGGGAAGCTCAATTACTGCGGAATTCACAAGGATTCATTCTATGTTTCCATAACCATTTGCACAATGACACACCATATACATAATCCTTGAATCACAAAAGATTTAATCTATCTTACATCAATAATTGACAATATAGGCTTAACTTTTGTGTTTTGTCAAAAGTCTATTCATTCTTTTATCAATATTTGCATATCAATTCACGAACGACTTTACTTTTGACAAAATATGGGATAATTAAGTTCAAGGACGTAAACACACATATCCCATCAAAATATTGCAATATATAAAACCATAAATATTAATACTGCAACCATCATCTTCCAAATCAACTTTAAAATTTAAATGAATAGATCTAAAAGCATTGAAGATGAATACGTTGGACATATCTATGTGAAATCACAATAATTACTATTCCTAACTCTAGAATCCTTCTCAAAAATTCTCATAAGAAGTTTCCTAGGCACCAATACAAACTCGTAATGCACATATAAGATGATTTGTCCTTAGAGGGTGGAATCAATATTTTTCACCCGAATTTATACCAACAATAGATACCAAAGGCGTATGAAAATATTTTCCAACAATATTCTTGTAAAAGCTACAAATTATCTTAGAAGAGTAGTACTCCAAGAATCCAAGTGCCCAAGTTCAAGAGAATTGGAACAAGTGCAATGAAACGGAGAAAAATACTCAAAAACAAGAGACATGACAAATACCAATCTTAACTCATCCAAATTCAAGGTTTCTCATCTCCCTTCTGAAGATAATTTAAATAGGAAGAGAGTGAAAAAAGAATGAGTTCATTCCTAGTTCGGACGAAGAAGTTACGGCCAAAACAAATTGACTGAATATCGACGTCTACAGGCAAGTCCGCGAACTTACGGGTTTGCACATGAATTTTCAAGTTCGCGAACTTAAACTCCTGGATTTTGGTTTTAAAAGATGTTATGCATACTTGGTATGTGTACCATGAAGTCCAAACATTCCGAACCACTATTTTCAAACCTAAACATTTAAGAACCTTAAACACAGGTCAAGTTAGGTAGAAATGAACGATAAGCAAGGTACATGGATAATTATAACTACTCTAAGCAAATAAAAACACAAATATTGCTCAAGTTTATGGACATACCTTTTTAGAAGAATCCAATCGACTTATCAAACATAATCTGTGTGCCCCAATTCTCGTGCTTTCCTCACCGTATTCATAGCAGGGCATTCCTTGGTGAGGATGCACTTACAACACATTCAGGTTGTGTTGAGGTGAACAATATCTTGCTCACCACAAGTGACTTTTGGATTATCATCAAAGAGATCACTTTTAGAACCTTTCACATCCAAATCCATCTTTCCAAAGAACTTTTTAAGTACCAACATCATGGATGCTGCCTTTTCCATAGTCATGGAATTTTCTGGGAGATCATTCCTTTTCACACACAAAAAATCATTGACTTTCTTTGGTATCCACTTCTGCGTGTGTTTAGGAACAACCAGAACTTTCTTCCTATTACTCTCTTCTAGATTTCTCGAGAGAGAATAGGACTATTCTTTTGCAAGTTAGTCTTTTTCCAATTGGGAGCATCGGATCTTGTCTTCGTCTTTATGAAGTTATCCTTTTGATAACCATTACGATTGTGAAAAGACTTCATATGACGTTTATAGGAAAATCTAGGTTGATCACAACACTGATTCCTTTGCCTAAAGGTTAGACAGTTACAACCTGTAACGTTAAGGGGATTAGTCTTAGCATATGATCTTGGTTTCACAACTTCTTGTGATGCCCAAACAAGAACATCATGAAGTTTCTCATTCCTTATACGGAAACGACATCTCCTTTCCACGCGACCTTTATTTTCGCAATAGTGGCAAACATAAGGAATGTTCTTACCTCGATCCGTGTGTGCTAACTTTGGAGGTTGATATACTTTGCTCTTTCGAACCTTAACTGCCGGTGAAGGTATTTCACTTTTTCCATCAGTGGAAACCTTTTGTGGAGAAGCATCACTAGCCTTCACAAATTTTACCTCTTTGATAGTACTTGGAGCATCTATTCCCTTATATCCCAAACCTCATGTATCACGATGATTTTTACTTGCTCCTAGCATAATAGTTAATTTGCTTGAACTAGAATTGAAGTTTTTCAAGTCATCTTCCAACATCTTGATTTTATCAAGAGCAGCAGTTAAATCATCCTCAAGGAATTTTTCTCGAGTGAGATAAGCGTTTTCTCTGTCATCAAAACTTGTTTGCTGGGAGTTAATCCTTGCTTCAGATTCTGCAAGTTTTTCTTCCAACAAAAACTACTTTTGATGAAGATTAGCACATTCAAGTGACTTTATACGCAGGTTTTCTTCAAAATCCTTGATGATCGATTCATTAGAACGATTCGAAATATAAACACCTGCGTAACATCTTCTCAATTTCTTGTTTTCTCGGCAGAGAGGAGTCAGAAGAGGTATGACATGAGAAGTTGTCATCTTCTTATTTTCTAATGAATTCAAAACCTTAACATACTCTGCGACTTCCTTATCAACATCTCTATCAATATCTGAATCACCTTCATCAGAAAGTTCATCCAACTGTTCTTCTAGGCGTATTTCCCAGACTTCAACAGGTTCTAAATTAAGAGAATGTTTATATACTGATCTAGATGTGACAGTTATCTCAGGTGAATCCAAGCTTTGAAAATCATCTGGTGATTTATGAACTAGTACGTTATTAGAGATAGACTCGTCCATAAAGTCAGATCGCTATAAATATAGACTTGTAAGGTCTTTAACGTGTTTGCCTGCTGTGATACCAATTGAAAAAGCGGGGGTCTAACAACCACACCCAATATTTCGATTAGCAATCTGTATGGACAACTCCGAGTTGTTTTCAAGAGAATCAACTAGACAGTTAGACTCAATCAATAGAAAATATCTCAAGGAGTTATTATCTCAATCTCTCAATTTGATTTACTCAAGCAAATACAATTCACGAGTCTTAATTAAAGAAAGATAACTTGGATGGTACCAAAGACCAATATCCAAGTGTCAACTAATTTAAATCAACAACCAATAAGTTCGGATATTCTAATTGATTGAACAATGCACAACCTGTATTATTTTAATTATATAACAAAATATAATGCGGAAAAGAAATAACACAGACACCAGAATTTTGTTAACGAGGAAACATCAAATGCAGAAAAACCCCGGGACCTAGTCCAGATTAAACATATACTGTATTAAGCCACTACAGATACTAGCCTACTCCAAATTAACTTCGGTCTGGACTGTCACCGGAAAACTATCTCCGGCCACTGAGCCATTAGAAATTGTCACTAGGAAAATATGTACTTCCAGCAACTCATCTCTCCTTCTTTGCAGTTCAAACATTCACAAAAATCATCTAACCCAACTTCTCATTTCTTGCGAAAATATACCCAAAAGCGTGCCATGTAGCTCATATATCCGGCCGCCAACTCTTGTATCCAACACATACCCCCTTTGCGATTCATTAAAAATATTCTGATTCACACTTCGAGTTCCAAAATACGGCAACCGAAACTAGTACCACCGGCTCGCCATTCTTGCTGCATTTTCGCACAGTTTCTGCACTTT
The DNA here is from genome assembly GCA_023529315.1 of Papaver bracteatum. NCBI lineage: Eukaryota > Viridiplantae > Streptophyta > Magnoliopsida > Ranunculales > Papaveraceae > Papaver > Papaver bracteatum. Next base: position 1,679,076 of record JAJJWX010004210.1, read on the forward strand.
TGGTTGCGACATTTTATTTCACATATCCTGATTCCAACATCTCTTGCTTCTGCTTCAACTTGCAACAACAAACTCAAACAAACCAATATGCTCAGCTCACTTCATATCATTTCCATCTTGATAAGTCACCAGCATTTCCCATGACAATCAACATCACCAGATTCCTATGGCCCATACCTGCATCATTTTGTGGCAACAACATCATCTACCCCGTAATACCGAGTTCATACACATCCCATTCAATCACTCATCGCAACTACCTCCATCTCTGTCACTGCATTAAATCTGTTATCTGCTAATCATTCATACAGAATTCCTTCAGCTGCACTTCCATCTCGCATACTTTAAGAAAGCACCAAAACCCACGACTAAAACACCATCAGACACAGCTATATACCACCTGCAATCACTTCACAGCTGCCATATCATCTCATTATCACCATCACTTCCAAGACTTCTCTCATACACAGATTCCTTCTCAGCTCATCTCGCTTGCAATCTCACTATATCCAATTCCATAACCCGTAACACCACAGCTCCCATTGCAGACCATCAATTCCGCATATACCGCATTACTGTCACAATCACCATTTCAGAGAAACATCTCCATTCAACCGCCAAGATCTAACTCCCTTCGCTGCAACTGCATTCACCATTACCTGCGACATAACCCATGTTCTGTAGCTTCACATACGCCTTCATTGCCTCAGGAAAACCTCTCTGCAATCAGTAAGTGCACCTCCATAGTCTCCTGCCATTCTCTATATCATAACAATACCAGCACCTGCAATTTCCATTTCCTGAACCCATAAACAACAGCACATACCACACAACATCACTGCCCCTGCAACACTCTTTACAGCCTCTAGCACTGCACCTGCTATTTTCTTGACCTTGTAAACAAGCTCAAATATTTGCATAACAGATTCATTCTTCATCATGTTTCTGGCACCATCCTTCCTGCAACAAGACCTGCAATAAGTATTTGAAACCTAGGCATTCATCTAACCATTATTTGCACATGCTACTACCAAATAAACCCTGCACTTAGCCACTGAGCCATGGTTAACAGCTCCACAAAACCAAGGCAGAATTGTTGGGTCTCGTTTCCAGGCTCTGCTCAAACATTCCCACGCCATTCAACCTTAGCTGATTTTTCGGCAGTAACTTGCCTTGACCCAATGCTACTGTCTTGAGCAACAATGAGAAGCAAAAACAATGCTCAACAACTCCAAATACCTTCATTCATGCACCTGCAAGGTGTTTCACCACTGCCGCAACACCCCTTATCTGAAACCATGCCATTCTCTTCCTTGTAACCCCTGCATCTCACTGCAATACCCACACAGTCAGCGCAATTCATGCCTGCACACTCTCCGACCCTTGCTGTAGCTTCTCAACATACAAATGCAGTTGCAGTATCACATGAACATCACTGCAACCAACACAAAAACATTCATCTAAGCTTCTCAACAGCACCACCATCTAACAGTAACAATATCTTCTTTATCTCCAGGACTTCAGTTCAGCTACAACACTTCATCTCAGCTGGTTTCTCCATCTGTAACCCCACTTGCAGTTCACTTCACAACCCTAAGATCACCTGCAATAGCTGCAATCACCTGTGCTTCTTATTTCCTTGTAGCTGTGTGTTGCATCTTCTCAATCTCTCAAATTCCACCACCTGATCTTCATTGTCATCTGTCATTTCCACTAGCACCCATTGTCTGAACCAACAGTACAACCTAAATCTGAATCATATCCCTTCACTGAAATTTAGTTTTCATAAACTACAGCAAAAACCCATCTCTCCAATTCTTACCAACTGCAACTTCAGTTATCAATTTCTTCAATCTCTCTCTCTGAATTCTTGAGCAATTCCTCATTCCCATCAGAAGCAACAAACCCTAACTCCATATTCTATAAACCCATTTCTTCATAGCTCCAATTAAGCATCATCATCTTCAGAATTCATCAAAACCCCTTCAATAACTCTGGTTAATTTCACCATCTCTAATCGATTTCAGTTCCATCTCTTCCTTGGTTCAAACAGCAAACCCATCAACAATTCTTCCTTCTCGACATTTCAACATCAAACTCTCAAATCGAGCTTAATCTTTGATGAGCAATAGCTACATCTCCTCCATCATCACTCAAATTCCTTATCTTTATCGATTTCTCATTTTCTTGGGATAATGGTGCCACCATAACCTCCCTTTTCTCTCCTCTCGATTTCAGTTGGAGTAAAAGAAAACTAATGATAAGAAAAAGAAATAAATATTCTCTGCAACTTGGATTTTGAGTAGGAGTAAAGATTGATATATACACCCCACTGGTAAGGATAAGGGATGCCCAGTACTATTTGGCTTGTCAGTTTTGCACAACCGATAATTCATCCTTCACTTCCTTGTTCAACTGTAGTTAGCTTCGCTCGCCTGTGAATTGGTCCTTTTGCTCCTTTTTTCTCCAAATAGACGCTTTCTCATTCTTTCTCTCATAATGACTCCAAAACACCTATGAAACTCAAAAGCGATCATAAGATACATAATTCACACGAAAAATAGCAAAGAAACCATAAATACTAAATATAAAAATAAGGTGTTTTAGACACCTATCAAGTTGAACCCCAATAAATCTCACACTGATCCAAGGTACATTTATGCTCCTACGCCTCTGACCCCAATAGGATACTGCGCAATTGATTCCCTTAGCTGATCTCACCCACAAAAAGAGTTGCTACGACCTAAAGTCGAAGACTTTAGCAAAAAAATATGTCTCACACAGAAAAGTCTACAAGATAGATAAATTCATCTCCCACGAATAAACCTAGGAGTTTTGTTCCATATTTTGATAAATCAAGGTGAACAGGAACCAATCAATAAAACCAGACTTATATTCCCGAAGAACAGCTCAATTTTATCAATCACCTCACAATAAACTTAATCGACGCAGCGAAGAAGATTATTGAGGAATCACAAACGATGATACGAAGATGTTTGTGATTACTTTTATATCTTGCCTATCAGAGATAGAAATCTCAATCCAATTATTATAATTGTACTCGTATGATAGAAACAGCAAGATCATATCACACAACTACAAGAAAAGTAGTATCGGTCTGGCTTCACAATCCCAATGAAGTCTTTAAGTCGTTAACCTGGTTTTAGAAGAAGAAAACCAAAGGTTAAAGGAGAATCAACTCTATCTTAGCAAACTAGTATCACACAGAATGTATGGGGATTAGGTTTCCCAGTTGCTAGAGTTCTCCCTTATATAATCTTTCAAATCAGGGTTTGCAATCAATGTTAGCTTAGTAACAAAGCATTCAATATTCACCGTTATATGAAAACCTGATTAGATACAAGCTAATATCTCTCAACTGTTAGATCGAAAACTTAGCTTGCCATACACACATGTACTTGATGATTTGGGTTTGTGTAACTGTACCCAAACGTGTACAATAGTTAGTTCAATATTAGTCAACCAAATGGTTATCCAAATGATAACTTTCATATCAACCATATTCTTTTTCACCATAACTAGTCCAAATAACTCAAATGAACTAGTTAGAGAGTTGTTCAATTGATATGAGATCTCATGTACTACACAAGACACAATTGAAGAAAAAACGATGTGATTCATTCGAATCGATTTATGAACTATAAATCCACGGTTTGCGATAGCATTCCTTATATAATTTAGATAAGATCACGGATATCGTTTTTAGACATAACCACTCAAGTTCGCGGACTCAAGTTAACCGGTTGGAGTTTACAAACTTCAGCAGAAATTCTCGGGTTCGAGAACTTCCGTCAATTCGCAGACTGAAACCGAGCTACAACTTCAGCAGAAATTCTCGGGTTCGAGAACTACGAACGTTCGCGGACTGAGTTCGCAGACTAGGTTGACTGCTCAAGTTCCGGTTTCACTTGATCAGCAAAGTTCGCAAACTTCGGTTCAAGTGCTAAGGACTTATACATATATGTGTTACCACAACAATGTTTATATTCCCCAATGGTTAAATTGTCTAAACTCTCATTTTAACCATTGAAATATTCTCAGAGGACGTCATATAGTTATTATTCACAAACTAGTTTTCATCAGAGCGATTTCCAAAGTGATTGAAACATAACATGACTTTCGTCACTAGGTAAAGATGAACTTAATTTTCTAAAGCGAAAGCTTTACCAACACATATTTCGAGAAATAGATAAGCGAGATATACTCAACTCGAAATATCACATGTGTATATTCTTAGTTTATATAGTAATACGACTTTTGTTTCAAGATAGGAGATAGAGTAAATAGACTTTCGAGTGATAGATAAGTTCAAGTCTCCACATACCTTTTAGTCGATGAAGATCCACTGGTTCCTTGAGTAGTCCTTCGTCTTGTATGATGATTTCCATGGAGTTATTGAGCTCAACTACACTTTCTATCCTAGTTCGAGACCTTAGCTATAGTAGACTAGAAATCAAGACTTTATAGTTTTGATCACAAACATTGACAAACATGCTTGAGATAGCAACGCATGCGAGTTCGACCGAGTAGTGCTCTAACAAAAAGTTCATCCTTTCTTCTATTAAAATTTGTATAATGACATAAAAGGCTTAACTTCTGTAGTCAAAAGTTCATTATATCTTTTATCAATACTTTCATACCTAATTTATCTAAGCTAATATATTTCAACCCAAGGAAGAGAAGATTCTCAAGCATTAGATCGAAACTTAGCTTGTCACACACACAAGGAAGAGAAGATTCTCAAGCATAAACAAACTAGGTGCAATTAAATTTCAACCACCATTAGTCAATCAAATCAATATGAAAACTAAAGATAAACCGAAATATCTAGTTTCCCACCAACGGGTCACGCTAGAGCTTCTCAATCCCAAAGAAGACTTGAAATTGAGAGGTCGTAAAAGATTTCACCTAATTAGATTACTCTCATCTCCGATAGGCGGCTTCACTAGTAACAATACAACATAGGAAGTTTACTGTCACGAAGGATTAGTTTGCTAGAAATGCAAACTCAAAGTATTTATAGACAAGGAAGTTTTGACACCAAGGAATTTCCAAAACCGGAAATATTCTCAAGATATCTTTTTTGTATTAACCCAAATTCGGTTTTCATAATTCCCGTGAATACACTGTCCAAAAATAATGACCAAAATCTCCTTGGAAAATCTTTAACTAGCAAATGCACATTACTAATTCTTATTTTCCATATATTGTTAAAAACCTTAACTAAAAGATTCTTAACTTAGTTAAATTCGATCTTGGGATTTACTTCCTTCTTAGCTATTAAGGAATATCTTTGAACAATAAAATAATACACATTGATGTGCGTGTTCAAAGAGTGTCGACATCTTACTCTTACAAGTCCTTTTTCATACTTACTCACTTGAAACCGATTTACCACACTTCCAAACAAGTTTAGAATTGGTTCATCTGACTTTCAAGAAATATGTGATTGATCAAGTAACACTTAATCACAAACCATGGGTGTAACGGTTCCACCTCCATGTGAGTACTGTGCATAGTCACACTAGCTTACCAAAGATACGGATGACTAGGTACTAGGATCGGTTCCCCACATATATTTGGTATCTAACTTGTATGCACTGCACATGTCCATAGGATTGGTTCCCCCTTGCCTAAAAACGTGTTTCACATGTTCATAGGATCGGTTCCCCTTTCTTCTATAAACCTTGCTGCACCTCATACAAGGATCGGTTCCCCCTTGTGATGTACTGCACCTCTTCATAGGATCGGTTCCCTTTTCCCAAATTTGGTCGGACACTCACAAACCCGATCATACCCCAGGTGATTACTTAAGATCGGTTTCACTAATAAAAGTCATACCAATTCATAAGTCAGGCCTCATGTGAATAGTTTTACCAAGGACATAAACAAGTCATGAGCGGTTATACTAATCACACATATTAGTCGTTCATAAGATTTGCAATGAAGAACTTCCCAATAACGCCTGGCGATTTCCTTTTCTGTTCACAACACATATCATGAACTTACTTCCTTAAAACAAATATAAAAACATTGTTTCCTAGGATGAAATCCTCACCTCATACCCATACATAATCACAATAGCATTCATATGATTATTTCGATGTCTCATATACAAAGTTTAATGGTTAAGCAAGAAACTTCATATTGTATTCCTTAATATTATGTTTATCTAGAGTGTTCATGCTTCACAGTTTTATGTTTTCAATATGCATGACTTGAAAGATACTTTAGGGAATGAAACAGTTCAAGTCAAATATCACTAACCTCAAGTGGAAGGATGATGTTGTGGTTGTAGCTCCGTACTTATTCACTTCTTCAAGTCTTCGCAATACTTGTAATGTCTCACCCTAATACTTTCAAGCTAACATGTACAAAGTTGACTCTAGTACATTTAAATCAAACGACTCTTAAATGAGTTTTGGATCACTAAACTATGACAACCAAACTTGACATACCAATGCTTGGTGGGTTCAACCGAGCTATGCTCTAAAAATCTCCCCCTTTGTCAATTTTAATGACAAAACTCTTACAATCATTTGGATAAACAAATTACAATAACTCATTACACATATGCTTGATTCCCGAATTCAACAACACATAACCTGCATACATTCAATCCTTAAGAATGTCGTTGTTGACATAATAATAACAAAGCTCATACTCCCTCTAAAGGGGAGATAGGTAGATTTTCAATCCGCACGTCTTTGTTATCCCAATCATATGATATGTTATTCCCCCTTAGTTTGTGCTTTTGCTCATTCGTTAGATAAACGTTCAAGCACCATTGTCCTCTTCCCTAGTGACACCAATCAACATAAAATTGAAACCAACATCACATGTTTACTCCATATATTTATCCCCCTTTTTTCACAAAAATGACAAAGAAACGAAAAAATAAAGGACAACACGAAAAGGATCTTACAAATCTCAAAATAGACTTGCAACCTGTTGAGTCAAGCACGAGCGTTTTACATACCATTTTTGATATCAAAACCCAAATTACAAAGTAATTATGTTTTGATATGTTATCATGGAAATAATTGCCTGAAGCAATTTTCCCAACTAGTTTAGCAAACCAAAAATCGACTAAGCAACTTAGTTCATTTGCTACACCGATTGTATAAATACAACCGCTTCATTCTATAAGACCAAAACAAAGATAAACTCCATTTTTCTCATCAGGTTCTAATTATCCGTATAACTTAGACCTTTAGATTTTAAACAAGCCAAATACTAGGTTAGTTAACTAGCATTTCCTTGTTTAGGCATTCGGCTAGACTTGAATAATCGAAACCTCCAATTTGATAAGTCTAACTAAGATCAGAATTAACTTAGTTTAGCTTATCCGGAATCGAATTAAACTAAACAACTCATCCCGTCAATATATTCATTCGTTAAGCAATAAATAATTCATACTAACTAATAAATCAACTTGCATAATTATTTACCTCAACCGGAAGCAATTGAAACAACATATATCATTAAAGTTCCACTATTGCACCGAAATTTTGTAATATTAAACAATAAATACCATACAATAAAGAAAAATAACAAATGTTTTACTTAACTGGAAGCAATTGAAATAACATAAACATTAAACCACCGCAATTGCACTAAACTTTCGTAAGCCTAAACGATTGATATCACACAACAAAGCGAGATAACAATAGTTTTACTTAACTGGAACCAATTGAATCACACATACATAATGGAATAAACACATCAATTGTACCAACAATTTTGTTTAAGGAAAAGCAATATATATATCAAATAAAAATAGGCTTTTCTTAAAACAGGAAAACAATTAACTAACAAGATTGTTACCTCAATTTTGCATCCAACTTCTCCAATATGATCGCATCTTCTTCTTCCAGGGAGAATTGATTTCTAAATACCATTATGTTGTCATCCTTATTCCAAAAAACTAAAGAATAACAACAACCAACCTTTACCAGAGAAAGGTTGAAAATCGGTTTTTAACAATTGCAAGCAAAAGTTGAAAATTGTCGAAACACATATGCTCTTATGCTAAACCAAAACTGATTCAACATATTGTGACTTTTTCACATATTGTTTCTACAGGAACCCCTCCTGATCCTTTGATAAATCCTACCAACATGGGCTAGAAATTAATCCTACTAAATCAAAAAGTCACACAAACCATAAGGGTTGTCAACATATAATGAGATCGAATATCAAGGTAATAAAACCGAAATCAAACATCCCATAAACTAATTTGGAATACACCATCAAGTACTGAAATTACCTCTATCTTGTTGGGAATTAAATTGCGAAACCAACGCAAAAAGAATGAGGTCATTATGAGCTCGGATGAAGAAGTTATGGGCAAAATAGTTTTACACTTCTTCGTATGGGGACCTCTCACTAGGATCGGTTCCCTATAATTAAAACAGTGATGTACATGTGCATAGGATCTCTTCCCCCAATAACAAAACTTGCTGCACATGTGCATAGGATCTCTTCCCTCAATAACAAAACTTGCTACACAGGTGCATAGGATCTCTTCCCCCAATAAAAAAACTTGTTGCACATGTGCATGGGATCTCTTCCCCTTTTGCACCAATCACTAGGATCGGTACCCCAAGTTTTACTTGTGACGGATCACAACAGTAAACTGTTTTTGACATAGCTTTTGCATACGATGTCTGAATTCAGTGATTTTTGGCTCGTTTTGACCATAAAAGCAAGAGATACACATATATGATCAGTAGACATCAATATCATACACTCATAATTGTGGTATCTTTCAAAACCCAAATATAGATAGAGAAAGTATGAGCATAGAAGAAAAGAAATCTCCTAAAGATGTTAATTAGTCATATAATAATCGAGAGATCATGTGCTCAGTTTCATGTGCTTCCTCACCTTTCAGAATTGAGCACCAAGGTGAGAATGCACATTCTAACACAACTAGGTTGTGTTAAGTTCAGTCTTGTCTTGTTCGTCACGAGTGACTAAGACAGAATCATTCTTGACCTCCTGCTTGGCTTGTTTTCTCTTGTTCCATCTCTTGTTTTTCTTCTTTGACTTGTGATGAAGAGTGTCATTATCACAACCTTTACTAGTACAAGAGACTTCAGACATAATGTCTTTCTTTAGTCTTTCAACAAGACTCTTGTAATTATTTTCACCAATAATTAACAGCTGGGAGTCATTCTTGTGACTAACTTTTGGTCCCTTCTTGACTAAGGAGGACTTATGAACCCATTTAGAGTTGGGTTTCGTAGGAGCAGCTTTCTCCTTCATACCACTAGGATCAATGTCCTTTTGAATATTTTGCTTCTCCAATTTGGAACATCAGATCTTGTTTTTGCATTTAAAAAGTCATATCTCTTTGTATAATTGGGTCTTTTATGAAATGACCTTGACGAGCGATATGCAAAATATGAACTATCATTATAATAATTCTTTTTCCTAAACTTATGACAATACCGATCTGAGTTCCTTTGGGGAGCAATCTTAGTCAATTCTTTTAATACAAAAGAAAGCGCATCTTGCATTTTACGAACTTTGCATCCCCATTTCAAGTGTCCTTTATTACCACAATAATAACAATGCTTAGTATAAATATACGAAGTATGAGTTTTAGTGTTACCTTTTTTTGGATCCTCTTGCATTGGAGCTCGACGAGTTTTCTTCTTATTCTTCTTATCCTTGTTCAACGTTGTTGCTTCTTTGATTGCTGCTGGTTGAACACTATTCTTAGGCTTGACAGACTTTTCTTCTTTACAAGAAATAGAAGCATCTTTGTCATCAGTGGAAGCCTCTAGTTTAGAAGAATTTTTAGCTTTAACAAATTTTACCTCTTTGCTAATATTTGAAGCATCTATTCCCTTATATCCCAATCCTCGTGTATCACGATGATTTCTACTTGCTTCTTACATTGAGGTTAAATTGTTTGAGCTAACATTGAACCTTTTAAGGTCCAAAATTTCTTCTTCCAACATCTTGATTTTATCAAGAGCACCAACTAAATCAGCCTCAAGGTGTTTTTCTCGTGAGAGATATACACCTTCTTTCTCTTCAAAACTCTTTTGTTGAGAGTTAATCCTTGCATCAGATTCAACAAGTTTTTATTCAAGACCCTGTATTTGTTGAGAAGTATCTTCCCTAAATTTCTTGTGATCTTGATGCATCCTTTCATATTCAATCTTAATTGCTTTAAAAATATCCTGATTTTTCTCACTTTCCTCTTCATAAATAAGCAATTATTGTGAGTATTCTTCTTTCAGCAAGTTATGCTCTTCATTGAGATTTTCAAACTTTAAAGTTAAATCTCATTCTCTTTCAAGTGTTGAAAGAAGATCATTAGAACAAATAGGAAATTATTTGTTCTATTCCTTTAGTTCAAAAGTTTTTACACTTGATCTTTCATCAGAAATCTCCGATATAGAACTCAAAGATATCTCGCTATCAAAAAGATATTTTTCGGAGTCTGAATCATCGAATGTGAATACAGGGCTTAACTTAATCTCCTCTATAGGACCTTCAGACTTATTCTCAGAAGAGAGAGTAGAACTTGATGAAGAAGCTCCTTTTAAGCATTTCTTAAAGTCAACACTTTGAACGTCTTGAGATACGTTAAAGGAGTCTTTCTTTAGTTTTCGCTCTCGCTTAACTCTACTTTGACTCATATATTATAGGATGGATCGCATCAAACACAAATTGTTAGATCTTTTCGTGTTTGCCTGCTCTGATACCAATTGAAAAGGCGAGGGTACCCAAATATACCCCAAGCTAATACTTTTCCTTCTTATAAGTCCTTTCTCCGAAAGTGATTGTCTATGGACCGAGTCGAGACAATGTAACTAATCGGTTCACATTCGTGTGATCATCTATGGATACGAGATTGAGATAATACAATAATGAAGTATGTTTACCTGATACAAAGGTTCAGACTTAACCAAACACAATAGGATTCACGTATCAGGTAAATAGGAATTAACGTTTGTGCAATTTACTTTAATTCTAATAAAACAATTATAATGCGGAAATATAAAGTAAATGACACATCAAGATTTTTTTAACGAGGAAACCGCAAATGCAGAAAAACCCCGGGACCTTGTCCAGAATTGAATACTCTCAGGATTAATCCGTTATACAAAATAAACCAACTTCATATAGTTGAGACCAAGAAACTAAACCTATAGTTCACCTAGTTTCGTCTGTATTCCCACGCCTCCAACCTGTAAACAAGTCAAGTACTTGGAACAATTCCTTTGGTTCGTGTTCCAAACAGTAAAGGAACAACAAATCTGTTTGGTATAAACTCTCTTCAACCAAGTGATATGATTTGGGCAAAGGTTCACTTGTTTATCTTAACATAAACTCCTTTGCCAGGTTCCAAGATCTATCTTATGTTCAATCACCAAAAGGTAATCGTTAAGATTTAGCCAATCAACACTCTTAATCCAAAGAACTGTGTCGGTGCCGATGTTCTCAATTAATCAATCCAATCTACCACAAGGATAAACCAATTATCAATTGGATACTCTGTTACCGAAACAAGTATTGTGCACACCAAAGATTATAAAACCAATTCAGAAATCTTTTATCTCTTCTTTGTCTTCAAATCTTCTTAGATCTTCAATAAACACCTGTACATAACTACTTGAATCTCTTGTGATCAATCACACACAGAACGGAGTCTGTTAACAATGGATTATCACAAGATTTTCTTTAGATCTAACAACAATCTAAAGATCCCTATTGAAACCTTTAACTAGTTTGAGTGAATCTTATATCAGATGAGAAGATTCTCAAGCATAAATAAACTAGGTGCAATCAAAGTTTAACCACTGTTAGTCAATCAAATCAATATGAAAACTAAAGATAAACCGCAATATCTAGTTTCCCATTAACGGGTTGCGCTAGAGCTTCTCAATCCCAAGGAAGACTTTAAATTGATCGGCCGTAAGAGATTTCACCTAATTAGATTACTCTCCTCTCTGATAGGTGGCTTCACCGGTAACAGTATAACATAAGAAGTTTTCTGTCACAAAAGATTAGTTTGCTAGAAGTGCAAACTCAAAATATTTATAGACCAAGGAAGTTTAGACACCAAGGAATTTCCAAAATCGAAAATATTCTCAAGATATTTTTTCATATTAACCCAAATTCGGATTTCATAATTCTTGTGAATGTACTGTCCAAAAATAATGATCGAAATCTCCTTGGAAAATCTTTAACTAGCAAATGCACATTACTAATTCTTATATTCCATATATTGTTAAAAACCTTAATTAAAAGGTTCTTAACTTATTTCAATTCGATCTTGGGATTTACTTCCTTTTTAGCTGTTAAGGAATATCTTTGAACAATAAAAGAATACACATTAATGCGCGTGTTCCAAGTGTGTCGACATCTTACTCTTGCAAGTCCTTTTTCATACTTACTCACTTGAAACCGATTTACCACACTTCCAAACAAGTTAAGAATTGGTTCATCTGACTTTCAAGAACTATGTGATTGATCAAGTAACACTCAATCACAAACCATGGGTGTAACGGTTCTACCTGTCGATGGTGGATTTTAGATAAGGGGTAAAATCGTAAAACTCCATGACCTAGTGTTACCAGCAACATATTAACTAAGAGCATTTAATTTAGGTGTCAATAATTAATGGGGGTATTTTTTTTCTTCAAAATACCAGATTAGGGTTTTCGACACAGAACCCTAATTCCAAAACCAAGCCGCATACTGCGCATCATGGCAACGACGGCAAAACCAAGACGCGTACTGCGCACCATGGCAACGACGCCAAAACCAAGCCGCATACTACACACCATGGAAACGATGCCAAAACCAAGCCGCATACTGCGCACCATGACAACAACGCCAAAACCAAGCCGCATACTGCGCACCATGGCAACAACGCCAAAACCAAACCACATACTGCATCCACAGGCAACCATGCCAAACTAAGCCGCTATACCATTTGGCCCATGCCAAAAATAGCGCCCTAGGATTGAAAACCGTGCAACTAGGTCAACTTGGCCGTGAGTGCCATTGGCACATGCCAACACGCACCACTAGCCAAATTCTCAGCCGCTATACCATTTGGCCCATGCCAAAAATAGCGCCCTAGGTATGCAAACCGTGAAACTAGGTCAACTTGGTCGTGCGTGCCATTGGCACATGCCAACACGCACCACTAGCCAAATTCTAAGCCGCTATACCATTTGTCCCATGCCAAAAATAGCGCCCTAGGCTTGCAAACCGTGCAACTAGGTCAACTTGGCCGTGTGTGCCATTGGCACATGCCAACATTAGCCAAATTCTACGCCGCTATACCATTTGGCCCATGCCAAAAATAGCGCCCTAGGCTTGAAAAACGTGCAACTAGGTCAACTTGGCCGTGCGTGCCATTGGCACATGCCAACACGCACCACTAGCCAAATTCTAAGCCGCTATACCATTTGGACCATGCCAAAAATAGCGTCCTAGGATTGCAAACCGTGCAACTAGGTCAACTTGGCCATGCGTGCCATTGGCACATGCCAACACGCATAACTAGCCATATTATAAGCCGCTATACCATTTGGCCCATGCCAAAAATAGCGCCCTAGGCTTGCAAACCGTGCAACTAGGTCAACTTGGCCGTGCGTGCCATTGGCACATGCCAACACGCACCACTAGCCAAATTCTAAGCCGCTATACCATTTGGCCCATGCCAAAAATAGCGCTCTAGGCTTGCAAGCCGTGCAACTAGGTCAACTTGGCTGTGCGTGCCATTGGCACATGCCAACACGCACCACTAGCCAAATTCTAAGCTGTTATACCATTTGGCCCATGCCAAAAATAGCGCCCTAGGCTTCCAAACCGTGCAACTAGGTCAACTTGGCCGTGCGTGCCATTGGTACATGCCAACACGCACCACTAGCCAAATTCTAAGCCGCTATACCATTTGGCCCATGCCAAAAATAGCGCCATAGGCTTGCAAACCGTGCAACTAGGTCAAATTGGTCGTGCGTGCCATTGGCACATGCCAACACGCACCACTAGCCAATTTATATTTTCAAGCCGCTATGCCCAGCTAGCGCCCATGACTTGGCCCAATATCCGTGCATGCCATTGGCACATGCCAACACGTATCACTAGCCAATTTCTATTTTCAAGCCGTTATGCCAAGCTAGCGCCCACGACTTGGCCCAATATCCGTGCGTGCCATTGGCACATGCCAACACGCATCACTAGCCAATTTCTATTTTCAAGCCGCTATGCCCAGCTAGCGCCCACGACTTGGCCCAATAGATGTGCATGCCATTGGCACATGCCAACACACATCACTAGCCAATTACTATTTTCAAGCCGCTATGCCCAGCTAGCGCCCACGACTTGGCCCAATTTCCGTGCGTGCCATTGGCACATGCCAACACGCATCACTAGACAATTTTTATTTTCAAGCCGCTATACCATTGTAGCGCCCGCGACTTGGCCAAAGTGGTTGTGCGTGCCATTGGCACATGCCAACACGCAACCACTAGCCAATTCCCATTTCAAAGCCGATATACCCTTGTAGCGCCCGCAACTTGGAAAAAGTGGCCGTGCATTCCATTGGCACATGCCAACACGCAACCACTAGCCACTTTTATCCCCAACCTGCTAGCCAATTTCCAAGGCATTCCGCACATGCCACATATGCTCCATTAGCGACTTTGGCATTGCCATTCGCACTCAAAGTGCAACTCGCGGCCAAGGCATTCTGCACATGCCATTGGCACATGCCAAATGCTCCACCAAGTGACTTTGGCATTGCCATCCGCACTCAAAGTACAACTTGCGGTCTAGACATCCCGCACATGCTATTGGCACATGCCGCAACGCTTCACTAGCAACTTTGGCATTGCCACTTGCGCCCAACTCTCGAGACATCAACACAAATTGGGGGATGCTTTCTTGGGTTTTTGGTTTGGCGGTCACAGCGTGCAGCATACACTACGCTCGTAATAAAGCAAGGCGTGCAAGGAATGAATATGGCCAATTAAATAAGGAAATTTATGGTGAAACATTTTCACCATAAATCCAACGATTTCCACCTCCTCTGTTTTAATTGACATATTTACTCAATTCCTTAGTGAGGCCAGGGTACGTTCAATCTCACTTGTATAAATAGGTTTCACCTATTCTGCCGAAATACACAAGTCTTGGTCAGGCAAAATACAACACTATCAGATAGCAACTTTGCAAGCTCTCTCAAAAGCTTTCATCACTAGCAAGATTCCGCAAGCTTCTACACTTATGATACAAGTCGAGACACTACCTATCCAGAACTCTCTGGTCTCATCACCCTTCTTTGATATCCTCCCAAAATCAACCCTTCTCCTCCGCTTTGTGACCGAAACAAATCTGGAACGGCCATCTTCTTGGTTTAGGCCGGATTTGTACAGATTGATATCTCGAATCAAAAGTGCTCACTGCAACATATTTGTTTAAGGGTTTAAACCAGTCTCTCCACCATCGAATTTACCAAATTCGGCAGAGGCGATTTTCTCCCATAAACACTACCAAAACAAGTTTCGGTTCTACCTCCATGTGAGTACTGTGCATAGTCACCCTAGCTTACCAAAGATACAGATGACTAGGTACTTGGATCGGTTCCCCACATATATTTGGTATCTAACTTGTATGTATTGCACATGTCCATAGGATCGGTTACCCCTTGCCTAAAAACGTGTTGCACATGTTCATAGGATTGGTTCCCCTTTCTTCTATAAACCTTGCTGCACCTCATACAAGGATCGGTAACCCTTTGTGATGTACTGCACCTCTTCATAGGATCGGTTCCCCTTTCCCAAATTTGGTCGGACACTCACAAACCCGATCATACCCCAGGTGATTACTTAAGATCGGTTTCACTAATAAAAGTCATACCAATACATAAGTCAGGCCTTATATGAATAGTTTTACCAAGAACACAAACAAGTCATGAGCGGTTATACTGATCACACATATTGGTCGTTCATAAGATTTGCAATGAAGAACATCCCCAATAACGCCTGGCGATTTCCTTTTCTGTTCACAACACATATCATAAACTTATTTCCTTAAAACACATGTAAAAACATGGTTTCCTAGGATGAAATCCTCACCTCATACCCATACATGATCACAATAGAATTCATACGATATTTGTCGATGTCTCATATACAAAGTTTAATGGTTAAGCAAAAAACTTCATATTGTATTCCTTAATACCATGTCTATCTAGAGTGTTCATGCTTCGAAGTTTTATGTTTTCAATATGCACGACTTGAAGGATACGTTAGGGAATGAAACAGTTCAAGTCAAATATCACTAACCTCAAGTGGAAGGATGATGTTGTGGTTGTAGCTCCGTACTTCTTCACTTCTTCAAGTCTTCGCAATACATGTAATGTCTTACCCTAATACTTTCAAGCTAACCTATACGAAGTTGACTCTCGTAAATTTAAATCAAGCGACTCTTAAATGAGTTTTGGCTCACTAAAATATGACAACCAAACTTGACATACCAACGCTTGGTGGGTTCAACCGAGGTATGCTCTAACACATTCGATTAGACTTGAATAATTGAATCCTTCAATTTGATAAGTCTAACTAAGAGCAAAATTAACTTAGTTTCTCTTATCCGGAATCGAATTGGACTAAACAAATGATCCCGTATTTTTTTAAGCCATAAACAATACATACAAACCAAAATAAATTGACTTACACATTTATTTTTTTTAACCGGAAGCAATTGAAAAAAATATAGACATTATAACATCGCAATTGCACCGAAATTTCATTAATTAGCAAAAACACTTGATGCCAAACAATACAGAAGATACCAAACAATAAGCCAAATAAATTGACACATTTTTTCTTAACCTGAACAATTGAATCACACACACACACACACACACACATCTATACACACATAATGGAATATATATCAATTGTACCGAAATTTTGTTAAGAAAAAGAAAAATATATGCAATATAAGCAGACTTTTCTTAAACAGGAAAACAATTAACTAACACATTATCTCAGATTCCACATCCTCTTCTCCCCAGAAAGATATATTATTAAGTGCAAGTTCAAGTTAGAACTCTCCCCCAGTATGTTGTCATCCTCTCGCAAGAAAAAAAAACAACAACAAATAGCAACCTTTACCAGAGAAAGGTTGAATCGGTTTTAACTAATGCGTGCCAATAGAAAAAGTTGAAATTCCGAAACACGTATGTTTATGCTAAACACAGCTCATGTAAACACAAATTAATTCAACACATTGTGACTTTTTATATATGAGTTTCAATCATAACACCTTATGATCCTTTGATAAAGCCTACCAACATGGGCTAGAACTTAATCTCGCTAAATCAAAAAGCCACACAAACCATAATGGTTCACATCTTATGAGATCGAATATTAAGGTTATGAAAACCGAAATTAGACATCACATAAACCGAAAACACATAGGAAAAATATAGACATTCATGCACATGCTATATAATCGGAAACTATCACACGAGAAATTATAAATAATAATTTTATTCATAAATAACTGATAATTTTGTTCAAAAATAGACCTTATACAATAATCGAAAACTGGTGTTAATTTTCTTTCTTGAAATTTTTAAGAAGTAGAGCACTCCTTGTCATCAAGTTCTTTTTGATAGCCTTTTTCTATTTCTGATTCTTGGTTACCTTCACCCTTCCAAAAATCTGACTCAATGTTTAGAATACCTTTAAGAGTTTCCGGATATTTTCGAGCGGAAAAGGCTAACTGTTTCAGAATATAGTTTAATTATCTTCCAAGACGTAAAATATGAAACAAGAGATTTCCATTGCTATAGATTTGAGCAGTTGAAACAATAGTTCATTTTTCTTTTCGAGTTATGCTCATCTGCTTGATAATTCCCTGAGAGATAATTTTAGTGACTTTCTCATCTCCGAAATTATTCCCCATTGTGTGTTCACACAAGCTGGTGATGAGACAGGGATATCCAATGTTTATCTAGGACGTTGTAGCATTGATAGATTCGAAGATCTTAATCATTTGATTTATAATCATTCCACATATATCAATTTGCTTTTTACCTTCAAGAAAAAAGTATACAAACTAAACAAATTCCTTGTCCCATTGTGATATATCTCTTATACAAGCAAAAAGAGTTGTTATTACAAGTTTACCAAAAACCCTTAAGTAGAAGGGTATTTATTTGGTTAGCATTCTTCCATTCTTCCAGCCAATAGATTTTCCAGTGATACGTTTTGAAATGTTATCATGCTCAATTTCAAAACCAGTAATCGAATGACTTCCATTCACTCTGTAATTGATGACCTTTGAGATTATCTTTCTGTTGACATGGTGAAAAGTATATCCAACAAGAGTGCTAAAAGTAAGTTTTTCATGATCAATATTGTGAATATTAGCATAAAACTATATCAGGTGAATATATTTCAAACCCAAACATGTTTCCCCAGTTTCGGTCTTGAACAAACTTTACATATTTTCTTTCTGAAATATATGAATCGAACTTCTTCTCAGCAGTGAAGTTTACTTCCTTTAAGGCTTGATATATTTTAAAACATGTACTATCCACAAATATTGTAAGTTCATGCTTGTCTTTGATTAAGTGGGGATACTTGATTTTCTCAATATCACCAGCAGGAATAAACAGATTCAAATCCAGGTTATCAGTTTCTTCTATGTTTCTCCCTTTTCCTATATTTTCAACAATCGAAGATGTATGGAAAACCCTAGTTTCGGTTCCGGACAATCCCTCCCAGGATGTTTGTAAAATCAACACAAAACAATCTTCTTTTATATGGAGTGAAGATATCAAATTCTGGAAATAACTAGTTTTAGGAAATTATTCCAAAATCAAAAACCTTGACTTGTGGGGAAACAAATCCGATTTTGCAACTAGGTATTTCTTTTGGAAAACCGATTTTTCATGGACTGGATCTATATAACGAATTGATCCTATATTCATGTCCAAATATTTGTTTACTCTATAATTACCAAAACTTGATAATATCTGACGAAATTCACTCAATTTTTTTCTAATAGAGTATAAAAAGACAATTTTGAACACAACAAGATATTTATTAAAAATATCTTTAGAATCATAAATCCAGTAATACTTTAAAAGATCACTTGCTTCATTAAAGAAATTGTGAGGTGTATGAAGCATTCCAGTGTTAATAGAATTATTAGCTAAAAAATTGTTCTTTGTAGAGTCACAAATTTTCCATAATCGCAACCTAATCAGCGATATATTGACAGTCTTAGATATGAAAATGTACATGTATATATTTCGGTAGTCCAAAATATATTTAAGATCCCAGATTTTTCAAGAATAGAATAGTCATGATTTATATAATGAAGAATCTTAGGTAGAATCTTATGCATTTTCAAGATACAACATGTCACATAGAGTATTGTATCATAGTTACTAACCTTAGTAGTAATCAATACCATGAGATACAATTCTATGATGGCCAAGAAGATATGTAAGTCAGTCAAAACATACATAGGTTTAATCTCAATTCCTAACATATTTATGAACAAGAGTATTATATACTTCATTCGTGTCTTCCACCACGAGTCTTTGAAGTAGTCAAATCCTGCTACTACGTTAACTGAATTGTTCATTGGATTCAATTCTTATAGGTTGGATTGCACCAAACACATATTGTTAGATCTTTTTGTATTTGACTGCTATGATACCAATTGAAAAGACAAGGGTACCCAAATACACCATAATATTTAATTTATCCCCCTATAAGTCCTCTTACCGAAAGTGATTGTCTATGAACAAAGTCGAGACAATACTGTTAGAGCATTGCTCGGTTTAACCCACTAGTGTTGGTATGTCAAGTTAGTTGTCAATTTTAGTTTCCAAAATGAATTCTTGATTTAGTATACTAAAGATAGTTTCAGACTAGATTAAGTCTAAGAAGTAGAATCGAAGATATCCATGAAGGATGAAGTTTGAAGACTACAAGAAGACATCAACAAGGACTTCATCAACAAAGGTATGTGGTAATTGATTTCATTTGGATTCTTATTCAATTCTACCTTTCTAATCTATCAAAACAATTTCTCACTCTATGGAACAATTCTTATGATGGTAAATCTACATTTATGTATATATACTCGAGGTATATCAAAGTAGGGGATTTCTATGCATTTAGGCAGTGGATTCGAAACCATAGTTATCTTTATATTGTTATTAGTCTTGTTTCTTTAGTATAATCACCAATCTTCTCCTTGTATCGACAAACACCGTCTCTAAATTAGTATTAGTAGAACCTTAGGAATTTAGTTTTACCAATTCGACTTCCCGTAGGATCGACCCGTATTTGCCATTGTCTGCGTTTTAGATGTCGTGCGCTTGCGGTTTATAATTGTATTTTTTTAAGCTTACCACATAGACGCCTGTGTCGATGAGAAATCATTTAAACTTAAAGTCGTTGATGAGTGCAGTTACGTACAGAGATCGGTTGTGTCCTTCTTCTGCCATCCGGTATTCCTCAGAGAAAGTGATGTTGCCTATTAAAGAGTCGCCCATGATAGATATCTCTATGATTTCTGATGATAGTGATGGGACCAACGGTACTTTAGAAGAGACTTTGTTGATTGTAGTGAATATTTTAGCCCGCTGATCTTTCGGGAAGTGTATATTTTCACACAGATCTTTGATCAAGCAAGTGGCCTCTTGGCATACATACTTTTCGCATGTAGTGAATCCATCGATCCGAGGAGAGTCATCCGTCGAGAAATTCTTCCTCCGTGTTGGAAGCCCTAAGTCACATGCGGAGGCGTTACTCGGGTCTGCCGTTATACTGACAAGAAGACCAAGTATGTTGTCTACTATCTCCTTGATAAGATATATGTTCCTAGTGTGGATTCCTTAAATTTGTGCTAACTCGGCCAGGGTTGGGATTTCTCCATTAGCCGTAGGAGAATGAGTGTTGAGAAGTAGAACATTGCTGTTCGAAAGGTCTTAATTGAGATCAGTTGATTCTAACCTACGACCGACCATCTTTAGGAATCCACCGAGAGATTAATCTCCCACCGTGGTCGCCAAATTGTTTGTGGGTAAAAATGGCTCATAGATTTTCTGGCAAAAATGTGGTAGAGGAGGCAAGCGCTTACTGAAACAGGTGCTCAGAGTTGTGAATCGTCTGAACCTTTAAACAAATGTATTAGATGGGAGTACTTTGAGTTCGAGAGACTAATCTGTAGGACCCTGGCCTAAACCAAAACAATGGTTGTTCGAGGTTCAATTCGGTCACAAGAGAATGAGAAGGGTCGGTTTTTAGGGAGGCAAGCTGAGATTGTGTGGAGATCAATGAAGGTTGATCTGTAGGTGATGTGATATGTTAAACTGCTGTAAAGATGATTCTATGTATAAACGAGAGAAATCTTCTGAAAGTGTTTAATAACTTCACAGTGATGAGTCTTAGTTGTTATTCGTTATCAAATCATAGGTTCAGAAACCTATTTATAGCAGCGCATCAATCTCCTGTAAGTGCTGATGGTTGAAAGAAGTGGAAAGATGGAGGAGTGAGAGATCGTGTCGAAACCATTTCCACGTTGCATAGATGACTTGGTTGATCAACCATCCACTTTCCATTTTCCCTTTAACTGCCAGCAAGACTTATCATAACTCTCATCGTGGATGTACCTCACATCGCACGTGATGTTGGCCGCCAGACCAAAACCCTAGTGATATCCCCCCATGTGACGTGAATTGATGTCTCATGTGTGAGTGGTCAATCTTTGACCTAAGACTACGAGTCTTATGAACTGAACCGAAGAAGTTCAATATTATGATGGATGAAGCATGGAATGTTGAAATAGCCAACATGCTCTGCTGACCATAGATGTTGAATCAGGTCACTGATGACCGTGTCATACATTATGCTAGTTGAAGCAGTAATGGTAGTCGAATGACTTAGTGATGGTTTTATGAAATTATTGGATCGATCATAAACCATTATGTTGGTGCACTGAGCACTTGTGAAAATAATCATCACTGCGTGTGATCATTGAAAGTCTTCTCGATCCATGTGTCATGAGTCAGTCGAATAATAAGGAGATTATAATATTAAAATAATGGTTGACAGACGAACCAAATGTCGGTTGATGGACCAATAAAATACTGATAGATGAATCAATGCAAAATTTTCAAATATTGATAACTAGATCAACATGAGAATTATTGCAACTCGAATACTGATAGCTGAATCAATATGAGGAATATTGCTCTGAGCAATTAAATATTGATAGTTGAATCAATATTGGTGGTTCTGAACCCTGTTGGCCGTGACCCATTGATAGCTGAAGCAATTAGGTATTGCCAGATGGAGCATTGATGATTAGATAAGGTATTGCTAGTCAGAGAAAATACTGCTATATCCATGAGTAATTGGTAAATATTAATTAAAAATATTAACTAAATATTTGTTTAATTAATTAGTTGAAATATTGATGTTTGAGCATGTTCAGAATTATGTTAGATAGAGCATTCAGTTCTATGATCAATGAATGATCAATGGATGATCGACTGAGAGTCAACCAATGGATGAGAACGGGAACGCCTCTACTAGTGATGGACCGACTATGTAGTACTTGCATGTTAGACCGAGCATTTACCAAACTCCTTTGTAGAGTAGTTGGTGAAAGGATGATTAATTTTTTTAATCATTATCAAATTGTGCTTGACTGAGCAATAGGTAGTAGCACCTAGTCACGGAGAGAGGAGATACCGACCAAGAGGTGTAAAACCGGCCCTTGGTGGTCGTTGGACCATCCGATGGTGAGTGGATCACCATTCCCTGTTGTAGGCAGGAGTTTAAACCAAATATGGACTCTAGATGATTAATTAGGTCAAAAATCATCTCAAGAGATGGGATCGAATTTTTCACGCCAAAGGGGCGACCATTACCGGTCATGGTGGCATGTCCGTATCGCCATGCTCTCCGCGGACCAATCCTGATGGTCCATAGAGCATTATCTCATCCTTTTATGAAGAATTTGAGTTTGACTGAAACTCTTAATAATGTTGGAAGGACCACTATTAAAAATATTAAAATAATATTATTTTAATATTTCTCATGGCAGAAAGACAAGTCATGATGGTTGCAGGACCACTTGTTTTGCTAGCCACATGGTTCATGAAAAAATATGGAAGTTTTCTGAGTTTTGATCGAAAGAGGAAACACTAAAATAATAATAATAATAAAATAAGAGTTTTAATAATAAAATATTAGGAAAAAGGGGAAAGGGACCAACTAAACCGACGACATGCCTAGCCAGACGGCCGGTGGGCCCACCCACATGGTTTCCCTTATTTTATTATTATTTATCTCTCTTCCTTTTCCTTCTTTGATCAGGTTTCCATTCCTAGTTCTTCCATGGATGCTCTTTTGAGCATTATTACTAAATACACCTGTGCCTCTTGCTCGGGGCTTACTCGGGGTGCCCCAAATGCCCGAAAGGTAAATATCAATTACTTTCCATGGAATTCGATTAAGAAAAGCCATGGATCCTGAGTAGATGAATATTTAAGGTTTAATCAGAATTTCTAGGAATTCAATCCGATGAATACTTCAACTAGATTTGATTAATTAGTTGCTCTATACTAGCATGACATATGTCTAGGAGCATTTAGATATGATGTGATCAGCATCATATGTTGTTATGGGTTAATTCAGACACCAGAGATTAATTCTGAATTCAAAATAAAATGTGCTGAGTCTTTCAGCTTTAATCATGAAATACATAGAATATTAAGAGTTCTGCCTCAGAAACCCTAATATCGCTATTACACGTTATTACTTCCATGGGGTTATCAAACTGCGATTCTCTTTGTAAAGATACAAATTTATTATTATTTCGATACCAATCAGAGATGCATAATTTTCCGATGTAATTTTACGAATATGTCCTTCGTCAAAAATCCACCATCAACACCGTGTAAAAAGATACTTTACGAAAACTGAGTTTCCGTATGATTTTCAACGGATACTCAATATCCGTTGAAGGTTTCCACAGTTTTACCCTAAAACTTCTCCTTTTCACTATTTGGATTTACCAAAACTCCTTTTTTTACCTATTATATCTTTTTTTTTTCTTTCTCTTACTTATCTTTTAACCTATCCAAACATTCTACGGCAAAAAATTTAGAGGAAAAAGAAAAAGAAAACGGAAACTGAGTTTCCGTGTAGTGTAGCTAAGAGATGACATAGCACCATAGTGAGGTTTCCTTGAGGCCCTTTTCCCTTAGCTTTAAATAAGCTATAGCTTAGGGATAAGGGTGGCCATTGTGCTTGGCCAAATCCCAATTCTCTATTTCTGAGAGTTGTCTTTAATATGGAGTTCCTTTGAAGCTTATCTTTTTTGTCATTAATAATTTATGTACTGCCTGTCACTGATATCTACTTTGGATAATCTTAATTGGAGTTTGAATAGTCATTTCCTCGTAAAATTTGATTCCATTTTTAAGGCCAAAGCTATAATCCCGACTAACCCTACTCATACTCGATTATAAATAACCCTAAGCTCACAATTAGCAAAAATTGAGGTGGATTCTATTCAGAAATATTTTCCTAATTGAAATTCGTTTGAATTTAGCATTCTGATCGCCCGCTAACCACATCCTTAGCAAAGGTTGAGCCCAGCTGTAGGCCGGGTGATACCTAATATCGACGGGGTGATGCTAACCATATCCTTAGCAAAGGTTGAGCCCAGCTATAGGCCAGGTGATACCTAGTATCAGTTGACAGTAACAATGCCTTAACAATAGTAGTTCTTCATCAAGAGGCTAGCCCTTGCGCTGTTTTTCTTGTGTACTTTGTATCAGGCACCCACATAAGGGCTGCCTTGTTAGGTGTCCGGTGCCCATAGAAGAATTTCTCGTGATCCCTATTCCCCTAAATCTATCTATAAATAGTCCTTTACTCTTCCAATCTTTCCCTCTTTCCGCCTCCATCCACCCACAGTGAGAAGACAGGAGATCTAGAGATAGAGAAAGGGCTCTTCTACTTCTTTTCTGTCTGTTGGTTTGGAGTTTGGTCTTTGGGATAGTGTTGTGTTGTGTTTGGATTCGGTTGACCTTTGTAGAGCGTTTCAGATTTGATTGAGAGATGTCTAGATGTTATCCATACCCACCGCCTTTTCTTCTTGAATCTGAAATAAGAAAGAAGGATGATGAAAAATCACTCTTCTTAACGGTGAAAGATGAATCCATTAAGAAGGTTTGTTAAGAGTTTTTTGTATTTTTTTTGTTGTATTTTTTTTGTTGTATTAATCTGAACACAGTTAATGTTCTAACCCTCAAAAAAAAAAAAAAAAAAGAGAGCACAGATGAGATGTATGTAAGAAATCAATTCCGTTGTTTTATTGTAACTTGTAATTAATTGTGATTAATCTTTGTGTGTTTGTTTTATTAATTATTATCTGTGCCAGAATGCCGTTAACTAGCAATCTAGCTAGCTTGATTCAGGGTTTTTTCCTAACTGAATTAGTATCCTTATTTGTGTAACAAATCCAGGATGATTTACAGCCATTGGGTGTTGTAAATATGCCTAACAATACTCGATGATACCACTTGTTCAGGGCATGAGAAACAATTGGTTAGATTCGGAGGCATACTTGAGTATGCTTATGGCCTCTTTGTGGTCTTTAGGTTTTCTTTACCAATATGTTTGGCTCCATTTACCAAAACTTAGCATAATGTGGATATCTGATAACATGAAGCTGTTTTGATTATCTGAGCATATCATTTAACAACTGAATTGATATGGAGTTGCACATCGCATTATGTTGCATGCTAATTGAATATGTGTTCAATATATGCCTCGTGGGTGGTTATGTTTTTCATCTTCCTTGGTTGTCATCTTTGAAAATTGATGATTGCTCTGGTGATTTGACTCTCCAGAGAGAGGAGACAGAGAAAGAGAGGAAGAAAGAAAAGAAGAGGGAGAAGAGAGAAAAAAAGGAGAAAAAGGAGAAAAAGAAGAAAGTGAAAAACATCAGGGTAAACAGTGAGTTTGAGAATAAGGAACACACTCACAAGGAGAGGTGCAAAGATGAAGGGAGTAAGATAGACCATAATGGAGGCAACCATCCAAAGAGAAGAGAAGATGAAGACGAGGAGGTGGAGAAAAGCGGCCTTACTGAAGAGCACGACCAACCCGCTAGCCTTCAGAATCTCGGCGACATTTCTGATAGCTCCCAGGACAGCAGGAAAAGGAAAAGGATGCATATACCAATGCCCACCTCGTCCTCCAATGGCTGCCATAATCTTGGTGAGTGTGTGTACGTTTTTGTATTTTGGGAGAAGGCTCTCCTACTGCTTGTTGCCCGTGCCTGTTATGCTTCTTATATGTGCTCTGACATTCTACCAAAAACTCTATCGGTTGATTGAATGAAGGGAATGTGCTTCGATTTCGCTTGTCGCTGTCTAAAAACAAGGATAACAAGGACCAGGTAGTGGTACTACCGCCATCCAGCAGGGTTGAAAAGTCTTCTTGTTGTACCTCTGAAAGACCTGAGAGAGTTGTGCAAAATGGGATTGATGATAACAACTCTTGTAGATCAGTCTTGTCACAGCTGTGTTCTACCTCAGGAACAACTGAGATTTTACTAACAAAACACAAAGGCACTGAAGCAGCTGCTATGGCTAGAACCAATTGCTTTGATGAGAGTTGCTTTCTTGATACAGTGGAAGATACACAGTACAGAAATTTAATTGAGAACTGGACTCCTTCCCAGAGTCTGACAGTGTGCGGCACTGACTTGGATGATCAAGATTGGCTATTTGGTTCAAAACAAACAGCACAAGACAGACACAAACTAGCCTCATCAAAAAGGGTTAAAGCTACTACTAGTAGTGTTGAGGAGAAGGCTATAGTATCACCGGGGCTGTGGCCATCTGCTTGTTACTTGCCTGATGCTGATATATATGCTTTACCTTATACTAGCCCATACTAAAAGCTGTTATGGAAATAACTAATTGTGTCTAATTATTTTTTCATGTCCCGGCTGCTGTGTACTGCCCATTTCTGTAGCCAAGTATTTTGGCTGCTTTTCTGGATCATTTACTTACCATGATTCTTTTATTGAGTTAATAGGATTAGGAAGAAGTTGGTGGGTTATAAAGTAAATGGTGATCAATCCCAAACTGGGTTGCACGGACGCGGTGACGCGGACACGATGCTGACGCGGACAC
Organism: Papaver bracteatum; assembly: GCA_023529315.1. Classification (NCBI taxonomy): domain Eukaryota; kingdom Viridiplantae; phylum Streptophyta; class Magnoliopsida; order Ranunculales; family Papaveraceae; genus Papaver; species Papaver bracteatum. The sequence continues at coordinate 1,706,332 of JAJJWX010004210.1, forward strand.
GACACTGACACGGACTCGCTCCAATTTTAAAAAAAGCTTGGACGCGGACAGTATATATAAATAAATACAGGATATTATATATACACGTGAGAACAAATTTCTACGTACGAAAAATTATTAATATATAAATGTAATGTAAATCTAAATTAGGATCAATGAGCTTTAATAATTAGTTAATAAAATAATGTAAATATAGAGTAAATATAAAATATGTGTAATGAGTATCAGAACAACGGTGATGGCATGATGGTCAGGGGTCAGAATGAGGAGTTTGAAGTCCCAAGAACGAAACAGTGGCTACATCCAATTTTTGTACGGAGAAAAATGCGTCCAGTTCGCGTCAACCATGGGACTCACGTGGGACGCGCATTTGCAGCGTCTGATAATAACACAGTGTACTGTGAGTGTGTCTGGCTCGTGTGTGTGAGTGTTGGCCAGTGTGTGCAACACACGTGAGCAATGTAAAGAGGGAATGAGAGATCGAGTATATATTGTCATCTCTGTCCTGTAAATAAATCATCTTCTTCTCTTAATCAATTCATTGATTCAAATCGTTCACAGTAAACATGTAGATATTATAAATCTATCATGGTATCAGTCCTGGGAATTTTCAATTCTCAGGGGTATCGATCCATAGCTTCCACTGTTCTTCGTCTCTGATTCATCTTCAAGAAGATTTGTTCCTCAATTTGATAAGGTTTTCTAAGAAGTGAAGATTTACAAGAATTGATGAGGGTTTGGATTTGATCCTGATGCTTACTGCAACGTCGTCAATTAGGATTAAGCATGAATTTTGAATCTAAAATTCAGTTTTAGGGTTTGAGCTCTTGGTTGTTTCAATTTCCTGTCGTTATTTGGATTGAAATCTCTTACCTCATCAACTATCATCTGAGTCTATGCTGGTAATCTCCATCTTTCATCTTTAGATTACTTTAGATTTGATCTCATGTGTTCAATTTCTACATCACTTTCTCAACAAAATTCAATTTCGTCTTCAAATTATGTTTTCATCATAACTTGGGTACGATTTTAACCTAGTTCTTTTATCAAATCCTACTAATCTTGATTCTGGATCTATTCGATTCGAGCATGCCTATTTCTGCTATAATAGTTAGTTAGGAAGAAGCTTAATGTTGTTCCATTGGATAGTGGAGAAAGATTCTTCTTAAATTCAGTAGAATGTTGAGGTACGTGTGTGTGTTGATTGTTTGCTGCACCATTGAGTGCTTAATTTTGCTTTGGTTAGCTCCTCCTCTCAATGTTACTTTGGTACAGTCCTCCCAGTAGAGGTATATGTGAGTGAGTTGGTTTGCGTATGTAATGATGGAACCGAGGATCTTTGTTTGATTGAAATTGGTGAGATATATAAGTATAGATTGATGTTCTATTTGATGAGTCTACATTCAATTCGATGTAGCTTTGGTTTAGTTATCTTTTCTAATGTTTTTCATGTTCTTTGAATAATCCCAGACTATCTCTTGTTTGCTGGTTTGGTTCTTTCTTCGATTGCGAATAATATGGGTACTTTAATAAGTGCTTCCAATAAGTTGATTCAGCTTTGGTTTACTCAAGGATGGATTTTAATAGCTGCTGCATCATACTTCTTGTAATGGTTTGTTTTTCAATATTTCTTTGCTTGCGAATAATGTTGTTTCAAGAAGATCACAGTTGCAGAGACTAGTGAGTTGTTGCATCTAATTGTATCATGTGGAGCAAAGTCAGCTGTCAGGTTATAAGTGTATGTATCGGTATGCAGCTTTACTTTCATTAGTTGATATTGCTCCTAGTGCTTGCTGGTGAATGTGTGAAGGCAGATTGGTATTCCTTTGATGTTGATTTCAACAGGGTGAAGAGAGTGGTGTGTCCAATTCGTGCTTGTTTGAGATCGTGATCAGTTGACCCATTCGTTATTGTGGTTTTATTGCTTCTTTTGGTACAATGAATCGGTGAGAGCGTGCAATTCTTGTGCTACGAATGCGGCAAATCTTTGCCGCTCACGGTCTTATAATTTTCAGAATGTTCAATACCTCTAATGTTGTTCTTACACCTGCACCTATGGATATTTCATGTGATTCTGCACCTATTTTTCATACTTGTTTCCTGGTACATCTATATCTGTTTCAATCAACTAGGTTCCAAGCTGATTATCCTAATTCATGGGTATCCTATACTACTTCAGGGGTTGTTATTTCACCTGCTAGCATGCTATCTCTCGATGTATCCACCACCTTTCCAACAATTCATATCTACTACAGGTCATTATGGCATCGTGTGTGTGGTGTCGGTTTGTGATATTGCTTACGGTTTCTCTTTGTTAACCTCACACTACAGACTGTGACAATACATATCAACTGCTCCCTCTGGTCTATCATATTGCGAGTATTTGTTGTTGATGTTTCCTTGTGCAACTACCTGAGTTGCGATTTTAATGATGTTGGTTGGTATGTGCATTGCTTAGGCTGTTAGTGGAACAATTATTAAATGTTGTTGTGATTGTTAATGTTCCGCAACAACGTAAGGAGCTCAGTCGCAACTTCTCAGCTGCTCAAAGTGTTGATGATACGAGTCTAATACTCAGTCGTGCGGAGTTCAGTCTAATACTTGGCAGTGGTGCTCAGATTTTATTATTCGCTAGCTATCTTTTGCTGCATCTGCTGAGCTATTCAATGAGCTTGTGAGCTATACTTGGTGGGTCAGTTCTACAAGGTTCACAAGGCTATACTTTTTATGCCATACTGTCAGGTTTTTCTTTTTACATTCCTTCTCCAAGTTTTTCTTCTACAACATTCACTTGTTTGACCTATTACTACACCAACTACTTTTGCTGCTGCCTGCCTGTTACTGCATCAATATTGCCTACTCCAAATGTACATTGCTACTCTCTTTCTATAGCTGTTGCAGTACTGCTGCAGCCCAACTGCACCTCAATTTTTTTTTCTCCCTTATGCTACTCTCCTGCTACAGCTATTGCAATTTACTGTGTGTCTGGCTCGTGTGTGTGAGTGTTGGTGCAATCTCAAGTGGTCTTACAACCCACTAGAGATTGAGGAAGGGTAATAACACAGTGTACTGTGAGTGTGTGTCTGGCTCGTGTGTGTGAGTGTTGGCCAGTGTGTGCAACACACGTGAGCAATGTAAAGAGGGAATGAGAGATCGAATATATATTGCCATCTCTGTCCTGTAAACAAATCATCTTCTTCTCTTAATCAATTCATTGATTCAAATCGTTCACAGTAAACATGTAGATATTATAAATCTATCATCTGACACGCGTCGTTGCAGCGTTGAGTCCGCGTCCCGCGTCCTACGTGAGTTGGACGCGGACACTCCATCAAATGTGGTGCGTCCGTGCAACCCAGATCCCAAATATTGCTCACGATGTTCCCATGATGTATTCGTTTTACAGAAAGAAATCAATTCATTGTTGTTTTCGTATTATTGAAAGAAATAGTAATGCTGTCTAAACCACCCAATGTATGGTTATGGTTCTTAGCTTTGCTATGGTTATGGTTCTAGCTTTGCTTTGTTGCAGGACCAAGTTAACATGATGGTATTATCTTATAGTAAAGGAAATATACAGTTTTTGCATGATGAACAGTGTCAGAAACAAAATCATTTGGTTAGAAAGTCTTTTGAGTCATTTCCCAGTGAAAACTATCTCATAGGAGATGGATATATTCGTTAGAAGGATGCTTTCAATTAGGTAAATAAAATTTAAGAACAAATTTAAAAAGCTTTAGAGCTAGACTGGATAAAGTCATTATTTCTTTGTTGGGTGCTGCTGCTGAAAGGACAAACATGATATGCTTCTCAAACTTTCATTCAACCCATCATTGCATATTTTTGAGTCCAGTTTCTTGCAGTGGAATCGTATCGCAGTTTGTCGGTCTTGCAAATGTGTGCAATTTCAGGAACAAGCGGGTCATCTGGGTTTGGATCCGTCAAAAGTGAGCATATGGAGAGAAGAACCTTCGAAATAGTGAGAGCCGGACTCCACTGCTCCTTTAGTATGTCCAAGCATATGTTTCCGTTGCTGTTAATGTTTGGATGAAACACTTTTGTCCTGAAGGCAACCTGCACAGTATATACGATTCATGGTATCAATCAGCAACAAACATATATGCAGAGAGATTTTGGTCAAAGACAAGTTGTTATTACAGTAGAATTTCAATAAATTAATTACTTCGCTAAAATGATAAAATTTTCCGGTCTCAACTAGGTTTGTACACGCTAAATTTTGTACTCGATAAATTAATAATTTCGCTAAAATAATAATTTTATCCGATCCCAACACTATTAATTTATCGAAGTTTTAGTGTAGCTACTAACGGTATATATATATATATATATATATGTATGAATCAAGTAAGGATGAATAGATGGATAGAGAAGAGTACCTTAGGAGGCTTGAAAGGGTAATCGGGAGGGAAGTAGATGGTTACGAGGAAAACGCCACCGGAGTAAGGGCTGTCATTAGGGCCGATGATGGTTGCTTGCCAGTGAAACATGTCATCTGCAACTGGACCTGCACTGCATGAAGTAGGTGGATCTCTCTGCAAATCTTTGAGCTCCTTGATTATTCTCTTTGAAGCCATTAAGCTGATAGTTTATAATTGCTAGCTTGAGTTCTCTACAAATAACTATCTGAGATATCACCGTTTCGAATTCCAACAAGAAGAGGAGGATTATAAGGATGTATTTATAAAAGCAATAAACACCCAAAGATATCGCCAAGATGCTAGCGCTAGCTGGTGGCGGTGGTGGTGTAGACTGAAGACCACAGTATCGAATGAAATGGGAAAGTTAAGGTCCACACGATGGATTCTCTCTCTTCCAATAAAGAAATTGAAGGCAGAGAATGTTGAAGAAATGGGACCAATGTTTATTCAAATTAAAAAAAAAAATGTGAGAAAGGAACTAATCAAATGGCGTCTCTGTGGGATGGTTCCTAATGGTTGGTCCATTCAAACAGCAACTTCGTTTCTCATTACAATTCTGGTACTACTTGATGTTTGGACAAGAATAACAATCTTTACATCCACTCGCAAGTGGACACCGTTCTTTCCAGCCGTCCTTTAATTGTTATTCTTACCACTATGGGCAAAAGAGGAGCCACGGAATCCATACATACACCACACGTCTGTTCGGAGTCTGTTCAAAATTCGAAAATGAAAGATATATCTTATCCCGAAGAAAAAGAGAAGGAAAACGATATTGTTCCTTCTTAGCAACTCTTTTTTTTCTCCTTCGGGGGAGTATCATAGAGTCTGAGTCCGTTAGTTTGACTATCCGGGGTCCAAGAGAAGTTAAAAGAGAGAATCTCAAATTCAAAAACACAAGTTGCAGGAAACTAAACCAAAACTCAACAACACATTCAGCAATACAGACCATAGCAACGATTTTGATTTGTGGAAACACAAACAGATTTAAAAAGAACACATAGGGAAGAGTATAATAGACAGGAGCCAACCAAAAACCAAACAAAGTCTTCTTGCCAACAAATTTTAAACAACAATGTATACAAGATATGTCGAATTTAACACAACCACATGTAGTTTCTTAGTAAGCTGCTTTCCTACATACGAACACAAATCTAAAACATAGTAAAAAACGAAATGTATTCCATGTTACTACGTAATGTAATGCGTCATCAATTACAGGTCACCAACAAAGACGAAAAGCAAGAAAACAATGCCACAACCACCTGATTTGATGCCTGCATTTTCCAAAATAAGCACTTCCTCTTCTTCTTTTTTAAGTACCCATCTTAGTTGACGGACACTGCACACTAACAACGCCTGCCTGCTGTTGTTTCCTCAAGGAGGGGAAAATAAAATGACAATGACATAGTGAAAGACCAGATGGACTATTAGTTGGTTATTCTTTTTTCAAATTTTCCTTCCACAGTTTTTTTTCCTTCCAATCACAAAATGGAGCAGCCTCCCTTTTGCGCTTTCTTCTTCTTCTTTTGCTTTGGTGGCTGGAGCACCACCTTGATTGCTGCATCGAAGACTGCCTTGACATTCTGCAAAAAAACAAAAGACCCATAAAAGTGTAAGAGTCTGCATTACTCATTCACCCCTGTCCTCCAAAATCCCAGGTAGATGTAATATAGAATAGATTTTACCTGTTGTGTCTTAGAACTACACTCAATATAGTAAGGAGCTCCAATCACCTTCTTTAATTCCTCTCCCTTCAACAAATAATGAAAAAAGCAGCTGAGAAATAAGGCCTTCCTGTAAGGCTCTTTTAATATAAAACAGAAAAAGGTTTACCTGAGCTGTAGTAATAGGGACGGCACCAGGGTGGTCAACAAAGAATTGTTTATCATCCCGGAGATCTACATGCCACAAATACAACAATTAAACACAGTAACATATCTTTATCAAACACATCTGAATCTGACAACACTCAACCTGGTTTCAAAATCCAAACGTAATTGACCAACTAGGAAAAAGGTGAAATCATGATTTCTAGAGAGAAGATTAACAAGCAACTAAACCTGGGGAAAAACATCAAGAACATTAAGAAAAATAATCTGGCAGAAATAGCTTATACAAGCAAAAGAAACCACAGAATGATATACAGTATAACCAGAGGATCTAACAATCCAAAAGAATTTTAATGCGCATATCAAATTGGTATTGACATTTAGTGCAAAATAGTCCTCTCTGGGCCCATGGGGTACAGAGATAGTTTTGAGATCCCTGGCAATTTCGTTTCCCAAAGTATTTCAGTCACTTGATTTTTCTAGTTGAATGCTTAGGCTGTATCAGACAATGTTGTTTGGGACAAGGTGTAGGGCCTTGCTCGGGGTATAAAACACAAGGCCCAAGAGTTAGATATGATAATACCCCAAATATTAGCAAATTATCATAAACAGATAAAGTATAAGTCTATATTTTGTTTTAACTTATAATGAAGTCCTTGTAAGTTAAAAATATGGACTTGTAAATCCTAGGGCACACAAACAACGTCCAGGTTAAAAGCAACACCCACTCACGCTCTTGATTGTCGCCTCTCCTAGGAGACGTCGAGGAACTTTATTTTTTAAGTGGTAGTCTTTTCCTAGGGCATGGCACTAAATATAAAAATACTACCACTTTGGAGTCATGGCGTAGCTTCTAACACATGGGCACAATTCATTTCTATTTTAATGCTATGGATGGAAGCTAAGCTTCGGTGACAAAGCTCAAAAAGTGTGCCAGTGCTACTTTTCGGCTTTGCCATTCCCCACTAGGCTGAATGACTGCTTTTGCTTACCTAGGTACATTTGAAAACGATGATCGCAAAAGGAAGGATGAGAATTGTTATGTTTGACAGATAGTTTTGATGACAAGTATGAAATGATCGTCAACATAACAAAAGGGGTTTCCTGAATTTGAGAAAATGGGTTATCAGTACCTGCCCAAATAAGAGCATTAAGAACACTAACACTAACAGCAACATCAATAATAGCACTCTCCTAAAGAAGTGAGAACATAGCCATACCATTCAATCTCTCACGCCTTAACTTATATTGGCCTATCAAAATTTCTCTTCATTGAGCTGCAAAGACATGTACTTAGTAAACAGTTATGTTTAACAAAAAAAGGTTTGGCCCCACTGGATGCAGTTTCTGTGTACACACACACATGTATTTATCGAGGATAAGATCATTATGGCAACTGTGGCAAGAGCTGCCTTAGTGGTAATCAGAATCACCATGCTCCATGTGGATTCATTCAACATTACGAGATATCAATGTGTAGGATAAGTTTAAAATCACCAAAATCTCAAGAAAATAACAAAAACAAAAAGCAAAAAACCCAGCTAATAAATAGTGTCAAATAGTTGATGGATGAGAGGGGCAATCAAGGATACGAGATGGAAAAGAGAAGGGGAAAACAATGAACTTACCAAGCTTTGTTCCCACAAGAATAATTGGAACACCAGGTGCATAATGCCTTAGTTCAGGAATCCACTGGAAAATTCGGACCCAAAAGACAAAGTACGGATTAGAAAATTTCCAAAAACCAAATCTACTAATTTAAATAAGTTGGAGTGAACAATTTTCACACCTTCTTGGCAACATTTTCATAGCTAGCCTTGCTAATGAGAGAGAATGCCAACAGGAAAACATCAGCACCTCGATAACTCAGAGGTCTTAATCTATTGTAATCCTCCTGACCTGTCGAATAAATTAAAAACTTAGATCATTGCCCCCGAATTGTATTGATCATTTGATTGTATGTTATAATTGGAAAACCAAAACTAAAGCTGTGTCATTTAATTACCAGCAGTATCCCATAATCCAAGGTTAACAGTATTTCCATCGACAACCACATTTGCACTGAAATTGTCAAAAACAGTCGGAACATAATCCTGTCACCAAGAGGCACAGATGAGTATCACATCACAAGATAAAGGGGGATATAAGCTGGCTGCTAATACACAAACATTCATGAAAACCCCAAAAAAAATAATCAAAATGATCCTAAAATGAAAAGAGAAAACTGCGATCGAAAATGAAAACAAACCGTGGGAAATGTGTTGCTGGTATAGGAAATCAACATGCAAGTTTTACCGACAGCGCCATCTCCGACAGTGACGCACTTTATAAACCTAGAAGCACTCATTTCTCCTCCCCGCTAAGAGGACCTGATCGCCCTCTTTCTATATTCTTCTTCTTCTTCCTTTAGTTTCTGTTTTTGGCCCTTGTTTTTTCCTGTTTCTTTCTTTTTGAATTTCAAATTACAAATCTAAGAAGAAGAAAAATATCATAATAATAATAATTTCTGTTTTAAGAAAAGAAACAAAAGAATTTCTAGATTTGGAAGAGAAATGAAAAATTCATCAGCGAAAACAGAAAGAAACCCTAACCCTAGAAAGAGAAATGAGAAATGTGCAGAGAAGAGAAGAGAAGAGAAGAGAGAGATCAAAAAATGAGAAGAGAGGTCTAAGAGAGAGAACGAAAGACAGCTTAAAAGGGCGTGAATAAATGCGGATGAAGCGTTCGCTGACCTCTCTCTCTCTTTTCAAAACAACAACCAAAACAAGAGAAGAAAGACAGCTATTTCATTTCCTATTTTTGCTGCTTCCTTATTACCCCCTCTGTCTGTCTCTTCTTCTCTCTCCCAAAAATAAAGAATGAACCCCAAAATCAATGCTCTAAATTTTTGTTGTACAACAAACTCGATGACAAACCCACCACATTCTCTCTACCAATCCTTCCATCCATCCATCCACCCCCTCAAATTTTTTATAATTGGAATAAATTTATTTATTAGAGTCTTGTTAACTTGTATACCCGTATACATGTTAAGGTTTACTAAAACAATAATTTTTTTGCAATGGAAACAAAATTTGTTTATTTTATTGCATTGAAAACAGTAATTCTTTGCATTGGAAACAAGATTTATTATTTTTAGTGCAAGAAAAACCAATTTCTAATAGAATAAGACAAAAAAACACAATTTCCAAAGAAATAAAATAATTTTTAATTAAACTTTAACGTGTATACTGGTATATAAGTTAACAAAAGCCTTATTATTATTGTAAAACATAAATATCAAAAAAAAATGTATTTCCGTTTAATACGTTTAACCGCTTTAATTCTCCCGTCTTTCAAGGACCCTTTCCAATACTATCAAAAAATTAAACGGAAAAAAAACCAAGTAATAGAAAGGTCGTACGTACGTTCTCCTTCTCTTCTTCCCCCTCTTTCTTCTTCTTATCGGTTTCTAATTCTATTGAATTTTTCTCCTCTTCTTCTTCTACTTATTCTCTGTCAGATTCTTAGTTTCATATTCTCTCTTGGTGTTAATCTGTTTCCCTTTGTTTCTCAATTGGCTCCTAATCCAGTGGGCAGCCATGGGAGACATCGTGAAGCAGATCCTAGCAAGACCAATTCAAGTGGCTGATCAAGTCACCAAATGGGCAGACGATGTTCAATCATTCAAACAGGAATGTGCAGAACTCAAATCAAAAACTGAAAAATTAGCCGGACTTCTAAGACAAGCAGCTCGAGCCAGCTCCGACTTATACGAACGTCCAACACGACGTATCATCGACGACACCGAACAAGTCCTCGATAAAGCATATCTCCTTGTTGAAAAATGCAGAGCAAATGGGATGAAACGTCTATTTACGATTATCCCTGCGAATTCATTCAAGAAGATGTCTGCTAATCTGGAGAATTCAATTGGAGATGTTTCTTGGCTTCTCCGTGTCTCTGCTTCAGGCGATGATCGAGATGATGAATACCTTGGTCTTCCTCCTATTGCTGCAAATGAACCCATACTATGTTTAATCTGGGAACAAATTGCTACCCTCTATAAAGGATCTCTTGATGATCGATCCGATGCTGCTGCCTCTCTTGTTTCTCTTGCTCGTGATAACGATAGGTATGGGAAATTGATTATTGAAGAAGGTGGTGTTGGTCCGTTGCTGAAATTAGTTAAAGAGGGTCATTTAGAAGGTCAGGAAAATGCTGCGAGGGCGATCGGGTTACTCGGTCGTGACCCTGAAAGCGTCGAACATATGATTCATGCTGGTGTTTGTTCTGTGTTTGCTAAGATTCTCAAAGAAGGACCTATGAAAGTTCAGTCAATGGTGGCTTGGGCTGTTTCTGAGCTTGCAGCTAATCATCCTAAATGCCAAGATCATTTTGCGCAGAACAATATAATTCGTTTACTCGTGAGTCATCTTGCGTTCGAGACTGTTCAGGAACATAGTAAGTATGCTGTTACTAGTAATCACAAATCGATTCATTCACTTGTAATGGCAAATAATGACAACGCTGGAAACAACAATAATGTCGGTAATAACAACAACAAGGGAATTGAAGACGAAGAAAAGACGATCGCACGTCCGATGGGGAACCAAAATCCAAACCAAATGCAGAATGTGGTTGCTAATACGATGGCTAACAACATAATTACTAAATCTTATAGCAAACCATCAGCTCATGGTCCGCAAAGCAAGCCACTCAATCCACACCACCACACCAAGAGCAACCCAATCCCAAAACATACCCACCAGCAAAATATTAATTTAGCTGGAACTAGCATTAAAGGGAGGGAATTCGAAGACCCTGTTACAAAAGCCACCATGAAGGCAATGGCTGCGAAAGCCCTTTGGCATCTTGCTAAAGGTAATTCCGCTATATGCAAAAGCATTTGTGAATCAAGAGCACTTCTATGTTTTGCTGTTCTTCTTGAGAAGGGAGTGGATGATGTTCAGTACAATTCTGCAATGGCATTGATGGAAATTGCTGGCGTAGCTGAATATGATACTGACCTTCGGCGGTCTGCATTTAAACCCAATTCGCCTGCTGCGAAGGCTGTATTTGATCAACTACTGAGAATTATCCAAGAGGCTGATTCGGATCTTCTAATCCCTTGTATGAGAGCAATGGGGAATTTGGCGAGAACATTTAGAGCAACAGAGACAAGGATCATCGGGCCATTGGTAAAATTACTCGATGAGAGAGAAGCAGATGTTTCTCGGGAAGCTGCAATTGCATTGTCAAAGTTCGCTTGCTCGGAGAATTACCTACACATGGATCACTCAAAGGCCATTATAAATGCAGGTGGAGCTAAGCACTTGATACAGCTAGTATACTTCGGGGAACAAATGGTTCAAATACCCTCATTGATTCTACTATGTTACATAGCTCTGTCTGTTCCAGACAATGAGGCGCTCGCACAAGCAGAAGTACTAACAGTTCTTGAATGGTCATCTAAGCAAGGGTATATGATACAAGATGCTACTGTAGAAACTCTATTGCCTGAGGCCAAAGCTAGGTTAGAACTCTATCAATCTAGAGGTTCAAGGGGATTCCATTGATTCAAAATTGACACACATAATCAGGGTCATACTCCTGGTTAAAAAATTACACAATTCCTTCGTTTAGATTTTTTTTTTCTTTTGTAATTTACAATTTACTTTTGGTTAAACCCCTTTATGGTTTTCAAATGTAGTGTACATACTAGCTGCTAGTGTAAAAAAGAAGTCACTCACAAACCATATTACCCAACTTTGTGTTCTATGCTTTTTAATCTTTTTTGTGTTGTTGGTGGTGTTTTTGTTATTTATTGACACCAACTAGTTTTTCTATCTCTTGGATTGATTCCCTTGTGAATGAGGCTCTTTTTGTTTCTCAACATTCGTTTGAACCATAGCACCTTGTTAGCATTGCTAGGGTAAGTGATCCAGTACTAGGATAACCAAACCATCACCTTATTATGGGATAACCAAACAATCCGAACTGATGGTTTGATAATTAAGGATAACATATAGCCGCTGCGCTGTGTTATAGCTGCTGTCATATCTAATTGAAGAATTTCTATTCATGCGTTCGCACGTCTACTATTAGCTCATTCCCACGTCTACTATTAGTTCAATCCCACAGATACTATTGTTGAACACTTAGCAACATCTTTCATTTTCTAATAATTTTTCTTGCGAGCTTTTGAGCTATGATCTGTTTACAAAATAGAAATAACTTTTTTTTTCCTTTTTCTTTTGTAGGAAATACCTATTAATCCTAGAAATAATATATTAGGATGAGTTTAGTCCAATTAACCTAGTCAATTGTTTGTTTGGTCCATTTTGCAAATATAAATTATAGTTTGGTCCTGAAAAATATAGTTTGGTCCTAGGGTTTTGTCCACCCACACGGAATATTCTTTTTATGTTACCAAAACACCCCTGCACGTGCAAATTTTTATTGTTTGGTCCTAAATTTTGTTATTTGGTCCTTTTTATCGACATTTATAAACAAAAACAGTGGGAATGGGTTTGATTGATTATTTTTTCTCTCTCCTACTCCGATCTCTCTGGTTACGAAATTTACAGAAATTTCGCTGCAGAAAATTTTCGTCTAGTGTTTACGAAATCTTTCCTCGATTACGTTTTTGATACCAGGATCGATTCGATTTACAGAGTTTGATTTGGAATTACAGAGTTTGATTTTGGAATTACAGAGTTTGATTTGAGGATTTACAGAGTTTGATTTGAGGCTTTACAGAGTTTGATTTGATAGAATTACAGAGTTTGAGATTGATTTGAGGCTTTTTTGGAGATTTGATTCGAGTTTTTTGAAGATTGATTCTGTTGGAGTTGATTTTTTGGAATTACAGATCCGGAGATCGGTGTTTTCTTGGAGATTTGATTTGAATTCTTCTTGTTGCTGGTGAGTTTTCAGGCTAATCCTTTCCTTTATAAATCAGCTAAGTTTTTCTTTGATTTGTTTCTTTCTTGAATTTTAAGATGAAGTCGTTCTGTTAAGGCTTCATTCCAAGAATGAATTCTTCTTTTGTCATGGAAGAAGTAATGTTGCTGCTCTGTTTATCTGTTTAGGATGTTAATGAATGAAGTCATTCTGTTTTTAAGGCTTCATTCTTGGAATGAACTCTTTATTGATCTGTTAGAATGTTGTTGAATGAAGCTAGTTTGTCAAGGAAGAAGCTATTAGTCCTATTCTGTTACGGCTTCATTCCGAGAATGAACTTCTTCCTTTGAATAAGTACTGTTATTGAATAAGTATTGTTGCTGCTTTTGTTTATCTGTTTAGGATGTTAATGAATAAAGTCAATCTGTTTTCAAGGCTTCATTCTTGGAATGAACTCTTTATTTTGTAAGGAAGAAGTAGTGTTGATGATTTTGTTTATCTGTAAGAATGTTATTGAATGAAATTTCATCTTCATTTTAATGATGAACTATTGTGTGTGTGTGTGTGTGTGTTTATTTTTCAGGTTCAGTATGGTCCTTTCTAAGTGTTATGCAATTGTGTATTGCAAAGGTGATGGTATTCCATTGGAAGTTTCTTTAGAAACTATGATGCGTGACCTCAAAATGTATGTTTGTGATTATTGGAGAAACTTGACTCCTCGGAGCATAAGATTTAGGCATGGCCAAGGGTCTGATAAAGCTGTCATCAACTGTGATTATTCTCTTCATGGTCTAATTGTTCTTACTTGTTCAAATGAATTTCCAAGTTTTGATTTGTTCGTTGAGGAGGTTTCTAGTGGTGGTGCTTTTAGCTCTTCATCTGGTATTTCCTCGCAGTCCCTCAGTGACGATGAATCATGTAGCGGGTTCACAGAGACTTCAAAGATTAAATACCTAACGGAAGGTCGTGAGCAATTAAAACCTCTTTTATCTGACAGTTGGGAGGATATTTTTAAAGGTGTTGGTCAAGTTTTTCATGGTGGTGTTGATGAGGTTCGCTTAGCTGTCACCAAATATTGCAGCAAGTCTGGTTATTCCGTTTCAAAGGTTAAGAATGACAAACTTAGGTTCACATGCAAGTGTGGTAGGGATGCAAAATGTCCTTGGTATCTGCATTGTATTCCAATTGATAGCGCTAAAAGTGTCTTTACTATCAAGGAATTCAATGTGGAGCATAAATGTGGTGGTGCTTATAATCTGAAGGACCCCCTATGAAGAAGAAATTGTTAAAACATTTTTTCAAGGATCAAATACAGTCAAATCCGTCGATAAAACCTAATGATATGGTTGCTCAGGTGAAGAGTTGTTACGGTATTAACATCAAATACCATCATGCTTATAAAGGTAAGGAAGCATCTAAGGCAGAGATATATGACGATGATGTAAAAAGTTATACAGATCTTGTTTGGTATGTTGAAGCAATAAAGGCTACTAATCCTAGCAGCTATATTAAGTTTGAATATGATAAAGAGACTAAACGGTTTCAGAGGCTTTTCATATGTTTTGCTGCCTGTATGGAAGGATACCGGTTCATTCGTCCTATGCTTTACTGTGATGCAATATTTCTCACTGAGAGATTCAAAGGAACATTGATGGCTGCCACTGGTGTGAATGGAAACCAAGGTAAATTTACTTTCTTTTCTATAACTCATATTAGTTTGTTGTTTTATTTTTAAGAGCAATGTGAATGAATGAAGTTAGGATTTCATTTGTTAGGATGAACTCCTTTTATGTTAAAGAAAAAGTGTTTCATATCAGTTACTGGAATGAATTCTAGAAACGTTTATACAGTCCATGCCATAGAAAAGATTATACAGTCCATACAGTGTAGAATTTTTTCTAGACTTCATTTGAAGTCGAGAAAAAATTCTAGAAAAATTCCTGGAATGAAGTCTAGAAAAATTTACCGTTTGATCTTTTGTCCAACGAGTATAGATACCCTGCTTTACTCGCTGAAAAATTTACCATTTGGAATTCATTCCTGGAATGAAGTCTAGAAAAAATTCTACAGACTTCATGCCATCGAATGAAGAATTTTTCATATTAATATTCGGCGAACTCCTGCTGCTTTGTTTCATATTTGGATGAACTCCTGTTGCTTTGTTTTATGTTTCACTTTTGTTAAGGTCTTCATTTTTAATAAGTATTTGTCACTTCTTGTTTATGTGTTACTTTGTTATCTTGTCAAGAAAAGCATTGATTTCTTAACGAAATGACATTTTCAGTTCTTTTTGTGTTCTTTTCATTCTGTAGGTTTCTTTCCTTTTGCGTTTGCTTTAGTTCCCTCCGAAGACATTGAAGGTTGGGAGTGGTTCATGGAAAACTTGCAGCATTGTGTCAACTCTCGTCCCATCACCTTTATCACTGATCGTCACGAAGAGCTGAAGCAAAGTATCCCCAAGTATTCTCCCAAATCTTTTCATAGTTGTTGTTTTTACATTTGAAGAATAATCTTCCCATCAAGAAAGGACATGAGAAGTATAAACAAGTTCAGGATCTGTTCCATAAAGCTGCATACTGATACAGTGTTTCCAAATATGAGTCTGCGTTGAATGAGATGTGCATCATAGGATGTGATTGGGTTGCAAAGTACATCAGAAATATCGATCCCAAGCACTGGGAAAATGCTTTCTTTGTAGGATGCAGGTATGGGACACACTCATCAAGCATCACAGAATCTTTTAACATCTGGATTCATCGTGAAAGGGATTTGCCTCCAGCTGCTCTTGTTGATGAGCTAAGGATAAATATTATGAGGATGAGTGCAGAAATGCGTGAGCTCGGTAAAAACTATAGTGATAGTTTGACTCCCATCTATAAAGCTTTACTTAAGTCGCATGTTGATATAGGTCTTCCATGGAATGTAACCGAGTCAGGTAATGGTATATATGAGGTTCACTCTCCCAGCTCTCATATTGTTGATCTGATGCAGATGACGTGCACTTGCCAGAGATGGAAAGTGTTTGGTTTCCCCTGTACAACGCCTACGCTGCTATTACTATGAGTGATTTTGATATGTTTAGGTTTATCCAGCCTTACTTTGGTTCAAACCACTTTCGCAACTCTTATGCTCCTGCAATTCGACCCATTTCCAACTACGACAGGCCAGGAGCATATGAACCTGAAGAGAGAGTCCTTCCTGGTATTCTAAGGCCACCTCCAAGGAGACCACCAAATAAGCGTATTCGCAGTGCTTATGATAAGGAGAGAAGGCCTATGAAGTGCTCTAATTGTAAGAAAATAGGGAACCACAACAAAGCTACCTGTCGTGTATTAATGCTGGAGTAGTATGCCTGAACTTTTTATTAGTTTTTGTGGTGTTAGTTTTTCATATGAATTGGTGTTTTTTAGTTTTTTTTTTTTCTGGGATATGCACTTATTTTGTTAACTTCATTTTCTGGAATGAACTTTTTTTTTTTTGCTATTTTTGAAATGTTATTTGCCTTTTTTTTTGGGATATATGTCTTTCATTGTTCAGAATGGACTGCTATTATATATATATCAGTTCATTTTTCTAGACTTCATTCCTGGAATGAAGTCCATTCTATGGGATGATCTTAGAATTTTTTCAAGACTTCATTCCAGAAATGAAGTCCATTTTATGGCATGGACTGTAGAATTTTTTCAAGACTTCATTCCAGGAATGAAGTTCATTCTATGGCATGGACTGTAGAACTTTTTCAAGACTTCATTCCAGGAATGAAGTCCATTCTATGGCATGAAGTCTGTAGAATTTTTAACAT
Source organism: Papaver bracteatum (assembly GCA_023529315.1). NCBI lineage: Eukaryota > Viridiplantae > Streptophyta > Magnoliopsida > Ranunculales > Papaveraceae > Papaver > Papaver bracteatum. The sequence goes on from JAJJWX010004210.1 coordinate 1,723,290, forward strand.
ACTTTATTCCAGGAATGAAGTCCATTCTGTGGGATGATCTAAGAATTTTAGACTGCTATTATAAACATCAAATGAGGAACATTCATGCTACAAAATTCATAAGAAAATAAGATAGTAAGACAAAAGATAAGACAGATCATTGATATTTGATTGTAGATTATCAATTACATTAGAATCTAATGTAACTGTCCAAAAGACAAAAGTTTTCTGTTGCACTAAGAAGTAATATACTGTCCAAAATACTATAGTTAAAAGAGTAAACAGATCATATTATATATGACATTAGAGAAGCTAAGGTTACATCATTTTAGTCTTTACAACCTTCTTTAATCAGTTCATTATTAAGATATTCTTCATTAGTTTTTTCAGTCCAGCTTAATCCATATTTCTTGTCATTTAGAAGCTTGCACGCCATTCACAGTTGCATCCTTTTTATCATTTCATCTCTTGGAATCAGATGCTAATATTTCAAAGGACCAAGAGGCTTGCAACTTCGCTTTATCCAATAACATGTATTGAGAAGGAAATCTGGATTTGCTCCTTGATTAGGTATCTTCATTTGCTCAATGTTTAACTGAGTGCCTCTTGGTAGATCATGTTTCATCAGCCATTTATCAATGTGTGGTTTACAGTAGGTGGCCATTTTCTTGCATTCTCTGAACATATTTGTCCTATTTCTCCTTCTTTGAGTGAGTTTTAATACTCCCACTGATAGTTTTCGATGTCATAAACAAGCAGGTGCCAGTGTAAACCTATAGGCCCTTTTGATTTTCCTTCAGCAGGCAGGTTCATTGGAATGATTATCTTCTAAGTCTTGGTATGCATATCTGCTATGAAGTCATCAATATCAACTGTCCCATCATCGACTTTATTCTCACGGAAATATGTCTGCAAAGATATATATATAAGTTTCAAATAAATAATACCATCAAGAATGCAGTTTCTACAATATGGAATGATAGTATTTGTCAGACTAGTTTCATATTGTGTAATGAACTGACAGGTTAAAATCTTTGCTAAATGAATCAACTGTTTTCTTTAGATCACTATGTATCATCAATAGGTATAATGAAGAGTATCTACTAAATTTCTGGAAGCAAGGACTTACAAATGCAGTAGGTGCCATCATCTCAAAGTGGATGTATTTTGATGGATTCTGGCTGTCTTCACTATCCATTTTTGCACTCTCCCTTTGTGATGCCATCTTCCTCTTGTATCAGTAGTAGAAAAGAATTAGGACATCACGATCTTTATTGAACATTAGATCATTAATGTGTTCTCCTTAGATACCGAACTGAGCCTTGTTAGCTGCATCATCTATTTTCCAAGATGCTTGACTGCAGGAGGATAAAAATAAACTTCATTATTAATGAATAAAAGTTCATTTATAATAGTAATACCAACATATAAACAAAAACCTCAACATATATTAATAGAAGTTCATTTTTAGACTTCATTCAGCTAACAATTCCTTTTTTCCATGGACTGTAGAATATTTCCTAGACTTCATTCCTTGAATGAAGTACATTCTATGGTATGAATTATAGAATTTTTCTATGGTATGAAATGTAGAATTTTTCTAGACTTTTATAGACTTAATTCCATAAATGAACAAAGACCTCAAGTTCATCTTTCTGTGTTTTCTTACCTTTGCATAGCGTGTTTGTAGAAGGTACCCAACAATGTCTTTTGATGTTTGTCCAATTTGGAGAAGTATGGAGACTTTTTTAGGTCCCCCATATTTGGAACGATGGGCATGTACGCTCTCACCTGCTTTTGTGGTTCATTTCCTTTTATCTTCTTGCTTGCTGCAGCTTTTTGATTTTCTTTCTCGATATCAACAATACATTCTTTCTCTTCTTCTGCTCAGCATTCTTCTCCTGGTCAGCAGGTTTATGAGGAGTCTTTGAAGCAACTTTCTTACCTGCTTGATTCTGCACATGTGGTTTCTTATGCTCAACTTTCTTCTGCTCAGCAAGCTTTTCAACTTTCTTCTGCTCAACAAGCTTCTCCTCATTTACTTTTTCTTTCCTTAGCAGTTTCAGTTTCGATGCATTGTATTCCGATCCACTGATGTACTCTTTTCCAAGCACAATCGCTGGTTTTTTGCTCCTTGTAGTCATCCTGTGTTTTTCAACAACTTTAATTGGAGTTTTATTAGTGGAAGAAGAACCAAGACAATTTTTATTCAAATCAGAAACTATGTGTGACACTGTCTCAATGTTGTTTGCTTGCTCAACAACTTCTTCATCAATGATGTTTTCTGGCTCAACAACTATCTGTGTCATCCCAATAGAGAAACTAGGAGGACTACAATTAATTTGATTAACTGTAGTTTTGATGACGGTGTTAACTTCTTCATCATTCAATTCTTCATTCTTCTCATCAATAAGCTGCAGACTCACATGCTCTTCATTGACGAACATATCATCTCTGTCTCTTGATACTAAAAATAATTCAAAAAACATAAATAAAAAAAAATTCAATAATGGTATTGTGCATCAAAAGTCAGAGTTCACACCCTCAGAATGAACCCCTTAACATCTATATTGTATCCAGAGTTCATCCATACGAATGAACTCCAACCTTTCTAGACTTCATTCCAAAAATGAAGTCCATTCTACAGACTTCATTCCAAAAATGAAGTATAGAAAAGTCATTCTCATGGATACAATATAGATGTTACACTCCATTCTGCAGACTTCATTCCAAAAATAAAGTCCATTCTACATACTTCATTCCAAAAATGAAGTCCAATATAGAAAATTTTTAGAAAAAAGGAAGAGAAGAATAGTTGGAATATTTACCTAGGTTCAAACATTGATCCATACTTAAAGGAACTCCGGCACTGTCCGTTGGAAAGGAAGGTAGCTCTTTTTCAGCCATCGTATCAAGTAGTTTTTCCTGATTATTTCTTGTATCAACTCCAGTATAAGGATTCTCAACAGTTAAGACGAGAAAGATATGAGCAGGTCTTCTAGTAGCATCTGATACTGCTTGCGTCCCTTCATACATATCAGCATCAGGTACTTCTTGAATTCCTTCATCCATAACAACATTTTCATCCACATTCCATCCACCAGATTCGATGCCTTCATCCACTTGTTGATTCAGTATATTATTTATTTCATCATTAAACAATGAACTCTTGTACTCATCAGGGAAAACAGTACGCATGTATTCACAAGCTTATTCTGCCATGAATTTCGCCATATTCCTACCTTTAGCCAGTAATTCATCAACCTCGGGTTGCTTAGAAGATAAGTGTTCTACAAGGGATTCCATCTTCCTGTCAAAAAGTGTCTTTAAAGTTGTTGCTTCTGCAAGTGAGTGCTCAAGTTCTTGTTGCTTTAATAAAAGATTCCCCATCTCCTCTGAATGCTTTCTTGTCAGCTCTTTAATCTCTTGAGTATGTCGAACTCTCAGGTTCTCCATCTCACCATCATGTGTAGCTTTTAGACTTTCTATTTGACCGGACATAATACTGAATTCTTCCTCGACCAACTCAGCTCTTGTCTTGGCTTTTTGTTGTTGTAGTAGCTTGTTTTCAACATCAATATATTCTTCCATGAATTTTCGTGATAGCTACACACACAAAATTCAAATTTTCAGATAATATAAACCTTTTTTTTAGATTTTCATTTCACAAAATGAAACCCCAATTGCTTCCTCATTCATAATTTGAATTCATTAAAAGGAATGAACTACAAGTTCAGAGCAATGGACATTAACAGTCAGAGTTCATTTTATATAATTAATTAACTATTTTTTATCTTAAAGTTGCTTATTTTCATTACAAAACTGAATGCAATATAACAGTATCATCTTAGTCTAGTTTTTTACCTCTCCAAAATCATCAACATTCATTTCTATGTGATTGCAAAGGTTCTCAATGTTCCACCTTGCAAACCTTGGATAGTAGTCTACTCTATTCTGCACCTTCCACCTGGGTTGTACTTTCTTTGAATGCTCAGCAAACCAAGGCTGTAAAAAAGAAGAAATACACTAGTCAATTATCAATAGTTTTCAAATGAACTGCTAAAATGAAGAAATATACAAATGAACTGCCAAAATAATTATAAAATATACAAGTATCTAACAGTTTTAATCTCACCAACAAGTAAAGGTGACATCCTTCCGAAAAACCTCTTTTTAATCTTTCCATAAAATTCTTGTGTATGAGATGCGGCAAACAACCTCTACCTACTGACTCTAGACAAGCTAGGTACTTGGAGTGTATGGAACCCCCATCACTAGTAGTAACAAAAATGATAGACAAGATAAAAAGTTCAAACATAGTTACAAGATATTCAATAGGTCCTTTATCCTTAATCAACTCAATGATTTTATCTTTCAGTTCGGTATTCTTTATATCACAAGGCTTATTTTTTGGTGAATCAAATTTGTAGGTTTTCCAGAACCTTCCATAAGTGTAGTCTGTTTGGTTTTTTGAGTCCAAAAAAGATTTTTCTATTCCACCTCCAGGGATGCATGGAATTCCAAATATTAATGACAACTCTTCAGGTGAGGATCGTAACACATACGTTTCTTTCCCTACTTTGAAAACAAACACATGATCATTTGTTTCAGGAATGAACTGATGTGTGTTGCATATAATTTGGACTGCAGGTAATGACTTAATCCATGTAGAAGCAACAATGGTCTCTTCCAAAAACACTTTGACTACATTACCCAATGGACTCCTATACAAAGCACGTTTTTGTTCTTCATTCAAAGCCTCTTCTCCCTGTAGTGCTTTAATCTTAACAACAAGTGCAATTACTCCCGCATATCTACACTTTGATATTATTTTCTTATCTATATTTTTTTAAAGAAAAACAAAAAAACATTAATGGTCATAAATAGTAACTGATATAAAGAAGATAAAGTATAGCTTGAAGGACCAATACTACAGTTTTTCTAGACTTCATTCCAGGAATGAAGTCTAGAAAAACTGTAGTACTGGTCCATATAATGTACTTCATTCCTGGATATGGAATGGAGAAGTTTTTCCAGACTTCATTCCAGGAATGAAGTACATTCTATGGATATGCAACGGATAAGCTTTTCCAGACTTCATTCCTGGAATGAAGTCCATTCTATGGATATGGAACGGAGAAGTTTTTCCAGACTTCATTCCAGGAATGAAGTACATTCTATGGATATGCAACTGAGAAGTTTTTCCAGACTTCATTCCTGGAATGAAGTCCATTCTATGGATATGCTATGGAGAAGCTTCTCCAGACTTCATTCCAGGAATGAAGTACATTATATGGATATGCAATGGAGAAGTTTTTCCAGACTTCATTCCTGGAATGAAGTCCATTCTATGGATATGCAATAGAGAAGTTTCTCCAGACTTCATTCCTGGAATGAAGTCCAGCAAAATCAACTTCATCCAACACGACAAATATTCATTTCTGAAGAACAATAAACATCCAAAATCGAAAATCAACATCAGAAGAACAATAAACATCCAAAATCAACTTCTAGTAATTCTAATTAGGGTTGTCTTGTACCTTTTGACGGTTTCTTTGCTCTGGATTTCTTTGAAACTGGTTCTTCATCATCTTCATTTACTCCTTTATACTCAAATAATTGGTTGTTTCTTTCATGAACTTGTTCAAAATCATCGTCAGAAGATGACTCTACTACTTGTTTTCCCTTCGATATCCTCATTTTAGGGTTTTGATTTCTCTAATTTTTCTAAGTTTTTTTATTTGGGTTTTTTGTTCTACTGATTTAATTTCGAATAGAAATATTCGATTGATTTTCTGGGGTTTTGTTCTACTGATTTTTTGAAGATTTTTTTTAAGTCAATTATTTGGTTATTAAATTTAAAAAACATTGTCAACAAAAGAAGATAGGTTTTGACCCCCGGCTCGAGAGAATATGTTTTTAAGAGGATAGGTTTTGCAATTCAGAAGGGTCTTGTGGCGCAGCTTGTTGCCCGCTTGCCTGTTTTGAAGATGGATTTTGATTTTGGATTTTTTTGGATCTTGAAGAAAATAAGACGAAGCAGTTTCAGAGAAGAAACTGAAAAACTTCTGCAAATGAAAGAGAAAATGAAAAAATAAAAGAGAGAAAAGGTTAACGCGTTTTAAGGAGATGTGTGTTTATGGCGGGCGGTTACAGTGGGACCCGACGCCACGTGTGATTTTGGCGGACGTGTGAAAGGGTATTATTGTCTGTTCAGTATTTTTTTTAATTATGGACCAAATGGAAAATGGTTTTTCTAAAAGGACTTAACTGTTGTGAGCCCCGGCACAAAAGAACTAAATGATATTTTTCCCTTTTCTTTTTTGAGTTACCGAGAGTGATGTGGAATTTCCTTGCTTTAACATTGATGTGCCCACTTTTATTTGACATGATTTGTTCTCTACTTTATTTTATTTTTTGATAGTAAAGATGAAAATATATTACCAAATGAAAACTGAAACAAAGTACACATGAAAAAACGAAAGAGCAGAGAAGTAGGTGTAATATTGTCAAGTTATCACTTCAGGACATGCCCTATTGTGATCATTAGACAACAATCCTTCAATTCTGCCTGAAACATTGGTAGTACTACTACTACCTTCTTTCAAACTACTTCTTTATCTATCCTAATAAGATTATCTAAGAAGGCAGGCATATCTTCTTTCCAAAAACTAAAAATTGAAGATTTCCTCGCCTCCACTACTAACTTGTCAGTCACTGAATTTCCAGTTCTATGGATGAATTTGAAACCCATGAAGTTTTTATATTCTTCCAATAACTTCATAGCCTCTTTCACAATTTTCTAATTCCTCCATTCCATTATAGTCTCCTTTCCATAGATGAAATTTACCAGTCTTTCACAGTCACCCTCCAACCAGAAACTAGATATGCCTTCATCTCTGCTCTGGCCCATCTAGCACCCTAAAAAAGATCTAGAGCTTCAGCTTTTTCAGGGCTTGAAGCTTTGATGATTCCATACTTTGCTGCCTTTCCATCACCCGCATCATTCCCCATAATTAGTCCATAACCAACATTATTAACATTTGATACCCAAGAGGCATTATAATTAATCTTGTTGCATTTAGAATCTGGTAACTTCTAGGGGACATTTTTTTTGTGCTACTGAGTTAGCACAACTTGTTTGTTGGTTCATATTTCCTTGAGTAGCGCTCCAATAGTTCATGTGTCTTTGTATTGTGATTGAAAGCTGTAGCGAGGAAGTAGCTTTTCCTTCAAATATTTTGTTGCACCTTTACTTCCATATGAACCAGCACTTAGTTGCACTTGTGTCAGTCGAAATGTCCCCTCATACCTGCCATTGGTTATAGTGTTCCTTGAATGACAAAAGCATAGTGTTATTATTAACTCCCCCTGAGAAATGAGGGAGGTTCCATACTTATTTAGCATACACACATTCAAAGAGAAGATGCTATAAAGTTTCAATATGATCATGACAGAATATGCAATTTTCATCTACATCAGGCATATAACATGAAAGAATCTGATTAATTGGTAGGGCATCATTAAAATATTTTTTATTCTTTACGGTATTCCTTCTTTCCAGAATCTTTTCCAAAATAATTCCTTATCTCTGTCAATATCATGCATTCCACATAGTCTATCATAAATAGATTTTACTGTAAAGATGCCATTCTTAGTTAATTTCCATCTAGGTTTATCTTGTTCTAAGTTTTCATCCCTATCTAAAAACAGATTGATATTCAAAATAGTTTGTGCAATTATATGAAGAAATGATTCATTGATTAGTTTTTGGTTCCACTTATGTGTATCAGGATTAATCAGATCTGATACAAGTGTTAACTCATTGTTCTTTTCAGAACAAAGTTGATCAAGAGTGAATTCGAGATCAAGGATCCATTAGCCAGTCCAAATATTAATAGACTGACCATCTCCAACCTCCCAACAGATATATTTGTAAATTAGATTGATTCCCTGCAAAACACATTTCATATCCAAGACTAATTAGCAGATTTTTTGATGTAAAACATTGATTTATTGTTGAAATATTTTTTCTTAAATTGCTTAACCCACCAAGAATATGGCTGGGTGAGTAATCTCCAAGCAAGCCTAGCTATCATTTTCTGGTTCATTTTTTTAGCGTCTTTAAAACCTAATCCCCCCATGGCTGTAGATTTACACATAAATTTCCAAGACTTTATATAGTGGCCCTTGGAATTAACTTCCTTTCCCCACCAAAAGTCTCTTTAGATGGAATTGATGTTAGTTGTTATTTTCTTTGGTAGTTTAAAGCATCCCATCTGGCAAATTGGCAAGCTAGAAAGAACTAATTTGTTAAGAATCAGTTTACTTGGTTGGCTGAGAATTTTACTCTTCCATCTTACTGACAATTAAAAAAAAAAGTTTTAATTTGTCAATGAAGAAGGGATTGGTCTTTTATGTCAATTTTCTTTATTTTTAACAATTTTGACATCATTCTTTTAAGTTTTGGATGAGTTTTTTCCCAAAAAGAATACTTGATTTTTCAAAATTTACCATTTGTCCCGAGGCCAAACTAAACTCATGCAAGACACTCAACAAATGTTTGCAACTTTGCAAGTTTGCTTTTGTAAAAATGATGCAATAATCTGCAAAAAACAGATGATTGATTGGAGTGTTGTTCCCACAAATTTTTATGCCATGTATATCTTTTGTTTTTTGCTTGGCTATTAGTAATCTTAAAAAAACTTCCATGCAAATTAGGAATAAATAGGAGGAAAGTGGATCCCCTTGTCTTAGTCCTCTAGATGGCTTAAAAAAAACTCTTGCATTTCCATTTAACAAATCTGCAATGGATGCAGTTGAGATACATTGTTGGATTAGCTTGCACCAATGTTTTCAGAAACCTAGGTTTTCCATTGCTTTTAACAAAAAAACCCAACTTAACCTGTCAAAAACTTTCAACATGTCTATCTTAACACCCAACCCCCAATTCTTGATTTTTTTATGATTAATAGCATAAATCAGCTCATGAACCACTAAGATGTTATCAGAAACTTGCATGTTAAACAAGAAAGCTGACTGGAAAGGCGAAATTAGTTTTTCAAGTAAGATTTTCATTTTGTTAGCTAAAAGTTTAGATATAACTTTATAAGGGATATTGCATAGACCAATTGGTCTAAAGTTAGAGGGAGATTTTGGTTCTTTTGTTTTTGGAATTAATAAAAGAAAGGTTTTATTCAGATCCGGATTTAGTTTTTTCGTTAACCAAAACTCTTGAATTAAGCCTACCAGTTGATCTCCTACTAGAGACCAGTTATGTTTAAGAAAAAAAATTGGGAACCCATCCGGCCCATGTGATTTTTTCGGCTTCATTGTTTTGACCACATCCCAAATCTCCTCAAGAGAAGGCATCATCATTAAAGACTTGTTATCCTCTTCAGTAACTCCTATTGATAGATAAGAATAAAGATTTTCATTCTCATCAGTAGGAATAGTTGTGAAGAGTTTTTCAAAATAATTTTTTAGCTCATCTGCAATTTGTTTTTTATCTTTAACTTCTTTTCATAGTTTAAAAGACAGTCTATTCTGTTTCTCTTTCTTCTTTTTACAGTTTTTAAATAAAAATACATTGTGTTTCTTTCCCCTAAGTTCACAATATTATCTCTAGACAACTGTCTAACTATTTCTTCTTCGGTATCATATAAATGTTCTAAGCATAACATCTTAGAGTTTATTTGTTTTTGAATTTGTTTACTCACTTTTTTCTTATTTAAATTCTCTAATTCAGAAAGAAGCTTTTTGATCTTCTTTTTTGGTAATCCAAACACATTTTTTTCCTCCAAAAGGTTAGCTGATTGCCTAGGTTTTCTAGGTTATAAATCATTGATATTATTGGCTCCTCATTATCAATAATCCAACAAGAGTTAATAAGTTCAATGCAAGATTGTTCTTTTAACCACGTGTCAAAGAATTTAAAAGAAAAAGATAAGTTATCATGACTTTGCCCTTCCATATTCATCAATAAGGGACAATGGTCAGAATCAATAGGAGCCAAAACCCTTAAAGAGGAGTATTTGAACTGGTATTTCCATGTAGAATTTACAAAAGATTTATCCAGTCTTTCTTGGATGTTTTTAGCCCCCTCTCTATGGTTATTCCAAGTAAAAGCTGCTCCTTCGTAACCAAATTCTTCTAAGGCAGGTCTCACAAGGAGCCTTTTGAAAGGTTCTGCTTCAATTTCAACAAAAGGCGGCCTCCTTGTTTATCTTCCTTACAGAGTACTTGGTTACAGTCACCTATCACCATCCAGGCTATGTTGTTGTAATTGACTCTTACAAAGATTTCTTCCAAAAATATCCAAGAATCTAGCTTATATGGCTGATAGGGAGAGCCATAAAATCATGTTAACAAACATTCTTTTTTCCGAAAAGTTGGTTTTAACAAGGACATTCATCATATTGATACTAGAGTGCATTATTTCAAATTCAAAACCATCTATCCATGCTATAGCTAAACCTCCTTCTATGCCTACCGGGACTACGATGAAAACATTTGGAAAATCAGATAAAAAATTCCTAACCACTGATCTTTGTTTTTTTGTTTCTGATAAGAAAACAACATCTGGGTTCTCATAGTTAATTAAAAACTTGAAGTGTTGATTAGTCTTTTTTGATCCACAGCCTTGGGAATTCCAAGCTAGGATTTTCATGATACTTGAAAAATTTAAGACCAAAAGCAAACAAATAGTAAAAGTTTACTAAATTTCAAATTATGCAAATAAATCATCTATTTATGATTCCAGGCAATTATCTATGAATATCTATTGAAAGTGACTTATGAATACTATCAAGGATTGTGTTGTATAGTAAAGATTTCAGAATTTAGTAAATGTAAAAAGAGTGTTTAGAAATTATTACCTGGATCCCTTTCCCTTTGATGTTAGTACCTTCAGAATTTTCAGCAGCATCAGATTTATTCTTATCATTAAACCCTAGATATGGTAATGGCATCGAACTTTCATCTAATTTCTCAATTACATCTAAATCTATGAAGGACCTATATTGCTCAATTATCAAATCATTCGGAATAGTTTGATTAACCTCTTCAGAGTTACATCCTAAGGAGTTGCAGGTATCAATCGGAGAATTAATCGACATACAAAAAGCAGCCTGACTAGCCTGAACTTCTAATTCTCTATAAGGAGAAAAAAACTCATCCTCTTCATCTTCAATTGAATTCGAAAAGGAGTAATGAGCATCAGCAGTCGCAAAGTTAAAAGCAGGTCTTTGATTTAAAGAAGAACAGCCTTGAAACACCATTGCATGAAGCGTACCGGATTCAGGTGGAAAAGAATCATCAATTGGAGATAATTTAGAGAAAAATCTCTTTCCTAAAATTGAATTTTCTTGAGTTTCAGCCATAAAATTTTGAGAAACATTCTCAATAGATTCATTTGACGACGACTGAGACGAAATAGCATCCATACAAACATCTTCCATATTTAGGACAAACATAGGATAGTTATTTACCGGACTTGCCATATGAGCATCAGATAACTCAAAGGCATAAATTTGGTCGCCTATTAGCACCTTAAATTCATCTTCCCAACTTTGAGATTCACTATCATCAGCCTCAGATACCTCTATTATATCATAAACTCCCTCTAACTTCCTACCATTTAACAAGGCCCATGAATCAACTAAATGAACCAGGCGGTAGTAGTTAGTGCATAAGCGAAAATGGATATTGAGATAGTACAAGAAAATAATTGATTCTGGGTTATTTCCCTACTTTGACCCGCAATGCAAATTTAAGAGGTATTTCAATATTAAGATGAATTTCAGCTAGCATTGGTTATTTCCAACCGGAGCAGCATTGTTTGGTTTCAAAGCCAGCACCATTCCCAGGTGATGAGCAATTTGGGCCATAACAAATGTATTATGATGAAAAAGGTAGTAGGTTTAGAAATTGCACCCATACCATGATGTATTTTAAAGCATTCTTTTCAATTTTCATGCCAGGATAACACTCGATCATAGGAAAAGCATTCTCTACTTTACTATTCACTAAAATAGTTCAATGTCAGATATGTTATGCCAACAATAACAAAAAAAAATTTGCTTTGTTTTATTTTATTTTTTCTTAATCATGAGTTTGATTACTCATTAAAAAATTAATGATTAATTTTTTTTTTGGCACGGTTACAAACAAAAAAAAGCACAGAAGAAACAAATCTATACAACTAGAGAACAAAAATTAGGAAAAAAATCAAAAAAACGAGAAATGTTCACATTAAAGCCCCTAAAAACTCAGTTTCTTCTAACTTCTCCTCTCTCAAGCACGGTCCCTTTCTTAGCGAATTTATCTGATGAGAAATTTATCTCTCTAAAAGAATGTTTGAAGGATATCTTATTTTCAATGTGGTTATTACCATCCAGGGGATTTTTCCAGATATAAAAACCATCAACACAACCATTGAATCCAGACTAAAGAATATATCCAAAAATTGCATTCTAACATCCTAGTCACCTGCACCAATTAAAACCATCACTTCTGCTAGGAAATATGTAGCGACTCCTAATCCATCATAAAATGCACCAACATATAGCCACCATCACTACTATTTTCAATGAAACCATAACCAGAAATACATGGATTCCCCTTTGAAGCTTCGTCACAACAAATTAGGATTTAATTGTTTACATGAAGCCTACAAAAACATTCCTTGACTTCAGTTGTGTTAACTTTGACTCCCTTTATATTAAAAGTCATCATAATATGCAAATCATAAACACAATCTCTTATTTTTCCTTTAATTCTTACACTGAACTCCTTTACAAAATTCAAAACTCCTTGCTTAATCTTCTCCAGATTTGGTCTTTCCTCATCATAGAGTATTATGTTTCTCGTGAACCACATCTCAATTGTCAGAGCAATGCTCAGTTGAATGGACAAGGTTTTGTATCTCAAGCTTGTTGTCAATGTTAGTTGAACAAAACTATATCTTGATTTCTAGTCTACTAAGTCAAGTCTCGGACTAGGTTAGAATTTGGTACTTGAATATCATACACCACCCTCGAAGACTGAAGATCAACGATGACATTTGGATAAATTCATCAACAAGATATGTGAAGACTGAACCATCCTATTTTACTCACTATCTTATGAGATTATTTCGTGTGACTTCTAGTAGATTTATTGTAAAGAAGAAATTTCGAGTCAAGCTTATCTTGTTAAACATCTCGAAATATGGCTCAAGAATTGGATATTCAAAGGTCCTTAATAATATTAGTTTGAAACAATTTATTGTTAGAGAATTAATTTGTGGATAAATTTGAAAATATCCCAAGCAATGATTTTATCATTTAGGAATGTTTCAAACATCAAATGAGAGAAATTCAGAACTTCTGATATTTCGGCTCAAGGAAGGTTAGTGAACGAATTCGAAGATCATAGATATTTAGTTTTCTGATATACATGAAGGTTGACGAACCTATTCGCAAACCTTAAGTTTAGAAGGAGGCTGTTCACGAACCGTTGTGATCTGAAATTTTAATGTCGGTGTAAAAGCTAAGCAGTTGGCGAACCCGATTCACGATCCGTGTTCATCTGAGTTCACGAGCTGAGTAGGGTTGGCAAACGCGGTTCAAGAGCCGTTTCACCAACAACCACAATGAAAGTTTAGCAGATTCTTAAAGAATTATTTTTAAAATATGTTTAGCATTATTATGACTCTTATAAACATCTCTTAGACGTCATTGATTTCTTAAGTTTTTAAATGAACGAAAAATTGCTTTTAGTTCATAAGGCATATTTTCCAAAGAACAATCATTGTACACGGTTAACGTACCCGGACTATTATATACATTCTTCTATGTGATTTCAAGACTAATTGTCACATGCTTAATTGAAACCATAATTAGAGTTTCATTTAAACAGAGAAAGTATTCGCTTGAATCTCAAGTTATCTTAGCTTGAATTCTAAGCAACATTTGGTCTTGAATATCTATAAATAAAGATTCTCTTTCAACTGGAAAAATAAATCCCTGGCACTTCTATGTCCTAGTTGATAGCTAGAGTCGTCCTTTATTGACATACATTTCCTCTGAGAAACATAATTAGGCTCACGACTAACATACTTCGCTTTGGTGATTCGTGAAGCCTGGTCCGACTATCTTTACCTTGATAGTTCGTGTATCCTGATCTTGCTTTTCTGTTATTGAGGTTTTCGTAATCTCTTTTAGGCAAGATAGATAGTAATCGCAAAGTTCTCTTTGTCTCAACTTTGTGACTCCTCAAGATAGATAACTGAAAACTATTCTTAATTGATAAGTTGAAGATTGTTCTTGAGAGGTGGTAAAAAAATCTAGGATTTTCATCTAAGTTAGTGCAAGTGTTCCGGATTTGTAAGTTTGCTAGCCTTATCTATTGCAAACATATTTTCAAGGGTTGATCTTTGATATAAAGGGAAATTAAATAGGATTATCTGTTAGAGGAAGATTGGCATCGAAAGTCTTCACTTAGTTGAAGTAACTCTTAGGCTGTAAAGGACGTCAACTAAGGGAATCAATTGCGTAGATCCTTGCGAGGTTCAAGAGACTTAATAAGCGCGACTATAACTGAATCTCTTGGAGGGTGAATTCATTCTCAACTACTTACCAGTCTTAAGTCAGAAAGTAGGCTAGTGTATGTAATTGATTAATACAGTTTGGTGTTCAAATCTGGACGAGGTCCCGTATTTTTTTGCTATTGCGGTTTCCTCGTTAACAAAACTTCTGATGTCTTGTGTTTTTCCATTTTTGTATTATATTGTTTATCTTAATAATTGGATTTACACAAGTAGTACATATTCAATCTTAGTAGATAGTCCATATAATTGTAATCAATTACGAGACTTGTTTCTTGTAGAATTCGTATCTTGAAAGATAGATTATTTGGATACTACTAGATTGATCTTAGATATTGATTTTTGAGATCTTCTAAGTGCTCTTTTTAACAATATGTTTTTTTCTTGATAATAATTTTCATTAAAACCAAAGGTAAAACCAAAGTTTATACAAAAAAGCCCAATACTGATGGGCTTGAAGACCAAAAAAACAATTAAAAAAAAGCCTAATACACAGTTTAACAAATTCTATAATAAGGTTTCCCTGGGATTTCCATTGTCATGAAATCAGGTCTTGTGTTATAGCTTCTGCTCTCTCCCTTTGCTAGATTTGCTCATCTCTTAGCCATTGAGTCTGCTGAAGTATTAATCTCCCTATAGCTATGAGAGAAATACCATTCTTGGAATGAACTTTTGATTTTATTCCATCTTGTTATACTCCACCATGGGACTGTGTTAGATTGAAAAGCCTTTATTGCAGCTTGAGAATCTGTTTGAAAGCATACAGTGTTAAAGTTATTGCTGACTGCCCACTCACCTGCACATAACACTGCAAAAATTTCTGCCATGAAGTTAGTAGCTATCCCCAGTCCTCATGACTTTGCATATATATATTCTCCATCCCACTTTATGTAAACAAAACCAAACCCAACTTCTCCAGGATTACCTTTTGAGGCACCATCACAGCATATCAGAATGAATGGCTCAGTTGGTAGTTACAAGTGTATCTCTATTATTCTTGTTATCTTCACTTTTCTACAACTAAGTTTAAATGTTTTGAGAATCTGTAGATCATAGGATGAATTTCACATACTCTCAGACATTCTGACTTCACATTTTTTTGTAAAATAGAGGATTGTTTGCTTCACAGTGTCTATTCTATAACCTCCTCCTCCTCATAGACAATTCTATTTCTCAAGAACCATATATCCTTCATTGTTATCATGGATACCAGTCTCCATAGTTCTTTTATAGATGGACTTGTATGCTTTGCTAATTGAAATGCATCTTCCGTAGATTTAGGATTAGTAAATTTAAAAATTACTCAACTCCATATTATTTCACTGAAGTCACAATACCAAAGTATATGATCTAAATTTTCTTATTCTTTTTTTTTGTTGCAGAATGATCTAGATTTTATTTTTCATCAGTTGGGACTATACCTCTTCTTAACTTCCAAACATTACCTGATATATTTGGGTGAATACTCTTGTGCCAGATTGCTTTTGCCCATTTAACAGGTTGATATTTTTTCTGACACACTCTGCAGCAGATGCCACTGTAAAGCTGCCAGTGGAAGTAGCACTCCATATTCTTCTATCCTGACTGTAGTCCAGAAATGGCAATTCTGCAATGTCAAAAAATTCAAGGAATTTTATTGGAATATGCCATACTCCATCCATTATCAATTCTCCCACTTTCATATTTGGATTGAGTTGCTCTTTTTAACAATCAGGTTCACGGAATCCATAGTCTATACTTTCTGATTGAGAAGAGATAAATATATAAACTCTATATGCATATATTGTCAATGATCATTAAGTTGGTCTACTTGCAATTGTATTAGGTTTTGTCCATACATTTTGTCGGACAAAAAAGTAGGTGGTGTCCTCTCATTTTTTATCAATCATTACAGTGAATGCACGAATATACATGTGACCCCCAACCTAATCACATGCGTAACTAATAGGATTACAACCTAATTGAAGCATAAAATCTAGATTATCGATTATAAGAATCTGAAATACATAAGATAACCCCAAAAACAAACCCATACACTCTGATATTGTATAAATGAATATCTCTCGAGTGATATGAATATAATAATGTGTTGTTTACAAAGAAAAAATACATATATAAATGATAGATAAACACCTTCAGTTCACTAAAACTTTATGCTACGGAAACAAATATCTTCACTTGCACCTTTCCTTCTGAATACTGAAACTGAAGTGGGAAAAAATGAGCATATCATCCCAAAGGGGTGTTCAATGGAAACAAATAAATTTCAAGTAATCACTAACATGCTTCACAATTCTAGAAGCTAACAGCAATTTAAAGAGCAGTAATGAACTAAAGCATACAACGATTCATGCATCATGAAGCAAGTATCATCCTAAACTCGCCAAACTCATTGGAGAAGACGACATCAGAATAACCCTAATCAGTAATAATAACATCATCCATACAGAGTGCCCATACAAACCCTGATTTAGAATATCACCATCAAGATCATAAAGTTAGAAAAACAAGTATAATATACACACGAGTGATTTTCCCAGTTCTAATATAATACAAAACGGGGGGATTCCGTCATACTAAATAATATATGACTAGGGGATGCCAGCCTACTAAATAAATTTAATATAAAATATAATATCCAATCGGGGGGATGCCAACCTACTAAATAATATACAACTAGGGGGATGCCAGCCTACTAAATAATATTAAACCAGGGGGATGCTAGCCTACTTGACTTATCCAGAAGCTATGGGGAAACCACATACACTCCTAGCAGGGAAAATCATACATTGCATGTCACACAATTACATTCAATTCAAACATCATATATGCAATTACAATATACACTCATACAGATAGTAAAAGCTCATCATGCTCGCAAAGAAAATAAACTTAATGATTACAAGAGAGTTACAAGAGTTCCCACCTGATTTGATGACAAGCCTCGCCTACCTCGAGATCCTCAATCCATTGGTCATCATTTGAATCGATCATTATTAATAAGGACTAATTGTTAATCACGCAATCTCTCTAAGAGTTTAGCCAATAGGCTCATACAAGGTTCAAAACATAATTGCATGCAAGTCTCTAGTTATAGGCTAAGTCAAATAACTAACGGTTCTAGTTTTATTAATGGTTCTATAACTTAATAATAAGTAATTTTGGGATAAAAAAATGTCTACTTATCCAAATAGGGTCATATTGGGTATCATCGGAAATCCCTCGAAAAAACCTATAACTTTGCACATGGAACCGAAAGCTAATTCAGACCAGAAATGGTCCAAAAATCCAAACTAAGAATTCTGGCCCTAACCCCTAGCCATCTTCGCCAGCCTAGTCGGACGGCCTAAATCTAATTTCAGGCGGCCAATGAGATGCTGGCATGCTCTCCGGAAACCCGTCTTTATGTGTACTAAATCGACTTGTCCAAATCAGCGGCAAACACCCCAAATCGTTTGGCCACACCGCTTTAAACCCTAAAATTAAATCAATGGCAATGAACAACTGCCGCAAATCATCTCATCTATCCAACTTCGCCAGCCTAGTCAGATGACTTAGATTTAATTTTAGGTGGCCAATAGGGTGACGCCATGATCACCGGCCACCCCTCTTCCATGAGGAGTGATCGTCCAAGTCATGGGATGCGCGCGTAGCTCCTACCAACTCCCTGAAAAAGGGTGGTCATGCTCCTTTTAAGACATTAAGCTCTGTGACTAACTTAGTGATTGGTTGTCAGGCGGTCAAATATAATTTCACTTTCTTACTTCACTAAAATAAATGTAGTAGTGATAAGAAAGAGTTCGTATCCACAGAGAGGCTTTCGTTGTCAATATGTTTCGGTTTCCTAAAAGTAACAAGGGGGTAATTTTTTTTTTCTGATTTTTAAAAAAGTAAAATAACTAAAAGAAAATAAACAAATAAATCAAGTAGAAAATAAATTGGTTAAGGATTCATCTTCATTCACAAACATGCTTTCTACACAATAAGTAGAATTGATATTTAATCTTTATTTATCAATGGCCCTAGAATACCTTGATCGCAAGAATATCCCGCTAATTTCCTCTTGTCATCAACAATCACATTAAAAGATGCGAATATGAATTCTATCTAAGAGAACAACCTAACGTGTAAAAGCACTAATCAAGTTTAATTCCCTAGATGCATTAAGTTCTATGAAATCAGGCCAATCAAAGCAATCGAACGTGTAAAATCGCTAATCCGATTTAACAAAGGTTATGGTTCACATATGGTTACTAGGATATATCACTACAAGCAATAACCATATTTGTGCTACTTGAAATCAGGAATTATCACTTTTGCGTATAATAACCCTAATCTAGCAAAAGATATGCATGTGAGTTCTACCAATTTGCAACTTGACAAAACTAACATTCAATCATGCAACAATATTAATGGTGAATCATAAACAATAATATGAGACAAAACTAATTTATTGAACAAGAAACATGTTATGTGAAATCAAATCAATCCATCACCAATACTAAAATTAGCTCATGCTCATGGAGTTCATAACAAAGAGCATAGAAGAAAGCATCATGTTCTAAACCCTAGAAAACAAAAGTAGAAGAAGTTCTCCCTAATGGAGATATCTAGGTTTAGAGAAAAAATTCTATTTATATGCCACTCCCAAAAGGATACCCAAAAGTAGGTCAAGTCTTCTCAAAACCCGTCTCAAATTCGTCCACCAAGCCCATGAGTGAAAATAAGTCTCTGGAAAATTTGGGTCCAAAACCGGGTCGCCGGATTGCTGACGTCATCACCGAAATCCGGTCATCGGCGCCGGAATCCAATCGTCGGAAAATTATATCTGGACGCCTTTGTCATCAGACACTGTCACCAGGAAATTCTACACTTCCAGTAGCTCAACTTTGCTTCTCTGCAGTTCAAACATTCACACAAACCATCCAACCCAACTTATCATTTCTTGCGAAAACGTACCAAAAAGCGCGCCATGTAGCTTACATATCCGGCCGCCAACTCTTCCATTCGACTCATACCCCCTTCATGATTCAGTGAAATATTATGATTCACGCTTTAACTTCCACAATCCTACATCCCGGGCTATGCTCACCGTTGCACCAATCTCGCTGCGTTTTCGCACTATTTCTGCAATCCTGCGTCACTTCATGCCTCTGCTTTCACTCTCAGTTCAATGCCATCACCAAAACCCCCTGCAATTTCAATCAATATCCCGCTTGTCTGCATTCATTCCGACACATTCGTACAGCCACAATCATCCATATGTGCAACTCCAGTGCATCATCCATTCCCCTTGCAGCAGTTCCTACCAGCTTAGTTCCAAATGCTTGTCACTGCCATCAACCTGGCATCAACAACTCATGTCTTAGACTGCCATCGAAACTTGGAAGTAGCACCAGTTCCTTCTCCTCACTGTTATTGTAAAAAATTGATCAAGCCACACCAAATTTGAACCCAATTACCTTGGCCGATGACCATCCACCAGCTGAACCAACAACAACTGATCTTATGCACAACCTACAGCATCTCAGCTTTTGTACAGCCTCCGTGCGCAGCTGCAAATCAACAGCTTGAACTGCACTGTTAACAGCGTAACCAACTTCTCTTCACGCCTGCACAACCCTTCTCGCAGCTGCCTGCAATATACGCGACACCGAACCTTGCACACTTCTCTCTTCCTGGTTCGGCTTAACAACTCCAACACAGCCAACCTGTACTTCATTTGCTCTTCTCATTAAACTCAATATCATCACCAACATACGCAACCATCATTCAGTTCACAGCATCATCTTAGCAGCATCACAACACAGATGGCACACTCATCTCCATTGCCATCTGAAGCCGCTTCAAACCCATTGCTCATTCAATTCACTGCTCAATTCACGGCTGCACCTTCAAGAACACAGCTATATCACTACCTTGAAATTCGCCTATGCACTGCACTAACAATCTCTCTCTGCCCAGAACTCACCCATACAACATCAGTTCCTTGCTCTACTCTCATTATCAAATTCCAGCATCTCAAAGACAGCTGCTCCATCTTCTCATTCTGCGGCATTTCCTCCCTATATCGCAGCCAGCAACCCATATCTGTCACAGTAACAAAACCACAATTACTCCACCACTTCCATAACAACACACCTCCAACTAATGATTCCACTCAGTCTATGCTCAATTTCTCCCCTGACTTTTCGGCACAAGCTGCATTCCAATTTCTTTCCAGCCCCAAATTCTACACCTCAATCTCCAATAGCTTCAATCAACCAAAACCCATTCCAAGCTTCACTGCATTTCAGCTTACTTACACACTGCTCCTGAACTGCCATTTAGAACCCATGACTAACACCATCAGTTCCAGATGCTCTCAATTCCCTGACTTAGTCTTGTATTCAAACTGCAAGCAACACCAACAGCTTCTGTACATCCGGTCAGCTTCAATACCTTCCTCTCTCTGTCTCTCTCAACAACATCAATACAACCCTAGACTAATTTTAGCTCTGAATCTCCATCTCCTCACAATCACTGCACTACCAACTCTTGGTCACAACTCAGATTCAAACCCATTCAAGAATAACATACAGCTTCACCACCATGAGCGTTTGCATCTCACTGCCAAGTTCAATTCAACTAACTTGAACATAGAATACACACCCATCTATGATTCTTGACAATTTCTTCTTAGTATAGGTGCTAGTTGAGTGACAAGATAGGAAGCAGACTGTTTCAGGCCTTCTATTGAACACATTATGTGTCTGAAACTTGAAAAGCAGAGACACTCAATTTGATGTTGTACTGAGTTCTATTTATCTTGCAATTTCAAATTATAAACAAACCCATTCATTCGCTCTTGTCACTGAACTCAAAGACTGCCTCCAATCTTCTCTATTCATTCAATCTGTATGGCAACAAGAATGTGAGACTTCAACTGATTTTAGTCTTAAAACTCCACCAGAATTCGTGTTCTTCTCACTTGTACGAGCTTGTCCAAACTCACTGTGTAACACCCTTGATCCGTGGCTAGAACTGATGGTAACGAATCTGCAGGCTCGATCGACGGAAACTGGAACAACGGCTTGGGTCTTCTCTTCTGCTAACTAAATTTTTGGTTTCAAAAGAAACCTAACTTTGCCAACAGAACTGGGAAGATGGCTATTGAACTATGTTATCTTAATGGGCCGCTAGCTTGGTTTACCTGCCATAACTGGGAAGATGGCTAGCTGCTCCCGCAAATGCCATCTGAACTTCAGTGGTCTTTCTCGATTATTCCACTGCTTTGTAACCAGCTCCACTGATTCCGAGCAATGCTTTAAACCTCCATTTTTCTTTGTTTATGACAAATCATACTAAAGCACCTGAAAACATAAAAAACAAATGTAATATACAAGCTTGGTGAGTCCTTTTCATGCAGTGCATTTTTTTAGGGTTTGAATTCGTTTCTCATCAACACTCTTAAATTTACCAAAAACAGCAGAATCAGTTTTTACCCTAAAATAACGGCAACAGGAAATTATCTTTTGGGCTTGCTTTGTTCAAGTTGGAGTAATCAATGCACATCCTTACCTTTCCATCTTTCTTTGGAAAATGTACAATGTTAGCCAACCATTCGGTATAAGTAACCGCTTTGAGAAAACATGCATTGAGTTGCTTCTCCACATCTTCTTTGACTTTTAAGGTCCATTCTTACCTTAGTCTCCTGAGCTTTTGTTTTACCGGCTTTACATCTGGATAAGTCGGCAAATGATGGACCACCAAGTCAGTGTCCAACCCAGGCATATCTTCGTAAGACCAGGCAAATGCGTCCTCGAACTCAGTGAGTAGCTCGATCATCTCTTTCCTTTATTCAACGAATATTATTGTCCCGATCTTCATATTTCGTGGTTGTTCTTCCGTTCTCAAGTTGATTGTTTCTTCTTCCATGAACTCTGGCTCTTTTTCATGTTTTTCGACGCTATTTTGGATCTCTTTTGGAATGTCTTTTAAGCAGGTCATCATTTCTTCATCCTCATATTCAAAATTTCCTGCAATATCATCCTCCAAATCCAAGATGTCATATTGATTTTCACATTCATTTATTTCTGAAATCACACTTTCTATACTTTTTGTTTTTCATATTTTTATGATTTTTTTGGATTTTTCATTAAAATTAAAGGTGCATTTAACATACAAATACCGTCTACCGGGGTCCACGAGGATTCTTGCGATTTATCCTTTGTCACTTGTGGACTCTCATCATCCATTCTTACCAGGTTGTTTTTTTGTGGCGTCGAAAGAAGTTTCGACGTCATCTGCTGCTTTTTTGAGAATTATCATGCAGATGCTCCTATCGAAATTGGGAGGAACTCGGGGAGATGACTGTTCCATCCTTCTGGCGTTTGTCCTCCAGAATCTCTCCCTTTCTTCTTCAAGTTATTTTTACAGGTTTTTATTGATTGCTTCTGGGCGAATCTCGGTGAAATAGTCGATGACGGTATTAATCGTTGTTGGCCATGTTGCATATCAGACGCGGTCATTGGTTGAATACCACATTAACGCACTGCCGGTTAAGATTTGGCCAAAATACTGCTTGAGCTGCTCTTCGCATATTTCTAATGGTTTCATATACCACAGGAATGATTTGAGGTGCTTAATTGGAGAGCCCTGCCGTTGTAAATAGGAAAAATTTTCCTTTAGGAAATCGCAACCCTAAGCATGTGATAACCATACATTCCTAGACTGTCCTTTCATTTTCCTGGGTCGAGATTGTCGTGCTCTCTTTAGGTTCAGGAATTTCCAGTTCTTGTCCGTCTTCCCCTTTATGTCCGCTGGATTCTCCTGCGCTGTTAATAGGAGACGGAGAAAAAAGCTGACTTACCCCTTCATAAATAAGCTCTTTGGATTCTTTTCCTTTGTTGGGACTTCGTCTTGTTATCACGGGTGCAACATTTGTTGGTTTGCTAGGTGGTGGAGCCTTTTATTCTCTTTTGCGGATGAACCATTCTTATAATGATGGTTGAAGACTCCAATCAATTCCTTGATCTTCTTGCCTTTTCCGGAATGTTATAGAATTCCAATGGGTCAACCGATATCCTAGGCCCTCCGTATCGAATGCCTTCTTCCCAGAAATTATTATTGGTTGTGTTGGCCCTTGTTGTCGGAGCCCAAGTCCCATCTCCGGGAAGAAATTGCTTTTGTGTAACATCTTTGGCTACTTTCAGCTTCAGCTTCACTCTCGTACCAGATCTCTGCAGTGTAATTGTCAATCATCGGGACCATATTTATAGAAGCTTGGTGAGTCCTTATTTCGTTTTCCCCATTACCTGCATGTATAATAATTAATTCATTTCCCATCCAGAATCTGGATTTCTGGTGAAATGAGGATACACCAATTCCATTTATATGCATCCATGGACGTCCAAGAAGCATGTTAAAACTTGCCGAGATATCCATGAGGAGGAAGGTAGCCTTGGTTTTCATAGGCCCAACCCATATTTCGAGCGTGATTTCCCCAATTCCTATTTGCTTACCATTATCAAAACCTCTGACCGTTAAAGCTGATTAGTTGCTTTTAGTTACGCGACTGAGGTCAATCTCGATCCTTTTTTATGCCTTTAAGGTGCATATACACCGTTGTCCATGAAAATGGATGGTATAATCATGTTTTCCCATCCTATGGTGATGTATAGCCATTTGTTGTGATCTCTTCCTTCTGGTGGTAGGTCGTCATCCGTGAAAGTAATAGCACTTGGTATTGCATCTTGATCGATCATGTGCATTAATTCGCTGGGAGTGATTCCCAAAGAAACCTGCATAGAGCTTAGTGCCTCTTGTAGGGCCTAGAGATGACTTGTTGATGCCTCTAGAAGTCCCAAAATGGAGATATCCGCCTTTGTTCTTCGCAACTGCTCAATTAGCAAGTTAACTTCTTTTATCGCTTCTTCTAGATTACTGGACCGGATTCGAACTGGGTTTCCCCTAGCCCGAGCACCTGAATTTTCGGACCTCATATTGGGAGGATTGAACTGTCTCCCTTCCCTTGTTTGGTACTGCACTTCTTCACATTTTTCCGGCATTTATTCCGAGTATACGACTTTCTCGCTCCCTGCAATAGTGAACAATGGTTTTCTTTTTACCTTACGGATGTTGACATATAATGTGATTTTTTCCGCTTGTTCATTTTTATTAGAAATGACTCTAACATCTTCCTTTGTTTCGATTGGCAATTCTTCTGGGAGTGTTCGGCGTACTTCGATGAAGTTGACTCCTTGATTCCCGGATGTGCCGGAAGAGGGTTTTGCTGGATATTGGGTTGCTTTGACGCCCCCTCGATACTATCTTACCATCATCCAGTAAATCTTAGGTAAGATATTTCAGTACATAACATGAGTTGGTATCATGCCCTGCGCTCTGATGGTAATTACACGTCTTTGATTCATTGTAACCTCGAGGTTTGGGGTTAGGTACGGGTTTAGGATCCCAAAGTTGAATCAATTTCTGTTTAACTAGCATGGGAAGGAAATCGCTGATTTCTCCATCTAGTTCAGAGAATACCCGATTTCTGCCCCATCTTTTCTCAACATACTGTTGACCCTTGTCTTGACAAAACATCTTGGTCATTGGTGGTTTCCCTGCAGCCTTGATGTAAGTAGGTCTAGAACGAGTTGGTTAACATAATTGACTTATTTCTTCTTTGTTGAGCTTTTCCCCATAAGGAATTCGGGGTATGCACCATCCCTCATGGCGTCCTTAATGTTAGTTCATTTTCTTCGAAAAGCAGAAAGGTTTTTAGGTGCCGACATGTCGATTAGACCCCTGTAAGACATGGAAACATTTTTTTATTAGCATTCTCAATTGAGTTTATTCAGATGGACGTTCAAACATCTCGAACACTTTCTTGTAGCATCGACTCATCCAGACGATGAACCCTTCATGTGCCCCTTGTCGACGGGACTCAAGCTGGCGTAAGGAGATTGTATGATATATATTCTTGGTAAAATGTTCGACAAATGATTCAATCATGGTTGGCCACATGGATATTTTATATTTTTCCACATGCTGATACCAATCAAGAGATAGTCCAGTTAGGCTCTGGTGGAATAAGTTTACCAACCAGTCGTCTGTTAACCCTTGGGGCTTTAGATAATTGAGGTACATCTTGGTATGAGACGTTGGAGGACCGCGACCATCATATTTCGCCATTTTAGGGAATTTGAAACCTTCGTGCAGTTTTTCTTTTGGCAGAGTGTACCACACTTTTCTCTCAATGACTGACAACCTCTTTATTACTTGTTTTTTTTTTGAAATATTCGAATTCCAATCGTTTTTTGCTTGGTGTATTCTCATCATGATTACGAGGATTATTAGGTCCCGCGTATTTGTTATTCTCGACATGTGGACCATCGCTGGATCCTTGACCGTTTGACTATTGATGAGAATTAGAGCCCTCCGTGTTATGCTCTCTTTCTTGGTTTTCATATCCCATCTTCTTGAAGAACTTCACCAGTTATTCTTGACGATTTGTTCAATTCTTGAAACGCTGAGAGTTTCAGAATTGTGATAAGCACGCGAGTGCTATATTTTATACCCATATTTATATTAGATATGACTCAATATTTTGTCTAATGATAATATTTTAATGCTTTTGTAGAAAACACGAGTGAATTCGAGCATCCGGAAAATATATGGCTAAGTTGCAGCTTAAATGGCATTTTGCAACAAAGATTACTAATGTCCCAGTTCACCGGAGCAAAGACACTGAGAATGAATATTTATTTCATGGCCAGCTGCTTGGCTACATGAGCCATAATACATCCAGGGAATGATAAAGCAACCAAAGAAATGCCAATCACGTGAGCCATTACTGAAAAGTGGAACGTGTCTCCACTATCACCACAATTTGCATATGAAATGTTTAAGCAGCTGCCTTCCTTTTTGGTCTGCATACAAATGAGAATCACGGTGCCGAATCGAGACAATTCAAGATGATGGAAGAATACATGAATCAGTTGGGTTGGTGTTGGTTTGTTGTGGGTTGATTGTGACAGTGGAGGTTTTGGATTGAGAGCTCGTTGGTAATGAAGATGCAGTGGTGATGAAATAATCAGAGATGGAAATAAATGAGCTCGGACCTGAGTGCAAATGGGTTTTGAGATGCAGCGAATTCAGGCTACAAGAAATGCTGACAAAGAAGCCGACGGGTGACAAAATTGTGCATGTTCAGTAATACAGGGAGTAATAGGCACTGCAGTTGAGAAGAAATAAGATGAGTGTCGAATGCGAAGTCAGTGGGCTAATGGTGGTTATCGAATGGAGCAGCAAAGCCATGTGATGATGGATGTCGAAGCTGTAAAGTCAGTGAAGAACAATGGTGCTGGATGATGGTGCCGGAGATGAAATTTCAGAGTTTCAAAGAGATGTTGATCAATGGAGTTTGGAGTCTCAAACTGGTGGTGCGGTGATACAGCGACATCAACAAATAAAGGAGTTGAAACTGCAATGGGGTTCGACTAAAGTCGCAGCTGGAATATCAGATAGGAGCTCGAGTTTGCTGTAGAGTTGGAACACTCAGCAAGATGACAACGATTTTGAAGCGAGAAAACAGCTTTGAGTGCTCGTGTTAGATGTCTTGGAGAAGCAAAAGGCATGGCTTGAATTTGTGGGGTTTTGAACGTGTTCTCAAGCCGGAAAACCAGCTGAACAGATGCTGCTGCTGCTGCCTCTAACAATTCAGTTGAGAGAAGATCTCAGGCGCGTATGAAACTGAATTTTATCTGGTTCAGTGGAGAAAGGATGCGCCACCGATTGCTACTGCCATGGGTTTTGCCTGAAAAACACACTGCAACAAGGAGAAGAGAAGTATCTCAAGTCTCTAATAATTTTGGGTTTGTTTTGTTGGTCGTGGTTAAGCTGTCTCGGCTAGTTGGTTGCAACCGATGGGGAATCTGTTCTTTCGATGGAGTAAAGAAGCTAAGTCATGGTCGTGGATGGCTTGTACTAAAAACTGGTACTTGAATGAATTGGCAGCCAAGATAATTACCTGAGATGCTGATTCAGATGCGAAGACGAGGAAGGACTTTGAATGCTAATGGAGATAATGTTCACTGCAACAATAATCGCATCCAGTGGAACATATGAACTTGGTGGAACTGGTTGCAAGCTCGAAGTGACAAGATGTGCGTACGAAGGTCAGGGAATGGAAAGAGTTGTGCTGCCGGTTATCTGAATCTCTACATAAAGTTGGACGTGAAAGAAGATATATAAATACTGGGTCTTCGCAGAACTAGTAATGGAGCGGAACGTACTGGGCCCTGGCCTTGGAAAATGTTGCTAGGTCTCGAAGCAACAGCTACATAGGAGGGACGAAGTGAAGAACAGGAGGGAGGCCGGCTTGAGGCTGGTTTTGGGAGACGAACAAAAGAGAGGCGGCACAAAGCCGTGAACAGGAAATAGGGTTTGCAATTTTTGTTTCCGTTTCTTTTGATTAGCTTATCATTTTGATTTAAATTTGTTTATGGCTTTTGAGAAAGCCACGGCTAGCTAGAACCATGTTAGGGTTTAGGTAGAACCCAATTTTATTATGAAAACTCTACATTTATATGCTTAATAATGAGTTGATTGACTAGTAATTTATCTTCATAAAAGCTTATATCTAATTGTTTATGTGATTTTCTTGATTATTTATGCTTTTGAATTGATATTTCGTGCTTCGGTTAAATCCCTAGACGTGGTATGCAAGGATAGATAGGTAATGCTTTAGGATCACTACATAAGAAGCGAAGAAAATTACAGCGGAGAAAAAATATTTAAAAATACATGAAATATATTTTAAAAGATTAGTAGAGTTTGCATAATTAATTGGTGGAAACCAAAAACCCTAATAACCCCATTCTCATTTGTTTATCATTAGAATTATTATTATTTTATTTTGTTCCAAATTTCTGAAATTTTTTGCTAAAACATCATCTTGTCGATTGGTTACTTTTGATATTAGTTAGTAGTAGTATTTCACACTCCTCGTGGGAATGACCTGTACTTGCCATCGTTCTACTAGTTAGACACTGTGCACTTGCAGTATTTATTGTGGGTTTTCCGAGCCTACCAAATTGTTATGTCCTAGTTCATGTAAGTCAGTCATTTTGATCAGTCTTTCTCCATTATTCCGGTGCCAGCTACGAGTGTAAGCTCCCCTTCGCGTTATGGTTGCTTACGCTTGGATGAGTACCTTCAATCACAAAATCTTAATAAGTGAATATTAGTAAGCAATAAAGCAAAGATCATAAATATTTCCCGTTAATCATTTTTCAAGTCGAATCTCTTAAAGTTTCCCCGGCAAAGTCGCCACTGTAGAAATCGAGGGTTAGCACGTCGAGAGCTGGACTTTTCCGATCCCTAATTATTATAGGGGTGAAGTCTATGTGCTAATCCGTTCGGGGATATTTTTCTCACAAGTTCGTACAGAGGTAACTTCTTACTAGTTCGTTAGTAAGAGAGCTAACTCTACAAGGAAAAGAGATGTATCGAAGTCGCCACCTGACTAAGGGGAATCATGACCCCTTTAACTAGTTTGAATTCTTTCGAGAAAACAAAATCTAATTATGACTTACATGTTCATGGTCTGCTATCAGAGAATTCAGGGTAAGGAGATTCTAGTACGAGATGGGAAGGTGTTAGGCACCCATCAGTTGCCCAATCATATGATTGGCCTATACTTCATGATTAAATGGGAATAATATTTACAACTTCTCTTTAAAATGTTTTATACACACTTGTGAATCTTGGACTAATTATATATATAGCCGGCAGAACAGCTCATAATTATTCAAAGGTATGGGGAACCTAGATCACTTCCTAGCATGTTGAGAATATTAATAGGCCAAATCTAAAGTTGTAATTTATCGATGCGAATAGTTAGATTTAAGCTAGACATCCTTGGATGATGACAAAAATTTGGAAATTATCACCGATTACCAATTGAAGGCTTATTGAAATTTTTGGGTGATAACCGATAACCTGCAACTTAACCGATAACTAGATAAATTATTTGCATATTATTCACGTGCGGTGTCATGATATGAGAGGGGAAGCCGCTCTATGCTCATATTTAGATCTTCCCGCGATATGAATTAGTTAGATTATACTACAAAATATATCATTACAAATAAATTATGTAGGAATTAACATGGACAATCAGAATGTGAGAGGGGAAATCTACTCTATGCTCACAATTTTGATTTACCCACGAGAATAAATTTGATCAATATACCTTAGACGGGGTATTTGCTTCAAAGATTCTTATACTCTTCTTTTTGTTTTTGGTTAAGTATGCTGAAAGTAGTTAAAGTATCAGCAATTTAATGCTAATATTTTAAAAACTTAAAGACAATACTTGATTTAATATTTTTATTTATTTTTTTGGGTTTTTCTCAAAATGAACTATAAATGCATAAGACAATAATAACTATTATTTAGGAAGGAAGTTTGATTTCTCTTTGATTAAATGACAAAATACATGGAGACTTGGAATTGATTTGTATGGGGAGAATAAGAATCTCTTGGGTTTCTTTTGGTGTAATTGGTTGTGATTGTTGTGTGTCTCCAAATGGAGTAAGGCATGCATTATATAGTTGTAGAATGGTATAGAATAGGTGTAAAAGAGGTATGGATAAAATGATGAAAGGAATAGTGGGGGACAAATATGTTGGGATTAATTTATTTATTTATTCTTTTCTCCCTTTTCCTTTTCTGGGTGTAAAGTCATTTTTCAAATTTGTGCGGGTGGAAAGAGGAGTAGATTGAGGAGAGGGGGGTGCATGGGGTGTATTTGATGAGATTAAAAACTATTTTTGGGATAGTAGGATGAGAGAAGTTTTATTATATTGGTAAAATATGGCTTTTGGTGGGATTTGAGAAAGATATTTTTTTTTCAATTTTGGGTAATGGGGTTGAATGGGGATATATTAAAAATGATAAAGAGTAATGATTTTATAGTGTGTGAGAGAAGGAAGGGAATATCGGTAATGTTGAAGAGATTTTTGGAAATGGGTAACTGGGTAATGAAATATGGGTGATTGGGTAGTGTTTGTGGGATTGACGGAAATTGGATAGTGTTTGTGGGCTTGATTTAAAGGATATGGAAATCCTTAATGGTTACCCATATCATTTCTCTTGTATCCATCTTTGAAGTATAAGACTGATATTATTCTGTGGAAGGTGCGAAATTGGGGTGTCAACATTAGGTTTCTCACCTCTTGTCTATTCTAAGGTTTTCTCATCTGATATAAAATCATTCAAGAGTTGTTGATCATAAACCCTAGGTTTTGATAGATTTCAGTTTCCGATCGTATACCAACACTTGTTAGTCAAAATCGGAAGCTAGAAAAAAAAAATCGATTAAGGTATCTCGTAAAATCCTTAAGAAGTTTTAAACAAGATATATCTAGATTTATTCTAGTTGTTCTTGTTGTAGAATTATTAGGGTTTTCTTAACTTGGAAATTGATCTTTGGAATCGCCTAAGCTCACTTACGAAAATCAGGTTCACAGACTCCTTGTGTGTACGCATACTGATTGTAAGTTAAAACCCTAATCTACAAGTTTGTTTCGGTATCTCTACTTTTATATGGTAGTTGTTTGAAACAACACAAGATTTCCAAAACCTTGATTTACATCTAAAGGGAAATCAAATTGGTGTTTTGTGAAAACAAAAGATCGAAAAGTATCAACCGTGTTGTTGTATCTTATGAAGAGAACTTTGTTCTGCCAGAAGATTTTCGGGAATAACTTCTAAAGAGAATTTGTGTTATGCTAGAAGTTATACGAGAAGAATTCCTAAAGATAATCTATGTTATGCTAGGAGTTATATAAGTGCTTGAATACAGCTGAAGCATGTATTACATCTAGTCCGAATAGGTAGTAGGAAATTGGTGTAACAACTTATAATCAGTGTGTGTTTATTCTGGAATAGGTCCCGAGGTTTTTCTGCATTTGTAACAAAATTTCTGGTGTATGTGTTATTTATTTTCCGTATTATATTATTTATCCTTATAATTGAAATATCACAGGTTGTGCGTTAATCAATCATTATTGATAAATCCGACCTTTTTTGTTGGATAGGATTTTGATTGATCTTGGATATTGGTCTTTGGTACCGTCCAAGTATTTCTCACATCAATCAGGCACATAGATTTCTGTCTGTTTGATTTGCTGATTGATTTGAGAAAAACATATAAAATCTTTAGTATTATTCTTTGATTGAGTTTTCACGCTTAGAATATTATTGAGGTTTATTCCACACAGATTTCCAAACAAAATATTGGGTGTGGTTGTTAGACCCCCGCTTTTTCAATTGGTATGAGAGCAGGCAAACACGCTAAGACCTTATAAGTCTGTGTTTGAAGCAATATGATTATTATGGACATAAGTGTTATCTCTATAAACGTACCGTTAGCCTTCGATGGCAAGAACTATTTATGGTGGAAAATTGTTATGTGTGCTTTTCTACAAGCGTGATATTTTTAATCATGGGTTTGTATTGTTAATGGCTATGATTATTCAACAGTTATAGTAGACGGTGTAACTATTGCAAAGGATATTGGTAGTTATAGTGATGTCGCGATTAATGTTGCAAGGCAAAATTCTGACGGATTAAATGTTATCATCCATGTCGTTACCCCAGATCTCAGAACCACGTAACTCCGTGTAATAAGTCTAAAAATGCTTGGGATATCTTAGAAACCGTATTTGAAGGGAATGCCGTGGAGAAAGATGCAAGTTTTCAAAACCTATCATCTGACTGGGAAAACCTTTGCATGTCTGATGATGAAACCTTTGATAAGTTTAACCAAAGACTTTCTCAAGTAGTTAATGCCTCATATTCATTAGGAAGAACTATTACAGAGAAAGTTAATGTGTGCAAAATTCTCAGGTCTTTACCATCAAGATACGAGTCTAAGAAACATGCCCTTGAAGAAGCAAACGGTCTTTCTACACTCTCCAGGAATACTCTTGTTGGAAAGTTAAATATATTTGATAATGAACATCGGTCTGGAAAAGAGGTGATTTCTCTTAAAGATGTAAATAATTCTGAATCCTCTAAGGATAAATCTGGTTCGCCAGATGATAAGGATGTTACTCCGCATCAATTTAGAAAAATCCTGAGAGACAGGAAGAAGAGTTTTTCTAAAGGTGCAACATCTTCTAATGATGATGTACAATGCTTTAAATGTCGTGGTTTCAGAAACTTTTCTTCATCATGTCCTAGCTGGACCCGTAGACAATCGGCATATGCAGCAGATTTGCCCACTTTTGATGATGGACCTGAATATTATGATCACAAAGAGTACGCAGGCGAGGTTGCATTAGCTTATGGAAAAATTCATTCGGATACTGATTCTGATTCTGACGAAGAAGTGTTCCATGTAGATACAGTTGATAATAATCTTCTTAGGGAATGTCATCAGAAATTCTCGGAAGCTTAAAGCACCATTTTCAGTGAGAAAATTAAATATGACATACTTCACAGTCGGAATAAAGACTTGCAAGACCAACTTGATTCTATTGGTGCAAGAGATTGTCTCCACGAAATACGTAAGCTTAAAGAAGAAATTTCCGAAAATCGAAATCGGGAAATTACTCTTCAAGCAAAGATAGATAACTTGGAGAACATTGAGATGAACTTTTTATTTGATTCGGAACGAGAAGATCTCAATGTTCAATGTGAATCATCCAAGAATGATCTAGTTATTACACTTGAAAAGGTCAAAAGGTTGGAAGAAGAAAACTCGAGATTAAAAGAGAGTTTGTCTAGAAATAGCGGCTCAAATAAATTAACCTCAATATTGGGAGCATGTATAATTCATCGTGATACAATAGGATTGGGCTATGAAGGAATAGACGCTCCTGTAATTTGCAAAGAGGTAAAATTTATCAGAGCTAAAGTTTTTTCTCAACCAAAACCTTCAACGGTTGACAAAAGTGAAGTATCTTTACCAACTGCCTATGACGAAAAGAGGAAATCCTGTCAAGTTCCAAAGCAAGCACATATACATTCAGGTAACACTAAACATAACTTTTTCCATTCTACTAAACATTTCTTTTATTGTGGAAAACCAGGTCACTTGCAAAGGAATTACAGATTTCTTAAATGAGATACAACCAACTCTGATTCTGTTAAGATGACAAGATCCGATGTTCCAAATCGGAGAAAAACTGAGTCCTATAATATCAGTTCTTCTAGTATTCCCCCCAAGAAGTTTCATAATTATATTGGGGAGAAAAATAAATACGTTGCTCCAAAAGATGCTCAGAAATGGGTACCAAAGAAGAACAATAAAGCAACGAAGTATCTTTGCTATTAAGAAAGGATCTCACTAAACAGACTAAACATTTCTTTTATTTGGAAAACAAGTCACTTGGATAATACAACCAATCTTTAAAAGATGACAAGATATGGAACAATTATTAAAAGTTTTCAAGGAGAAAAGTTGTTCCAAAAATTTCTAGAGTCCAGTTCGACAAGGGATAATATCTTTAAAAGGTATGGAACAATTATTAAAAGTTTCAAGGAAGTTGTTAAATTCCTAGAGTCCATGCATGATTTTGTTTCGAATACCTGTGGTGAGCAAGATTTTGTTCACCTCAACACAACTTGATTGTGTTGGAAGTGCATCCTTACCAAGAAGCACTAGTAAATACGGTGAGGATTGCAGAAGAATTGGGGCGCACATATTATGTTTGGTAATTTTTGAATATATGGAATAATTTATTGTTTTGAGATGAGTTTAACTCACTTACATATATCTCGAAATATGTGTTGGTAAGATTTCGCTTTAACCAAGTTCATCTTTACTTGTGACGAAAGTCATATTATTTCAATAACTTGAAAATCGCTTTGATGAAAATAGTTTGTGGATAACAAATATTTTAACATCCTCTAAGAAAGTTTCAATGATTGAAATGAGAGTTTAGAACAAGTAACCATGTTTGGATATAAACATAGTGTGTTCTCACATTTGTGTAAAAGTCCAAAACCGGGAACCTAAAGTATGCGTACCCATACGCGTATTGGCGGTTGTTGGTACCCATACGCATACTGGCGGAAGTTTCACGCCCATAAATTTTTGCTGGAGTTTGGAAGTGAAGAATAAACTCAATCCGGGTACTTAATGTGTACCCATTTGCATAATTAAGGAGGTTACTTTCTAAAATCGGTTTGTTTATGAACTAAAAAATTTATATAATAAGGAATGCAATCTTTGCAAACCGTGGCTATAATGTTCATGAATTTATTCGAGTGAATTAAAATCGATTTTGCTTCGATTGTGTCTTGTATACTTCTATGAGATCTAAGAAATTGAACAACTCTTTAACTAGTTCATTTGAGTCATTTGAACTAGTTATGGTTAAGACGAATATGGCTAAATACCACGTGTATGATTCTTAATTACCTAATGTGATTACAATTCTTAAGAATAACAGGTTAGAAGCAATAATCAAAGCCATTAGATGTTGGTTTTTATTGTCAAATAAACCTTTTCATACACTTATGGTAACCATTCTTGGTGTAAATCCTTGTGAAAAATGTCATTCTTCCTTCTAAGCATATCAATACTTTTTTATACAAGTTTGTATCTTAGAAAAGATGATCACAATTGTAGCGCCCCCAAAGCCAGCAACTGACTATACCAAGAGATTAACTAAATAAAGAGGCACTAAGAATCTAAATCCAATACTTACGCATACAATTAAGAAAACTGCTACAAAAACTTAACCCAAGAACTAGCCCCGCTATGAAATATTTTTATACAAGAACTCCTCTCATATGATACAAATAAAATAATTATTTATTTTACAATAAAATATACAACAAAATAAACATAGCAAAAGTTAACCAACTAAAGGACTCAACGTCTCGGAGTTTTCGCTTCGCAACTCTGATCTGTCTCTGAAACTGAAAGTGGGAATGGGTGAGCACATCATCCCTAAACGGGGTGCCCAGTAGAAATAAAATTTAACTTTCAAGTAATCATAAGCAAGATTTGGAAAATAATACATGTTTTCCGAAACATTAAAAAGTGACCAAGTCACTGAAATAAACATACATGTACATGGACAAACTACTTCTTCAAAAAATGTATAATATTGATGCCAATTCCTCACCGAATACTAATATTGATGCCAATTCCACACCGAATACTAATATTGATGCCAATTCCACACCAATACACATAAAAGCTCGTAGGTATAAATGCGAACGAGCATATCCTATATACCACAAGTGGAAATCCTTATTTCACATAAAAATTCATATGACAAACAAACATTACAAGTACTTTCCAAATCGTGGAAAGATTCAAAGAATCAACAGAATATTCATAATGCAAACTAAACAAAGCATGAAATGCACATATGAACAATGCATGAGTTTGTTAAACATAAACTTTTGTAAAAGAAACAATAATGGTTACAAAAGAGTTAAATGTATTCCTACCTCTTTTGATGACAAGCCACACCTACCTCAAGATTCACGATCCACTGGTTCATCCTTTGATTCGATCGTTATTAACATAGACTAACTGTTAATTACACAAGAACTCTACGAATCTAGCCAAAATGGATCATACAAGAATCATACAAGTTTATCTAATGGTTCTAAGCCCATTTATGACTTTACCCCTTTTCATTTTCTAATTTTAGCATAACTAAGAGTTTTGTAATCCAATTAGCTTGGTTCTATAGTCCATAGCTAAGTCTTATGAATATCTACAACTTTGTAGAAGAAGCCAGAGACTAATTCAGACCACAAAGGTCTAATACATATTCATTAGGGAAACTGACTATAATCCCAAGTTCGCTAAACATGCCTATTAAGCTAAGGCCCAGTCCAAGTACAAACCATCCCTGGGCATTCAACTTCACTACCGCCTTTATTCCTGTAACAATCTTATCTCCAGACTTGCATTTCAGTTTAATGCTTAAACACTCAATAACAACAGAACCAACACTATTACTAATTCAATCTCCAACCGCTCGTGACGTCATCATTTCCAAACCTTAACCATTTCATCTTCAACAAAAATTCTATTTCAAACAGATTATACATGTCATTCAACACATCTTCTCCATCTTAGTAACACTCCCATTACCATAAAAGACTCTCATATTCACCACCAACAGGTACATCATCGCATGGAAATATTCATAACATTACCAACATAGACTAAACAACAACCACAATCCCATAGATAATCATTAAAACTCAGAACTGAACATAATAACTTTAGCCGAACATTTCAGGAAAACCATTACCTCGGATTACTCCAACTCAAGCAATTGAATCTCATTTTCTAATTCACAATTATACTGAAATTAAAGCTCCAACATCTAATTAACTCCACCCCGTTCCTCAATCAAAGCAAACCCAAACTTTAATTCTTCTTAAACGTCACTAAATCGAACTTCCAGTTCATCTTGAGAAACCCTAACTCTGATCTTCTTAACTTCTTTATAACTGTATCTTCAAATCAACATCACTAACCTATTCTTCAACTCATAATCTTCAATACCCATACTTCAATTCTTCTTAATCATCCCATAAATCGAATTCTAACTTCTATCAACAGAAACCCTAACTCTGATTCATCTTTTTCGTAATTTCTTCTTCATCCAACGATAATTCATCTTCAACACCATCACCAGTAATCATTACCTAATATTTCCTCTCATATCTCGATCACATAATTCATAGTTTCGATCCTCAAACCACCCACAGAAGAAGAACAAGAAGAATGGAAGAAATAGAAGAAGAAAAATAAAATGAAGAAGAAAAAGAAAACAAACCGAGTTTATCTTCTCGGTCTGGGGATAAGACCAACGAAAAATGATAAAGGAACTCACCCAAATGATATGGGAATCCCAAGTCGGTTTGATAGCAAAATGACTATTTTTCCCTTCGACTAATCTGATAAAATATTCTTCGTCGGTATCCGAATGACACGTTCGAGTAGTCTATCTCACATAACTTTTCGAGATCTATTCAACGGTACTAATTTCGTATCTAATCATTGTTATATTAATTCCAACTAATTAATGTTCGTGTTAAACTAATAGAGTTATTAGGAGCTAAGACCTCCCTTGATCATCACTAGACCAGTCAAATAGCGTTAATGAGCTTAAGGGTCCTTACAACAATACTTGATCTTCATGATTACATATTGTGTATTATCACCATGAGATAGTTCTAATTTTTTAGTAACATGATCTCATAAGAGACTTTCAGTGATTGGTTCTTAAATCATATCTCCTTGTGGGATTTTTAAAATCCAATATATAAATCCTTCTCCCTTGAGTAAGGTTACTCTTGTTGTTCTTTAGGGAATGGCATTTTATGGGGGAGAGTTATTAAATGAACTTGTGCTTAAATCTTTGAGGGGAGAAGCGGTTGTGGAACATGTAGGTTAACTTGTATCTTAATAAACTCCTTGATGAAGTCACTAAGTTTCGACTATGTGATATCATCTAAAGTAAAGTTGATATGTTCTATTCTAGTCATGAATAATCTCTTTGAGAATTTCATTATGATCCAACAATTTTCGTACCTTTGGCAATTTATATTGAAAAAAGGGGGGAGAATTATTTTGTAGTTCACACTACATATACATATGGTTTACGGATCATTATGTAAGGAGGAATGGTTTTCATTGTGAGATGAATTATTGACTAAGGGGGAGTGATACATATCACCGTAGTATTATTGTCAAAGTTATGATATAATTGAACTTTGATGTTGTGTAATAATAATATGATGGATCTTCAACAAGTAAAAGTATGAACACACGTATAGTTGAAGAACCAAGGAAATCAAGCATGTCGGATTTTGAAGCTGTAATGCTTTTAACAAGTACAATCCATATGTAAAATGGTTTTGTCACTAAAATTGACAAGGGGGAGATTGTTAGAGCATTACTCAATTGAACCCACTAGTGTTGGTATATCAAGTTAGTTGTCAATTTTAGTTTCCAAAATACATTCTTGATTTAGTATACTAAAGATAGTTTCAGACTAGATTAAGACTAAGAAGTAGAATCGAAGCTATCCTTGAAGGATGAAGTTTGAAGACTACAAGAAGACATCAAAAAGGACTTCATCAACAAAGGTATGTGGTATTTGATTTCATTTGGATTCTTGTTTAATTCTACCTTTCTAATCTATCAAAATAAATGCTCACTCTATGGAACAATACCTATGACGGTAAGTGTACATTTATGTATATATACTCGAGGTTATTTGGGCCATGAATTTTATGACAATAACCTTTATACCTGGAAAGGTTCTCATGTTATAGTGAATGAGCTTACGAATTCAACGAGCCAAGAATTACTCAATTCCGAGTTATAACGATGAAGTTATGAGTGATTTATTAAAGTAACAATTATAAGTGTTGCTGTAATTGTTACAGTTCGTTAGTAGGAAACAATCCACGAACTGTTTGTAACGGTTCACGGACTTGAGCCCAATTACGTGAATAGAAGCCATTTTTGGTCAAGTTTTTGATGTTTCCTTATCTAGGCAAGATAGATATTACTCCAAACATATTTGATTACCATATTAAAGTGTTTGTGATTCCTTCCTAAGATAAATTGTGATTTATTCACATAAATACAATATTTGCTAAATTAATTAATTAATAATTATTTTGGAAAGAGTTGTAACTTAGGAAAGACTCCCAAAATTAGGAGAGTCTTGAAAAAAATAGCTTTACTTAGCTTCCAAGCTATTGTTCACTATAAATAAAGGGTTCGTGAGTGCTACACATTTTTTTATCCCCTTTGGAAAATTGGTGTAAGCTTCATAAGGTTGTTTTCCATGTCTTATGTTCTTCGTGAACAAGAGTGAGATAAAAGTCTTTGTAATGGGGATCACAAAGCCGAGTTGGATTTAATCTTCATAATTGATTATACAACTTGTAATCTAGGTTTCTCACCTCTTGTCTATGTTAAAGTTTTCTCTTAGATATAATGCCATTCAAGAGTTGTTGATCATAAACCCTAGGTTTTGATAGATTTAAGTTTCCGATCGTATACCAACACTTGTAAGTCGAAATCGGAAGCTATAAAGATAACTTCGATTAAGGTATATCGTAAAATCCTTAAGAAGTTTTAAACAAGTGGTCGGTTGTCAGCCGACACAAATATAATTTCACTTTCTTACTTCCTAAAATAAAAATAGTATGCGATAAAAAAGAGTTCGTATCCACAAAGAGGCTTTTGTTGTTATAAAAAATTTCAGTTTCTTAGTAACCAAGGGGGGTTTTGATTTTTCAAAGCGATAAAAATGAATTGAAAGAAAAGTAATAGTAAAAATAATCAATAAGGAGAAAGTATTGGTCACGGGATAGTTTCATTCACAAACTCGAATTATCAACAATGACTAGAATTGAAAATTTAATCTCTCATTTACTAAAAGTCCTAGGATACCTTGATCGCAAGAGTATCCCACTAATTCCCTGATTTCATCACAACCACATTAAAAGATGCATATGTGAATTCTTCCTAGAAAGCAACCTAAAGTGTAAAATCACAAATAGATTTAACTCCCTAAAAGAAATGAGTTCTATGGAATAAGACTAATCAAGGCAACCAAAATGTGTAAAAGCACTAATTCGATTTAACCCAAGTTATGATTCAAATGTGACTAGTAGGATATATCACTACAAGCACTACCCACATTTATGCTACTTGGAATCAGGGACAAACAACGTTTTCGTATTGAAAACCCTAATATAGATCTAGATATGAAAGCAAATCGGATTGATTCGAGACTCAACCAAATAAATAATCAAATCATAAATAATATAAACAATGAATCATAAACAATAAAGTTGAGACAAAACTAATGCATTGAATCAAATCTTATTTGTGAAATCCACTTTATATCCCATAACCAATAAAAGGTATTTAGCTACTCATAGTTTTTGGATTCAACATAATTATTATTAAAAATTAAATGAAGAACATGAAAAATAAACGAAAGCAAACCCTAAAAGAATCGCTCTCCTCCAAAGCTCCAGTAGAAAGATGTGTGATATATGATAAGTCCCTTCAAAGAATAGAAACTCTTCCTTTTATAGCTTTCCAACTTTCCAAATTAGGTCTTCAAAGCCCACGGTCCAATACCAAGAAGTCCACTCAACTCATGTGTGTGAAAAACCCATGTGAAAATATGACCAAAAAATTGTTCAACGGAAAAATGGTGCAATGGACGGAATTTGGCCGGAATCCGGCGCCGGAAAGTCGCCGCCGGCAACCTGAAATGTCAAACGGTCAGCGGGTCATGTCGGTCAACCAGGTCAAACAAGTCATAAGCTGAGTCAACTCGGGTCAAGCACCGAGTTATACCGAGTTGACTATCTAACTCGACTGGTTGGTCTCTAGGCCAAAACTGTTGCACCTTGCATATGCCATACTTCAGTCCCAGCCATGATGGCCCTGTCCATTTGTTGCCAATCCAGCCACCAGAAAAAAAAATTGACACAACTTTAACTTCAACTCAGAACCACTTTATAGCACCACCAATGCCTCACTGTAGAAACAACTACAATTCCAATTCCATTTCAACTACCAATCTGTACCATCTGCAACTGGTTCTTCTTCTCATAACTCGCATACCTTCAGCTATCTTCATACATCATCAACTCTTCTCGGTGCTCAACTACATAACTCCTTGTTCCTGCAATTTCTGAACCAACAGTACCCTATAATACTTGTAATATGACTATTTGAGCCTCCAACATACTTCACAATCCACCATAGTTAGCCACTGCAACTGTGATATTTCATTCAACAGCCACAACTCATAGACCACACCATCTCAGTTGCATCTACTTGACTACTAGCTGTAACCCAATCAACTTGATCCCCTGTTGCTTCATCTGCCACCTTAATTCATGTATTGCAGCATCACCGATTACAACTACAACCAACCATCACACACAGTTTCTTCATACCAAAGACAACTGCAACACAGTAGCTCATTCATTTCAACTCGCAATTCCCCATAATTTCAGCTGCCATTTGTTCTGCAAGCTCATCTACTTATTTGAATCTCAAGACCAGCACCACTATCTCCTCCCCGCAACCACAAGTATATAACATCATTCACTACATCCTCATACTCCTCTATGATCTCAAACTGCATCACCTGCTCAAGCCCAACCACTGCCTTCTCTATCTTCTTCTCATATTCACCTGCAACATCACCTGCTATTATTCATCTCAGCTTCAGTTGTCTAGCACCAACACATTAGTTGTAGATCCTCTTTCTTTGCTTTCACATTGTTATTTGCAGTCGCAGCTGCACCAGAAACTCAACAGCACCATCTTTGCCCATTATTACAGCTGCACTTTGATTATAGCCATGAGCTTGTACCCAGTAAACCACCAGTTCATCTGTAACTCCTCGATCTCATGCTTAGTTTCACCTTTTGCAACTCTCTACCACCACCAACAACACTCCATATTCTATACAAGCAGAAAACACCCCCGTAATTTCATTAAATCTCCCTCTCTGCTATTTATATTTCATTCACCACCTCAGTCATAGCCCACAACTACATAACCAGCTTGAACTGTAGCTTCACACCCATTCATAGTCACCACCATTGCTCCATATCCACATACCTATGACAGTCACCATTCTGCAATTACCCTTTCAACATTTCCTTGCCCTTCACAGCCTAGCCTCACTTCCATTTTTGCAGTTCAAGTCTATAACTCCAGCTGCAACACCACCTGACACAGCACTTTCCAACTAGTTTGAACTCCACCTACAGATTACAACTGAGTCCCTGCATTCTTGCTCATCCTAAACAGTGCCATACACCATCACTAGCAGCACACCCTGTAATTCACCTACACTTCAAAGCAATCACTGTAACTTTGAAATGGGTGAAAACCCATTCCTATGAATCTTTGGAGCTCAACCCATCACCTCACCATTGAAATCTTGACTAGAACAACCCAGCTCCACAGCAACTGCAAGTAATCCACAACACATAACATCATTCACTACTAGCCACAACCAACAACATTTGAAATTCAGCCTCAGCTCCCCTGCTCTGTGTAAGACTACCTGCTTTAAACCAAATCATATTTAATTCCCATTCAAGAGAAAACCCTAACCTAGAACCATTAGCGAACTCCTTCTTCTTCTGAGATCTAAAAATTCATGGAAATAGCTTGGATTGAACAAAAACCCACTTTATAGTTCCCTTCATGACTTCGAATCCACCTTCAAAACATAGTTCTCCTCCACTGCCATCAGTAACAGCAATTTCATATTCTCTTCTACCCTTTCTTCTTCTCAAATCGACAGAAATATAACTCATCTCACTACGAATCAGTATAACTCAATTCTCTTTTTAATCTCTCAATCTCCCTGTTAATTCATCTTTCCATGTTTCTCTGATTCTCTCATGATTTCAGGCACACCGCCAACACAACCACACAAAAAATGATTGAGAAGATATTTTCTCTCAATCTTAGGTGTCGTAAAAGAAATTGATATAGACACCCCACTGACTTGGATAAGGGGTACTCAAATAACTTGGCTTGTCGGTTCCAGATGACTGAAAACCCACTCGCCTCTTTGCTCAACTGTCAGTTTTAGGCAACTGACAATTCATTCTTCCTCCCTTAGCTGCGCATCCTAGCCCGCTCCAAATATAGCTCGCCTGTGAATTGAAGTGTTTGTCTTTACGCTCCAAATGGGCAATTTTCCTTCTTTTGCCCCCAAATGCTCCATTGCACCTAGTAAACTCAAATTCACACATAAGATACATATTTTACAAAATAAATAGCAAAGAAAGCATAAATAATAGATAATAATTAAGGTGTTTACAACACCTATCAAATTCCCCCACACTTAGACTTTGCTAGTCCTCGAGAAAATCAAACAAAACTTATTCTAAAGGATACATATATCACAAAACCTACTTCACCAACTTACAAGTTCTCCAAAATGATAGTATCCAACGCGCTAAGAAGACATAAAGATTCTACACACTAGTCATAAGAAGTTAGATACATAAATGAACACAATCTCATTCTTAAAAGTTGAGAGAGAAATAACCATCCCTTATCGAAAGAAATTCGGGTTCGGAGTGATCAAAAGTCTTGACTCTGCCTCACAATAAAGGGTTTTATGAAATTGCACTCAATAATAAACAGCTCTTTATGGGACACACATGTGTCCAGGTAGGAATGAAGAGATAATCCTGCGACACGTTGAATAGTAGGAAGGCAAACCCTCCGAAATGTTTTGAAAACCCACATCTTTTATTCATTTTGAAAATCCTTTTTTCTGAAGATCTCTTCGAAAGGAAATCAACCACTTAATGAAGGTGGGAATATGCTTACTTACCTCGTTATCCGTTCGGCGTGCAGCTAGCACCACTCTCACAGCATCCATAGAAACGTCTTCGGTCTTCAATCCTTGTCTTCGTCTTCGGTCTTCAACTGTCGATGATAACTCTTGAACTTCGTAGAATCTTGACAATGTGATTCTTTCCTCTCATTCCTTGTTGCTTGAAACTTCACTGTAGATATTTCTTCTTCGTTGGCTTCTTGAATGAATACAAAACCAAAATATGATGCAATGAATATATTATTATTATTATATATTTTTTTTCATTTTTTTTTCCTTTCTGTTTTTTTTTCCTTTTTTTTTTAGACAAGAGAATATAATACAAAATAAAAATAAAAATGCAAGTACAAATGCCATGGTGTGAGTATTTTACCGCTTGATTCTTCACAACTTGTGTGTCTCGATATCATAAACTTCTTGAATTCTCATCTTTATAATCTTCGCTCTTGTACAATAGTCTTCAACGTGTAAAAATTTTGCTCCTTGTCTTATTGCTATACTTGAATTTGAAATCTTCTC
Source organism: Papaver bracteatum (assembly GCA_023529315.1). Taxonomy (NCBI): domain Eukaryota; kingdom Viridiplantae; phylum Streptophyta; class Magnoliopsida; order Ranunculales; family Papaveraceae; genus Papaver; species Papaver bracteatum. The sequence goes on from JAJJWX010004210.1 coordinate 1,767,768, forward strand.
ATTTTTGTACCGTTGCGTGTAAACCTAGAACGTCTTCAACTTTCCTTCGAACTTGTGAAGCTTCTCTTGTTGATGCTGATGATGTTTCTATGGACCTGTTGGTGTAAAGAGAGATAAAGTGGATGGTGCTAACTGCGAACAAGATTACAAGTGGTATGTAAGTTAGCAATTCGATGTCACCATTCATGATTGATAAAACAGCACTCAAGAGATCAAAATAGTGCTTCTATTGGTGGGAGTTTGGGTAGCTCACCATTCTACCCGGAGTTTATGTACGGTGACACACACTCTAAAAGCACAAATTTAGACAGGTACAAAGAAATGAAGGTCGGTGCCTCTCATGATGTAACATGGGTAGTCTCCACTATAGGGGACCACTATTCTACTACCGAATTCAGTCTGCACCATATTTGCCACTGGCATGGTTAAATTCAACTTTAACTCTCATACAAGTAAGAAACCCGATCATGTTCTCTGTCATCTCTAAGTTCAGTCACTCTTATGAGAATCTCGATATAATCTTAGCGACATGGATACTATGTGACTCTAAACTAACTACAAGTTGGAGCTTTTTCATGCACTAATTTACACAAAAGTTGAAAATTTTAAAAAATTTACAATGCAAATACTTAACCACTCCCCCACACTTAAACTTTACATTGTCCTCAATGTAAATTGAGTCATCCAAAGTAAGTTAAGGTGGGAAATTATGCATGACAAATGACAAGAAATCAGAAAAATAAAATCAATATAATATAAGAAGAAGCTAAAAACAAAACAAGAAAATGAAAATAAGACAAGAGATACTCATCCTATGGGTTGCCTCCCATTTAGCGCTTGGTTTAAAGTCATCAGCCCGACTATCTCCTTGTTTTCTATGACTCCTACAGAGGGAGTGCATCCACAAAATTCGCTCCTTCCACCACTTCGGAAGTGAAATTATCATAATATGGATTCAACCGGTGCCCATTAACTTTAAGTTCCTTTCCTATAGATATGCTACGAATTTATACTGCACCATGAGAAAACACATTAGTAACAATGAAAGGTCCGATCCAACGTGACCTTAATTTACCCGGAAATAAATGCAAGCGAGAATTAAACAAAAGCACTTTTTGACCAACACAAAATTGTTTTCTAGAAATCATAGTATCATGAAAGGCCTTCGTTTTCTCCTTGTAAATGCGAGAGCTTTCATATGCATCATTGCGAAGCTCCTCTAGCTCTTGGAGTTGTAACTTCCTTTGCTTTCCAGCCCCATCCATCTCCATATTGCATTGCTTAATCGCCCAAAACGCTTTATGTTCAATCTCCACGGGTAAGTGACAAGGTTTACCATACACAAGCCTAAAGGGAGACATCTCCAATCTTTCCTTGTTGGATTGTCTTTATGTATGGATTTCGGTTCTAGGTTAGAAGCTTGTCCATTTGTTTGAGGATGATAAGGTGCATCAATTTAATGTGACATGCATTGTATTTCTTCAACAAGCTTTGATTCATGTTTTATAATTATGGATTTGGAATTCCAAACCTTGCAAAAATGTTAGACAAAACAAACAACCTTGGAATCCATTTGTTTGAGGATTAGCTTCCACCCATTTAGAGACATAATCAATAGCAATGCTAATACTATGCAGGTTTGCCAAGAGGAATGCATGGAAGTTCCCAAATTTATGTTTTATACACTTCCGAGTGTGGACAAGAATAAGTGTGGAAATTTCTATCGAGCTATAACTTTACTATTATTTTCTTGTGCTAATATTTGTATGAAGCTATTGTTTGCAAAACAGGTACTATGGGAGGATCCCCAAATTTTCCGATTGCTAATATGGGGAATGAATCTTTCGACTTTAAAACAAGCTGGGAGGCAAACCGTTTTGTATCTCTTATCCTTTTGCTTTTGCTTTTGCTTTTATTTTTATTTTTGTTTTGTTTTGTTTATTTATTTTTTATTGTTTTCATATCATATTTGCATCCCCATATTTAATTTCATTAAGTCCATAATCTATCTTAGAAGAGAATTATGATGAATACCTTTTCGTCAGAAAATTTCAGACTGCGCGTAGTTCAGTCCAGAGACCATAACTGTCAGACCGTTTATCAGAACACTATGAAATTTTGACACTGTGTAGAAAACACGTAGGTGAACAACTTTTGTGAAATGGAGTTTTTCCAAATTCCTTACCAATTTGCACAGTTTTTGCGTTTTATCAGCTGTTACGTCAGAATTCAGAACTTTCGGTTTTACACATTGAGGACAATGTAAGGTTTAAGTGTGGGGGAGTGGCTAAGCATATATTTTTGCATAAAAGAAAAAAAAAATTTGCATTAAAACTTTCAACTTTTAGAGATTTTAGAGTCACTAGCATACTTCTAGGTATGATTACATAGAGAATTCTGACCGACATAATTGAACTTGGAAATGTTAGGGAACTACGTTCGATTTCTTGCTTGTTAGAGTGTTAAATAATGGATTTAATCATGCCGGTGATGCAAATTTGGTGCAGGGAGAAGTGCGTTATTATAGTTGCTGATCAATCATTAGTGGAGACTACCCATTTTCATATCAACCAAGGCACCGACCAAAAAATTCTTCCTTTACTAAAGAGGAGTGTGTGTTGACGTTAATTCGGGTAGAATGGTGAGCTACCCAATTTCACACCAATTTCAGCACTATTTTGATCTCTTGAGTGCTAATCTTTGTCAATCATGAGGGTGACGTTTATAGATGAAAGCTACCTTCTTGTAGTACGGGTCCATAGAAACACCACAATCATCAACAACAAGGGAGCGACATCAAAATCTACAAGGGAAGTTGAAAAAGGTTCAAGGTTTGCAAGCAACAGAACAAGAAAAAGAGCACATTTCAAAACCAAGTAAAGCAACATACAATGAGCAGATTTTTACATCCAAGTGTTAAGACGTATTTACAAAGCGAAGAAAGTAAAAGGTGAGAATTATTGAAGTTTATGATTTCAAGACGATACAAGTTGTGAAGAATTGTAAAGTACTTTTCCACGGCCATGGTTTATTTTATTTTTTTGATTTGTATTGTGTTTCTCTTGTCTAAAAAAAAAAAAAAAAAAAAAAAAAATGAAGAAAAAAAAAATGAAAGAAAAAAAAGAAAAAAAAAAAATAAGAAAAGAAAGAAAGAAAATATATATATGAGACAAGAGAAATATCTATTATTGTTTTGTTATTGAATAAGCCGTGGAAAGGAAAATCTATAAGGAAGTTTCCACAAGGATTTTGAGGAAAAAGGTTACAAATTGTTATTAGATTTATGAAGTTCAAGTGTTTATCATCAATAATTGAAGCCAAGACCAAGAAGATGAAAACAAGGAACGGAAGACGTTTTTATTGGATTCCGTGAGAGTGGTGTTATCATAATTGGCAATCGGATGTGAAGGTAATAAGTAATCTCATCCTCAATATAAGTGGTTGATTTCCTTTCTTAGAGATCGTTCGAAAAATGGTTTTTCAAAATGTTAAAAGATGTGGGTTTTTCAAAATTTCAAGTTATACTTCCCACCATTCAACGTGTTGCAGGAATTCTCTCTTCATTCCTACCCCGCACACATGTGAGACCCATAAAAAAGCCGTATTTTGAGGCAATTATCATAAAACCCTTTTAAGTGATAGTCGAGTGTAAATGCTTATTGATCGTTTCTCAAACACGTGTTCTCTCGTTATGGGTGGTTATTTCTCACTCAACATTTAAGGATGAGAATATGTTCTTTTAGTATTTCTAACTCTTATTACTAGCCGTAAAATGTCCTCATAGCTCTTAGGATTTGAACGCTTTGAAGTTGTAAGTTTTGGTTTGATTTGCTCGAGGACTAGCAAAATGTGGGGGAATTTGATAGGTTAGAATACACCTAATTTACTATCTAAGATTTTGCTTCTTTGCTATTTTTCTAGTAAATTATGTATTTTACGTGTGTCTTTGAGATATTAGGTACTGAGTCGACACGGAGGAAAAGGAGAAGGAATATCGAGCAAAAAGGGCAAAATTGTCATTTCCTGCCACTTAGGAGTGCTAAATAAAGGACAATTCAAGTTAAGGGGTGCCATCGGGTGTCCCTTATCCATGAGTATATGTAAATATCATATGGGGTTGCTAATTAGTGTCTAAATGACCCATATACCCACACCCATGGGGCATACCCGCACCGATCCATGCCCGAGTCCGAACCCGCTTTATAACCCTAAACTCTATCTTCTCAATCATTGTTCGCACCGAAAGAGATGAAAAACTAAAAAACGAGAGCAGCCATTGTCGCTGTTGTTTGTCCGAGAGATCGGGACTGTTGAATCAAGAAGATGGTAACAACAGGAAGTGGAGCGTCAATCAACGAGAAGATGATGCTCAAAGAAGATGAATCGGAGATGGGTTGTTTAGCCGATGAAGCGATTTGGGGTTTGGTGCTATAGGTGAATTGAGAAAATGGATTGGATACATGGGTTTCGAATCAATCGTTTGAAACGAGATTGAGTGGGTTTAGTTCGATTTGATTGTGAGCAAGAAATGATGATTGTTGGTCTAAGTTAGAGTGGATGGGTGATATTGGAGGTTAGTTGATCAAAGGAAGTTGTTGGCGAGTTAGAGAAGTTGATTTACGGGGGAGAAAGAATTTGAGGTTGTGTTGGTAGACTTGTGGTGCTCAATTAAATGTAATTGAGGTTCTGGTGTTTCTGGTGAAAGAAGAACATGGCTCCGAGAGTACCTGCTTTCCTGAGCTAACGGGTTTAAGAGATGGGGATAGAAAAGAATGAAGTTGTTGATTGTACTTAGAGGAATGGTAGGATTGATTGAATTGTACATGGAATGAATGCTCTGGTTACTATAGATGTATGCCTAGAATAATTCAGGAATGAATGACATGAGTGCAGGAAATCTTGGCCGTGCATAGCCCTTGGCATAGCAGTCTAACTCATTATGACTCGATTTGACCCTAGTCAACTAACGGTTTGACCTTCTTGACCGTTTAATTTAACGGAACCGTAAGAATATACCTTTACCGTGAGGAGAATCTCCAGGTGGTTTGCGACGATTCGACCTATTTCCTAAAAATTTCTCTCATGGGATGTGAAGAGTTGGACTTGGAATTGAATGAAGAATTTGGCTTGGATTTGGAAAGAGGAGATGGAAGATTTGAGAAAGGCTTGGATTTGGAAATTGAGCTACAAAAGGAAAGGGATTCTATTCCTTATAAGATATGGAGAACATTGAAGCCTATAAATAGAGAAGAATTTCTACACTTCCATACACACACACATTGACATATAGATGCACTTAGATACACACATCTTTTACAATACTTTGCACACTTTTACACACACAATACTTTTCTCTTTGTGTGAACTCTTTAATATGAGTAACTAATTTGATTGAGGATGAATTCCTAGTTCTTAACATGTTTTGAGTTTGTTTTAAATCTACTTTGAAGTTTTCACATGATTATTGTTTGTTTTTACTAATAGGAGTGATCTTAAAGACATTCATGATTGATTGATAGATTATCTGTGACAACTAGATTGATTGTAGTCTAATTCTTCTTGAACAAGCTTTGCAAAGTCATGTTATCTAAGAGAAGTGAGAACCCCATCGCTAATTATGGCTCTTGGAATTCCAAACCTTGCAGGAAAATGTTAGCTTGCACAAAATCAAACAACCTTGAATAGCACAAAATCAAACATAATCAGTGGGTGGCCTTAGCTTCCACCCATTTAGAGACATAATCAATAGCAAATGTAAAAATTCCCATGAGAGTTGACAAAGGACCCATAAAATCAATACCCCATACATCAAAAACTTCAATAAATTGAATAAAAGTTTGTGGCATTTGATTTCGGGCACCTAGATTGCCTGTTCTTTGGCACCTATCACAAGTTGTGCAAAATATATGTGCATCCTTAAACAAGGTTGGCCAATAGAAACCGCTTTCAAGTACCTTGTGAGCGGTTCTTTTACTTCCAAAATGTCCTCCGCAAGCATAAGAGTGACAAAATGACAAGATAGAATTAAACTCGGATTCGGGAACACACCTTCTTATTACTTGGTCGCTGCCATGTTTCCATAAGTATGGATCATCCCATATGTATTGGTTCCCTAACCTCTTTAGTTTGTCCCTCTCAGCACGAGACAAGTTCCTTGGGATTTGTTTAGTTACCAAGTAATTCACAATATCCGCATACCATGGTTCACCATAGGAAATTGAGAATAGTTGCTCATCCGGGAAACTTTCACGCAATGGGATAGCTTCCTTGTCCACAGCAAGACGGCTCAAGTGATCCGCAACGGTGTTCTCAATTCCTTTCTTATCTTTGATTTCAATATCAAACTCTTGCAAGAGTAAAATCCAGCGTATGAGCCTCGGTTTCGCTTTTTTCTTCATTAGCAAGTACCTAAGAGCTGCATGGTCAAAATAAACAACAACTTTTGTACCAATTAGATAAGAGCGAAATTTCTCCAATGCAAATACAATAGCTGAAAACTCTTTTTCAGTGGTTGTGTAGTTTTGTTAGGCTTCATTTAACGTTCTAGAAGCATAATAAATAGCATGAGGTATCTTCCCCACACGCTACCCAAGCACCGCACCAACCGCGTAGTCACTAGCATCACACATGAGCTCAAAAGGCTTGATCCAATCCGGTGGTTTAATGATAGGGGCTGAAATCAAAAGTTCTTTCAAACGATTGAATGCCGCCATACACTTCTCATCAAAGTTAAAAACCACATCTTTTTGCAATAAATTGCAAAGTGGTGATGCTATCTTGGAAAAATACTTGATAAATCTACGATAGAAACCTGCATGACCAAGAAAAAAGCGTATCTCCCTCACCGTAGTGGGAGGGGTTAGAGCACGAATAAGGTCTATCTTAGATTTATCAACTTCCAAGCCCTTAGAAGATATTATATGGCCTAAAACTATGCCATGAGTTACCATGAAATGGCACTTCTCCCAATTAAGCACAAGGTTTGTTTCAACACAGCGTTCAAGGATTAAAGACAAGTTGTTCAAGCAAAGGTCGAATGAATCACCAAAGACACTCAAGTCATCCATAAACACTTCAATGATGTTTTCAACATACTCGGAAAAGATACTTACCATACACCTTTGAAAGGTAGCTAGAGCATTGCATAAGCCAAAAGGCATCCTTCTATAAGCAAAAGTACCAAAAGGACAAGTGAAAGTGGTTTTCTCTTGGTCCTCCGGTGCTATCACAATCTGATTATAACCTGAATAACTATCAAGGAAACAATAATAAGCATGTCCAGCTAAATGTTCAAGCATTTGATCAATAAAGGGTAAAGGAAAATGATCCTTCCTAGTAGTAGCATTCAACTTTCTATAATCAATACAGACCCTCCAACCGGTTTGCACACGAGTTGGGACAAGTTCGTTCTCATCATTCTCTACCACCGTTACCCCTGATTTCTTTGGTACAACTTGTACCGGGCTCACCCACTTGCTATCGGATATGGGGTAGATAACACCCACTTCCAAAAGTTTGAGTATCTCCTTTTTCACAACTTCCATCATGGGAGGGTTTAAACGACGTTGCGCTTCCCTTGTAAGCTTTGCATCGTCCTCCAAACGAATCTTATGCATACAAACGGCAGGGCATATACCCTTGATATCGGCGATTGTCCATCCTATGGCCGTCTTGTGCTTCCTTAGCACCCTTAGAAGTTTTTTCTCCTGTAATTCACTAAGCTCATTAGAAACAATCATAGGTAACTCTTCATTGTCACCCAAGTACAAGTACTTTAAGTGACTTGGAAGAGGTTTCAATTCCAACTTTGGAGATTTAACAATAGAAGGTAAAAGCTTTTCATCACTGCATGGTAAAAAAATAAAAGAGATATTATGAGTTTCCGGACATCCTTGTAGTGAGTTGAGATCACCAAGGGCTTCCTTAACTTCGTTACCACACTCTACACCGTCATCCATGGATGTAGTTAAAACAGTTTCCAAATCATCATCACCATTCAATTCAAACACTTTTTGCGCCAATGCATCCATAACATCAACGGAGAAACAAGAGTGGACATCACTAGGATATCTCATCGTCTCGAAAATGTTAAAACGTATTATTTATCCGTCAAACTCCATAATCAACGTTCCCTTATCTACATCAATAATGGTCTTAGCCGTTTTCATGAAAGGACATCCAAGTAACAATAGAAGAGACGAGTCTGATGCACCTTCATCCATCTCTAACACGTAAAAGTCAGCAGGGAATACAAGTTGATTAACCTGCACAAGAACATCCTCAACAATACCCATTGGGTAAACATTAGAGCGATCGGCTAATTGCAACACAATTTCAGCCTTTTTCAAAGGACCTAGATTAAGTGAATTATACATGGATGCCGGCATAACATTAACGGATGCACCTAAGTTTAACATTGCTTTGTCAAAAGTGGTGTTACCAATTGTGACGGGAATGTCAAAGCTACCGGGATCCTTGCATTTCAGTGGGAGTTTGTATTGTAAGATTGCCGAAGCATTCTCCCCCACACTTAGCACTTCATTTCCTTTAAGCCTTTGCTTGTTGGTACACAAGTCCTTAAACACTTTCGCATACTTGGGAACTTTCTTGGTAGCATTAATGAGTGGTATATTCACATGAATCTTCTTAAGAACATCTAAAATCTCCTTTTCTAGTTCCGCTTTCTTAGAACTTGAAAATCTGCGAGGAAAAGGTATAGGAGGAACATAAGTAGGAATATGAGTTTTAGAGTTAGGAATATGTACCTCGGGTGTTTGGGGAATTTCATCCCTCTTTTCCTCCAAAACCGGCTCCTTTGGAGCTTCCTCTTCACCCAAATCAGCAACTTTTGGTTGCTCAAGTTGTGTACCACTTCTCAACGTAATTGCATTGACACCCTCTTTTGGGTTAATGGGTTGAGAAGGGAGTCTTCCACTATTTTGTGCTTTCAGCTTGTTGATATCAATTGCCATGGAGCCCACTTGAGTCTGCAAATCCTTAATTGCACTCTTGGTTTCTTGTTGGCTCTCCTTGAACATGGTTGAAATACCTTGCATCATTGTTTGTAACTTTGCATCGATATCGGAACCTTGGTTTTGAACCGGTTGTTGTGGTTGCTGAAATTGTTGTTGTTGTTGTTGAAATTGTTGTTGTTGCGGTTGAAATTGTTGTTGTTGTGGTTGAAATCCACTCGGACGGTTGAAGGTAGGTTGTTGAACCGCACCTTGATTGTTGGCATAGCTGAAATTTGGATGATCTCTCCATCCCGGATTATAGGTGTTGGAATAGGGATCATACCTTCTTTGTTGGTTTGGAAAAACCGCATTAGATTGCTCCAACTCTTCACCATACGAAGGTAATATAACCGCAGCCATATTTTGCATCATGTGCTTCATATTATCCATCCTTTGATCACGGTGAGATGATGATGAATCACTAACTTCATGCACTCCTCTAATCATTGGTTCACCTCTTGTGTAGAATTGTTGCGAGTTTGCAGCCATACTTTCAATCAACTCGGCAGCTTGGGCCACCGTCTTGTTCACTAGTGCACCGCCACCCGCAGCGTCAAGAAGATATCTATCACTTGATTGGAGGCCTTCGTAGAAGTACTGGATTATCATAACGTCACTGAATTTATGGTGAGGACAGCTTGCCACCAATCTCTTGTATCGCTCCCAACATTCATACAAAGACTCTCCCGCATGTTGCTTTATTCCACAAATCTCTTTGCGAATTTGAGTCGCCTTTGACGCAGGAAAATACCTCTCTAGAAAGATTTTCTTCAATCCGTTCCATGTAGTGACACTTCCGACAGGCAAACAATATAACCAATCCTTAGCGCTGTCCACCATAGAAAATGGAAAAACTTTCATCATTGCACCATCGGCATCGATCTCCGCTGGAAGCATAGCCTTGACAATGGTATAGAACTCCATAAGATGCTTGTTTAGGTCTTCATTCGCCATACCATGAAACTTCGGCAACTCTCTAAGCAACCCAGGCTTGATCTCAAAAGTTGAGTTTGTTTGGATACACCACCGTTGTGCATCAAGCCTATGAGAAGCCAAATCCTTGAGTGTACGATTTGCGTCTTCCATTGCTTCTTCTTCTTCAACTAGTGGTTCTTCTACAAATGGAACCTCTAGTTCTTCTTCTAGTTGTAACTCTTCTTCCACTTCTTGATGAAGAGCTTCATGTTCTACTTCCAAGACTTGTTCTTCCGTTGTGTCTTGACTTGGTTAGAGTATTGTGCCTCTTCGAGTGGCTATCCCGCACCTTGGATAATTCCAATCTTTAGAAGTCAGGGATTAGTACCTGAAAAACAATTCTCGCAAACAAGTGAGAAACGGAAAGAAAAAATGCAAGCAGAAAAATGATAAAAAGAAACTAAAAACTTAATAACAAGCCGTTTGCCTCCCCGGCAACGGCGCCAAAATCTGGTCGGTTGTCAGCCGACACAAATATAATTTCACTTTCTTACTTCCTAAAATAAAAATAGTATGCGATAAGAAAGAGTTCGTATCCACAGAGAGGCTTTTGTTGTTATAAAAATTTTCAGTTTCTTAGTAACCAAGGGGGGTTTTGATTTTTCAAAGCGATAAAAATGAATTGAAAGCAGAGTAATAGTAAAAATAATCAATAAGGAGAAAGTATTGGTCACAGGATAGTTTCATTCACAAACTCGAATTATCAACAATGACTAGAATTGAAAATTTAATCTCTCATTTACTAAAAGTCCTAGGATACCTTGATCGCAAGAGTATCCCGCTAATTCCCTGATTTCATCACAACCACATTAAAAGATGCATATGTGAATTCTTCCTAGAAAGCAATCTAAAGTGTAAAAGCACAAATAGATTTAACTCCCTAAAAGCAATGAGTTCTATGGAATAAGACTAATCAAGGCAACCAAAATGTGTAAAAGCACTAATTCGATTTAACCCAAGTTATGATTCATATGTGACTAGTAGGATATATCACTACAAGCACTACCCACATTTATGCTACTTAGAATCAGGGACAAACAACGTTTTCGTATTGAAAACCCTAATATAGCTCTAGATATGAAAGCAAATCGGATTGATTCCGGACTCAACCAAATAAACAATCAAATCATAAATAACATAAACAATGAATCATAAACAATAAAGTTGAGACAAAACTAATGCATTGAATCAAATCTTATTTGTGAAATCCACTTTATATCTCATAACCAATAAAAGGTATTTATCTACTCATAGTTTTTGGATTCAACATAATTATTATTAAAAATAAAATGAAGAACATGAAAAATAAACGAAAGCAAACCCTAGTAGAATCGCTCTCCTCCAAAGCTCCAGTAGAAAGATGTGTGATATATGATAAGTCCCTTCAAAGAATAGAAACTCTTCCTTTTATAGCTTTCCAACTTTCCAAATTAGGTCTTCAAAGCCCACGGTCCAATACGAAGAAGTACACTCAACTCATGTGTGTGAAAAACCCATGTGAAAATGTGACCAAAAAATTGCTCGCCGGAAAACTGGTGCAATGGACGGAATTTATCCGGAATCCGGCTCCGGAACTTCGCCGCCGGCAACCTGCAATGTCAAACGGTCAGCGGGTCGTGTCGGTCAACCGGGTCAAACAAGTCAGAAACTGAGTCAACTCGGGTCAAGCACCGAGTTATACCGAGTTGAATATCTAACTCGACTGGTTGGTCTCTAGGCCAAAACTGTTGCACCTTGCATATGCCATACTTCAGTCCCAGCCATGATGGCCCTGTCCATTTGTTGCCAATCCAGCCACCAGAAAAAAAATTGACACAACTTTAACTTCAACTCAGAACCACTTTATAGCACCACCAATGCCTCACTGTAGAAACAACTACAATTCCAATTCCATTTCAACTACCAATCTGTACCATCTGCAACTGGTTCTTCTTCTCATAACTCGCATACCTTCAGCTGTCTTCATACATCATCAACTCTTCTCGGTGCTCAACTGCATAACTCCTTGTTCCTGCAATTTCTGAACCAACAGTACCTTGTAATGCTTGTAATATGAACATTTGAGCCTCCAACATACTTCACAATCCACCATAGTTAGCCACTGCAACTGTGATATTTCATTCAACAGCCACAGCTCATAGACAGCACCATCTCAGTTGCATCTCCTTGACTACTAGCTGTAACCCAATCAACTTGATCCCCTGTTGCTTTATCTGCCACCTTAATTCATGTATTGCAGCATCACCGATTACAACTACAACCAACAATCAAACACAGTTTCTTCATACCAGCACAACTGCAACACAGTAGCTCATTCATTTCAACTCTGCAATTCCCCATAATTTCAGCTGCCATTTGTTCTGCAAGCTCATCTACTCATTTGAATCTCAGTACCAGCACCACTATCTCCTCCCAGCAACCACAGTATATAACATCATTCACTACATCCTCATACTCCTCTATGATCTCAAACTGCATCACCTGCTCAAGCCCAACCACTGCCTTCTCTATCTTCTTCTCATATTCACCTGCAACATCACCTGCTATTATTCATCTCAGCTTCAGTTGCCTAGCACCAACACATTAGCTGTAGATCCTCTTTCTTTGCTACAACATTGTTATTTGCAGTCGCAGCTGCACCAGAAACTCAACAACACCATCTCTGACCATTATTACAGCTGCACTTTGATTATAGCCATGAGCTTGTACCCAGTAAACCACCAGTTCATCTGTAACTCCTCAGATCTCATGCTCAGTTTCACCTTTTGCAACTCTCTACCACCACCAACAATAGCTCCATATTCTATACAGCAGAAAACACCCCTGTAATTTCATTAAATCTCCCTCTCTGCTATTTATATTTCATTCACCACCTCAGTCATAGCCTACAACTACATAACCAGCTTGAACTGTAGCTTCACACCCCTTCACAGTCACCACCATTGCTCCAGATCCACATACCCATGACAGTCACCATTCTGCAATTACCCTTTCAACATTTCCTTGCCCTTCACAGCCTAGCCTCACTTCCATTTTTGCAGTTCAAGTCTATAACTCCAGCTGCAACACCACCTGGCACAGCACTTTCCAACTAGTTTGAACTCCACCTACAGATTGCAACTGAGTCCCTGCATTCTTTCTCATCCTAAACAGTGCCATACACCATCACTAGCAGCACACCCTGTAATTCACCTACACTTCAAAGCAATTACTGTAACTTTGAACTGGGTGAAAACCCATTCCTCTGAATCTTCTCAATCCCTGAATTGGAGCTCAACCCATCACATCACCATTGAAATCTTGACTAGAACAACCCAGCTCCACAGCAACTGCAAGTAATCCACAGCACATAACATCATTCACTGCTAGCCACCAACAACAACATCTGAAATTCAGCCTCATCTCCCCTGCTCTGTGTAAGACTACCTGCTTCAAACCAAATCAGATTTAATTCTCATTCAAGAGCAAACCCTAACCTACAACCATCAGCAAACTCCTTCTTCTTCTGAGATCTCAAAATTCATGGCAATAGCTTGGATTGAACAAAAACCCACTTTATAGTTCCCTTCATGACTTCGAATCCACCTTCAGAACATAGTTCTCCTCCACTGCCATCAGTAACAGCAATTTCATCTTCTCTTATGCCCTTTCTTCTTCTCAAATAGACAGAAATATAACTCATCTCACTAAGAATCAGTATAACTCAATTCCATTTTTAATCTCTCAATCTCCCTGTTAATTCATCTCTCCATGTTTCTCTGATTCTCTCATGATTTCAGGCACACCGCCAACACAGCCGCATAACAAATGATTGAGAAGATATTTTCTCTCAATCTTAGGTGTAGTAAAACAAATTGATATAGACACCCCACTGACTTGGATAAGGGGTACTCAAATAACTTGGCTTGTCGGTTCTAGATGACTGACAACCCACTCGCCTCTTTTCTCAACTGTCAGTTTTAGGCAACTGACAATTCATTCTTCCTCCCTTAGCTGCGCATCCTAGCCCGCTCCAAATATAGCTCGCCTGTGAATTGAAGTGTTTGTCTTTACACTCCAAATGGGAAATTTTCCTTCTTTTGCCCCCAAATGCTCCATTGCACCTACTAAACTCAAATTCAAACATAAGATACATATTTTACAAAATAAATAGCAAAGAAAGCATAAATACTAGATAATAATTAAGGTGTTTACAACACCTATCAAAAAGATATCTCTAGATTTATTCTAGTTGTTCTTGTTGTAGAATTATTAGGGTTTTCTTAACTTGGAAATTAATCTTTGGAATCGCCCAAGTTCACTTACGAAAATCAGGTTCACGAACTCATTGTGTGTACGCACATTGATTGTAAGTTAAAACCCTAATATATAATTTTGTTTCGGTATCTCTACTTTTATCTAGTAGTTGTTTGAAACAAACATAAGATTTCCAAAACCTTGATTTACGTATAAAGGGAAATCAAATCGGTGTTTTGTGAAAACAAAAGGTCGAAAAATATCAACCATGTTGTTGTATCTTTTGAAGAGATCTTTGTTCTACCAGAATATTTTCGGGAATAACTTCTAAAGAGAATTTGTTGTTCTGCTAGAAGTTATACGAGAAGAATTTCTAAATAAAATCGGTGTTCTGCTGGGAGTTCTATAAGTGCTTGAATACAGATGAAGCAGGTATTACATCTAGTCCAAATAGGTAGTAGGAAATTGGTGCAACATATTATAATCAGTGTGTGTTTATTTTGGACTAGGTCCCTGGGTTTTTATGCATTTGTTGTTTCCTCGTTAACAAAATTTCTAGTGTCTGTGTTATTTCTTTTCCGCATTATATTGTTTATCCTTATAATTGAAATATCACAGGTTGTGCGTTAATCAATCATTACTGATAAATCCGACCTTGTTTATTGGATAAGATTTTGATTGATCTTGGATATTGGTTTTTGGTACCGTCCAAGTATTTTTCATATCAATCAGGCTCATAGATTTCTGTCTGTTTGATTTGCTGATTGATTTGACAAAAAGAGATAACTCTTTAGTATTATTCTTTGATTGAGTTTTCACTCTCGGAATATTATTGAGGTTTAGTCCATACAGATTGCAAAACGAAATATTGGGTGTGGTTGTTGGACCCCTGCTTTTTCATAAGCAATACTGAAACTCACACCTCAAATATCCGGTTTTAGTCCTATTGATGGTGGTTTTTATTTCGGGATCAAAATTATAAAATCACGTATTTTAATACGCTGTCATCCTGCAAAGGAACAAAAGCTATTTGAAAGTGATGAGTGCATGAACCTTTTCACTCACATATGTATTGACCAATTCAACATATTTACAAAATTTATCCAGAATGGTGCATGAAGCAATAATCCCAGATATTCTGTAAATTTTAACATACTGCATTATTCACTAATGCATGACCTACCTAATATTTTCCTATGCTATGTTCCCGGACGAACTCTCAATATTAGCATGACATGACAATTAATGTTCACTTGCAGTGGAGTAGCATGAATCTCCCGAAGTGTCAGTATTGAGACCTGCATGAAAACACTCACGCAGGCTACACCACTCTCTGATAAAGAGATTAGCGTGTTCACACACCTTTTGATTGAAAGATAGCGTGATCGAACGCGTTTAAATTCCTTAAGGAAAATCTAGACTGTCCATGTCATTCTCAAAATAATCACGGCCACACAATTTGGCCATGCAATTCAACAAGCCTAGCCTACTCCTCGAAGAATTAGGCAAGCATCACGATGACCGCCGACTGGCCCACTAGCATCCCTACCAGTCGAAATCCCTTTAGCTCATCTTCTACCTCCTTGAACGATCACCAAAACATGGGTGATCGCGCTATCCAAAAATAGCTCAAATGAGCTAAGACCGGCAAAAATGGTCTTAAAATCCATCGCATCCATCCAACTTAGACGGCCTTGTTGGATGACTTAGATCGCATCTTGAACGATCAAAGAAGCGCTGGTGTGTTCGCCGGTGACCCAGATACACCCATGGATGATCGACTTGCTCACGGCAAGCCAATAGCATATGGAATTTTTCACCCAAAGTAGGGTGAACACGCTGCTTTGAAACCCTAATTGGTGTTTGCGGAAGTATGTTACTGCCGCAAATCGATCACAATCGTCCATCTTTGCCAGCCAAAGTACGTGGCTTAGATTCCATTCCAGGCGAACCAAGAGAGGTCAGCGCGCTAACTGGCGCCCCGTCTTATGCTTGAATTAGTGTGCAACGCTTCAAGTCGTTTAGCCAAAATAGGGTTGGCTGCACGACCCCTAAACCCTAAAATTACATTAGTGGCAATAAACATATGCCGAAAATTATCTCGGCCGTCTAACTTTGCTAGCTAAGTCGACCATCCTAGATTTGATTTCAGGTGACAAACAAGATGTTGCCGTGATCACTATCCACTCCTCTTTCATGATGAATGATCGTCCAAGCAACGACTAGCTCATAAGGATCCCAAATGATTACCCAAAGGTAACTAGTTGCGTTGCTTACACATAATTCAACGACATCCATCAACTGCCGCAAATCATCTCGTCCATCCAACTTCGCTAGCCTAGTTGGATGGTGTAGATTTGTTTTTAAAAAACCAACAAGGTAGCATTGTGACCACCGGACATCACTCCTTCACAAGGAGCGATCGACCAAGTGATATTTCTCCCATAGGGCACTCGAACGATCACCCAAAAGTGGCCTATCGCGCTACCTTTTTTAAGACGCTCAATTCGTGACTGATTCAATCGAGTTCTAAAACAACGATGCTTCTAGTACATCAATTATTTTTCAGCTGCTTGTTTGAAAGTGATGCTTTATGAACATCCACTATAAGCGATGTTATGCAAACATCATTTTCACAAAATAACTTTATTATTCAAACTGAAAGCACTATGTGCTGCTTTTAGCGGCGAGTCTCATGACTTGACCCATTTACCCGAGACATCAAATATGTCACAAACTGGGGGATACTCACTGGGGTATTGGTCTGGCGGTCTACAGCGTGTGGCGTAAAATATGCCCATTATGAGAAAGTGTCTGGAATGACGGACGGTTAACAGTAATTAGAGTAGTGGGTGAGAGTATGACTAGTCTTCCCTCATAACGGAAACACGATGATCACCACCTTCCACACGACTCCACTTATCCACTACTTAACTTCCTCTACTTCCTATGAGATCAGGGTGCGCTCAATAACTTATATAAATATTTGTCAACCTATTTCAAAAATACAGAAGTGTTATCAACACAAGTATCTAGAAACCACATTCTGATACAAGTCATAAAACAGCCACACCTTCATAATTCAACATTCTAATCTCAAACACCTTCTTTGCTTCCCTCCCTAAGATGAACCCTTCTCCTCACTTTGTGACCGAATTGAATCTGGAACGGACATTTCTTGGTTTGGGCCAGAGTCTTACAGATTGATATCTTGAATCTAAAAGTACTCCCGTGCAGTGAATTTTCTTAGGGTTTGAATTCGTTTCTCATCAATACACCCAAATTTACCAAAAACAACAGAATCAGTTTTTACCCTCAAACAACTGGCGATCACTGTGGGAGATTAATCTCTCGGTTGCATGATCAATTTTCAATTTTCTGAAATTTAATACGATTGATCTTAGGATCAATTAGACTCCAAACTCCGAGCATAATCCTTCAAATGATGATGCTCCTCCTTCCAACGCTCTATCTGATCACACAACCCATGGAGAAACTCCAACCCTGATAGAATTGGTTCGAGTATAGGAAATACACACAAAGAACATGGACGTGATGAAAGAGACGATAGAGAGCATACTCGACTTCCTCATCAAGCTGACATCGTATTTGAGTGGCTTCTTTGCTTCGAAGATTCCAACACTAAGGGGCTAACTCTTCAATTGATGATCGTTATCAAATCAACATCTTCACTACCAACCAGCGTCCAGTAGACCAGGAAACATCTTTTCTAGTGGAGAGTTTGTGCGAACTTATACACCTCTCGAAGGATCAATGAACAGAGACATTCTCTGCAATCAACCAGATAGCTCTAGATGCGAGTCTGGCTCCTTCACATTCAAAAGCCTCGGAAACGTCAGAGATGTCCGTGAACAATGTTACATTTACTGAAGATGACATGATGGCAGAGGAAGGTCACAACAGAGCCCTGCATGTTACTGCACGCATCAAGGGTTAAGAATTCAAAAGGGAACTTATTGACATGGGAGCATCCTCGAATGTCATTACTCTCAAAAATCTAAGGACAGCAGGGGTTCAACCAGACAAAATCATATGGAAGCCTACCATGATAACGGATTCGAAGGAAACCAAACCATTACATACGGTTATTTTAATTTGAATATATTAGTACGACCCGTCCAGTCGAAAGTAAAATTCGAAGTGATAGAGAAGGAGCCAGACTACCACATGATACTATGGAGACCATAGCTTCACGATAATAAGATTGTCCCCTCAACGTATCACCAATGCCTGAAAACCATGCTGAATAAAGAAGTTATTCGCATTCCTATGTCATTGTCTCCTTATGCACCGATTTACGGCGTGGAACTGTTTGAGCCAAGGGATAATTCACAAGAATCATCAAGGAAGGTTTACTGCACTCCGCTCCCCACGTGGGTTCCAATCGAGAAGGAAGACCGGCTCACATCTCTAAGCAAAGAGACCAAGTCTCACGGCACGCTTCTGCTAACAAGACACACTAACTCTTCTTCATCAAGCAAAGACTCAGCTCATCTCCATACTAAGAGGGAACAGACTTTTGTGGCAAGTCGTGACCAGAAAGGAAAAACTATATACCGTCGCCACTGTTAGCAATTAGCAGGGAAGGTTATCACCCAGTATTTTCGCCCAATATAATGCAACAACAACGACAGGTTGCACGAAGAAGAACCCGATGCTCCACGACATTTACATGACGGCACTGACTCCACAACCGATGAACTCGAAGTCATCAACATCGGGGATGAAGAATCTCCAAGACCTATTTGCATGGACATATGAGGAAATACTCGTCCTAGATGAAAAACTGGTCACTCGTCATCTACATATAATACCTAGATCCAAACCAATCAAACAATCTCCAAGGAAGTTCAGGTACGATGTGGAGGAACAGATCAAGACTAAGATTCAGAAGCTGCTGACTGCTGGCTTCATCAAGGCCATTCACCATCCTACCTGGTTAGCCAATGTAGTTCCTGCAAATAAGAAAAGTGGCCAAATTAGATATTGTGTTGATTTTAGAGATCTGAACAAATGCTGCCCCAAGGACAATTTTCCCCTTCCCAACATCGACATGCTTGTAGACGCTACCAGTGGACATGGCATGTTCTCTTTCATGGATGGGTACAATGGATATAACTAGATAAATATGTATGAACATGACACAAGTAAGATAACTATTCGAACTCCTCTCGGAAACTTTTACTATACGGTGATGCCTTTCGGTTTGAAAAATGATGGTGCTACCTATCAACGTGCCATGACCGCAATTTTTCATGATATGATGCACAAGCAAGTTGAAGATTACGTAGATGACATAGTGGTCAAATTGAAGACTCGAGCATCCCATACGGACGTCCCACAACAAGTGTTCGAAAGGTGTCACGAGTACAAATTGAAGATGAACCCTTTGAAATGCGCTTTCAGAGTCTCTTCTGGAAAAAAATTGGGATTCCAAGTCACCTCTGAAGGGATCAAGGTTGATCCAACCAAAACCCAAGTTATTCCCACGATGACTCCTCCGCAAACTATGAAAGAACTCCAGAGATTCATGGTTAAGGTAAACTACATCCGACGTTTTATACCTGGTTTGGCTCAGCTTATCGCTTCATTCACCCCCTTGATGAAGAAGAGATCAAGTTTCATTTGGAGCACAAAGCAACAAGAAGAGTTTCGGAAGATCCAGTAAATATTGTCATCACCCGCTGTTATGAAATCTCTCATACAAGGAAGACCACTATGCCTCTACACTGCCTCTAGCGACGCTACCGTTGGGGACTCCTCTCCCAAGAGGATGATGAATGGATTGAACACCTTATATACTACTTCATTCATACTTTGAGGGATGTTGAACTCAGATACCCCAAAGCAGAGAAATCATGTTTAGCCCTAGTTCACGTTGTGCAGAAATTCAGACATTTTCTACTGTCGAACAAAGTGGTGCTAATAGCTAGAGCTGACCCTATCAAGTTCTTACTCACAAAACCGGCCTTGATTGGCAGATCGGCCAAATGGATTCTCCAAACGTCATAGTTTGATATAACGTGCGCTCCTCCAAAAATTATCAAAGGGAAAATGGTAGCAGATCTGCTAGCAGCATTCCTAGGAGAAGGAACTACCACACTGCATGAAGACCTTCTTGGGGAGTTTCCATAAATATATTTTGTCAAAGAGGAGGCGTGGATATTATATTTCGACGGTTCTGCTACTCCTAGTAGTAATACTGAAGGAGCGGGTATAGTTCTAGTATCTTCAACGGGCGAAGTCTTTTCATATTCTTTCTTGCTGGACTTTCAGTGCACTAACAATTCAGCAGAATACGAAGCTTTCCTCATAGGATTGTCATTATCCAAACAAGAAGGAGCCACACACCTGGAAGTAAGAGGCGACTCTAAGTTACTGGTCAATCTGATGTATGTAGTATACTCACTCAAATAGGTGACACTGGCCCCTTATAGATCCGAGGTGCAAAATCTATTGAACTACTTTGCTGATACGACCATAACCCATATTGGTCGCAATAACAACAAACACGTCGATTTCCTAGCCACATTATCCTCGAAGCTGTAATTTGAAGGCTTGGAATAAACTTTTATCGTAAGGAGACGGACTGTGGCGTCAACATGGCTCTCATAATCCAAAGATACTGAAGCTAATGATTGGAGAACTCCGATTGTTCAAGAGCTAAACAACTCGTTCTCCCAAGGAAAGGTCGGTCTCAAAACCTTGTAAAGCTTTTTTATGCTTCATGGAGTGTTGTACCACTGAAATCCATATGGGTCTCTGTTAATATGTCTCGGAGACGAGGAAGCACAACTAAAACTTAACCATATCCATGGCGATATCTAAGGACTAACGTTAGTAGTGACTTTTTACCGACGTCTTCAACGCCCCGCTTTAACATTCTTGCTCTAATTGTCAGGCGCCACCGCATCAATTGGAGGTATTTAACGTTGGCTGTGCCGGGGACTGGCGAGAACCATACATTAATTATCTTTATGATGGTGTGCTACTTTCCAACAAGAAGGATGCAGCCAAGTTGAAACAGAAAGCCAAAAGATTCGTATTTCATGAAGAAATTCTATACCGCAAAAGTTTTGGACGCAATCTGATACGATATTTGGCAAAATATGAAATCCCAATTATATTAAAGGAAACGCACGAAGGCGAACACCAAGGAAAGAAGAATCCATTCCTATAAGTGCACAAAAAGTATTACTGGCCAACTATGGAAGATGATGCAGTGACGTTCGTTCCGAAATGTCATGAGTGTCAGACTCACGGGAATCTCATTCATATGCCTTACACACCGCTTTATTCAGTAAGTAGCCCGTGACCTTTCTACAGCTGGGGACTTGATATTATTAGGAAAATCAATCCATCATCATCAAAATAACATGATTACATCATAACCGCGGCCGAATACTTTACTAAATGGGTTGAAGCCATTCCCCTTCGGGGAACCACTGGAGCGAAAATTGCAGCATTCATTAAGGAATACATCATCTGTCGGTTTGGCGTACCTAAGCATATCATTACTGATAATGGTACCCCCGTTGCTAAAAAGCATGTGGAAGAGATGCTTGAAGAATATGAAATTAAACATATTTTCTCTACTCCTTACTACCCTCAAGGGAATGGACAAGCCGAAATCACTAACAAAACTCTGATTCGAATTATCGGTCGAACAATGCACGATAATCCCAGGACATGGCACGAGCAACTGCCAATGGCATTGTGGGAATATCAAGCATCTTCTAGGAGCTCTACTAGCGTATCTTCTTATTCACTTGTCTATGGCGCGGAAGCAATCCTCCTAGCAGAGATCAAAGTCCCGTCAGCTAGAATTGCAGCAACAAGGGGAGTTCAATGGAATGAGGTCAAAGCATCAATCTCCAGAATTACATAATTGGATACTCTAGAATTCGAGAGGGTTAAAGCAGAAGACCACGCTCAAGCGTATAGAAGCGGAATCTCGAGAGCCTACCACAAAGCTGTAAAACCACGAGTTTTTAAAATAGGAGACATGGTGTTGAATACTGCTAAGCACATTCAGCAAGACATATCCGCACCAAAATTTTCTCCAAAATGGGAAGGTCTCTATGTGATCACCAAGGATTATAATAGTGGCTACTACAAGATTATCAAAGAGTATGGAGGTAAATTGGAACAGTCATCAACAGAAAGTGGCTTAAGGCATACTATGTCTGACCATCATCCCATCCCTCGTTGTCTCACAACACGACAATCAGCCATTTACATTCTTCTCATACCTTAGTTATCAAAATTTTCATTAGTTAAAGCATATTAATGTAAACTCCATTCGCTTTCCAAAACCCAATGCAATTCATTCTCAAAAGAAATGTTCAAAAACCAAAAAAAAAAGAAGATTAAACGTCATTATGCCTACTTATTTAAAAACAATAAAATGTAAGTACAGCTCAGAAAAGGCCATCCAACAAGTTGTAGTTCCTTAAAAGCATCATCTTCAGCCTCTCATGATACCTCTCAGTCCTACTCTTCAAGTTTTGGACCGCCTTTTCCACCTTCTCAGACTCTGCAGCCAGGGCCTTTTTCTCTTCCAAGATAGCTTTCGCAGTAGGAATGACATTAGTAATGATACCAGCTCGATCAATTTTGATAATATCAAGGCGCTGATGTAAACAACCCACGTTGAACTCCATGGATTCACAGGAAGATGTCATGTCTTCCCACTCGTTGATGGCGGATTTTAGTTCAGGTCTAAAATTGTAAAACCAATCTTAATATGCTGACATCCTTCAAAGGATAAATCCATTTGATAAGCGATGAGCACATAAAATATCTCGCATTATTTATTTGAAGCAATTCAATAAATATACAAAATTCACCTAGAATGGTGCATGTAGCAACAATCCCAATATTCTATGAATTTATAGCATTATTAATTAATGCATGAATTGCCTTGTATTTCCTGTGTTGTTCTCAGCGGGATTCTCATTATTGGTGCGGCATGATGACTGATTGTTACTCTCAGCAGAGTAACATGAATATCCAAGTGTCAATAGTGAGGCATGCACGAAATACCCGTACAGGCTATACCATTCTCTAACAAAGAGAATCTCATATCGGCATGCTTATACTAGCCCGATCGAGCATATTTAATTTCCTAAGGGAAATCTGGACTTTCCGTGTCAGTCTCAAAAACGATCACGGCCATGCAAGTTGGCCGCATGATTTAACCAGCCTAGATGAACCCTAACAGGAGCAGGCGAGCACCGTAATGACCACCGGCGGGCCCATTTATGCCCTGGCCGGTCAAACACATGATATGCCCCCAAACAGTCACCGAACGCCAGCCCTGAAGTAGGATGGTCGAGCTGGTTACTGGTATGGAGTGGCTCGTGCTGTTTGTAGTGGCTCATACGAGCAAGGCTATCAAAGACAGTCTCAAAATAAGTCGCGACCGTCCAACTTCGCCAGCCAAGTTGGACGGCTTAAATCATCCCGCGATTGATTAGTGAAGTGCTGGTATGCACATTGGCGGGCCCACTCTTTACCTACCTGATCGGATTTCTCACGACCTAGCCCTAGAGAAATGAACTCTTGCTCAAAGTGTGGCTGACATGATGATTAAAGGGGTCGCGGAAATCCCACTAGTGTTTAAATCGATCACAACCATTCAACTTCGCCAGCATGTTTGGATGACTTAGATCACGCCTAGGACCGTCGAAAAGGTACACATATGTTCATCATCGGCCCAACGTGGGTCCACATGGTCGGTCTCCCCAAAAGAGGATAACATCCTGCCAAACCGATTGGCTAAAGTTGCACGCGCGTAATCGTCCCAAAACCCTAATTAGGGTTTGCGGCATGGTATATGTGTCACAGATTGATCACGGCCATCCATCTTCACCAGCTCGGATGGAGGGTGTAGATATATACTAAGGAGGTCCAGGGAGCATCAACGTGATCATTATGGCCCACCTATGTGTGTGACTGACCGGCCTAAGTGGAGTAGGACCAGATACCTCGAAATATGTGCCTCAAAGGTGGCATGCCGTTGCCACCCTAAAGTCCTTTGCGGCATGTGATTTTTGTCGCAAATCGATCACGACCACTCACCTTTTCCAGACAAATTGAGTGGCCTAGATCGTACCTCCGCGAGACAGAATGGTACAGACATGTACACCGGCAAGCCATCTACACGCATGCCCGGTCGGTCCCACCAAAAATATCGTCCATGCTTGATTTCGGTCAAGCTGAAGAGTGATGCTTGCGCACCTCTTTAAAACCCTAAAAATCATCAACGGTCGCAAATATGTGTCGTAGATCATCTCGTCCGTCCAAATTTTCAAGCTTGGTCAGGCAGCCTTGGCTAAGAGTTAAACGGTCAATGAGGTACCTTAGTGATCACCGCCTGTCACTCTACCACAAAGAGTGATCGGCCAAGGGATGGGTCACCCATGCGGCCTCCAAACAATCACTCGAAGATGGTTGGGCATGCAGCTATTTTAAGACGCTTAATCCGCGACTTACTCCGTTATGCTCTAAAACAGCGTTGCTTCATACATATTTATTGTATTCGGTGCATTACATGCATAAAGTATACACGATATTTCATGAATATCGATTTTCTAAATAACTCAGTTATTTAATCTAGCACCGTATGCTACTTCCTGTGGGTCCCATGATCCACTCATTCGAGACATCAAGCATGTCACAAACTGCTTACTGGGGTATTGGTCTGGCGGTTTACAGCGTGCAACATGCAACGCGCCATCACAAAAACATGTTAGGAGGTATGGACGGTTAAGATGATGAGGGAAGTGGGCTAATACGTGATCGTGCAATCACCCACACGACCCTACTACTCCATCACTCAACTTCCTCCACTTCCTACGAGATGAGGGTTTGCGCTCAATGACTTGTATAAATAGGTCCTTTGCCTATTTCCAAACGACATAAGATAAACACAGAAAAAACCGAGTGTTGTCATTTGTATCCAGAAATCACCATTCTGATACAAGTCATAAATAGCCAACACCTTTGCAATCTCAACACCTTCTTCGCTTCCCTCCCTAAGATCAACCACATCTCCTTCACTTTGTGACCGAAACAAGTCTAGAAAGGCCATTTCTTGGTTTAGGCCAAAATTATACAGATTGATCTCTCGAATCAAAAGCACTCCCGTGCAGTGCATTGGTTAAGGGTTTAGATTTATTTCTCATCCACACACCCAAAATTACCAAAACCAGCAGAAATAGTTTTTACCCATAAACACCACTTTTCAACAGTTGATTCATCAATGGATGTACTTTCCATCTCATTGACCATGGGTAGGAGATAGTTCACCGTGGTAACTAACTAAAGCAGACGAGAAATGCCGTACCATATTTTTGGTTTCAATATGGCCATATTTTTTCCATATTTTTGTGTACAGAGGCACGAACTTCTTCCTCACCAGAAAACCACCAACAACCCGGTAACTAGAAGATAAACATATCATATGAACATCAAAATGCAAGCTTGTGTTGTGTAATAGCATTGCTCGGTCGAACTCACATGCGTTGCTATCTCAAGCATATTTTACAATATTAGTGATCAAAACTATAAAGTCTTTGATTTCTAGTCTACTATAGCTAAGGTCTCGGACTAGGATAGAAAGTTTAGTTGAGCTCAAGAACTCCATGGCGATTATCATACAAGACGAAGGACTACTCAAGGAACTAGTAGATCTTCATCGACTAAAAAGTATGTTGATACTTGAACTTATCAATCACTCAAAAGTCTTTCTACTCTATCTCCTATCTTGAGACAAAAGTCATTTTTCTATATAGACTTAGATTATACACATATGGATATTTTGAGCTGAGTATATCTCGCTTATCTATTTCTCGAAATATGTGTTGGTAAAGCTTTCACTATAATCAAGTTCATTTTTACCTAGTGATGAAAGTCATGTTATGTTTCAATCATTTTCAAAATTTCTTTGACGAAAAAAAGTTTGTGTATAACAACTATATAACGCCCTCTGAGAATGTTTCAATGATTGGAATGAGATTTTAGACAATATAACCATTGGAGGATATAAGCATTGTTGTGGTAACACATATATGTATAATTACTTATTGCTTGAACCGAAGTTTGCGAACTTTGTTGATCAAGTGAAACCGTAGTAGTACGTGAACTCAGTCCTCGAACTCAGCATACAAACTCAGTTCTCGAACCCCGTCCACGAACTGACGAATTTCTCGAACCCAAGAATTTTTGTTGGAGTCTGTGAACTCTTTCCGGGAACTTAAGTCCGCAAACCCAGTCCGCGAACTTGAGTAGGTTATGTCTAAAAACGATGTTTGTGAACTTATCTTAATAAACTAAGGAATGCTATTGCAAATCGTGTCTTTATAATTCATGAATCGATTCGAGTGAATCACATCGTTTTTGCTTCAATTTTGTCTTGTAAAGTACATGATATTTCCTTGCAATTGAAAAACTCTCTAACTAGTTCATTTGAGTCATTTAGACTAGTTATGGTGAAGAAGAATATGGTTGATATGAAATTTATCATATGGCTGACCATTTGGTTAACTATTATTGAACCAACTAATATACAAGTTTGGATATGGTTACACAAACCTAAAAACATCAAGTACATGTGTGTATAACAAGCTATGTTTTAGATCTAGCGGTTGATAAATATTAGCTTAAATCTAATCAGGTTTTCATCTAATGGTGAATATTGAATGCTTTGTTAGTAAGCTAACATTGATTGCAAACCCTGATTTGAAGACTATATAAGGGAGAACTCTAGCAATTGGGAAACCTAATCCCCATACATTCTGTGTGATACTATTTGTTCTAAGCTAGAGTCGATTCTCCTTTAACCTTTGGATTTATTCTTCTAAAACCAAGTTAACGACTTAAAAACTTCATTGGGATTGTGAAGCCAGACCGATACTACTTTTATCGTAGTTGTGTGATCTGATCTTGCTTCTTCTAAAGTACGATTACAATTGTAATAATTAGCTTGATATTTCTATCTCCGATAGGCAAGATATAAAAGTAGTCACAAACACTTCGTCTCATCGTTTGTGATTCCTCAATAATATTCTTCGCTACGTCGATTAAGTTTATTGTGAGGTGATTGATAAAGCTGAGTTGTTCTTCGGGAATATAAGTCTGGTTTTATCAATTGGTTCATGTTCACCTTTATTTATCAAAAGACGGAACAAAACTCATAGGTTTATTCATGGGAGATAAATTTATCTATCCTTGTAGATTTTTCTGTGTGATACATATTTGTTTATTAAAATCTTCGACTTTGGGTCGTAGCAACTCTTGGTTGTGGGTGAGATCAACTAAAGGAATCAAGTACGCAGTATCTTGCTAGGATCAGAGGTGTAGGAGCATAACTGTACCTTGAATCAGCGTGAGATTGGTTGGGGTTCAACTACAGTCTAGATCAAAGTTAGCTTGGAGTAGGTTAGTGTCTGTAGCGGCTTAATATAGTGTATGTTTAATCTAGACTAGGTCCCGGGGTTTTTCTGCATTTTCGGTTACCTCGTTAACAAAATTCTGGTATCTATGTTATTTATTTTCCGCATTATATTTCGTTATATAATTGAAATAATACAGGTTGTGCGTTGTTCAATCAATTAGAATATCCGACCTTTTAGGTTGTTGATTTAAATTGATTGACACTTGGATATTGGTCTTTGGTACCATCCAAGTTGTCTCTCTTTGATAAAGACTCGCAGATTTCTATTTGCTTGAGTAAAGATCAAATTGAGAAATAGAGATTTAAACTCCTTGAGTTATTTTCTATTGATTGAGTCTGACTGTCTAGTTGATTCTCTAGAAAGTAAATCGGAGTTGTCCATACAGATTGCTAATCAAAATATTGGGTTTGGTTGTTAGACCCCCATTTTTTCAATTGGTATCAGAGCAGGAAAATACATTCAAGACCTTACAAGTCTGTGTTTGTAGCGATCTGACTCTATTGACAGATCTATCTCAATAAACATACCACCAATCTTCGATGGATCTAATTACTTATGGTGTAAAAAATTTATGCGAGCTTTTCTTCAAGCACGTGATTTTCAATCATGGGTATATGTTGTTAATGGCTATGATCCTCCCGTTGTGGAAGTTGGAAATGTAAACGTTCCCAAAGATATTGGTGAATACACCCCTGCCGAGATACTTGCTGCAAAGCAAAATTCCGACGGTTTGAATGCGATCATACGTGCCATTACCCCAAATCTTCAGCACCATGTGTCTAATTACACTAAGTCGCAAGAAGCTTGGGATATCTTAGCAACCATATTTGAAGGTAATACCAGTGAGAAGGAAGCTAGGCTTCAAAACCTTAATTCCGATTGGGAAAACCTTTGTATGACAGATGAAGAAACATTTGATGAGTTTAATCACAAAGTGCCTGAAATTGTTAATGCATCTTTTGCATTGGGTAAGACTATTCCTGAAAAGGAAATTATGATAAAAATTCTCAGATCGCTTCCATCTAGATACGATTCTAAGAAGCATTCCATCGTTGAGGGAAATAACCTTGATACTCTCTCCAGAAATACGCTGGTTGGAAAGCTTAAGATCTTTGATCATGAACATTCGTCCAAATCTAAGGATAATGCGTTCAAAGAACTAAAGGATACTAAATTACTTGATAAAAGTAAAAAAAATGTATATCTGTGAAGATGATCACTCTGAGACAGATTCATCAGATGAAGATCTTGACAAATCAATCTCAATGATCACAAGAAAGTTTATGGATCTTCTGCTGAAGAGAAGTAAACAGTTCTCCAGAGATAAGTCTAAGGCATCAGTCAAACCTCATAATCGTGTTCCTCTTAAAAACATAGATATTGATGATGTTAGAGCATTGCTCGGTCGAACTCGCATGAGTTGCTATCTCAAGCATGTTTGTCAATATTAGTGATCAAAACTATAAAGTCTTTGATTTCTAGTCCACTATAGCTAAGGTCTCGGACTAGGATAGAAAGTGTAGTTGAGCTCAAGAACTCCATGGAGATCATCATATAAGATGAAGGACTACTCAAGGAACCAGTGGATCTTCATCGACTAAAAGGTATGTGGAGACTTGAACTTATCTATCACTCAAAAGTCTATCTATAATATCTCCTATCTTGAGATAAAAGTCGTATTACTATATAGACTAAGAATATACACATATGATATTTTGAGCTGAGTATACCTCGCTTATCTATTTCTCGAAATATATGTTGGTAAAGCTTTCGCTTTATCCAAGTTCATCTTTACCTAGTGACGAAAGTCATGTTATGTTTCAATCATTTTGGAAATTGCTCTGACGAAAAATAGTTTGTGAATAACAACTATATAACGCCCTCTGAGACTGTTTCAATGATTGAAATGAGATTTTAGACAATATAACCATTGAAGGATATAAGCATTGTAGTGGCAACACATATATGTATAAGTCCTTATTGCTTGAACCGAAGTTTGCGAACTTTGTTGATCAAGTGAAAATGGAGCAGCACGTGTACTTCAGTCCGCGAACTGGCGAAGCTCTTGAACCCGAGAATTTCTGCTGGAGTTTGTGAACTCCGTCCGCGAACTTAAGTCCGCGAACCAAGTTCGAGAACTTAAGTATGTTATGTCTAAAAATGATGTTTGTGAACTTATCTTAATAAACTAAGGAATTCTATTGCAAAACGTGGCTTTATAGTTCATGAATCGATTCGAGTGAATCACATCGTTTTTGCTTCAATTGTGTCTTGTGTAGTACATAAATATCTAAGCAATTGAAAAACTCTCTAACTAGTTCATTTGAGTCATTTGGACTAGTTATGGTGAAGAATAATATGGTTGATATGAAAGTTATCATTTGGGTAACCATTTGGGTAACTAGAGTTGAACCAACTAATGTACAAGTTTGGGTACGGTTTTCACAAGCCTACAATCGTGCAGTACATGTGTGAATAACAAGCTATGTTTTCGATCTAACGGTTGATAAATATTAGCTTGTATCTAATCAGGTTTTCATCTAACGGTGAATATAGAATGCTTTGTTACTAAGCTAACATTGATTGCAAACCATGATTTGAAAGACTATATAAGGGAGAACTCTAGAAACTGGGAAACCTAATCCCCACACATTATGTGTGATACTAGTTTTCTAAGATAGAGTCGGCTCTCCTTTAACCTTTAGTTTTCTTCTTCTAAAACCAGGTTAACGACTTAAAGACTTCATTGGGATTGTGAAGCCAGACAGATACTACTTTTATCGTAGTTGTGTGATCTGATCTTGTTGTTTCTATCATACGAGTACAATTATAATAATTAGCTTGGGATTTATATCTCCGATAGGCAAGATATAAAAGTAGTCACAAACACTTAGTCTCATCGTTTGTGATTCCTCAATAATCTTCTTCGCTGCGTCGATTAAGTTTATTGTGAGGTGATTGATAAAACTGAGCTGTTCTTCGGGAATATAAGTCTGGTTCTATTTATTGGTTCATGTTCACCTTGATTTATAAAAAGAAGGAACAAAACTCATAGGTTTATTCGTGGGAAACGAATTTATCTATCCTTGTAGACTTTTCTGTGTGAGACGGATTTGTTTATTAAAGTCTTTGACTTTTGGTCTTAGCAGCTCTTGGTTGTGGGTGAGATCAACTAAGGGAATCAGGTGCGTAGTATCCTGCTGGGATTAGAGGCGTATGAGCATAACTGTACCTTGGATCAGTGTGAGATTTTTTGGGGTTCAACTACATTCCAGACCGAAGTTAGCTTGGAGTAGGCTAGTGTCTGTAGCGGCTTAATATAGTGTATGTTTAATCTAGACTAGGTCCCGGGGTTTTTATGCATTTGCGGTTTCCTCATTAAAAAAAATCTGGTGTCTGTGTTATTTCTTTTCCACATTATATTTTACTATATAATTGAAATAACACAAGTTGTACGCTGTTCAATCAATTAGAATATCCGACCTTATTGGTTGTTGATTTAAATTGATTGACACTTGGATATTGGTCTTTGGTACCATCCAAGTTATCTCTCTTTGATTAAGACTAGAAGATTTTATTTGCTTGAGTAAAGATCAAATTGAGATATTGAGATAATAAATCCTTGAGATATTTTTATCTAGATTGAGTCTGACTATCTAGTTGATTCTCTAGTAAAGTAACTCGGAGTTTGTCCATATAGATTGCTAATCGAAATATTTGGTGTGGTTGTTAGACCCCCGCTTTTTCACGTTGGGGTACTCGTAAGAGGATATACCCAAATCAGCGTCTTTGATTAGAAGCAGGTGTGTTTGAGCTTGAAGGAAGAGGAGTGGTCAAATCATCATCGTCAACCACTGTTACACATGTCCCATAAGGATACCTCTACAAAAAGAAGAAAAAACTTCGTTACCTACTGGTAGGTCTGTAAAGAGTACCTACAATGATAACTGCAAGTGCACAGTACCTTATTTTGTATAGTGCAAATACAAGTCGATCCACAGGGACAAGGTGGGTGTAGAGTTGAAACTATGGCCTTACTACAACTGATTCAATCCAAACAGTAAAAAAAATGGGTTTTGTTTGCGTCGATACGACAAAGTGATGGATGATTATACAAAAGAAATAAGATTACAGAGCAATAAATGGTAAACTAGGGCTTCGAATCCACCTCCTAAACGCATAGAAATCCCTAATTTTATATACTAGCTCTCCCTTCAATCAAGGATCTATAGAAGTTCTAGCCTCAAACTACCTTGAAGATGTGATATAATCACTAAAAAATGTGATGAATTAATCTCAGCAAAAGATGTCAATTCCTAAAATTACCTATCTTTTGAAGGCATAGGTAATCACAAACTGAACAAAATCAGTTTACATAGATCTTGAATACATAACAAAGGATTATTCTAACTACCATGGATGCTTCACATACAAGGTGAAAGTAAATTGTTATGAACTCATAGATTAAATCATGCTTTTCAATAAAATTCCATGGAGAAGAAGTAATCAAACAAGAGAATTCTAATTATCAAGGGGTTTCATCTCTGCCCTAGCAGAGATTTTTAGAACATAATAAAAGTAAAATCAAAACCTAAACTACTATTACATCTTGCACCGGCTACTCCGGGCTTCCTCTTCCATCTACAATTCCCTTCTCTATTTATACAAAACTCTCCCAAATTCTCAATCCCATTTTCAATGAATTACAATTAGAAAATTAGGGATTTTGATGTTTTTGGAACTCACCACTAATGCATAGTCTTTGTCATAGCCACCCTATTGTCTGTTGATTTTGTTGCCAGTATAATGTCAGCGGACATAATCCATCATATATTTTTCCTTCTTACTCAATCAATCAAGCCACCCTACCTATCTCTAGGTTGCAACGACAAGAGGAAGTTGATGGTTCTGGCCATAAAATGAGAATGGGTTTTGGTTTAGATTTTGGAGATGGGAAAAAGGATATTAGACAGTCGGAGATAGGTGGGGAAGAATATCTTTCTCGATGGTGATGGTGGAGGTATGGGATTGACAGGGAGAGGAAGAAATTGGGAAGTGAATGGTCGGGTGTTGTCGGCAAGAAAGAGATAAAATAGAGTTGTCTCAGATCCAGACTTGAAAGTGAAAATGAAAGATGGGTTTAGGGTCCGATTGGGTGTTAAGCTTGAATACCAAACCCGGTGTGTATTGCTATCTGCGTTTCCCATTAGCACCAGTACTTGAGATTTGTTACACCTTGCAGCAAATCATCATTTCATCAATTCCATGAGCCCACAATCGCATCCAAGTTCTCTTTTCTTACACTCCCTTTGAACAAGCATGTTGATCTCTTACTCACCATTTACTCAACCACCTATAACACATAACAAAATGAGATTATTCCGAGAAAATTACCCGTTAATGGACAAATGTGCAAAATACAAGAAAATAGAACAATGAAGCACTAGGAATGTGATAAATGACTATAAAATAGTCTGGAATTATGTATTATTAGGCACCGATCACCTACTGGTCATGAAAAACGAATATGTGTTCACCAGTAAAAAATATATCGTTATGATCTTCTTCACTCGGATAATTCGAGCAGGAGGATCGTCACAAGGCTTAGTGATTCGTCTACTAAAAAAAATGATTAGACGTCAAAAGAAAAAGAAGAATTACCGCTTCGAAATAAAGAGACATTTAAAGTCATACTCTGGATACAAGCCGATTGTGTTTGAAAGAAGGATCTGGCTGGGTCGAGGAAGATGATCCACTTCTGTCTAACATGATGAAAGGTTAAAGTTTCAGCAAGAGGGTCTTTATCTCAAAACGATAAGGGTGTTTTAGATTCCCTGTATATATATATATATATATATATATACACGACGGAAAACCTAAAATGAGACTGAATGACTGCAACAAGATTTATCCGATAAACGAGGATTCAACACCAACAAATTCATGCTTCTTGATTAAAACCCTAATTAAGAATCGGGAAAGGACCGTTAGGTGGTAAAAGGAATAATGCATTCAGCACAGCTCCAAGTCCTAGTTGATATATCTGAAGGATATAAGGCAGTTATTTCTCCAAGCTCAAAGCAACGGTCACCTCCCTGGTAATACTTATTTACTCTAGCTTGATCATTCTACGGCTTGACTGTCACCTTCTAGTGCTTACCCCGCAATAGTGTCACTATTACGTGCTAAACAGGGGACTTAATGTTGATGGTGGTTTTTAGTTCAGGGTCAAGATTGTAAAATCCTGTATTTTAATATGATGTCATCCTGCAAAGGAATAAAGGCTATTTGAAAGTGATGAGTGCATGAACCTTTTCACTCACATATGTGTTGAGAAATTTAACATATTTACAAATTTATCCAGAATGGTGCATGAAGCAAGAATCCCAGATATTCTGTAAATTTTAACATACTCCATTATTCACTAATGCATGACCTGGCTAGTATTTTCCTATGCTATGTTCCCAGCCGAACTCTCAATATTAGCATGACATGTCGATTAATGTTCACTCGCAGCGGATTAGCATGAACCTCCCGAAGAGTCAGTGTTGAGACCTGCATGAAAACACTCACTAGGCTACACCACTCTCTGATAAAGATATTAGCGTGTTCACACACCTTTTGATTAAAAGATAGTGCGATCGAACGCGTTTAAATTCCTTAAGGAAAATCTAGACTATCCATGTCGGTCTCAAAATAAGCACGTCCACACAATTTGGCCACACAATTCAACAAGCCTATCCTACTCCTCGAATAATTAGGCAAGCATCACGATGGCCGTCGGCGGTCCCACTAGCACCCATGTCGGTCTAAATCCCTTTAGCTCATCTGCCACCTCCTTGAACGATCACCAAAACATAGGTGATCGCGCTATCTAAAAATAGCTCAAACGAGTTAAGACCAGCAAAAACGGTCTTAAAATCCATCGCATCCATCCAACTTAGCCGGCCTTTTTGGCTTAGATCGCATCTTGAACAATCAAAGAAGCGCTGGTGTGTTCACCGGCGACCCAGCTACACCCATGGGTGATCAACTTGCTCACGGCAAGCCAAGAGCATATGGAATCATTCACCCAAAGTAGGGTGAACGCGCTGCTTTGAAACCCAAATTGGTGTTTACGACAGTATGTTACTTCCATAAATCGATCACGATCGTCCAAGTCGTTTAGCCAAAATAAGGTTGGTTGCACGACCCCTAAATCCTAAAATTATATTAATAGCAATAAACAACTTCCGAAAAACATATCGGCCATCCAACTTCGCCAGCTAAGTCGACCGGCCTAGAATTGATTTCAGGTGACCAACAAGATATTGTCGTGATCACTATCCACTCCTTTTTTATGAGGAATAATCGGCCAAGCAACGACTAGCTCATAAGGATCCCAAACGATCGCCCAAAGGTAACTAGTTGCGCTGCTTACACATAATTCAACGACAGTCATCAACTGCCGCAAATCATCTCATCCATCCAACTTCGCTATCCTAGTTGGATGGTATAGATTTGTTTTCAGAAAACCAACAAGGTAGCACTATGACCACCGGCCGTCACTCCTTCACAAGGAGCGATCGACCAAGCGATTGTTCGCCCATAGGGAACTCGAACGATCACCCAAATGTGGCCGGTCGCGCTACCTTTTTTAAGACGCTCAATTTGTGACTGATTCAATCGAGTTCCAAAACAACGATGCTTCCAGTACGTCGATTATTTTCAGCTGCTTGTTTGAAAGCGATGCTTTATGAAATCAACTATAAGCGATGCTATGCAAACATCGATTTCACAAATAATTTTATTATTCAAACTGAAAGCACTATGTGATACTTTTAGCGACGAGTATCATGACTTGACCTATTTACTCGAGACATAAAACATGTCATAAACTGGGGGATACTCACTGGGGTATTGGTCTGGAGGTCTACAACGTGTGGCGTGCAACGCGCTCGTTATTAGAAAGTGTCAGGAAGGACGGACAGTTAACAGTAATGAGAGTAGTGGGTGAAAGTGTGACTAGTCTTCCCTCATAACAGAAACACGATGATCACCACCTTCCACACGACTCCGCTACTTAACTTCCTCCACTTCCTATGAGATCAGGGTGCACTCATTGACTTATATAAATAGGTTTTCAACCTATTTCAAAAGACATAAGTGTTATCAACACAAGTATCCAGAAACCACATTCTGATACAAGTCATAAAATAGCCACACCAACCCTTCTCATTCACTTTTTGACCGAATTGAATCTGGAACGGCCATTTATTGGTTTAGGCCAAAGTCTTACAGATTGATCTCTCAAATATAAAAGTACTCTCGTGCAGTGCATTTGTTTAAGGTTTGAATTCGTTTCTCATCGAGACACCTAAATTTACCAAAAACAACAGAATTAGTTTTTACCCGCAAACAAGTCCTATTAAGTATAAAACCTTTGGATTCTGGAGTCTGTATGTAGCGTCAATTATCTATCAACCCTACCCTATACTCGTCAATTAGAACCACTCATCAACAAATAACATGCACTACGAGATTTCCTTTTATGTCCCTTGTAACTTCATCCATCGCTAGGGCGAAAACGTAAGGGATCAAAACCGACCCTTGGTGCAATCCTATCCTAATAGGAAAGTCCTTAGTCTCCTTATCGCATGCTCTGACACTAGTCCCTGCATCTTCGTATGTGTCCATGATGAGGGTAACGTGCTTTGTTGGGACTTTATTCTTGTCAAGAGACCACCACGAGACCTTTCTCGGTACTTTGTCATATGCTTTTTCCAAGTCAATGAATATCATGTGTAGGTCCTTTTTTTTTCTCTCAATATCTGTCCATAAGTTATCTTGTCAGGAATATTGATTTCTGGACGACCTCTCAGGCATGAAACCAAATTGGTTATTCGTCACGTTTGTCATCCTCCTTAGATTAAATATATCAAATTCTAAGATTTTTTCTCCTTCTTGGTCTTTATCACCATACCCAAACTCTCCATGAACCCTCTGCAAATCCTACAACTACTTGTGTCAACGTGACCATTAAAGTCTCGAACAATGAAAAGCTTCTTACTGCTAGGCACACATCTAACCGTACCATCTAGACCTTCCCAGAATTTCCACTTGGCGTCCTCATTTAGATTTACTTGTAGGGCATACACGCTAATAACGTTCAAAACTGTATATCCCACTACGAGCTTGACTAGGATGATATTATCCCCTTGTCTTATAACGTCCAATACTCCATTCTTGAGGTTCTTATACCCATTGTTGTCCCATTTTTCACTTGAGTACCATAGTCTTTAACATGTGCCCTCCACCTCCTTCGCCCTATATCACGTCCATTTAGTCTCATCCACGCATAAGATATTTACACGTCTCTTAACCGCAATATCAACTATCTCTCTTACTTATTATTTTTTTTGCTTGAAAACACACCCATGCATTAACTAAAAAAAGAGTTACAAATTACAGATAAGTTAACCTTCCTGGACAGAGAAAGGAGAAAATTAGGAAGAGAAAACCATAAACCCCTAAGATTGTTTTTCCTAGCTCGGCGTGCAAGCCGATATGCTAGCGGGTTATTCAGCCGCTTTATATACACAACTTTAAAGGAGACATTACTAATAATCAAACTCCGACAAGATTCCAGCAAGTCCAAGCTTCTCCAGTTCACTGAAGAGTTGCAACCATTAACAAAATTGACCAGCTGAAGACAATCACTAACAAAAACTAATTTGGGGAGATTCAAATCTGCTGCCCAGGAGATCGCTTGAGAGAGAGCTACAACTTCAGCTCCCACAACATCTTGAATTATCCCAAAGTCCGAACGCGCCATCTTTAGATTTCCTGCAACATCACACCAAATAATACCAATACCCAGTTTAAAATCTTTAAAGGATCCATCAACAAACATAAAATTCTCAACTTCAGATTTCTGAATTCTGAAAACAGGACTACAATACACTACACTCATCTGCAGATCCATGTAAGTGTTGATCATTCTTTTGATATCCACTAAGATCTTATCCATATTAAGAGAAGCTTTCTTGAATATAATGTCACACCTAAATTTCCAAACACACCACATGACAATATCACCAACACTAGGCCAATTCACAGGATAGGGAGAAACACCCAGAGAAGTATCATGCCAGAGAAGGAAAAAATCTTCAACACATTCCACCTCAGGAAGAATTAAGTGTTTGAGAGAAATCCCAAACCAAATACGCGACACTACCAGAAAAGTAATAAAAAGATGTATAACAGTTTCATCATGTAGATAACAGAGAGGACAAAGGACATCTATATAAGGATTATACATCTTGATAAGAGAGTTAACAGGGAGCATCTGAGCAAAGATCTTCCACATAAAA
Source organism: Papaver bracteatum (assembly GCA_023529315.1). Taxonomy (NCBI): domain Eukaryota; kingdom Viridiplantae; phylum Streptophyta; class Magnoliopsida; order Ranunculales; family Papaveraceae; genus Papaver; species Papaver bracteatum. The sequence goes on from JAJJWX010004210.1 coordinate 1,805,826, forward strand.
AATTTTATTTTCGGCAAACAGTGAATATCCCAAACTTTCCTCCAGAAGGAGGAGTCTGCAGGCGAAGGAACATCATTCATAAAGATTTTATAGGAAGATTTAATTGTGAACTTTCCATTCCTGGTATGAGCCCACATAAGGGAGTCTGCTTGAGATATATTAATCTTAATAGTCAAAATCCTCTTAACTTCATCAGGCAAGAACAAAAGATTCAAAAGTGAACCATTCCAACAGTTGAGATGATAATCAATAAGTTCAGACACATAAAAAAAGTTATTGCAATTAGGAGATAAGGGAAGAGGAGGGGAACTACTCCCTGGAATCCAGTTAGCATTCCAAATTGATGTAAGAGCTCCATTGTTTATTTTTACCAGAGAGATATTCTTAATAAATTTCAGGCCCTTGATAATACCTTTCCATATCCAAGAAGCTGAATCCGCTGCTTTGTCAATTTCTAACAAGTTTTGCTTAGGAAAATACTTATCCTTAAGAAACATATACATCAAACAGTCCTGATTCTTAACTATTCTCTAGCCTAACTTACAAATGAAAACCCTGTTAGTGGCATGAGTATTTATTATTCCTAGGCCTCCATTTAGTTTAGATTTACCAATATCTGTCCAGGAGCAAAAATAGGCAGCATGCTTGGGATCTTTTTTCGCCCACCAGAAAGTTCTTTGAATTTTGTCAATCTTACCAGTGACAGTTTTTGGCAGAGGGAAACATGCCATATGATAAGTTGACAAGCTAGATAACACATGTTTAGTAACCACAGTTCTACCAGTTACATTCAAGTTAGATTTCTTCGAAGAGCTCAGCCTAGCATAAAAATTATCTATAAGAAAAGAAAACGATTTACTTTTGTCTTTACCAATAAACAAGGGGGTGCCTAAATATTTTTCAGAGCTACTAAGAAATTTCATGTTAAGGGTCTTAGCTAAAAGTTTAATATGTCTATGGTGCATTTTCCCACTAGTAATGAATCCATATTTATCAAAGTTGATCGCCTGACCTGAAGCTTTTGCAAAAGTATTAATAACCTTGATGATATTCTTTGCGTAAGTAACATAAGCCCTACAAAACAACATACAATCATCTGCAAAAAAAAGATGAGAGATAGAGGGACTATTTTTTCTTAACCTGAAACCCTGAATCAGATTTTCTTCCTCAGCTTTGGTGAGGAGCTGCGACAAAACCTCCATACAGATAATGAAGATATACGGGGAAAGACAGTCACCTTGTCTAATACCCCTAGAAGGAACAAAAGTCTCACTCGGTGAACCATTAATTAAGACTGAGTATGACACCGTGCTGATACACTGATAAATCAAAAAACACCAGTCTTCGGAAAAACCCAATTTTTTGAACACAACAATGATAAAAGACCACTCCAATCTGTCGAAGGCTTTAGAAATATCAAGCTTTATAGCCATATGATTGCTTTTAGTCTTTTTGTTATGATTACGAAAGAAATGAAGGATTTCATGAGTGATGACAATATTATCATGAATCTGACGATTAGCAATAAATGCAGCTTGATATGGAGAGATGATAGAGTTGAGATGAGGTTTTAACCTATTCGTAAGGATTTTTGATATTATTTTATACACACAGTTTGCAAGACTGATAGGCCTAAAATCATGAGGAGAAGCAGGATTTTTGATTTTAGGAATTAGAGTAATGTAGGAGAAGTTGGTTTGTTTAAGAAGGAATTTACTTCTGAAAAAACCTTGCACATGGTTAACAACATCTAATTTAACCACCTCCCAGTTGTCCTTAAAAAAGCAAGGAGGAAAACCATCCGGGCCTGCGGAGCTCCAAGGAGCTAACATCAAGACTGTATCCCAAACTTCTTGATACGAGGGAATGGAAGTCAAGGAAGTGTTAATATCCTCATTTATGATAGGATTAACAAACTTAAGAGATTCCTCTATGTCAAATTCAGAAGGAGTAGAAGAAGTAAAAAAATTCTTGAAATGCCTAGAAATAACATCTGCGACTTGATCTTTATCTTCTAACCAGTTACCCTGGTCATCCCTAATAGTGTGGATGATATTGTACATATTTCTAAGCTTAACAGTATTATAAAAAAAGCTTGTGTTCTTATCATAATGCAATAGATAGTTGATTCTAGATTTTTGCTTATAAAAACTATGCTCAATTTCGTACCAATAGTCCAACTGAGTAGAATAGTTCAAGATAAAACCGCCAATCTGGAGAGAGTAAGGCATACCCTGAAGCTTTTCTATTTCCGCATTCAATATTCCTATAGTAGATTTGATGTGACCAAAGGAATTAACATTCCACTTTGTTAAAACCTTTTGTACTTGACTGAGTTTATTAACAACAACAAATGAAGGAGAGCCTTGAACCCCCATAGACAAAGTGTCATTAAGAATTCCTTTGAAATCAGGGCTGAGTTGCCAGCACTTATAATTTTTATAAGGAAAGAAAGCTTTCCTTTCATAATGAAAACATTTTAACAAGATGGGGAAATGATCAGAGTAAATTCTACCTAGATTAGTGACTCTAGTATGTGGAAGAGCCGAAACCCATTTATCATTCATAAAGCTACGATCCAGTTTTTCGAATATTAACTCAGCTGGATTTTTGAATCTCCTATTACACCAGGTAAATGGATTTCCGTATGATAAGACTTCATGCATATTCATTTTAATGAGATGCTCTCTGATAAAATTAGGGGGGAAAAAAATATCCACATTACCTCCTTGTTTTTCAGAGCTATGCGGAATGAAGTTAAAATCACCCAAAAGTAACCAAGGATTTTTGTTGTTAGCTAACATATCATTTAAAAAATTCCACTGATTTCTCCTACCACTAAACGTCAAGTAACCATAGATGAAGGAAACCACATAGTTTTTAATGGCAGGAGTGATGTCACACAAAATATGAATCATGTTGAGAGAAGAACCTAGCACTTCAACATTCGATTTAGCAAAATATCCTAAAGCAAGACCACCCGATTTACCCACTAACGGAATAAAAGACCAAGAATCAAAAGGTAGATGATGTGTGTATTTCTTAACTAACTCAGTATCAACCATAGTCTCAAGCAAGCACACAACATCCAGTTTATATTTTCTAACCAAACTTAATAAGTGTCTCCATTTTTTGTCAGAGCAGCACCCATTAATGTTCCAGCAAAGAAATTTCATTTCGACAGAAAATAAAATCAAATAGAAGAGGAATAGACAAACAGCAAAGGAATCACCTACTAAACAGGAGCGAAAATATCGAAAATACTATAAAGGGAGAAATGTAAAATAAGAATTAAAAGCTAAAAAGACTTACTTGATCATGAGCTTCGGAGGGGTCCTCAGTCATAGAGTCATCATCCAACATCATGAGATCCACTTCCCTGTCAAATTCTTCATCAGAAATAACCGGCTCCGGTGGCAGGGAGGATAATGACATTGGTTCGGGAATAGCAATATCTTTCAAATCTTCACTTTGAGACGATGAGTGGTAAAGAAACTGATCGAACTTATGAGGCAAGTAACCATTGGGGTAGTAATTCATTTCTGAGACAGCGTTACATGCGAAACTTGAAGAAGAGTAAACAGTTTGAGTAAAAGAAGTACAAGATGATGCCATTACCAACAGCCGAGTTAGGTCCATGCTGAGAAGAAAAACTTCCAATACTAAAGGAGTTAGCAGTCGGGGGGGAGAAACCAGGAGTCGAATCAATTGGTGGCCAACGAGGGGTGGGTATCATTGAAAAAAGAAGAAGAAAATGAGCTTGACTCCACATGGACTGCTTCAAAGACCGATATTGGTCTCTTACCCTTGCGGTCTACTACAATGTCATCCTCTCCCACACTAGAAATCCCGGAATTAGCCACTAATGCAGGAGTGACTCTAGGAGGATTAGTAGGATGGGGAGCCAAAGGTTCTCGAATGGTCAATGCCGAAACAGAAGGCAAAAAATATTGAAATACAAGAGGTGAGAAGGAACAACTCTTGTTACCAATACTACCTGAGGGTTGTAAACTGACAGTGAATGCGGATGGCCTAGAATGATCTTCAGTAGGAACATTTTTTGGCTCACTTGTAGGTTTCTTTAGTTGAGAGCTCTCACCCAATTCAAAGTTCGGCTTGGCGGAGGTGACAACAACATGAGTAGCACGAGCAGTGGGAGCCCGAAGAGCCCTGACTGAGATTCTGGTTTGCAGCTCCCTGCATTTGACTTCTTCATGGTACAGAACAAAGCATTTTTTGCAGGCACGAAATGGCAGCTTAGGATAGAAGACTGTCATAACATAAGGTCTTCTACTGGAGGTATAAACAACTCTACGAGTAAGAGGGGTTCTCAAGGGTACCATGAGCTTGGCTTCAAACCGATTCCCAGAAGGCGTTTCTGCTGCAACAAACTTCCCAAACTGTTCAAAAATTTCCTTCACTTTCCCTTTGTTAACCAAATCAGAATGAATAGGGACCTGCACTAGCATAAGTGTGACTTCCCAAACCAAATCAAAAATAGAATCCAGTGCATTAAGTGGTTGAACTGGAAAGAGATGCCCAAGGACTAAAGTTTTCCTAGCAATAAAAGCAATATCTCTATCCTGCTTCTTCTTAAACATCACCATAAACAAATTCTGATTACCCCTTCCTTGAATAAAAGGTTTGACAAGCTTAAAGGTTGCTGCTTCTATAGGCCAAATCCTATTAAGATGATGCTTAACAGAAGTTTTATGATAAGTTTTTGAATCATCGCAGAGCAAAACAACAAACCTATGAGGGAATTCCTCCACATCTTCGTCAAGGTCTAAGTATCTAATTTGAGCAGCTGGAAAAGCCATTGAATAAAAGAGAAGCTGAAAGCTAACTGATTAAGAAATAAATTAAAGATTGAGGTGTGAAGAAATTGTGAAAGCAAGACAGGTATAAATATAAGTTTTCAAAACTCCTCAAAGAGCAAAGACAAGATATGAAGAATGAGTAAATACTGCAATGAAACAGACAAAGCAAAAATTCTGATAAGACCATTAATGATAGGCTAGCTAGCATGCCTAGTAGCCTAATTTCTCCTCTTAGTATCACAATTGAAAGTTTAGAGTGATTGATATGCATGCTGACATTAATGAGTTGACAACACTTTGTTTAAGAAATCAATTAATGACTGCTCAAGCAGAACAATATTCTTTGCTTCAGAATCTAACTAATAAATGAGAGAACAAACATGCAGCTTATTCTTATTACTCCAGTTCTTCATTTGAGAATTCTTCCAAAAAACCAAGAAAGTTTGACAAGTGTAGAAAAAACTCAATTAAAGCTCTCTTCTCAGAAAAAAAAATCAAGCACACAAAGGAATCAAATTCACTCACTGAGGTAAAGAAAAACATCTTCCTTCATTGTAAAATAACCTCAACACAGCTTTTGATGCTTTCTTAAAGATTTTCAATCAATATCAAGAGAGAGACAGTTACATTTTCTAATTAAGTAATCTTTGCTTCACAGAGAAATCTAAAAAGCCGCACCTTAATACTGAATTCCTTCCCGATACAGAAACTGGTGTCAAAAAGAAAATGTTTAACTAATAAGTAATCAAATCCCTATTCGTGATAGGGTCTCCAACCTGCTGATTTATCTTATGTTAAAAAATTCTGAATTAAGTGAACATCCCTTTCCAATCATAAGATACCGAATAGTGATAATTAAAAAAGTGAATAAGAAATATCGAATCCTTGAACCAGAACCAAAATCAAGAGAGATAGCCACTTAACCCCAATTTATTCATTAATTTTTGAATCTCATGATGAATTTCTGAAACCCTATGGCTGCTCCTCCATTAGCTCATGACCTACGATGAGAGAAGAAGAAGAAAAATAATTAGAAAAGGAGAGTAACAGCTATGAATAACGAAACTGGACAGGAATTCACAAGAAACAGAACAAAATCAAGCTTCGAAGTTTACAAATTTGGGAATAAAAAAACCAAACCCTAGTGAAATATTCGAACCCTAGAAAAATTCATCAGAATATAAAACCCGTAATACTCCTAGTCTAATTAAATGACAACAAATTGATCAAAGGAAATCTACTGCAAACATGAAATTAAAGAAGAAAATCAAAGAGGTTGGAAGAATCAAGAGAGGAATCGAAACGAAAAAATACGTTGACCAAGGTCAGCGTCGCTTGACTTTCGCCCCACTCAGCCTAACTTTTTACTTCTCTCTTACTTATTATGTTAGGGATACTTTATTGGGTACATTATTTAAATACCCCTATAATAGAGGCCCAACAAAAATACCCTTCCCCTAGATAAATATACCCTTCCCTAAAATATCCAGATTGTTAGATTATGATTTAGACCCTCAATATATATGAGAGTTATAACATTACGTCATTCAATTCAGTATCGTTTTCATTTCGAGTTCTTCTCTCTCCTGCTTCTCTCCCGTTACTGCATCTGTAGATTTTGATTTCAAAAAACTAAAAAGAAAATCGATCAAAACCAGAAACAAAAGCGTCGATCTATGTATATCATCATAACTGAATCATTGGAATCATCTTTAGTTTGAAGAAAAATAAAAAAACAGTGAAAAAAATGATAGAAAATTAGGTATTATTGAGTTTACTGAGTTTGAAGAACAAAAGAAGGCTTAAACAGGTAAAAACACTAAAATCCCTCATACATCTACTGTATTCCGTGATGATTTTGGTATTGATTTTGATTTGTTACAGATTTACGATTTCAATTTTGTAATCAGATTTCATTTTCTGAAGAAAACAAAAATTGTTGCATGTATGATTTGTCATCGATTCCTGCAACTACTTACTGTTATTGGTGAAGATTATGGTTTCGATGATGATTTTTTAGGGTTTTGATTTTCAATTTCTGAAGAATTTTTTTTGCATGTATGATTTGATGTCGATTACTGCTACTAGATACTATGATTTGGTTTGGGATATAATTAGTTTTGTATTAATTGTTTGTGTTTGATTTTGACTTTAGGTTAATCTGATTTCAAAGTTGCAGTTGCAGTTGATAGAGGTAAGAAAGTGATTTCAAATTATTTTATTGTGTGGGTGTGTGTTCATCAATATTTGCATGATAATTATACAGTTGAGGTTTCTGCAAAACAAAAAGTTATTGTTGATTGAAATAAGTCATTGTTTACAGTTGTGTGTTCATCAATAAATGAATGAATTGATTGTAACATAAAAACATGGTGTCAACAACATAAGTTGATCCCATAAAATAGAATCAACAACATGAGTTAATTCATAAAGTGGAATCGATAATAGGAGTTGATACAATCAATGGGATCAACAATATGAGTTGATACAATATTACTAACTGTTATTGTTGTGTTGTGTTATTAAATGAATAAGATTGCTAACTAGATTTATGTTGTTTGAAATAGATGAAAAAAACGAGAAGATCACCACGGTTAAGTGCGAAGAGTAAATAAGAAGATGATTCACAACTGATTCAAGAAAATATAGCACCCAAAAAGAAGAGGGTGAACAAGAAGATATTGGTTAGAACATAAACAGATTAAAAGAAGAAGAAAGCACAATAACTTACTGACTCAGTTGAAGAAATACTCAATTTATAAGACTCTGTTGAAACATTATATTAGTGCATCATATTGTTCATGCTCTGACAAAGAAACATCTTAGTATAGTTTAACATATCTCGGTAAGTAAATATAGGCCTGCTCATTGGAAGTTAGTTTGCAAATACATCTTAGTTACTGTAAAGAAATGTTTGCAAGTCTGTTTATGTTCTGAAAAATTTGGATGATGTGTTAGTAATGGTTTGTTATGAATTAATATTACTATTAGTTTGGTTTACTGATTTCTATCCATCTATAAAACATTGAATGAATGGTTTGTTATCAAGTGAATGAATGTTGGTATCAAAGATTGTAGGTATGCACAACTAATGGAGTTAACTTGTATATACAGATAAAACCATGCAATTTTTGCCTTTTTATTCAGTATCAACAATGGAAGTTGATCCAATAATGTGGGATCAACAACGGGAGTTGATCCCAAAAAGCAATGGGTCCACAATAATGGATGAATGACTGATTGGTTTCTTATCAAGTGAGTGAATGTTAATATTAAAGATTTCAGGTATGTACAACAAATGGAGTTAACTTGTATATACAGAGATAAAACCATGCAATTTTTTTCTTTTTATTAAGCATCAATAATGGAAGTTGATCCAGTAATGGGGGATCAACAATGGAAGTTGATCTCATGAATATGATCAACAATGATATGTTGTTACTGTTTATATAGTACTTTTTCCTGTAAAACCAGTAAACCTGGAACCTGCAAACTGACATAAGCTTTATAAACACAAGAATAACATTCATAACAAATAAAACAGAATGTATGTCATTAAAAACATAACATATCCAACAAGAAAAATAGGAAAGCATAAAAAAGAAATAACATTTTAGGTGACATAAACTAAACAAAATGTATGTCATAAAAAGGCAGTTCAAAAAAATAGGAAAAGCATCACAAAACTTTAGAATAACATCCTCCTCAAAAAGTTGATCATCCTGGAAATTGAATCCTTGCTGAACACTGGTACATTAATCATCTCGCTGAGAGTAGTTGATTCCGAAACAACGTGCAAGACGGTCAAATTGCAAAGTGAATTCTGCAACAACCATAACATATCAACAAAACTAACAAAACATAAAACAAAAAAACAAAGTTGTGTTCAGAATTTGGGATCAACAAACCAATATTGACACCATAATCTGTCAACAACCAATGTTGATCCAATAAAAACATCTGTCAACAACCATAATCAGAAAATTATACAGGTTATTTGCATCAACAATGAAAGTTGATCCAACAAACCTTCATCAACAACCAATATTGATCCAATAAAACATTTGTCAACAACCATAATTAGAAAATTATCTAGGTTATTTGCATCAACATTGAAAGTTGATCCAATAAACCTGCATCAACAACCGATGTTGATCCAATAAAACATCTGTCAACAACCATAATCAGAAAATTATACAGGTTATTTGCATCAACAATGAAAGTTGATCTAACAAACTTGCATCAACAACCAATGTTGATACAGTAATTTGTATATTGTATAAATTTACAGTGTCAACAAATAAAAAACTATGTCAACAACCAAGATTTGCTACAAAAAAAAATAGCATAAACAATATCATATATGTTACTTCGCATCGGATTAGTATGCAATCGGTGCAAATGTTAACCTGCTACATGAAATACAACATGACCATACATGATCCATGTTAAAAATTTCACTGCAAACCATAAGAAAACAGCCTAAACCTAACCTAAGCTATAAATTCAAATTACGTCGCATATCGCTCGGGGGATGCTCCCCTTCGTGAAAGTTATATTCAATGTCTAACATCAAATATGTAAACTAAGATATGTAAACTGAGTTTATGAACACTAATTTCTAACTTCTAATTGATTACACTAAATTCTAACTTCTAATTATGCGAAAACGGATTCATCAACACTCAGTATTCTCCAAATAATTTTCCTAATAATTCATCAACAATCAGTATTCTCCTAATAATTCGTCAACAATCAGTATTCTTCAAAATAATTCATAACTGCTTCATAGAAAGAACATTGAAGATAAAATCATGAATTATAAACAACATAGTATTGAATCATGAGCCGGTCTAAGTAAAACAACAGAAAATCAAAATCAAAAACCGGAGATTGAAAAAATTGAATAATACTTGTTTAAGAGATGAATAACGATCTCGGATTCAAAAAATGTGTAAATGAACCAATCAATCCAGTAGAATCAAACACACAAAATCAAGCTTCCAAAATCACGATATATGCAACAAAAAATACGAATAAACTGAAGTCAAAGATGAAGATTTAGAAACTACAAATCGAACATGCAAATATCATATACAATTCTATTCATCTTCAATCACGAATCACCATTACCAATTTGTTTCAGAAAAACAGATCGAGAAGATTTTGTTGATTGTGTTGTTGATGAAGAAAAGGCTCTCAAATCTCAGATTTACGGATTTAATCGATTAAATTGATGAATAAAAATTCATTAGAAGAAGAAGATTTTCTGATGATTCAAACCCTAGAATTCTCATAGAAAATTTTTGAAATTTTTTTCTTCGAGTTTTCAGCAGAAGAACGGCTTATCTCTCTCGCTTCCTGTTTTTCTTCCCGTTATTAAAATATTTTTGGTTTAGATTAATAAATATATATGAAGGGTTTATTTGTAATGTTACAGAATCCTTAATGGACCCCTGATGGGATTTGGATTGAGAGGGGTATACTTGTTGTGTCATAAGGGTATTTGTGAAGCCTGTGCAAAGGAGGGACAATTATATAATTCACACTACTTTATTTTGGTTACCTAAACGAATCCTACTTACTTTGTATAGCTTCCTTGAACATCTCGTCGAGTAGAATGCGAGGACCCCCGCTCAATGTCAGATGTGTTGTTTCATTAAAAAAAAGAGGTAATATTGCAATTCAAAAAATAATTTAAAAATTATGCTTATTTTTATCTTCGTAAAATTATTAGTATTCCACAATTTATCACTCAACATCTAAAAACTGTTGACTGATATATGGATCATCAAAACCATCTTAAGACGTCAACTAGATTTGCATAATTTCGAGTAGAAGAAGCAAGTTGTTGTGGATGATAGGTGATAGGTGTCTAAAACACCTTGATATTTATCTATTGTTTATGCTTTCTCTTCTAGTTTTCTTGTAAATTATATATCTTATGTTTGTTTTTGAGTGTTTAGGTACTTTGGAGTCATTTGGAGCAAAAGAAGAGGAAACAACGCAAAAGTATCATCTCAAGTACAACTGTGGTTGGAGGCGAAATATTTCTCATTATTTGCTTTTATTTCTTCATATCTGACTGAAAAGCACATCGGCTTTAGTGATGCATATTTTGTCTGAAAAGCACGACAGCTTTAGTGATGTATATAAATTGAAGAGAAGAAGTGAATCTGAGAAATAAGAAGCATCTGTTGTTGGTAAAAGAATTCAAAGAAGGAGAGAGCGTTCATTTGGAGCATAAAGGGGCAAAGCTATCATTTCCTAGGCAAATACTATCTGGAGACCGGTAATGGTTAAGGGGGTGCTAGATGGGTGGATCTTCTACAACTGGGTGCATAAATCCACCAAATCATTCCTACAACCCTAAATTCGAGAGATTTTGTCTTCCATTCAATCCAACTCATTTTACACCTGAAACTAAGAAAAGAGGAGCAGTGGATGTTTCGTTGATTCATAAATGGGTTTTGTTGGGATCGAATTAGGGTCGATATGATTGAAGATTGAATTCAAGAGTCTCTGTGTGATGCGTTTGTTGAGTCGTGGGTTTGAATACAAGATGAGATTGGTTTCTTCTATGAAGAGTGGTATAGGGTTTTGATTTCAGCTATGAATTTGAGAAACAGATACTACTATTGTTGAGATATTAAAGATGGGTAAACTCAGTTCAAGTTTGTATTAATTGAATAGGAAGAGAAGCTCACTGTGATGTTGGGAAAAAGGAGAATATGGTGGAATTGATGTTACTGCCAGGGGCTTGTGAATTGAAGATGGTGGTGATGGCTTACAGAGAAAGAAAGTGAAGCAGATGGAGAATTTGAGGTGGGCTTATTGGTAATTCAGTTGAGAACAAATAAGATTTTGAATCTGAGGCTATGGAAGAATAATTTGCAATTGAACTTTATGGTGGTAATTGAAATAGCTTGGTGTATGATTTCAAGCTGCAGGTTTTGAATTGAATCAGTGGCTTGTGGTAGTTCTTTTGATGCTGTTTAAAATTCAGTAAGGTGTATGTATAGTTACAGGGGTGAATGGATGGGAAGTTGCAAGTAATTGGAGAAGGTGCTGTAATGGAAATGGAGTTGGCATTCTGGGTTTGATAGTGGTCTGTGAACTGAGGTGGCTATGGGCGAACTGAGTCACAGCTGAACTGTGTACAATTGTGGTGGTGGTCAAAAACATGAAACAATAGAGTAGTTGCAAGTGCAAATGCAGTTGGGAGAAGGATGTAGCAGAGTGGTAATGACTAGAACTGTTGTTGCAGTTAGTTTGAGTGAACTACAGCAGGTGGAGCTGGTGAGTGTTATGGACTGAGCTTGACAATGGAATATAAGCTAAAATTGTGTTTCAGGGGTTTTCCTTGAATTAGGTTTTAGGTTATGATGAAGTGTAGAATGCTTGGTGGAGGTTGAATTCAGATGCAATATGGGTTTGGTTATGAATCAGTCAACGAAGAGATAGATGGGTTTCAGCAGTAATGGGTTGTTGAATTAGGGTTTGAATCACTTAATTTTGGCAGAGAAATGAAGAACGGGGTTGTGTATGTTTGAGATGTCGAGACAGGGAAGCTGAGTTGGTTATGGCAGAACAATGGAAATTGCAGGGTAGATGTATGTTTAGGTGCAACTAATGTCACAGATGGGTGAAGTTGAGAGATGGTGCACTGATGTTGTTGGGGAATGACATTGGTGGTGCTCTGCAGATGGTGCTGGTCTGGAATAAATGTTTGAAGTTGGTGTTCTCAGGCAGAGTTGGAATTGCTTGCAGGATATCTATGGAAAGTGTTACTTTGCAACTGAGATGGGAATGAATCCAGATGAGAATATTGGATTTCAGAGATTGGGTTTGTTGGTGATGATGTTGAGTTCAAGAGGAAGAAATTTGACATGGGTATGGTTCAGATTGATGGAAGATGAGCTACAGCTAATGGTCTGGTGTTGAGGCTGCTGTTATTAAGGGAGTTATGGTTTTCTCATTCAAAATTGCAGGAATGGTGATTTCAGTGAAGAAGTTGAGTTACAGCTGTTGCTATGATGAGACACTTTGGTTGATTTGATGAGAGTGGTGATTGAGAAGATGGAATGCAGAGGCATTGCAGTTGCAGGTGCTATGGTGATAGTTGTTGCTGGTTGTATTGAGGGCGGAAATTGAAGTTGCTATGGCTTATGAATTTGATGGCTATCCTGTTACAGTTGAATTGCAAAGCAGGTTATGGTGGAATGAAATTGCAGCTGTTTCTGGTGGAATGGAAAGAACATCCATCTTGGCTGTGACTGATGAAGCACAATGATGGTGAAGTAGGTCCATCATGGTTGTGCAATAACTACAACATCACTAGCCAAAACAACACAGCTAGTTTTCTATGACTCGGTTTTGACTCCGAGTTGACTTAGTTGACCCGAGTTGGACCGTTGACCGTTTGACTTTTCAAGTGGCCGGCGACGACTTTCCGGTACCGAACTCCGGCCAATTTCCGGCCAATAAACACAGTTTTCTGGCGAGCATTTTTGGGACATATTTTCTACACGGATTTCTCTCACTTGTGGGCTTGGTGGACTCTTTGGTGATGGACTTTGAAGACTATACCTAGTATTGGAAGGAAGAAAAGCTACAAAAAGGAAAACTTCTACAACTTAGGACATATATCTTTCTACTGGAGTTTTGGAGGAGAGCAGCAACTAGGGTTTGCTTTCATTTAATTTTTATTATTGATGATGAATATGAATATGATGAATCCAAAAACTATGAGTAGCTAAACATTTATTATTGGTTATGGGATATAAAGTGGATTTCACAAATAAGATTTGATTCAATGTATTAGTTTTGTCTCAATAATTTACTGTTTATGATTCATGGTTCATATTGTTTATGATTTGATTATTTGTTTGGTTGAGTCCGGAATCAATACGATTGCATTCATATCTAGATCTATATTAGGGTTTTCAATACGAAAACGTTGTTTATCCCTGATTTTAAGTAGCATAAATGTGGGTAGTGCTTGTAGTGATATATCCTACTAGTTACATATGAATCATAACTTGGGTTAAATCGATTTAGTGCTTTTACACATTTTGATTGCCTTGATTAGTCTTATTCCAGAGAACTTATTGCTTTTAAGGAGTTAAATCTAATTATGCTTTTACACTTTAGGTTGCTTTCTAGGAAGAATACACATATGCATCTTTTAATGTGGTTGTGATGAAATCAGGGAATTAGCGGGATATTCTTGCGATCAAGGTATCCTAGGACTTTTAGTAAATGAGAGATTAAAATTTCAATTCTAGTCATTGTTGAGAATTCAAGTTTGTGAATGAAACTATCCCGTGACCAATGCTTTCTCCTTATTGATTACTTTTATTTTTACTTTGCTTTCAATTTATTTTATTGCTTTGAAATATCAAACACGCCCCCCCCCCACCCCCCACCCCCCACCCCCTTTGGTTACTAAGAATCTGAAAATTTGTATAACAACAATAACTTCTATGTGGATACGAACTCTTTCTTATCACATACTACATTTATTTTAGTGAAGTAAGAAAGTGAAATTATTTTTGCTCGGCTGGCAACCGATCAAATTTTGGCGACGTTGCCGGGGAGGCATTGGGCTTGTTATATAGTTTTGGTTTCTTATTTTTACGTTATTTTTAATTTCGTTTTGAGAATTGTGTTTCAGGTACCTTACTGAAATACAAACTTGGAGAAGCAATGGATGATGCAAATCGCACACTCAAGGAGTTGGCTTCTCACAAGCTGGATACACAACAAGGGTGTATTCAAACAAACTCTACTTTCGAGATCAAGCCGGGGCTGCTTAGAGAATTACCAAAGTTCCATGTCATGGTGAATGAAGACCCAAACAAGCATCTTATGAACTTCCACACCATTGTCATGGCCGTGCTTCCAATGGATACTGATGCGGATGGTGCAATGTTGAAATTTTTTTGATTCTCTTTGGCGGATAGTGCTAAGGATTGGTTATATTATTTGCCTCCCGAAAGTGTCACAACATGGAATAGGCTGAAGAAACTCTTTTTAGAGAGATATTTTCCTGCATCAAAGGTTACTCAAATTCGCAAGGAGATCTGTGGGATGAAGCAAAATGTGGGAGAATCTTTATATGAATGTTGGGAACGATACAAGAAATTGGTGGCAATCTTCCCTCATCACCAATTTAGTGACGCAATGATTATCCAATACTTCTATGAAGGTCTCCAAGCAAGTGATAGGAATCTTATTGACGCTGCAAGTGGTGGGGCACATATGAACAAGACGGTGACACAAGATAGGGAGTTGATTGAGAGTATGGCTGCAAATTCTCAACAATTTTCAAGTCGTGGATCATAACCACCTGCCAAGGGAGTTAATCAAGTTGACGAGATTATTGAATTACGTCAACGAATGAGCAATATGATGGCAATGATGCAACAAATTGCAGCAGTGGTTGTAAAACCGTCATGCCCAACTTATGAGAACGTAGATCATGTCAATGTTATATTCTCAACTCAGCCATATGGTATTTACTCCAACACTTACGAGCAAGTTTCAAGTGCAAGTTCTGTTTACAGCCATCCGCATGAGTTCCAACAACAAGTGCAACAACCACAACAAGGGCATAATCCAGAATTGGAGAAGATGGCTACTTTGGTGGAGGCTCTAATGTCTGTGGTACAGAAAAATCAACAACTAGCGATCTTAAATCAGCAGAAAACAGATAATGCAATTAAGGAGTTACAATCACAAGTTGTTCAACCGCAACAACAACAGTTCCAACAACAACAACAACTACCTGAAAATCAAGGGTCCAATATGGAAGAGTTGCTGAAATCTTTTATGCAAAGAACGGAGGGTGTGGTCCAGGACTTGCAAACACAAGTAGGTTCAATGGCCGAGGATATTAATCAGTTGCATGCACAAAATGGTGAGAAACTCCCTTCCCAACCTCTTAACTCAAGAGAGGGTGTCAATTCTATTAAGTTGGGAAGTGGTACACAATTTGTGTAACCCGAAGTTACAAATTCGGGTGAAGAAGAAGCGCCAAAGGAACCAATTTTGGAGGAAAAGAACGCAGATTTTCCCCAAACTCCCGAGGTAACTAAATTAAACTCTAAACCTCTTGTTTCTACTTATGTTCCTCATATACCTTTTCCTGGAAGGTTCGCTAAAGCTAATGAGAAGGTGGAACAAGATAGGGATATTTGGGATGTTTTTAAGAAGGTCCAAGTAAATATTCCACTCATTGAAGTAATTAGGCAATCTCCTCGCTATGCAAAGTGTGTAAAGGAATTGTGCACTAACAATCACAAGCTAACCGGTAATGAGGTAATGAGTGTAGGGGAAAACTCTTCGGCGTATCTTACAAAGAAACTCCCACCTAAATTGAAAGATCCTGGTAGTTTCACTATTCCATGCACTATTGGTAAAACAAGGTTTGCAAAAGCTATGTTAGATTTAGGAGCATATATTAATGTTATGCCTACTTCGATTTATGATGCTTTAAATCTTGGTCCTCTCAAGAAAACCGGCATAGTTATTCAACTTGCCGATAGATCTAATGTTTACCCTAAAGGGATTGTTGAGGATGTTTTGGTGCAGGTAAAAGGACTAATATTTCCAGTGGATTTTTACATTTTAGACATGAGTGATGTGAATTCATCCTCGTCTACACCTTTACTGTTGGGTAGACCATTTATGAGTACCGCTAGAAAGAAGATTGATGTCCACAATGGCACCTTGACTATGGAGTTCGATGAAGAAGTCATACACTTCAACATCTTTGAGGCGAGGAAACATCCAAGTACCATTCAATCAGATTTCCATAATGTGTTGGAAGCCGGCTAAGGCGTAACAAGCAAGGAGTAAGTCGGGCTGACAACTTTAAACCAAGCGCTAAGTGGGAGGCAACCCACAGGTTTTGTATCTTTATCTTTATCTTTTTATTTTTAAGCTTTTTTGCTTTTATCTTTATTTTCTTTGTTTTTGCATATCATTTGCGGAATTTCCCACCTTGAACTTTCTTTGGACGATTCAATTTTACATTGAGGACACTGTAAAGTTTAAGTGTGGGGGAGCATTTATATGTTTGTACAGTTTGTTTGATGCTTTTAGTAAAAAAAATATAATTGATTTTTAAACTCTGAAATCTAGAAACTTGTGCCTTTAGGATGACACCATTAGTGGATGGAACCATTTTGATTGCAGAAGTTGAGGAACCAATTAACTAAAGGGACGAACATAGCTCAGAAATCACAAATAACATGATAGTTGTTACCATATCTCGGAATATCACCATATCACATTCTATTTTTATTTTTCCATATTTATCTAT
Source organism: Papaver bracteatum (assembly GCA_023529315.1). Lineage (NCBI taxonomy): Eukaryota > Viridiplantae > Streptophyta > Magnoliopsida > Ranunculales > Papaveraceae > Papaver > Papaver bracteatum. Next base: position 1,822,974 of record JAJJWX010004210.1, read on the forward strand.
TGTTCTCTAAGTGATTTGGTGGGTCACTAAACATCAACTTGTTATTATTGCTAGGATGAAATAGAGTGATTGAGTTGCTAAAAAAAAAAAAGAGACCGACCAATTAGACCAAACGGAATAAAAATGACACTTGGATAGCAATATGTGTGTGTTCTCCTTGTCTCTGTCGCCTAAACAAGCGTGGAATGCAGGATCCAAGGGAACTATCATGTAATCTGCTGACAAAAAGCATGCACTTGGATCCAAAAGATTTAATCATGCTGTCTAAAAAAAAAAAAAGTGAAAAAAAGAAAGAAAAGGAAATATTATATTTGTTGAATAAAGTCACTCATGGTTCCCTTGTATATGCCAGTTGAGTTGATGTAGAAATAAGATTGTTGACCACCGGTTCCCTTGTACATTCATATCTAGATTTCCAGGTTTTGAAGAATATCTCTTTTGATGTTGTTTAAAATCCAATTGCATGGCAATGGATTGAGAGGTTTTGTCAATGCAGTTGGGAGAAGGATGTCAAGAGAGTGGTAAAACTAGAACTGTTGTTGCAGATTAGTTTGAGGAAACGTTGTTTATCCAATCTTCTTCATTTCATTTTTATTATTGATGATGAATATGAATATGATGAATCCAAAAACTATGAGTAGCTAAACATTTATTATTGGTTATGGGATATAAAGTGGATTTCACAAATAAGATTTGATTCAATGTATGAGTTTTGTCTCAATAATTTACTGTTTATGATTCATGGTTCATATTGTTTATGATTTGATTGTTTGGTTGGTTGAGTCCGGAATCAATCCGATTGCATTCATATCTAGAGCTATATTAGTCGCCAAAAAAACGTTGGATTTTAAGTAGCATAAATGTGGGTAGTGCTTGTAGTGATATATCCTACTAGTCACATATGAATCATAACTTGGGTTAAATCGATTTAGCGCTTTTACACATTTTGATTGCCTTGATTAGTCTTATTTCAGAGAACTTATTGTTTTTAGGGATTTAAATCTAATTGTGCTTTTACACTTTAGGTTGCTTTCTAGGAAGAATACACATATGCATCTTTTAATGTGGTTATGATGAAATCATGGAATTAGCGGGATATTCTTGCGATCAAGGTATCCTAGGACTTTTAGTAAATGAGAGATTAAAATTTCAATTCTAGTCATTGTTGAGAATTCAAGTTTGTGAATGAAACTATCCCGTGACCAATGCTTTCTCCTTATTGATTACTTTTATTTTTACTTTGCTTTCAATTTATTTCTATTGCTTTGAAATATCAACCCCCCCCCTTTGGTTACTAAGAATCTGAAAATTTGTATAACAACAATAGCCTCTCTGTGGATACGATCTCTTTCTTATCACATACTACATTTATTTTAGTGAAGTAAGAAAGTGAAATTATTTTTGCTCGGCTGACAACCGATCAATAGGCATCCTAATGTATCTGTGTCTCTAGCACCATAGCCGGAGGAGTTGTACCACCACATGAGACTGGTGGAATAAATAGTGTATTCTACTTTAGACTCTGTATTTTCTGATATTGATTATGTATCTCTCGACACAGACGAGTTAGTTCCTCAATGTCCACCGCTTGCATTTTATGATTTCAGCAATTCCAACTTTACTTTGATGGAAGCATAAACTCCAACCGTCTAAATGTAATATCATTTAAATTTCTAAACATTTTAGACGACCTTTCCAAATCCAAGTACCTCGTTGCTTGATATGAGAAAATATGAGATCTTGGCTGCGACAGTGTCTAGCTCTCAAAACTTGCACCCAAATAACATTTTGCATGCACTAGATTAATTATAATTGATGACTTGGCCAGATAGAACATTAAATTTCTGATGTCAAGGAGGTTGATAATATACTGACCTTTTGCTTCATTGAATAAAAACACAGTCTCGGGCGAAAGACAAAATGCAAGATTATTGGGCCCTATCTTGCTGGTTTGGCTCCCTTAATGAGGTGTTGAGCTTGATAACTTTGACTAATACAATTAGAACCTTCCACACATAAGACTGGGTTTTATGGTTCTTCCCAAGTTATTCCCAAGTCACTTTCCACGTCAGGTGATGGTTATTGAAAATGCGGGGTACCCAAAATACACCACCAACTTTTTCTTAGGCAACCTGTATGAACTAAACTCAATTACAATTCCTGGAGTTACAACTTAATGAATCTCAATCAGTAATTATAAGAAGATCTTATATCTTTTTCTCTTACAATCAGAATGTAAACATAGAATAGTCCGTGAACCTGATTATTCCGTGAGAGTACTTGGACGATTCCAAAGATCAATATCCAAGATAAATCAAGTCGTATCAACAAACAAGGATGGATATATATATCTACTTTGATTGATTTACGTACAACCTGTGATATTTCAATTATAAAGATAAACAATATAATGCGTAAAAATAAATAACACAGACACCAGAAATTTTGTTAATGAGGAAACCGTAAATGCAGAAAAACCATGGGACCTTGTCTAGAATTGAACACCAAACTGGATTAAGCCGCTACAGACACTAGCCTACTATCAAAACTTCGGACTGGAATATAGCTGAGATCGAATCTACAGTCACAGCGATTCAATTATAATCATGCTCCTTACGCCTCTTGAATCCCAATAAGACTCCGCACAATTGATTTCCTTAGATGATATCATTTACATCCTAAAATGTTGCTTTAACTCAATTAAAGACTTTAAACCGATCTGCCTCCCACGGATAAGCCTATATGTGATTTCCATTCTGATCAAATATCAAGGTGAGATAGTAAATCGATTGTAATAGACGAAGTCTAGCAAACCTAAAAATCCGGTCTTATGACTCCCGAAGAGCATCCTAGATTATTATTCACCTCACAAGTAGATACTTGTGGAATCACAAAGTATGAGACGAAGAAACTTTGCAATCAAAGCAAGATAAGGATACACGAAATATCAAGATAAAGATAGTTGGACCTGGTTTCACGAATCCCTGAGTGAAGTCTTTTTAGTCGCTAAAACCTAGAAGGGTTTGAAGGAGAGGAAGACTCTAGTTTACAACTAGGACACATAATAATAGTGTCAGGGATCCAAAAATTCCAGTTGCTTGAGGTTCTCCTTATATAGACTTTCAAGGTCAAGGTTGCTTTGGATTTAAGCTAAGGTAGCTTTGGAATCAAGCAATCAATAATCACCGTTAGATAAAAAAAAATTGACATGAGATTAACATAACAACATATATACTCTGGTTAGGATGAACCGTATACAATGACTTGTTCATGAAAGGTTAGCCAAAACTAGCCAGTTGAATGATAAGCTTAACCATTTCATATAACACTTTAAGACTTTAATCTTGAGTCACACATGTGATAAAAAAATGTCTAGATGGTGTTTTTAGAGAGTTGTTCAAATGCCGAATATCTCATAAAAAATGATTTTGATGCATCTGAAAATGTTCGACAAGTTAAGTACATGTACTTGGTACGTGTATTGTATTCCTGTTCATGAGTATTTTTGTCATGGTACGTGTACCGGATTTGCATGCCCTTAAGATAAACGGGTTCAGGAATCCACAGATCTTTTCTGGTTTTCATACTGGGTATGTGTACCTTTTCCAGTTTAGAAACCAACAGATCTTTTCCGGTTTGCATACTAGGTATGCGTACCTTCCTGGTTCACGAGTCAACAGACTTTTTATGGTATGGATACCGGGTATGCGTACCAAAAATTCGTTGTCGAACTATAACTACGCCGGTACGTGTACTGGGTTGATCGTTGTCGTATGTATCAAAAATAAATTACACTTTCTCACTACTCAAAATATATAATATAGCAAGGGCAAGAAAGGATCGTTCCCACAGAGAGGTCTTGGGTTGTCAATATGTTTCGGTTCCCTATATAAAACAATGGGGGGTTTTCTGATTTTTAATAAAGCAAACTAAAATCAAATCAAATAAAGAAAAAAACAAGCAAATCAAGCAGAAAAGATATTGGTTAAGGATTCATCTTCATTCACAAACATGCTTTTCACAATAACTATAATTGATTGATATTTAATCTCAACTTAATCAAAAGCCCTAGAATACCTTGATCGCAAGAATATCCCGCTAATTTCCTCTTGTCATCAACAAACACATTAAAAGATGCGAATATGAATTCTATATAAGAGAACAACCTAACGTGTAAAAGCACTAATCAGGTTTAATTCCCTAGATCCATTAAGTTCTATGAAATCAGGCCAATAAAAGCAATCGAACGTGTAAAAGGACTAATCCGATTTAACAAAGGTTATGATCCACTTGTGACTAGTAGGATATATCACTACAAGCACTACCCACAATTACGCTACTTGCAATCAGAAATTTATCATTTTTGTGTATAATAAACTCTAATCTAGCAATACAGATGAAATTAAACTCAATCGATTCGCGACTCGACTAAACAAGCATTCAACTCATGTAACGATATTAATGGTGAATCATAAACGATAAAGCATGGAGACAAAACTAATTTATTGAACAAAACTCATGCTTGGAAATCTAACTTATTCCTTAACCAAAAAAAAATCAAGTATTCATAGCATAGGAGTTCATAACAAGAAGGAAAAGAAAACCTATCATGTTTCTAAACCCTAAAACCAAAATAGAAGATAAGATATAAGATTTATTATGATTAGAATTAGAGAGCTTATATATCTTCCTTTGTTGTCCGAGTAGGTTCCAGCCCATTAGTAGCCACAGCCCAGGAAATACATGTCCAATTCCTTCTCTAGATTGAGTTGGTCAAGTGAGTTGGATCGGGAATCACTGAGTCGGCTCACTGTAAAGAAATCCAACATAGTCTCTTCTGTTTCTGGCCATTCTCAAGTCATCCCCCTGCATATTCCTAGCATTCATCTATTTAAACATAATTCAATCAACTCATTGCAACACAAAGCTTCCTGCATCAGTATTAGCTCACCAACCTCTCTACTAAGATTTTGCAGCACAAGACCAATTCAGTCCATTATTCCTAGCCTCAATTCATGCCTTCTATAGCTTCAAATCCCCTTCTCATCTCAACTAACATCACCCATCTCTTGAATTACAAGCCCGTCTCAGCAACTCCATGTTGCTGCAACTCCAATTCCCTTAATTCCTGGCTCCACACAGCAACCACCAGTGCATCACACAACAACTGCATCTCCATTACCACTGCCTTGTAATTATCCGTCTCTAATTTCCACTTCTCTCGATTCTCCATTAACCACAGCAACAACCATTCACTTAGCTGCAATATCTAATTCAACCAATCTCGGTGCTCATTCTTCATATCAGCTCCTGGTGTTTTGAGATCTGCCAACCATTTATGCATCAGCTGAAGCTCATCCCTGCAATGCTCTTGGACCAAAGCATCCACCTGCAATTTATCTTCTCGACCATTAGCATAACTTGAGATGCAATATCATCTTCTCCTCTACCATTTTAGCTTCACCATCATTGTGACACCCATTGAGCTGGAAGACCTTCACCAGTAAACCACCAACACAAATCCAATTTGACTGCATTACCATTTCGATCATCAGCAACATAATTATAAACCAATCTTATGTGTTTTTCTCAACTGCAACTGCTCCTTGGCTCAACCAGCTGAACCAACACCATACCTCTTGGTTCAACATACAAACTCCATCGATTATAATTCATATCACCCATAACTCAGAACCCTATAATCTTCACTGCAACATTCTACTCAGTGCAAACTCTTTCCACCAGTTCCATATCCAAATATAGTCGCAGAATCATTCAACCAACAGCATCATAACCACATTGATTCAAACCCTAACATACATCTATTTCAGCTATCTCAATTAGCTCAGCCATATCTTTGCAACTCAGGCCAATTCTTGTTATTCAGATGCACTTCTTCTCTATTTCCATTATCCGTCCACAACTTGATCAGCACAAATTCTCTACCAACTTCTCCATAACTATCTTGCATGACCACAAGACCCATGAACACCTATACACAGCTGCATCTTCATTGACTTAGTACTGACAACAACAATTCCCTCTTCCCTGTGATTCCCTGATAACAGCCATCTTTGAAAGCAATCACTTCAACTCCAGTTGCTGCAGTCCACTGCCATCTCATCTCCATCACCTAACTATCGAAACCACCATACCGAAATTCCACCTGCAACTACAATACTTGCTCTCAACACACTCCCATACCTATTTTACATCACAAACTCTGTGTAACTTTCTTGGCTTCAATTCTCGATCACAGAGCATCACCAATTGAACCCAACTAATCTAGCAGTTCAGATATCCACCTTTCCTATAACCAACTATGCCTGAGAACACCAACTCATTCTCTGCTTCACTCAATTCACCAGCAACATCTCAGTTCTTCTCTAAGACACCTTGCTGCCAAACTATTCTCACAACCACCATTTCTTTTTGATCTCAACAGCGACAGCAACACAAACTACACATCTCCCTGTTTAGACTCTCAGTCACTTCTTCTACCAATTGAATCACAACTTCTCAGAAATTATCATCTCCATCTCAGTAACAATTCTTCTCAAATTCATCCCAGATTCGACAACCCATTCTCTAATCTCGTCACTTTCCATCCCTAATTTCACCACCTCAACATCAGAATTCAAGCCTTTAGAAACCCTAAATTTCACTCACCACAGATTAATTCAATCCACGAGTTAATCCATCTTCCTTGTCTGCATAATCAAAATCGGAGTTGCAATACAGACTCAAAAACCCTTGTTGCATCGCCTGAATTTCTTCTCACCAATTTTCCATCTCTGGTTTTGTTGCTAAAGGAATTGGGGAAGAATCGAATATGAAACTGATTCCCCCATTTTTGGTTTGGTGTAATAAAACTGGGACGACTATCAACACCCATGGGTGTTTTTAGCAATTCTTCATAGACTCCAACTGGTTGTCCCTTATCCATGGATGGAATCCGCATATCATTAGCCAGTGAAATGCCATTTTGTCCTTTTCGCTCCAAATAAGTGTTTTCTTCTCCTTTTGCTCCAAATAACTCCATTGCACTAACTCAAACTCACACATAAGATACATAATTTACGAGAAAACTCACAAAGAAAGCATATCCAATTGATAGTAAATCAAGGTGTTTCAGACACCTATCAAATTCCCACACACTTAGACTTTGCTAGTCCTCGAGCAAATAAAACAAAACTAAAATACAACAACTCTGTGTTGTTGAGGCTACGTTTACTCTTAGCATAAATAACAAGCCTTTAAACCCCTAGGCGTCCCTAGTGGACGAGTTATAGTCTCGTGAAGGTTTACAAAAGGTCTACCTACAAAACCTATATTTTCAACTTACTAGTTCTCTGAAATGATAGAATCCAACGTGCTAAGAAGACATAGAGATTCTGCACACTAGTCATAAGAAGTTAGACATGTATATGAACACAATCTCATCCTTAAAAATTGACAGAGAAATAATCATCCCTTATCGAAAGAAATTCGGGTTCAGAGCGATCGAAAGTCTCGACTCTGCCTCACAAGAAAGGGTTTTATGAAGTTTCTCTCAATAATAAATAACTTTTTATGGGTCACACATGTGTCCAGGTAGGAATGAAGAGAGAATCTTGTGACACGTTGAAAAGCAGGAAAGCCAAACCCTCTGAATTGTTTTAAAAAACCCACATCTTTTATTCATTTTGAAAACCCTTTTTTTCTTCTGACGATCTCTAAGAAAGGAAATCAACCACTTAACGAAGGTGGGAATATGCTTACTTACCTTGTTAACCGTTCGACGTGCAGTTAGCACCACTCTCACAGCATCCATAGAAACGTCTTCGGTCTTCAATCCTTGTCTTCATCTTCGTTTCGATCTTCAACTGTCGATGATAATTCTTGAACTTCGTAGAATCTTGACAATGTAACTCTTTCCTCTAATTCCTTGTTGCTTGAAATTTCACTATAGATATTTCTTCTTCCATTGGCTTTATTGAAATATTACAAAACTAAAAACGAACTAAAATGATATAAACCAAAATATAATACAATGAATTCTTCTTGTCTCTTTTTTTTTTTCTTCAATATTTTTTTTTTTCTTCTATTTTTTTTAAATATTTTTTTTTTAATTGAGACAAGAAAAATAAAAATAATGTAAAATAAAAATAAAACAAAAAATAATAAAACTAGTAAAATTTTCTCTTGTCATTCTTTTTTTTTCTTTTTTTTTTTTTTTACAAGAGAAAATAAAATACAAATAAAAAAGATAAAATAAAAATGCAAGTACAAAGGCCATGGTGTAAGTACTTTACCGCTTGATTCTTCACAACTTGTATGTCTTGATATCATAAACTTCTTGAACTCTCATCTTGATAATCTTCGCTCTTGTACATAAGTCTTCAAATTGTAAAATTTTGCTCTTTGTTTTGTTGTTTTACTTGAATATGAAATATGCTCATATCTGTACTGTTACTTGTAAACCTTGAACATCTTCAACTTTCCTTCGAATTTGTGATGCTCCTCTTGTTGATGATGATGGTGTTTTTATGGACCTGTTGGTGTAGAGAGAGATAAAGTGGATGGTGCTAACTGCGGACAAGATTACAAGTGGTATGTAAGTTAGCAATTCGATGTCACCATCATGATTGATAAAGTAACACTTAAGAGATCAAAATAGTTCTTCTATTGGTGGGAGGTTGGGTAGCTCACCATTCTACCCGGAATTAACGGACGGTGACACACACTCTAAAAGCACAAATTTAGACAGGTACAAAGAAATGAAGGTCGGTGCCTCTCATGATGTAACATGGGTAGTCTCCACTATAGGGGATTACAACTCTACTGCCGAATTCAGTCTACACCTTATTTGCCACTGACATGGTTAAATCCAACTTTAACTCTCATACAAGTAAGAAACCCGATCATGTTCTCTATCATCTCTAATTTCAGTCACTCTTATGAGAATCTCGATGTAATCTTAGCGGCATGTATACTATGTGACTCTAAACTAACTATAAGTTGGAGTTTTTTATTCACTAATTTACAAAAAAGTTGAAATTTTTACAATGCAAATGCTTAACCACTCCCCCACACTTAAACTTTACATTGTCCTCAATATAAATTGAATCGTCCAAAGAAAGTCAAGGTGGGAAATCATATAATGATAATGTGACAAGAAATCAGAAAAAGTAAATGCAAAACAAGAAAAAGCTAAAAACAAGACAAGAAATACTCATCAAATGGGTGGCCTCCCATGCAACTCTTGGTTTAAAGTCGTCAGCCCGACTATATCCTTGCAAGATTCATTCCCCATACACCAATAATCTGAAAATTTGGGGATCCTTCCATGTAACCTGTTTTGCAAACAATCGCTTCGCACAAATATTAGTACAAGAAAATATAAGCGAAGCTATCAACCAATAAAAGTTTCCCCCACGCTTATTCTTGTTTACACTTGGAAGTGTATAAAGAACGTAAAATTCAGGAACTTCTATGGTTTCTTCTTTGCAAACCTGCATAGTATGAGAATCAAAGGTCTCTAATGGCAGAAATTTAGAACAAAGTCATTCAACAATTTTCTCGAAGCACATACATTCAAACCAATAAGAGGTAAAGGAGAAGAATTAATAGGCAAAGGGTTAGAAAAACCTTGCAACTCTTGTATTATAGTATCATCTTCATCCTTAGAAACTTCAAGTGAATTACTTACCTCTTGCACATCGTGGTCCTCTATTGAAACTTGCAACACTTCTTCATTCGTTTCTGCCTTAACCAAAGTCTCGACATCAACATCTTCGTTACAATATTTTGCATGCTCAATTTGGTCTTCCACAATATTGGTCAAATCGGTTTCATTCTGAACATAGTCCTCTTTGTTGCAAGGTACATACTCTTTTGCGGATCCAAATTTCACTATGAGGAATTTTTTTAGAACACTCAAAAATGCATCATCCTCAAGTGCCACCCTTTGAATAGGCTCTTGTTCATTATTAAGATCAATGCTTGAGTTATCTATAGAAGTGTCATCATAGTCCTCTTCATCTTCATCTTGATCCCAAAAAGATTCCGCGGTACACCTTTTGGAAATGTCACTATGAGTTGGTTCAATCGATGTATCTTCATGATCATCATCACTTTCACAGTTAACATAAGATTGGTTCTCACTGAATTTAGTGTTGCTAGTCTCAAACTCATCCTTTTGAATAGGTGAATGATCATTATTAAGATCAATAGTTGAGTTAACTACACAATTATTAACGGAAGACCCCAAAGATTGGCCTTTTTCAACATTAGCATCAATCAAATATTCATCACAAACCACATGCACATTATAATTATTATTATTTTGAAAACAAAGTTCTTCTTTATACCTTTCTTCCTTGTAATCATCAATGCTTCTTCGGAAGATAGCCATACCTTCACGAAGTTCTTGGAGTTGCTCGTATGTAGCCTCTTTATCTTTTTGAAACTCTTGTCGTATAAAGTTGGAAAAGTTGTCTAACAAATTAGAGACTTGTTTTTCACGAGCATAAGAATCATCCAATCCTTGTGGTTGTTCACGCACATCCCCGCCGTAAGGTTGTTGATACGTATGAAGACCACAAGGTTCCATGGAATATTGATCATAACCAATGAATTGGTTTCGATTATACCCATGGAATTGGTAGTTGTCATATTGTTGAGGTTGTTAAAAACCATACCCATCCATGTAGTATGCTCCTTCCATGAGAAACAAGTACCTGAAATAAGATTCTCAAACCAAGGTTAAAAACCAGAAAATAAAACAAAAACAAAACAAAAAATAAGAAACCAAAAACAAGCGACAACCGCTGCCTCCCCGCAGCGGCGCCAAAATCTCTCCTCACCAGATTTCCATCTCTGGTTTTGTTGCTAAAGGAATTGGGGAAGAATCGAATGAGAAACTGATTCCCCCATTTTTGGTTTGTGATAGGTGTAGAATACACCGTATTTACTATTTAGAGTTTATGCTTTCTTTGCTATTTTTCTTGTAAATTATGTATTTTAACCATGTTTTTGAGTTATTAGGTACTTTGGAGTCATACGGAGGAAAAGAAGAAGAAATCATCCAAAATTGAACAAGAAGGTCAAAATTGTTATTTCACAGGCAAACACTATCCGGAGCCCAAATCAAGGTTAAAGGGGCAACTCTATTTAGAGAAGTACTAGACACAGACCAGCTGCGATTAAGGGGTTGCCATTCAGGATGACCCTTATCTAATGAGTGGGGTGGTCCTTATCACTGGGGTGTAACCATCCACCCAAGACTAAAACCCTAAATCGAGTTTTCATTCTCTTTCTCAATCATTCCCATTTTATTTCGACCTGAACATGAAACCGAGAAGTAAACTTGAGAGTTTTTGCTGATCGAGAAATAGATCAAATCGTGACAAGGAAGGAATTGGTGGTTGTTGATATAAGTCTGTGAAGTTAAGGATATGGTGGCAGTCTCTGGTATTGTTGGAATTAATGGAAATTAGGGTTTGTGATGTTGTGAAGATGAATTTATAGGGACGATGAGATTGAGAGATGACGAGTTGAGATGGGTTCAAATGGATGAAATTAATGGAAGATGCTCTGCTGGAATTCTTACAGAAAGAAGAAATGATGGGTTGGTGCTGTTGGTGGTTGTTGTTGTTCCTGTGGAATTCAAGGGATAATGAATGGTTGTAGATTCTGAGCAGTGAGAATTTATTTCAGAGAAGAAAGAATGGGTTTGTGGTAATTGCCGAAATTGAGCTCAAATTTAGGATTTTCTGAGATACCAGTTAAAGAACTAGGGTATGGGTTTTGATTGGTAATGGATGATGATTCTGAATCCACATAGAAATGGGTTTTAAGAAGATGATGGAATTATTTGTTGAGCTGCTAAGGTTCAGATCGAGGATGTTGTGGAAGATGGGTTCTGTATTTGGTTGGAGAAGAAACAGGTAGAAGCTGAACTGTTACTGATGAACAGAGATACAATGAAGAAAGGGAATTGAAGCTGCTGGTAATGAATAGCTGATGAAGCTACAATAGATAAATGTTAGGATTATTACAGGGAAAGATCGGCCTGAAATTGGCCTGAGAAAGTCCTATAAACAAACAGAACTCTGCCAAAATTTCTCCTCCGGCGAGTCAACTCGGACCAGCGATGAACCGATGCAGACGAGCCGATTTAACTCAGTAATTCAGCCGACTCAGACCTCAGTAACACAACTAACTCAATGGTTGACTTACCTCTTTGACCTAGTCGACTATTAGAGACCGTTAGTATTGACTGTTAACTGTGACGGAATATTCCGTTGACAAAGGAGAGCATCTCAGGTAGCCGGCGGTGCCGGATTTCGGCGAACTTCCGGCGAAAAAACCAATTTTCCGGTGACGGTTTTTGGACATAATTTTACACGGGTTTTCTCACACATGGGCTTGGTGGACCACTTGGAGATGGATTTTGAGAAGACCTAATATTGGAAGGAGTATCATTTATGGAAATTGAGAAACATATAAAAGAGAAGACTTTTCTCTAATCTAATATATTTTATTTGCTACTTTTGTTTCTAGGGTTTACAATATGAAAACTCTTCTCTTTATTCTTGTGATGAACTCCATTATGTTTACCTAGTTTTCTTTTGGTTATGGATTAATTGGATTTCACAAAATATGCTTTTTGATATGATAAATTAGTTTTGTCTCCATACTTTATCGTTTATGATTCATCGTTTATATTGTTATATGATTTGAATGCTTGTTTGGTCGAGTCTAGAATCGATTGAGTTTGTTTTCATCTCTATTGCTAGATTAGGGTTTGTTATACGTAAAAGTGATAGATTCCTGATTACAAGTAGCATGAATATGGTTATAGCTTGTAGTGATGCATTTTTATGATCATATTTGAACCATAACCCATGTTAAATCGGATTAGTGCGTTTTCCACGTTCGATTGCTTTGATTGGCCTGATTTCATGAACTTAATGCATCTAGGGAATTAAACTTGATTATTGCTTTTACACGTTAGGTTGTTCTCTTAGATAGGAATCATACTCGCATCTTTTAATGTGTTTGTTGATGACAAAAGGGAATTAGCGGGATATTCTTGCGATCAAGGTATCCTAGGGATTTTGATAAAAGTTGAGATTAATATATCAATTCTAATTATTATGACAAGAATATGTTAGTGAATGAAGATGAATCCTTAACCAATATTTTTCCTTGCTTGATTTGTTTACTTTTCTTTCTTTGCTTTTATATTTGTTTACTTTATTAAAAATCATAAAAATCCCCCGTGTTATTCATAGGAAACCGAAAATATATTGACAACCTAGTCCTCTCTGTGGGAACGATCCTTTCTTGCCCTTGCTATATTTATATTTTGAGTAGTGAGAAAGTGTAATTTATTTTTGACGCCTACGACAGCGATCAGTTTGGTGTAATAAAACTGGGACGACTATCAACACCCATGGGTGTTTTTAGCAATTCATCATAGACTCCAACAGGTTGTCCCTTATCCAAGGATGGAATTCGCATATCATTAGCCAGTAAAATGCCATTTTGTCCTTTTCGCTCCAAATAAGTGTTTTCTTCTCCTTTTGCTCCAAATAACTCCATTGCACCTAATAAACTCAAACTCACACATAAGATACATAATTTACAAGAAAACTTACAAAGAAAGCATATCCAATTGATAGTAAATCAAGATGTTTTAGACACCTATCATGGGTACATGTACTGCGGCTCCGGATTCCTAACAGTTCTCCCGGTATGTGAACTGGTATGCATATTGTCGTGTATCCAGATATACAGTAGTTTTATATCTCTCTAATAATCAATTTGAAACATTCCCGAATAACATCAATGACACATATCACTGTTCTAGGCTATTTTCAAATGATTAAATCTTGAATCATAATTTAGGCCATAAACAATAAATTGTTCTTAACCAAATTCATCAAGTATGAACAAATGTTCTTTAGCTTAGTCAGTCTTATTTCGAGAACGATATTCAAGATAAACTTGACTCGAAATTTCTATTATGCATGTGCTGTCTAATTTAGTCATGCGACATTGTCTCTTAGATAAAAAGGTAAAAACTTGAGTAATAGGTGGTTCAGTCTTCACTTACCTTTTGTTAAAGAAGTTCTCCAAAAGGTTCGGTTGGTCTTCGCCTTCAAACGGTAGAACATAGTGATGTCTGGTACTCAACTATACACTTCTATCCTAATTCGAGACTTGACTAAATGTAGACTAGTAATCAAGATATAATTTTGACCAGCTAAATTTGACAACAAATATGAGATAGCAACATTTGTGAGTTCGACCGAGCAATGCTCTAACAGTAATCCGTTTTCTAATAAGTTATATGATTTTTGAACAAAATTCCACTTTTTTATTTATAGGCCCCACAAAGTTATTCCCACGTAATATAGAATGTTAGCCGGAAGGAGGGGATTAGGCCACAGTGTTTAGGAAGAGGTTAGGAACCTCCATAAGAAAGGTAAAGGGAGATAAGATCCCTTATCGAAGACTTCAAGCAGGTTTAAAGGGGTTTGTGGGTCAACCACTAATGCGAAGACCCGTAGAAAGTCTGAGAGTGTATTGTAATACACTCATAAATTAGTTGACGCCAATAAGAAAAAAGTGGGAATTAAGTGTTTGACCTTCCCCTCACCCTCTCTTACTCAAATGACCTTTGGTTTAAAATTAAATTTTAAAAAAATTAACCCATTTTATTGAAATGACCCTCAAAAAAGAAGGAGGGCCATTTGGATAAAGATGTTTGATGATATTATCAAATGATAAACTATATCCTTTAAGGGTATAATCGTTATGTCAACTTAAACATAACATGTCTCAAGATTCATATATAAGAATTCAACAAATTTTATATATTTGGAAAGCTTTTTGAAAGATCCACACAACGAGCGTAAATACAATTTTCAAATTTTCATTTCATATAATCTTTTTTATTCTTTAAGTAATTTTTTAAATTTTCTTCATAGTTTATAGTGTGCAGACAATACGCACACTGATTTTATGTGCATAAAATATGCACACTGATTTTTGTAAACAATTTTTTAAATTTTCTTTATATTTTATAGTGTGCAGACAATATGCACACTGGTTTTTGTAAACAATTTTTTAAATTTTCTTCATATTTTATAGTGTGAAGGAAATATGCACACTGATTTTTGTAAATAATTTTTTAAATTTTCTTAATATTTTATAATGTGCATACAATATGCACACTGATTTTATGTGCATACAATATGCACACCGGTTATAATATTCCAGAGTCATTAGAATAATTTGCAAATTTTATTAAATAACTCCGGAGCCAAAAGAGTAAGACCCATAATATCCAGGGTCATAAGAATAAATTTCTCAGGAAGAAAACCAAAAAGGTGCATAAACTTGATAAGCAAATCACATTTCATTTGGTTAAAGCCTTCAACATATTAAGTTTGAGACGGCCAAGGAAACCTGATTTGTCAAATTTGACGCCAATGACACCAGGAAAGTCTTTCGTTTTCTTCATGTAGTATTGCCTCCAAGGCTTATACCAGGTACTAAGGCAGCTTGCTAAGGAGAGATCAATTTATGCATTAAAGGCTTAAGTCTATTAGTAAGAAGTTTAGAAAACGTCAATTATGAAAGAACCAAACTAAGGAAAGAAAACAAAATTAACTTGACTTAGAGAGAAATTCTAGTAGTGTTAAGATTTCAACTATAAAACTCCGTTATCCCATCTATGATAAATCTAGTAAGCATAGGTAGTAAAATGTGGTGGGGGAAGACAGGACAAGTTTACTCCCATCTATGATAAATCTAGTAAGCATAGATAGTAAAATGTGGTGGGGGAAGACAGGACAAGTTTACTAACAATGTTCATACATAATCGTAGATACATACCCAAACGGTCATGGTAAATTATCCCTTGGGGTCTGAGAAAGATCTTGGCTACCACCTCTACAACTAGTGATCTACTCTATTTGGGGCTAGGCGCTAAGAAATGCTGGAGGAAGATGATCAATCACAGTGGAGGATTGGTCGTTATTACTGATAAATGCTCTCTGCCATCTGCCAGACCTGAAGTATGTTGTCCTCTGCCACGCTCGAAATAACCCACGGCTCATTTTGATTCCACGAGAAGTCTGAGATCTTGGCCGTGTGACCTCCATGAGAGAAAAGAAGCTCAGGTGGCCCATCCTCTGCATCTTCCTCTGATTGCTCATCACCAATCCTGTCACAGTAAAGAAAAAACAATCAAACTAGTAAAAAGAGAATGAATCTAAAACGATCACTGAACATGAGCATTAAGAAAATTGGAGTGAAGTTGGATAAAAAAAAAAAAAACGAAGAAGAAGAAGAAGAATCAACAAGAACATGGAAGTCGTGGAACCATTCTTGCTGGTGAAAATTTTACCTGCTAAGGTCCCAAATCATCAATCTCCTGTCAGCAGCAGAAGTCGCCAAGACTGTTTCATGCTTAGGGCTCCATTCAACCTGGAATACCTCCTCACTTCATGGGGGGAAAAAACAGAATAAGAAGTACGATGACTGGGGATGACCATAAAATCGCAGTAGCATATATAACTATGTTCCCCGATACATACACCCAATACACAATTAGTCACACCCAAAGCATACAAGATTCATACATGTGGATTTCACCAAAGTCAAGTCTAGCTGCACTAAACTGAAATCGGCATCATCATAGTTCCATACTGAAACTGATAGTCTAATAGGGCAAAATATACAGATGAGATCAGAAATGCAAAACAGAAACGTACGTGTGGCCAGAGAAACTATGCAATGCTGACGTTAGCTTCCGCAAGTCGAATAGATTAACAGTCATATCTGAAGATGCAGTAGCCAATATCCACTCATTGAATGGATTGAATGATAACGAATTCACCTGTGATCACAAAAGAAAATGAACAATTCATTAGCCAAACAATCTATAAAAACACATTGTTGATTCTTCCATGGACGCTATACAAAGAGAAATGTTTACGAGTTGAAGGAAAAAAAGCACGACTTCAAATAGGGAAAAAAAAATAATCACTCATACAGTACAAAGATGGGACGTATTTATCTCGTGTGTTGCTTAGAAAGCTATGTATTTCTCTGACAGTATTATAAAGTGAAGCATTAATTTCAAACTGATCTGCAGTCAAAATAAGTGTTTGTACTCAAGTATGTAATAACAGAAGTTTCTGTTTAAGTATTATGATGTAAGTATACCATGCAAGGCACAAACCAAGAAAAGTGGAACACAGTGGTTGCCATGATAGTGATCAAACCAACCAAATAGGTAATCCCAACAAAGTTCGCAAGATTTTTCTGACCACTTAATGTAGGCAGATTTCTGCTCCAGCAAAACAAATAACAAGGCGCATACTGATTGAATGAGTTAATAAAATCAGACATCCAAAATATGATACCCACTTAAAGGAGAACCAAGATATGAGATACCATTGCCGTGTATGCAAGAGAAATGCACAGAACAGAATATATTCAAGTAAATTTATTGGAGCAACTTGCAGCAACGTTAAGTTAAGGAGAGAGCAAAAACAAAGAGAAATTAAGCAATTCAAAGATTGACAGATTGAATCACCTCTTTGGCATGTGCTACAACAGACTCTTGTGGTTTACCAGACGTTGAGGACCGCAAATCCCAAATCATCAATCTACGGTCATCCCCAACTGATCCAAATAAATTTTCATTCTTCAGGTGCCATGCTACATCTTCAACAATGTCGTCATGAACCTAATCAGCAATAAATATATGCATACATTAGGTATGATATTAACCACAAAAACACAAGATATTAACAACAAGCGTACAGAAGTCTTAGTTAACACTAAAAAACATCATGAAAAATTCAATAATTATACCTCGTAAATATTCATAGCATCAAGTACTCTATCAGCGGAAGCCGTCGCATTGATATCCCATAAGCATATTTTTGAATCATTAGACCCACTAAGAAGGTAACCTTCCTTGAAAGGACTCCAAGAAAGTCCATATCCTTCTTTAACATGACCCCTCAATCGAAAATCTGGTTCACAGGAGGAAGGCTTCTCATCCTGTTTCTTGCTGGAATTAAATACATAAACCTCCGCTCCGCTTGTCTTAGCAGCAATCAAATCAGCATTTTGTGGCATACAACGAGCTCGATTGACTTCTCCGTCAACAAGAATCTGTTGTGTTACCTGAACCTATACCATATTAATTTAGGGAAAAAAATTTGGGTTAGAAAATTTATCAAACACTTGATGTGGGAAAAAAATTGAGTGAGTAATGGACAAACCCTAGGAATACTGATGTTATCCGAAGAAGTAATGGTATCGTAGGAATCGCTGGAAATGGGAAGAAGAGCTTCTGCAATCATGAGATAATTAGGAACCCCATCAGATGTATGAGTACCGAGGATGAGCTTGTGTACAGCAAATGAGATATCATCATCATCTTGTTGTTGTGGGGGTGAAGGGGGAGTAGGGAGCCATTGAACAGTAAGAGAAGGCCATTCTAGGGCATGAGAAATAACTAGATCGTACAAGAATGGTGTGTTCTTTTTCCATACTGTAAATTCTTCGGTCACCATCTGCTCATCTTCCTCGCCTCCCATCTCTCTCTCTCTCTCTCTGTGTCGCGCAGTCACCCTGTGGATTCTCTCTCAGTATCTCTCTCTTTCCCGCCAAAATGATGTAGAGGAGGCGGCACAGTGAAACCAACCCTTTATATACACAGTCGAACCTCGATAAATGAATGCTCTCGGGACAAAGAAAAAATATTCGTTCAGCGGGATTATTTATTTATCGATAAATAAATATTTTATTCATTTATCGATAAACGAATATTTATTCATTTAGACAATATTTTCTTAATTAATAAGTTATATTGTAGTATATGAGAAAATGTACAAGTATACCTAGGAAATATTAGTCAAAATTCTTATCTATAATTTAATTAACATTCATTTTCTTTTGAATTAACTGGTGTCATTTCTAATTTACGTCAAAGAAATGTGATGGACGTTGAACATCTTTTGAACTATCCTAACCAGAATGATGCAGTTGTGGAGTCTCCAACAGACGAAGAAATTATTGAGTCAGTAATGAATGATGAGAATGATCCTAAACCAGATCATGGTAGCGCCATACCAAATGTGTCATCTAAAATATGATTTTCAAGCGATGGTCCCTTTAAAATATTACTTGCTACAACACGAGCAAAATATTCCAGAAATTGTGCAAGCATTGCATAAAATTAAGGATACGGTGCATTTTGGTTTGGGTGGAAGAAAAAGACAATCAACCATAGATGAATTTTTTTGAGTTCATTCCTACATATAATTTTATGTAAAATTTTCTGATTATGTATTTTGGTTTATTTTTATATATTTTTTATATATAATTCAGTGATTATTCGTTTATATTTCTATAGGGCCTTTAAGGGTCTAATTTTTTATATTCATTAATGCATTAAGCGAGTTATTCATTTATCACCTTGGCCCAAGTCGGGACCGGAGAAAATTATTCATTTGGCAAGGTTATTCATTTATCGAACATTCGTTTATAGAGGTTCGACTGTAGATAACAATGGAGTAGTGAACCTTGAGTCCCTCGTAAGGCATATTCCTATGGGTATGCAAACTCATGTATTTGGCATATATGCACCCACTATGGGTATGCCAAACTGCCAAACTCATATGCCAATATGTTATTTCTGGCATATTGGCATACACGACAGAGTTTCCAGCGAGCGATAGAGTCTCTGTCGCTCGATGGTCAATAAACCGCTCGATGGTCATTAAATCGACAGTGACAGTCAAGTTGTCGCTCGATACTATGATAATCACTCATCAGATCCTCATCCAACGTCTACCATTTCCCCCCCTATAAATACCTGATTTCAATTCCATTTTAACTCACACCAGAAATTCTAAATCTCTCTTGAATTTCTCAATCTCCAATTATTTTCTGATCTTCTAATGCGAGTATGGCTGATTTCATAGCAAACCAACATGCTGCGGAAATTCAAAGAGTTCGAATTAGGAGGAGAGTACCAAAATTTACAATTGTGGAAGATGAATGTATTTGTAGAAGTTATGTTCATTGTATTGAGACTTTATTCGCAAAAGAATGTTGTCAAGTTATTTTTTGGGGTAGGATTTTGAGGAGATTTGAAGAACAAACAATGAACCCCAACAATCGTAATGTTAAAGGGTTGAGTGATCGCTTCACTATAATCAGTCATCAAGTTACTAAGTATCTTGCTTTACTTCAGCAAGAAGGTCCAAATCTAAGGAGTGGTGAAACCTATTTGGAACTTAAACAAAGGTATCGTGCAGAATATCGTCGCATCTACAAACAAGACTTCGAATATGGAAGTTGTTTCGAGATTTTAAGTTGCTTGCCCAAATATTGTCCAATTTATAAGTGGTAAAAGTTATATGTCAAGTTGGATTACGAATATAATTAAGCTTAATTTTAAACAATACTCAAATTTTCAAATTCAAATTTCAAACTAAAAATTCAAATTTCTTAATAGTAATTTTTACAAGACATAAAAACTAGACCATATAAGTTCCAAAATAAATATTTTTAACTAGACTTCAAAAATAAAAATTTGGGACAATGTTGTTCATCTTATTAATCTTCTTCATTTCACCAGATTTCCAATCAATGCGCTCATGAATGGAGTCTCCTTTGTTTATCTTCTTCTTTGGCTTCAAATTTTTTTTGCCTTGATTTTCCTTGCCTTTAAACTTTCTTTGCCTTTTCTTAGTTGCGGTTTTGACTTGGTTGATATCCAAAACTTGGAGACTTCTCTGCTTCTTACTTATTGCTTTAAATCTATCACATATCTTCTCAACGGCACCTTCAAGCACTACTCCAGAAAAATCAAGTTGCGTTGCCGAATCAAGTTGGCTTAATTCTGCCATTTGGAGAAAAGAAAAGAAAAGAGAAATAGATTGATAAGAAGAGAAATTTTTTGTGTAAAAAATTTGGTGTAATTTTTGAGTTTCAAAGTTACATATTATAGCGATGAAGAACTAGCCGTTGGCGCTAGAGTGAATTTCGCTAGCGATATTGTGAATATCGCTCGCTAGGAATTCGATCGCTCAGAGGTTTCCCCATAGTGGCACAAATGGTTTGGCATGCCACCTTGTATGCCAAACACCATTTTTTTGGGCATGTGCATAGGAATAGGCCTAACTCAGCCTAACATTGGCCCAATTTGAACAAAACATTAGGGGAAAGTCCATTAACTGAGCAAATTTACACAGTTTATTACTTACGTGGAAAGGCAAACACAGTTTTGGGCAGCGGAGAAAAAGTTTTCCTTACAAATAAAAATGTGCAACACTATATGAGTCGAAATACGCGTGGTACACCAAGTGATTAACCCAAGAATAATGGTTAGTTTTTCGGGAATCGACAAACATAAGATGGAGAGTAATAACTCACAAAATCATAACAGTTCGTGAACTGTCCAAAATATCTTGTGTGTTTTATCGTCTCAGAGTTCGGGAAAATTTTGTTTTGATGAGTTTGGGAAGAAGATGACAATCACAATGGATTTTTCGAAGCCATTTACTAGCTCAACAATATTTAGATGATTTTTTTATGGTCTTTATGTGCAGTTTTTGCAACATGAGATTCATCACATTCTTTAACGGAGAGAACACAAGAGTGATGGAAAATAAGATTTTTCGTAACTACTTCGAAGGAAGTGAAGTTAAAGGAACTATTGAAAATAGTACACTTGTTTTTATTATGCAATCTTCAACCTACAGGTTTTTCAAATGATCAGGATGCAATTCACAAAACATGGGATAAGCAATCAAGCATGAGCCACACAAAAAGTATTTAGACTTTTGCACAACTTTCCCTTGGATTTTCCTTTGTTCAGAAAAATTTCCATAGAACTATCATCATAGTATGAGATGAAGTTGGAAATATTACCTAAGATAGACTGCTTTTCTTTGAGGTTAAGAGACTGATATTTTATGATTTTTCTTAGACAAATTATGTACTTGCTTTGAACAACTGCCCGTTTATTATCGGAGTACATAGAACTGATAACCTGGGATGGGCTTTCTTGCGATTAACAGTCACCATTGTTGATCTAAAATGTTTTGAATTTCGGATATCAATTATGTCTTCCAGAATATGATTGAAATCCTGAAGACAATTGAATCTCTTATTCTCCGATCTGATTTTGCACTTTTTACGAAGGTGTCCTTCCGATTTACAAAAGTAACAAAGTTTCTAAGTCATAATGGGATCAGACAGAGTTGTTTTAGTACTGGAATCCTTGTTGTCAAGAAGAACAATTTTTCTTGGTCACAAAAAACAAACTGTTTATCTCAAAAAAAATATGATAATAATTTTTAAATTGGACAAGTGGAAATTAAATAAATACCTCCATTTTATTGGGATTCATGAATATCCTTATCATGAAATAATTATACCCTTCTCCATTTATAAGTCCAATAGGGTCCATTTTCATTTTTTCCACTTTCCATATTTACCCCTTTATAAATTTATGGTTAATCAGAAATCTGTTATTTTTTCTTAAACCGAAATAAACAGGGGGGGGGGAGAGAGTTTCAGAAGAAAAACATCGTGAATTTTTTTTATAATTGAAATCAACGGGAAAACTAGGGTTTCGATCTGTATAATCATTCTTCTTCTCCTCCTCCTCTTCCTCCTTATTCTTATGTATCTTCTTTTCTTTTGTGCATCTGTATTAACCAACAAAGTAGATTACAAAATCATACAGATTTTGATGAGATGTGTTTTTTTTACTAATCAGTAATGATAACTCACAATTGAAGATTGTTGGAATGTTACGTGAGATTCGCATGTTAGATTCATAAATATATTTCTTACCGATCAATTTAGTTTGATTTTTTCTTTTTTTGTTTTTATTGCAAAGATCATGATTTCATTAGAGGTTTAAATTTGTGTGATCTTATTAGGTTATTGGTTTATTTCGATATAATTTGAACTCGATATCGTAATTCATCCCTTAAACAGGTACGATTTAAGTTTCATTTTAGGTTTTGATTTTTATTCGAATTTTCTGTTTAATGTGTTTTGGATAGGTCATGAATAAAATTTAGGTTAATAATTCTATAATTTAAATTCAATTTAGGTTGATGAATCAATTTTTGATATGATTTATGTAATTTTTGATGACTATAAATATATATTGGAGAATCCTAAGTTTGATGAATCAGTTTTGACATGAATTATGTTTGTGATGATGAATGTTAACATATCTGGGAGGATGCAAAGTAATCATATTATGCAGTTATTTTTTATTACAAAGATTATATTTTATTTTGTTCATATTTCTACAATGAATATATCTCTCACGAGGTGGAGTAGCCCCCGAGTGAAGTGTGAAGCAATGGAATTTTTAGCTTAGTTTAGTTTAGGTTGCTTGTTTTTTTGATTTTGTACTGAAATTGTGCTTTGGGAGACTGTAATACACATTTTTAGATTCCAAATTATGGTGTCAACTTCGGTTGTTGATACCAAATTCTTGACACCACATGTTTTTGGAATCCTAATATGGTGTGAACTTTGGTTGTTGATAGCACAATCTTGACACAACATGTTTCTGAATGTATTCCAGTGTTTTTATGGTGTGAACTTTGGTTGTTGATACCACAATCTGGACATAACATGTTTTTGGGTTGTGCTTTTATTTCTTGTTTTTGGGAGTTCTTAATCTGTTATTGTTGTTGCAGTCTAAAGATGATTGTTACAAAGTCTGAAAGTTTACAACCTAAGCGTCTCGCATCGTGTTTCGGTATCAACTATTGTCAGTGAGATGATAAGTGTGGTAAAACATAAATGGCCTTATCTTCTTGAAGATCTCATATGGTTTGCTGATGTTGTAGATGGAGCGTCTGATGTCATTAAACACGATTTGGATTTGATGTTTTTGATTCACTACTTCAGCACGGAAGGGCTTGATGTGTTGAAGTTTTTTTATCCAATTAAGGGTTTGTATTGATTCTATTTCTTCTTATACTGCTGCTTATTCCTCATCATCAAGTTGTATTTTAAACCACGAGGTAGTTGTTGTAGAATACGTCACCGATAACTCATTTTTGATCAAAAGGATTCCAAAGAAGTATGATGCTTAGGTCAACATCTTAAGTGGAGTAAGGAAGTTATTTGAAGAAGGTGTTCAAGAAGTTTGTGATGATGTTAAGAGGTATGAAATTCATAGTGATTACAAATTTTAAATAGTTAAGAGTGACCAAAAACGATATATCGTGCAGTGAAAGTTCAAGAAACAACATAGTTGTCCGTGGAGGTTTCATTCCTCTCTTCTTACCAAAGCAAATGGTGTGTTACGATGCAAGAGATATAATGCAGAGCATTCATGTAATTTACTTGTTCAGATCCAGAAAAAGTTGGCATTCATGTAACCAAGCATAAATTTTTTACTCGGGGATACTAGGCAATGTACTAGGTAGGATTCATGTGTTTTTAAACTAGCATACTTTGTTCTGGATTTGAGTTTTTTGGAAACCAATTTGTTCCTGGATTCCTTTCTTTAGTGTGTCAACTGTGGTTGTTAACACTAGTTCTTGGTGCCAGCTATGGATTTTGACACCATAATTTGGTCTGACATGTTCCTTAATTCCTTAATATATGGGTTCAACTTTAGTTTTCGACACTAGTAATTGGTGTAAACTTTGGTTGTTGACACTATCCTTGATTCCTTAGTATATGGGTTAAACTTAAGTTTTCGACACTAGTAATTGGTGTCAACTTTGGTTGTTGACACTATAATCTAATATGAAGCATATTTCTTGATTCCTTATTTTAAGGTGTTATCTTTGTTGTTGACACCATAACTTGTTCTTGGATTCCAATTTTCGATCACTTATTGAATTTTTGATATTTTTGTTTTCTGTAGAGATCTATCTAGTTGAATTTGGAGTTGTTCCTTGTGAAAATTTTGAGAGTTGACAATGGTTTTTAAGTAATTTGAAGGGTATCATCTGTAAAGATCATCCACCAACCATAATATCATATCGCGGAATCGGCTTTTTGAAGCATGTCTCTAAGATCTTTTCAAATGTTTTGCATTTGTACTGTCTTTGTCGTATGAAAGGAAATATTCATGTTCCAAAGGTCAAGAGTAGACAAACTGTAGTCAAGTTATTCCAAGAGTGCTACATTGCATTGAAAAAAGAGAAATTTCTTGTAGCTGCGAAGAATATGACCGATTTGAAGTTGGATTCAGTGATTGCTTGCATTATACAGATTTCATTACATAATTGGGATTCTCATGCATTAAGCATGATAATACGCTTGATTAGGCATGATAAGACCCTTCCAACACTTGAGATTTTCGATGTTATTCGAGCTAAGATAATGGCAAGTGGACTACAAGGCTTACTCCTCGGTTCAATAAAAGGATAACCGGCTACCATGTGTACAAAGTTCGAAGATCAAGTGACAAAGTTTTTGAGATCATTTCTCCAACTGGAAACATAATGTAGACTTAGAGGCTCAAACATGTAGTTATAATTGGTAGCAAAAACACATATTGATGTACGCTCGACTGAAAAGCCAAGGGACTCAAATACACCACAATCTTTTATTTATCCACATATAAGTCCTCTTACTGAAAGTGATTGTCTATGGACAAAGTCGAGACAATACTAAAAATATGTATTCACACTTTTTGTGATTGTCTATGGATACGAGATCGAGACAATACGACTACCAAAGTGTGATTACTTTATAATAGGTTTGGACTTAACCAAACTCTATAGGATCACTATCAAGTAAAGCGGAGTTAACATTTGTGTATTTTACTTCTAATTATAATTAACAATTATAATTACGGAAATAGAAAAGTAAAAGACATAGCAAAAATTTTTTAACGAGGAAACCGCAAATGCAGAAAAACCCCGGGACCTAGTCCATAATTGAATACTCTCAGAATTAAGCTGCTATACAAAATCTAAACCAATTTCGTATAGTTGAGACCAAACAACTACCCCTAGTTTACTTAGTATCCCTGCGCTTCTGACTTCGATGAGTGCACGCACTGGAACAATTCCTTTGGATCGTATACCAAACAGTAAAGGAACAATAAATCTGTCTAGTAACACCTCTATTGATTCATTAAGATAAGTTATCTCAAGTCATATGCAAAGGCTCTTCCATTTAAACTAATGAACTCCTTTGCCTGGTTAGATCAATCTATCCAATAACTACAAAAGTAGCCAAGTTTAGATTCGCACTCAATCCAAATAAATCTCAAAGAGATATATTGTGAATGCCGATCTCATGCAACTATCAATCGAATAAATCCGATTATAGTTGGATCCCAGCTGATCAAGGTTTATGAGAAACCAATAAGAAATCTTTTTCATCTTTAAATATTCTTTAATCTTTAATCTTCAATTAAAACATACACAACACCACTTGAATCTCTTGTGATCAATCACGCACATAATAGAGTCTATTAACAATGGATTATCACAAGATGTCTTTATATCTACAAACAGTTCTAAAGATCCCGTTGATACTTCAATATAATATGAGTGAATCTTATATCAGAAGAAAAGATTCTCAAGAATAAATAAACTAGGTGCAATCAAAGTTTCAACAACCGTTAGTCAATCAAATCAATCAATCAAAAACTAATAACACTGCAATTATCTAGTTTCCCACCAACGGTACTCGTAGAGCTTCTTGATCCCACAAAAATCTTTAAACGAGAGGTCGTAAGAGATTTTGCCTAATTAGGGTACTTTCCTCTCTGAATAGACAACTCCACCATAAACAGCAAAAATGTGAAGTTTGCCTAGATCTTAGGTTGGTTTGCTAGAAATGCAAACTTAAGTATTTATAGACCAAAGAAGTTTGGACACCAAGGAATTTCCAAAAACAAAAATATTCTCAAGATATGCAATGAATGGTAAGATTCGGTTTTCATAATTCCAGTAAATGCTTGTCCAATATTTTCCAAAATATCTCAATAGAAAATCTCCAATTAGTAAATGCACATTACTAATTTTTATTCTCTAGAGATATGCATTTAATTGCTGGTAATTAAAAATATATAAAACTAAAAACCTTAATTAAAATATTCTTAATTTATTTCAGTACCTGATCTCATTGAGTCCTAAGGAATATCTTTGAACAATAAAATGATAAGAGTTACTATCCGTGTTCAAAGTATGTTGACATCTTTATTGTAAATACCCTCAAGCTCGTCAACGCTATTAGACCGGTCAAGAGTCGATTTAGCCGTTAATGACTCGATTAGTTAATGTAGATTTTAATTAATAAAAATTAATCTAACAACGACCTAGATGCGAAACTAGTATCTTTGAATAGATCTCGAAAAGTTGCGTTGAATGGAATACTCGAACGTGTCAATCGGATATCAGATGAAGAAGATATTATCAGTTCTGTATGAAGGGCAAGTTAGTAATTTTCCTTTAAACCGCCTGGCTGCCCTTATCATTTGGACGGGTACCTTTAGAAATTTTGGTCGGCCTTATCAAGACCAGTCGAGGAGATTTTCTTCTTTTTTCTCTTTCCTCTTCTTCTTATCTTATGTTCTTTTTCATCTGCAAGTGATTGAGAGATTAAGAAAAAGATTTATGTTCAGTAGAAGGTGGAGAAGATTATGGTTTAGTTGATGGTGATTGGGTGGTTGTCTGTAGTTGATTCAACTCAAGATAAAAGATGAATCAGAGAAAGAAAAGTTAGGGTTTATGAGAGATGAAATCAATTGAGGATTTAGGGGATATTGAGTATGAAATTAAGTAATTGATGATGGGTTTTGTTTGTTCAAAACAAGTGAGAAGAGTTAACTGTTGATTCAGGATTTTAATGAAAATTTGAGAAGATTAAGGTTTTTCTGGAAATTTAATTAAGATTCGAGTTGATGATGATACCGAGTTGCTGCTAAATTGAAGTTTTATTATTGTTTTGAAGAAGAACTGAGGTAGTAGTGATTCTGTGAAGAGTTAGGGTTTCTCTGGAATTTCGATTAGAGATGAATAATAAGAATTAAGGAGTGGATTTGTCGATTGATGAACATGGTGAAGTTAACTGGATGTTTATGGAGTTGTTCATGAAGAATTGAAGAATTAGGGTATCATAAGGATTTCAAAGAAGAATTAGAAGATGAATTTGGTGTTTTAGGAAGGGGATTTGAGATGGGTCTTAACAATTTGAGTGAATTAGGGTTCTTCTGTGAATCAAAGAAGATAACTGAAGTTTGATTTTGGTTTTTCCTTTTAAGACAAAGAAGAACCTGGTTTATCTGATGGAATCAACTATTTGGGTTGAACTGATTTGAGGTAATTATATCTAAGTTAATTAGTAAAGTTATCCATTTCATTGTTGAATATATGTGATTCTGTAATGGGACATCATATGTAGATTAGGTATTTGTAATGACATATAATTGAGGGGTATATGTTTGAGATATAGAAGTTGATGTTCTGTGCAGAATTAATATAATTTTGATCTATCTGTGGTGTTAATGGTGTTGTTAATTGTTAAAGAAGTGCTTAATGAGATTTATGTAGAATCAGTAGGTTGTAATGGAGATGGTTCAACTAGATCATGGATGTGTGCTGAAATATAATTAGAGATAGTATGGTGGTGCATATGAGATACAATGTATGGGTGTTGGAACTAGGAATGATATGGTTTGGTAATGATAATGATGTTGCTGCTGGGATTCAAGTTGAGTGTATGTATTTCTAGTGTTATTGCACAATTATGGAGCTTTCAGTGTCGTTGTTCACAGATACAGGGGTGGTGGAATTGGAGTTGTTGTGCAGGTATGTACTGCTGGTGTTCGTGTTACAGAAATTGAACTAGTTTTGTATTGAAGATGTAGATGATTGAGGAAAGTGGTTTGTTTGTTAAATGAAAATGTTTTTTTGAGATGTATTTGATATTCAGGAGATGAAGTTATGTTTCTGTGGTTATGGTTGAGTCATAGTGGTGTTACCAAAGAGAAGTTAAAGTGTTGATTGTATTGAATGAGAGTTAGATGAATGTGATGAAGTTGAGCTGGTAGTATGTAGAAAGAATAAAAGCTTGGAACTGCAATTGCAGGTAATCTATAGTGATATTTGTAAATTGATTTTGAAGTTCATTTAGAAAGAATGAATATATTGTTATTGAAATGAAATCTGTAATAGAAATTTAGCTTAGGCTTTTAGCCTATTAGTCATTCAGTCAGATGTCTGACTGATGTACTCTTCTTGACTCAGTTAATCTGACTGAGTCGAATCAGTTTGACTCACCGAGTCACTAGACCTAAGTTAATGGCCAGTTGACTCGTTTGATCTTGGACTTTGATTGTTGACCTGACCTTTAGACGTTGACCGTCAGTTGACCCCGTGGACTGTTAGTGACCGTTGGTCGACCTGTTTAGATCAGGGCTTGGATTAATGGACTTGTTTAGTGGAACTTGGGGTTAGGACCTATGTTGATGATTTGGACCCCTTACGGTATAAATTTGCCTTTGGGTTGATATTCATAGGACTTATTTAATGGGCTTAGAACCGTTAGATAAACTCGTATGATTCTTGTGTAAACCATTTTGGCTAGATTCTTAGAGTGCTTGTATGGTTAACAGTAGGACTGTATTAACAACGATCAATTCAAAGGATGAACCAGTGGATCGTGGTTCTCGAGGTAGGCGTGGCTTGTCATCAAAAGAGGTGGAATTTATATTTAACTCTTTTGTGATTATTGTTGTTTTGTTTTACCAAAGTTTATGTTTAACAAATTCATGCATTGTCTGTTTGTGTATTGCTTGCATTGTTTTATTTTAAATTCCGAAAGTACTGTTATTTCTTTTAATCTTTCCATTGTTTAGAAAGGAATTTCAATGCTTTGATGTCTTCATGAATTATTCGGGAAATAAGAATTTCCATTTGATTGTTTGGAAACTGAGAGTTTCCATCTGTGGCATATAGGATACGACTCCTTCATTTATACATACTTACTTTTATTGCAATAACTAGGTGTGGTACGAGTCACCATATAGCTATCTAGGTGCGGGACGAGTCACCATATTAGTAAATTGTATGGAAGGAGTTAGATCCATATACATGATTGTATACCTATGTGAAATTGGTCGTGTTTTAGTGTTTAGGGAAAACATGAATTGTTTTCGAATCATTTCCAATGATTACTTGAAAGTTAAATGCTATTCCTACTGGGCACCCCTTTTAGGGATGATGTGCTCACCCATTCCCACTTTCAGTTTCAGAGACAAATCAGAGTTGCGCAGCGAAAGCTCCGAGGAATTTAGTTCGTTAGTTGGTTAACTTCGGCTATGTTTATTATGTTGCATATTATATTTGTAAACCAAATGACTATTGTATATGTATTATTTGAGAGAAGTTCTTGTATATATATATATATATATATATTTCTGAACGGGGCTAGATTTTGGGTTAAGTTTTGTAGCAGATTTCTTAATTGTATGTTTAAGTAAATGATTTAGATTCTTAGTGCCTCTTTATTTAGTTAATTTCTTGGATTAGTCAGCTGCTAGCTTTTGGGGGGCTACAATGTTGGTATCATAGCTCACTATTAGATCTTATATGAGAAAAGGTAGGAATTAGTCAGTGCCAGTTAGTGAACTAGATTAGTTTAGAACTGGGTTGGGTTGTGAGTTAAATCTTAATCACTAAAAGCTATCAATAATTAAAAGAATTATTTGATTGTTTGTTTGTTTATGTATTGAAGTAAAAATTGTAGGGTACTCCAATAATTTTAATTAATAAAGATTAGAGAATAAATAGTTTAAAATTATGAACACATACACAATTCAATACTAAAAATAGTGAGATTAGTATTATTGATAAATCTTGAAAGTCACATATATAAATATTAAGTACCTTGACTTATATGTAGAATCAATAGTTTATAAAATCACATAAATGTTAATAATATTTTTGGGACTCAATAATATTTGTAAGAGTAGTTAGAATAATACTTCGACCATCAATGTTAATAATAATATTATTATAATAGTAATTATAAATGATAATCAAAGTAATAATAATTTTAATAAGGTAATGATTAGCATTTATCATTTAGTTTCATATTGAACTTAGATTAACTAAAATTTCCTTAAAGATACAGAAATAATAATTATGATTAAATAGTTATTAAAGATCTAATAATGACTAATAATTATTATTAACGAAATAAATTAATTACAATTAGGAATAGATTTTTCTATCTAAAATAGTTAGTTAGTATAATACTAAGAAAATGAGGATATAATATATAAATTAAAAAGACTTACCTTGTTAGTAGTCTTGTACAGAAATTATATTTAGTCTCACAAATGATCTAGTAAATCTTTAAAATGATACAAATATATATGAAGTAGTAATAATAGCATTGAGATGCTTAGTGTAATATTAGAATTAAAAGAAAATAAATTTGTATATCAAATAGAATTCTAATTCGTAAATAGATTCAGTCATATTTTGAAATGGAAACAAATTAGAATGACGAGCTTATACTGTTAGAGTTTAAATTAGTATTATGTTGAGCATAACTTAAATTAAAATCTCATTAACAAATATATAGCGATAAAATAATGATTAGGATTAAATAACTATGGAAAAATTATTAGTGTTTGATTACGGTTAAGTTTTGCAAAGTTAACTAATAACAAATAAGAACTATATATTTTGCGTTTAAACCAAATAGTTGATATAAGACTAATTAAGTAGGAATAAAAGAACGTGAGGTCATAGAAGGCATAAAATAAAGACTAAATTTGTTAACCATCTTATACCTAGATTATCTATAGTCCAATAAATGATTCACTAAATCACTAAATTATACTCATGAATTGATATTTATAATACTTGAATTCTTATAACAAAATTAAACTTAAAAGAGAATAAATTTGCATGTTGTTATAAACGTGTAATTATGTTAAGAATATCTATGGCAAATCCCGTTTATTACTGGGATGCCCTTGTGTCTAGCCCTATAAATAGAGGCTCTAATGTCTATCTATTGCACAAAATGAATACAATTTCTCCCTTCTTCTTCTCCTCTACTTTGTGGCTCCTTCTCTCTTTCTTTATGTTTACTTTGTGGCTTCTTCTCTCTTTCTCTATGTTTACAATACGTCATCAGCAACGTAACTCTACCGAATGAGCTTCTTCGTTATCTTTATGGTGTGATCAAACAGTTAAACTTTCCATCGCATGGGATAACACAATATGGAGATATGAGAGGGATATCATAATATTTGTTTTTAAATTGATTATAACAAAGATTTATTCACATCGTTTTAGAACTAACTTTATTTGTCCTTTTGTAGGTCAGATCCACTCGTAGCACTCACAGTATGCTAGGGAGATGTTGGATCTATGATCCTCATCGACTGTTTGGTGTGCGAGATATATAAACCAAAGCTATTCGTGGATGGATTTTTGTGGTTACAAAGAAGCGTTTTCTCTAATTCATTCATTTAAGGATGAAATATCGTTATTATTGGTTAAGACAATTGCAAATGCTATTTAACGGGGAATTGCTGCATTTCCAAGGGATATTTAGCAATTTAATTTTTCCTCGTGGTAATAATCTCCAAATTTCGGATTTTCCACTTGTTGTTGGAATATGGATGAACACAAAAGATCAAAGGGTGCGCACCCGGCTTGTTAGCCTATTTTATTAGTCCTTGTAGTGACTTAATTGATCTTGAATTTATTTTTTTATTTTTGAATAAGAAAGTGTCCATCCCTAAGTCATTATCTCGTTGGCCTTAGAGATCATGGAATTATTTGGAGATATTTATATATTTTTAGTTGTAACCATTACAATTCATGGTTGATGTTAGATTTGTATGTCAAATAGACTACAATTTTTAAGGACATTTTTTATGGCTTTTGAAGTCATTATTTACAGTCCAACTGGTATTCTTAAATTAAATCCAAAACTTATTATGCGTATATGTCCTCGAATTAATCGGATAATACTCTACGAAATTTGTTTTCGTATATGAGATGATAATATTTCCGCCATAATCAGGGGGAGAATATACACTACCAAACGTTGGTATTAATTAACTTCAAAGTTATATTAGTTTATCCCCCATGTTGATCAAATCGGTTAAGGCTGTCAATATATGATTGGCGAGAAATTTTTCATTTTGTTTTTATATAAGCGTTTGCATGTTAAAAGGAAAATCCAATCACATATAGAAACAAGTAGCATTTTACAAGAGGCTACAGACAATACTCCAATTGAGTCTATCAAAACATGATCCACATTTCTACAATCCCTATCTCTTCAATGGAAGATGGGGAGATTATAATGCCCGCGGGTGCTGGTACCAGTAATTTTGATTTTTTCAAAGTATGCATACAATGAGAATTGTGTGGAATCGTAATTAATTAATATATTGTCGAATATTCATTTAAAGTAGCTACCGAAATAAATGATGGTGGTTTTGAACCCCTATGCAGAGGAATATCGACATATGTGATTGGTTGGCATGTAATCCAAATTAGATTAGATTATTATAATTTCTCAATTGACGCAATATAAGGATCCTATTTAGACTTGACACCTTAAAATTGCCAAGCCTGAAAATTACAGGTTGGTGTTAGTCATATTGCGTATTAAGAGAAATATATCGTTTTAAGAGCGATTTGGGGTTATATGTTCAAACCCTAGGATTGGTTCATTAACACTTTGTTCTTCTTATATGATGCATTTGTGTGGTAGTCTTGAAGGACTCGTATTGCATTCACACAAGATGTTGTTGGAGAACATTATCGAATTTGTAATCCTTGGTGGATTAAAGTTATATTCAGGCAGCCAACTGACTCGCTTACGTCAGATTTAACAATCCTTTGTGTTTTTAAAAATTTGGTACAAAACCAAAAATCCGGATTAATGAGTAGATCATATCAACTTTGTATGTCTCTGGAGGAGTCCTTTAAAATCACCAAAATCCACGCTTTAGCAGCATAAATTCTATTTTATTTCTTTCTTTATTAAATCTGCAGTTCGAATTATGCTAGCTTAAACTCGTCTTTGAGATAGACTAAAGTTATGATTTTGATGCTCATTTTCTGTAATACTCATATAGTTGAGTTAGCGTCCATAAATCGTCAACAATTGTACTCTTTTTCCTTCGTTTTAGGTTTTGTCCCATGTGGTTTTCCTGACAAGGTTTTAATGAGGTAACATCTCCTTGACATTTATTTTATTTATTTTTTCAAAATGTTGATATTTGTGCTCTTTTTCCTTTGTCCAAGTTTTTTCCTATTGGGTTTTACTGGCGAGGTTTTAGTGAGGCAATTTATTCAACATGGTGGTCATCCAAGGGGGAGTTGTATAATTTTGATTATTTGGTGGATTCCCACCATTAACTAGGTCACTCTGTTTTATTAGACCACATCAACATAAGAACCATTAGGAATTTGGATATCATTCTGATCCATATATGGTATGATTACAATCTTTACTCACCTATGGTACTATAACTGCATACTAGCACTTTGTTGAAGAAACTACATCAACTACTTTTGCAAATCATCTCTGAGAAGCTAGGAATCCAAGAAGCAAGTCCTCGATGTACTTAAAGAAGCGTGAAGACTCGATAACACTACCATTAGAAGACTAACACAAAAGAAGACTTCATCAACTTGGAAATTTCTCACGAAAGTATTGATATCTCTAGCATTCAAGAAATTCATTTACCGAAATTGGCTCAACTCGAAGATTTGCAAGCCAAGATTTAACTAAAGTACTTATCAGGAGGAGTATCAAATTAGAAGGTATTTTACTGGACTATCACATTGTACTCTTTTTCCTTCATCAAGGTTTTTCTCATTGGGTTTTCCTTTTCAAGGTTTTAATGAGGCAACATTTGCATGTCCAAATATTTTCTAAGTTTTACCAATTGTACTCTTTTCCCTCCGATCAGGTTTTGTCCTTTTGGAATTTCCTGACAAGGTTTTAACTAGGTAACTAGCTTAGACACAATGTCATCAGGGGGAGTGTTATAAACGTGTAATTATGTTAAGAATATCTATGGCAAATCCCGTTTATTACTGGGATGCCCTTGAGTCTAGCCCTATAAATAGAGGCTCTAATGGCTATCTATTGCACAAAATGAATATAATTTCTCCCTTCTTCTTCTCCTCTACTTTGTGGCTCCTTCTCTCTTTCTTTATGTTTACTTTGTGGCTTCTTCTCTCTTTCTCTATGTTTACAATACCTGTGAATAAGATACTTATTATTAATACCCAAAATATAAAGACTATTAAGACATATTAAAATTTTATGCGGACTCAAAATTTAAATCATATTAAATTACCAACGCTAATAATTAATAAGATATAGTATACAGATTCAATCTGAATAAATAAAATATGTTATAACAATCTTTACGTGAAAGTAGAATTATACTTACAAGATTCAGGCTAACTAAAATTAAAGTAAGAATCCTTATTAAGTAGTTATTATGGTCATATTTTAGTTACGCTAGTAATTCAATAGGAAAGATTGATAATACAATAATGGAAGTGATAATCTAATTAAGAAAATAACTTTTGATAAGATAAGCAAAGAATAATACTATATAATGCTGATTACTATAAAATTTAGAGTCATTTTAAATATCATATGGATAATAATTATTGGATAGTAATAGCAAAACGTAATTTTATTAATAGTACGACTTAAGGATTACTTAGCAATAATATAAACTTAAGAAAATAAAGTTAGACCAAATCAAATCTAGTATAAATAATAAAATTAAACTTGGCATTACGATTAATTACGATTAACTTTTATCGGTCTAAGAAATAAGAAATAAATGTTATCATTGTTATAAAAAGGTATGAGGTTTATGTCCATAATGACTAAAGCTATCAGACGGACGACGTTTAATGTAGACCCGATCCGAAGGTCGGGATGCTCCGGATGGAGGAGTCATTAGACGGCTGAGAAAGAGTCACGGCTATGAGAGACTCACGGTGTTTACCATAAATAAAAGGGTCTCCACTTTTATAGTCGAATATGTTTCGAAGTTTTTTTACAAATTAAACCTTCAAAGATAGAGAATTAACCTAAATTGTTTCTCGCCAGCCGCTCTCTTCGGGAGTGTTACAGAGGTTTGAGGATTGGAAAACCCCGCCGAACAAATAAACACTAACCCTATTTTACTTTCTTTTTTATCCTCCTGCATTTTTTTGAAGATGGGAAATATATATAAAACTACAGATTCAAAAGCAAGGTAATTTTTTATTTATCTAAATCTTAATTTAGGGTTTTTTTAATCAATGTTTAATGATTATGTATGTTTTAGGGCACTCGTTGATGGTTATGATGTCAGCGATGAGAAAGTTTTATTGGAGAAGGGTGCAACTATGTATGAACTTCTGTCTCGATGTTAGGTTAGGTGTATATGGATTCATATCCTTGACATTGAAACCATGATATCTGTGCTCTACGTGGTTCTCTGATCTGCTAACGATTGAAGACTTGAAGTAAAAACTCTAATTTTTCCTTGCAGTGGCCATTGGTGGAGCGGAGGAACACTGGTAAAACCTAGGGCCTTTGGTACCTTCACTAATAATATATTATAGCGATGAAGAACTAGCCATTAGCGCTAGAGTGAATATCGCTCGCTAGGAATTCGATCGCTCAGAGGTTTCCCCATAGTGGCAAAAATGGTTTGGCATGCCACCTTGTATGCAAAACACCATTTTTTTGGGCATGTGCATAGGAATAGGCCTAACTTAGCCTAACATTGGCCCAATTTGAATAAAACCATTTAGGGAAAGTCCAGTAACTGACGCAAATTTACACAGTTGATTACTTACGTGGAAAGGAAAACACAGTTTTGGGCAGCGGAGAAAAAGTTTTCCTTACAAAGAAAAATTTGCAACACTATATGAGTCGAAATATGCGTGGTACACCAAGTGATTAACCCAAGAATAATGGTTAGTTTTTCGGGAATCGACAAACATAAGATGGAGAGTAATAACTCACAAAATCATAACAGTTCGTGAACTGTCCAAAATATCTTGTGTGTTTTATCGTCTCAGAGTTCGGGAACATTTTGTTTTGATGAGTTTGGGAAGAAGATGACAATCACAATGGATTTTTCGAAGCCATTTACTGGCTCAACAATATTTAGATGATTTTTTTATGGTCTTCATGTGCAGTTTTTGCAACATGAGATTCATCACATTCTTTAACGGAGAGAACACAAGAGTGATGGAAAATAAGATTTTTCGTAACTACTTCGAAGGAAGTGAAGTTAAAGGAACTATTGAAAATAGTACACTTGTTTTTATTATGCAATCTTCAACCTACAGGTTTTTCAAATGATCAGGATGCAATTCACAAAACATGGGATAAGGAATCAAGCATGAGCCACACAAAAAGTATTTAGACTTTTGCACAACTTTCCCTTGGATTTTCCTTTGTTCAGAAAAATTTCCATAGAACTATCATCATAGTATGAAATGAAGTTGGAAATCTTACCTAAGATAGACTGCTTTTCTTTGAGGTTAAGAGACTCATATTTTCTGATTTTTCTTAGACAAATTATGTACTTGCTCTGAGCAACTGCCCGTTTATTATCGGAGTACGTAGAACCGATAACCTGGGATGGGCTTTCTTGCGATTAACAGTCACCATTGTTGATCTAAAATGTTTTGAACTTCGGATATCAATTATGTTTTCCAGAATATGATTGAAATCCTGTAGACAATTGAATCTCTTATTCTCCGATCTGATTTTGCACTTTTTACGAAGGTGTCCTTCCGATTTACAAAAGTAACAAAGTTTCTAAGTCATAATGGGATCAGACAGAGTTGTTTTAGTACTGGAATCCTTGTTGTCAAGAAGAACAATTTTTCTTGGTCACAAAAAACAAACTGTTTATCTCAATAAAAATAAAAAAATATGATAATAATTTTTAAATTGGACAAGTGGAAATTAAATAAATACCTCCATTTTATTGGGATTCATGAATATCCTTATCATGCAATAATTATACCCTTCTCCATTTATAAGTCCAATAGGGTCCATTTTCATTTTTTCCACTTTCCATATTTACCCCTATATACATTTATGGTTAATCAGAAATCTGTTATTTTTTCTTAAACCGAAATAAACAGGGGGGGGAGAGTTTTAGAAGAAAAAAATCGTGATTTTTTTTTTAGAATTAAAATCAACGGGAAAACTAGGGTTTCGATCTGTAGAATCATTTTTCTTCTTCTCCTCCTCATCTTCCTCCTTATTCTTATGTATCTTCTTTTCTTTTGTGCATCTGTATTAACCAACAAAGTAGATTACAAAATCATACATATTTTGATGAGATATGTTTTTTTTTACTAATCAGTAATGATAACTCACAATTGAAGATTGTTGGAATGTTACGTGAGATTCGCATGTTAGATTCATTAATATATTTCTTACCGATCAATTTAGTTTGATTTTGTTCTTTTATGTTGTTATTGCAAAGATCATGATTTCATTAGAGGTTTAA
The DNA here is from genome assembly GCA_023529315.1 of Papaver bracteatum. Lineage (NCBI taxonomy): Eukaryota > Viridiplantae > Streptophyta > Magnoliopsida > Ranunculales > Papaveraceae > Papaver > Papaver bracteatum. Next base: position 1,861,540 of record JAJJWX010004210.1, read on the forward strand.
ATTTGTGTGATCTTATTAGGTTATTGGTTTATTTCGATATAATTTGAACTCGATATCATAATTCATCCCTTAAACAGGTATGATTTAAGTTTCATTTTAGGTTTTGATTTTTAATATGATTTATGTAATTTTTGATGACTATAAATATATATTGGAGAATCCTAAGTTTGATGAATCAGTTTTGATATGAATTATGTTTGTGATGATGAATGTTAACATATCTGGGAGGATGCAAAGTAATCATATTATGCAGTTATTTTTTATTACAAAGATTATGTTTTATTTTGTTCACATTTATACAATGAATATATCTCTCACGAGGTGGAGTAGCCCCCGAGTGAAGTGTGAAGCAATGGAATTTTTAGCTTAGTTTAGTTTAGGTTGCTTGTTTTTTGATTTTGTATTGAAATTGTGCTTTGGGAGACTGTAATAAACATTTTTAGATTCCAAATTATGGTGTCAACTTTGGTTGTTGATACCAAATTCTTGACACCACATGTTTTTGGAATCCTGATATGGTGTGAACTTTGGTTGTTGATAGCACAATCTGGACACAACATGTTTCTGAATGTATTCCAGTGTTTTTATGGTGTCAACTTTGGTTGTTGATACCACAATCTGGACATAACATGTTTTTGGGTTGTGCTTTTATTTCTTGTTTTTGGGAGTTCTTAATCTGTTATTTTTGTTGCAGTATAAAGATGATTGTTACAAAGTCTGAAAGTTTACAACCTGAGCGTCTTGCATCGTGTTTCGGTATCAACTATTGTCAGTGAGATGATAAGTGTGGTAAAACATAAATGGCCTTATCTTCCTGAAGATCTCATATTGTTTGCTGATGGTGTAGATGGAGCGTCTGATGTCATTAAACACGATTTGGATTTGAAATTTTTGATTCACTACTTCAGCACGGAAGGGCTTGACGTGTTGAAGTTTTTTTATCCAATTAAGGGTTTGTATTGATTCTATTTATTCTTACACTGCTGCTTATTCCTCATCATCAATTTGTATTTTAAACCACGAGGTAGTTGTTGTAGAAGACGTCACCGATAACTCATTTTTGATCAAAAGGATTCCAAAGAAGTATGATGCTTGGGTCAACATCTTAAGTGGAGTAAGGAAGTTATTTGAAGAAGGTGTTCAAGAAGTTTATGATGATGTTAAGAAGTATGAAATTCATAGTGATTACAAATTTAAAATAGTTAAGAGTGACCAAAAACGATATATCGTGCAGTGCAAGCTCAAGAAACAACATAGTTGTCCGTGGAGGTTTCATTCCTCTCTTCTTACCAAAGAAAATGGTGTGTTACGATGCAAGAGATATAATGCAGAGCATTCATGTAATTTACTTGTTCAGATCCAGAAAAAGTTGGCATTCATGTAACCAAGCATAAATATTTTACTCGGGAATACTAGCCAATGTACTAGGTAGGATTCATGTGTTTTTAAACTAGCATACTTTGTTCTCGATTTGAGTTTTTTGGAAACCAATTTGTTCCTGGATTCCTTTCTTTAGTGTGTCAACTGTGGTTGTTAACACTTGTTATTGGTGCCAGCTATGGATTTTGACACCATAATCTGGTCTGACATGTTCCTTGATTCCTTAATATATGGGTTCAACTTTAGTTTTCGACACTAGTAATAGGTGTCAACTTTGGTTGTTGACACTATCCTTGATTCCTTAGTATATGGTTTAAACTTTAGTTTTTGACACTAGTAATTGGTGTCAACTTTGGTTGTTGACACTATAATCTGATATGAAGCATATTTCTTAATTCCTTATTTTAAGGTGTTATCTTTGTTGTTGACACCATAACTTGTTCTTGGATTCCAATTTTCGATCACTTATTGAATTTTCGGTATTTTTGTTTTCCGTAGAGATCTATCTAGTTGAATTTGGAGTTGTTCCTTGTGAAAATTATGAGAGTTGACAATGGTTTTTAAGTAATTTAAAGGGTATCATCCGTAAAGATCATCCACCAACCATAATATCATATCGCGGAATCGGCTTTTTGAAGCATGTATCTAAGATCTTTTCAAATGTTTTGCATTTGTACTGTCTTTGTCATATGAAAGGAAATATTCATGTTCCAAAGGTCAAGAGTAGACAAACTGTAGTCAAGTTATTCCAAGAGTGCTACATTGCATTGAAAAAAGAGAAATTTCTTGTAGCTGCGAAGAATATGACCGATCTGAAGTTGGATTCAGTAATTGTTTGCATTATATAGATTTCATTACATAATTGGGATTCTCATGCATTATGCATGATAATACGCTTGATTAGGCATGATAAGACCCTTCCAACACTTGAGATTTTCGATGTTATTCGAGCTAAGATAATGGCAAGTGTACAAAGTTCGAAGATCAATAAAAGGATAACCGGCTGCCATGTGTACAAAGGATAACCAACTTCCATGTGTACAAAGTTCGAAGATCAAGTGACAAAGTTTTTGAGATCATTTCTCCAACTGGAAACATAATGTAGACTTATAGGCTCAAACATGTAGTTATAATTGGTAGCAAAAACACATATTGATGTACGCTCGACTGAAAAGACGAGGGACCCAAATACACTACAATCTTTTATTTATCCACATATAAGTCCTCTTACTGAAAGTGATTATCTATGGACAAAGTCGAGACAATACTACAAATAGGTATTCACACTTTTTGTGATTGTCTATGGATACGAGATCGAGACAATACGACTACCAAAGTGTGATTACTTTATAATAGGTTTGGACTTAACCAAACTCTATAGGATCACTATCAAGTGAAGCGGAGTTAACATTTGTGTATTTTACTTCTAATTATAATTAACAATTATAATTGCGAAAATAGAAAAGTAAAAGACATAGCAAAATTTTGTTAACGAGGAAACCACAAATGCAGAAAAACCCCGGGACCTAGTTCATAATTGAATACTCTCAGAATTAAGCTGTTATACAAAATCTAAACCAATTTCGTATAGTTGAGACCAAATAACTACCCCTAGTTTACTTAGTTTCCTTAGTATCCCTGCGCTTCCGACTTCGATGAGTGCACGCACTGGAACAATTCCTTTGGATCGTATACCAAACAGTAAAGGAACAATAAATCTGTCTAGTAACACCTCTATTGATTCATTAAGATAAGCTATCTCAAGTCATATGCAAAGGCTCTTCCATTTAAACTAATGAACTCCTTTGCCTGGTTAGATCAATCTATCCAATAACTACAAAAGTAGCCAAGTTTCGATTCGCACTCAATCCAAATAAATCTCAAAGAGATATATTGTGAATGCCGATCTCATGCAACTATCAATCGAATAAATCCGATTATAGTTGGATCCCAACTGATCAAGGTTTATGAGAAACCAATAAGAAATCTTTTTCATCTTTAAATATTCTTTAATCTTTAATCTTCAATTAAAACATACACAACACCACTTGAATCTCTTGTGATCAATCACGCACAGAATAAAGTATGTTAACAATGGATTATCACAAGATGTCTTTATATCTAAAAACAGTTCTAAATATTCCGTTGATACTTCAATCTAGTTTGAGTGAATCTTATATAAGAAGAGAAGATTCTCAAGAATAAATAAACTAGGTGCAATCAAAGTTTCAACAACCGTTAGTCAATCAAATCAATCAAAAACTAATAACACTTCAATTATCTAGTTTCCCACCAACGGTACTCGTAGAGCTTCTTGATCCCACAAAAATCTTTAAACGAGCGGTCGTAAGAGATTTTGCCTAATTAGGGTACTTTCCTCTCTGAATAGACAAATCCACCATAAACAGCAAAAATGTGAAGTTTGTCTAGCTCTTAGGATGGTTTGCTAGAAATGCAAACTTAAGTATTTATAGACCAAAGAAGTTTGAACACCAAGGAATTTCCAAAAACAAAAATATTCTCAAGATATGCAATGAATGATAAGATTCGGTTTTCATAATTCCAGTAAATGCTTGTCCAATATTTTCCAAAATCTCTCAATAGAAAATCTCCAATTAGTAAATGCACATTACTAATTTTTATTCTATAGAGATATGCATTTAATTGCTGGTAATTAAAAATACATAAAACTAAAAACCTTAATTAAAAGATTCTTAATTTATTTCAATACTGGATCTCCTTGAGTCCTAAGGAATATCTTTGAACAATAAAATGATAAGAGTTACTGTCCGTGTTCAAAGTATGTTGACATCTTTATTGTAAATACCCTCAAGCTCGTCAACGCTATTAGACCGGTCAAGAGTCGATCAAGAGACGATTTAGCCGTTAATGACTCGATTAGTTAATGTAGATTTTAATTAATAAAAATTAATCTAACAATGACCTAGATGCGAAACTAGTATCTTTGAATAGATCTCGAAAAGTTGCGCTGAATGGAATACTCGAACGTGTCAATCAGATATCAGATGAAGAAGATATTATCAGTTCTGAATGAAGGGCAAGTTAGTAATTTTCCTTTAAACCGCCTGGATGCCATTATCGTTTGGACGGGTACCTTTAGCAATTTTGGTCGGCCTTATCAAGACCAGTCGAGAAGATTTTCTTCTTTTTTCTCTTTCCTCTTCTTCTTATCTTATGTTCTTTTTCATCTGCGAGTGATTGAGAGATTAAGAAAAAAACTTTATGTTCAGTAGAAGGTGGAGAAGATTATGGGTTAGTTGATGGTGATTGGGTGGTTGTCTGTAGTTGATTCAACTCAAGATAAAAGATGAATCAGAGAAAGAAAAGTTAGGGTTTATGAGAGATGAAATCAATTGAGGATTTAGGGGATATTGAGTATGAAATTAAGTAATTGATGATGGGTTTTGTTTGTTCAAAACAAGCGAGAAGAGTTAATTGTTGATTCAGGATTTTAATGAAGATTTTAGAAGATTAAGGTTTTTCTGGAAATTGAATTAAAATTCGAGTTGATGATGATACCGAGTTGCTGATAGTTGAATAAGAAGAGGGTTGCTGCTGAATTGAAGTTTTATTATTGTTTTGAAGAAGAACTGAGGTAGTAGTGATTCTGTGAAGAGTTAGGGTTTCTCTGGAATTTCGATTAGAGATGAATAATAAGAATTAAGGAATGGATTTGTCGATTGATGAACATGGTGAAGTTAACTGGATGTTTATGGAGTTGTTCATGAAGAATTGAAGAATTAGGGTATCATAAGGATTTCAAAGAAGAATTAGAAGATGAATTTGGTGTTTTAGGAAGGGGATTTGAGATGGGTTTTAACAGTTTGAGTGAATTAGGGTTCTTCTGTGAATCAAAGAAGATAACAGAAGTTTGATTTTGGTTATTCCTTTTAAGGCAAAGAAGAACCTGGTTTATCTGATGGAATCAACTATTTAGGTTGAACTTATTTGAGGTAATTATGTCTGAGTTAATTAGTAAAGTTATTCAGTTCATTGTTGAATATATGTGATTTTGTAATGGGACATCATATGTAGATTAGGTATTTGTAATGAAGTATAATTGATGGGTATATGTTTGAGATATAGAAGTTGATGTTCTGTGCAGAATTAAATATAATTTGATCTGTCTGTGGTGTTAATGGTGTTGTTAATTGTTAAAGAAGTGCTTAATGAGATTTATGTAGAATCAGTAGGTTGTAATGGAGATGGTTCAACTATATCATAGATGTTTGCTGAAATAGAATTAGAGATAGTCTGGTGGTGCATAAGAGATAAAATGTATGGGTGTTGGAACTAGGAATGATATGGTTTGGTAATGATAATGATGTTGCTGCTGGGATTCAAGTTGAATGTATGTATTGCTAGTGTTATTGCACAATTATGGAGCTTTCAGTGCCGGTGTTCATAGATACAGGGGTGGTGGAATTGGAGTTGTTGTGCAGGTATGTACTGCTGGTGTTCGTGTTACAGAAATTGAACTAGTGTTGTATTGAAGATGTGGTTGATTGAGGCAAGTGGTTTGTTTGTTAAATGGCAATGTTGTTTTGAGATGTATTTGATGTTCAGGAGATGAAGTTATGTTTCTGTGGTTATGGTTGAGTCATAGTGGTGTTACCAGAGAGAAGTTAAAGTGTTGATTGTATTGAATGAGAATTAGATGAATGTGATGAAGTTGAGCTGGTAGTATGTAGAAAGAATGAAAGCTTGGAACTGCAATTGCAGGTAAGCTATAGTGGTATTTGTAAATTGATTTTGAAGTTCATTTAGAAAGAATGAATAGATTTTTATTGAAATAAAATCTGTAATAGAAATTTAGCTTAGGCTTTTAGCCTATTAGTCATTCAGTCAGATGTCTGACTGATGTACTCTTCTTAATTCAGTTAATCTGACTGAGTCGAATCAGTTTGACTCACCGAGTCACTAGACCTGAGTTAATGGCCAGTTGACTCGTTTGATCTTGGACTTTGATTGTTGACCTGACCTTTAGACGTTGACCGTCAGTTGACCCCGTGGACTGTTAGTGACCGTTGGTTGACCTGTTTAGATCAGGCCTTGGATTAATGGACTTGTTTAGTGGACTTGGGTTAGGACTAGTTACCCTATGTTGATGATTTGGACCCCTTACGGTCTAAATTTGCCTTTGGATTGATATTCATAGGACTTATTTAATGGGCTTAGAACCGTTAGATAGACTCGTATGATTCTTGTGTAAGCCATTTTGGCTAGATTCTTAGAGTGCTTGTATGGTTAACAGTAGGACTATATTAACAACGATCGATTCAAAGGATGAACCAGTGGATCGTGGATCTCGAGGTAGGCGTGGCTTGTCATCAAAAGAGGTGGAATTTATATTTAACTCTTTTGTGATTATTGTTGTTTTGTTTTACCAAAGTTTATGTTTAACAAATTCATGCATTGTCTGTTTGTGTATTTCTTGCATTTTTTTATTTTAAATTCCGAAAGTACTGTTATTTCTTTTAATCTTTCCATTTTTTAGAAAGGAATTGCAATGCTTTGATGTCTTCATGAATTGTTCGGGAAATAAGAATTTCCATTTGATTGTTTGGAAACTGAGAGTTTCCATCTGTGGTATATAGGATACAACTCCTTCATTTATACATACTTACTTTTATTGCAATAACTAGGTGCGGTACGAGTCACCATATAGCTATCTAGGTGCGGGACGAGTCACCATATTAGTAAATTGTTTGGAAGGAGTTAGATCCATATACATGATTGTTTACCTATGTGAAATTGGTCGTGTTTTAGTGTTTAGGGAAAACATGAATTGTTTTCGAATCATTTCCAATGATTACTTGAAAGTTAAATGTTATTCCTACTGGGCACCCCTTTTAGGGATGATGTGCTCACCCATTCCCACTTTCAGTTTCAGAGACAAATCAGAGTTGCGCAGCGAAAGCTCCGAGGAATTTAGTTCGTTAGTTGGTTAACTTCGGCTATGTTTATTATGTTGCATATTATATTTGTAAACCAAATGACTATTGTATATGTATCATTTGAGAGAAGTTCTTGTATATATATTTTTTTTTTTCTGAGCGGGGCTAGATTTTGGGTTAAGTTTTGTAGCAGATTTCTTAATTGTATGTTTAAGTAAATGATTTAGATTCTTAGTGCCTCTTTATTTAGTTCATTTCTTGGATTAGTCAGCTGCTAGCTTTTGGGGGGCTACAATGTTGGTATCATAGCTCACTATTAGATCTTATATGAGAAAAGATAGGAATTAGCCAGTGCCAGTTAGTGAACTAGATTAGTTTAGAACTGGGTTGGGTTGTGAGTTAAATCTTAATCACTAAAAGCTATCAATAATTAAAAGAATTATTTGATTGTTTGTTTGTTTATGTATTGAAGTAAAAATTGTAGGGTACACCAATAATTTTATTTAATAAAGATTAGAGAATAAATAGTTTAAAATTATGAACACATACACAATTCAATACTAAAAATAGTGAGATTAGTATTATTGATAAATCTTGAAAGTCACATATATAAATATTAAGCACCTTGACTTATACGTAGAATCAACAGTTTATAAAATCACATAAATGTTAATAATATTTTTGGGACTCAATAATATTTGTGAGAGTAGTTAGAATAATACTTCGACCATCAATGTTAATAATAATAATATTATAATAGTAATTATAAATGATAATCAAAGTAATAATAATTTTAATAAGGTAATGATTAACATTTATCATTTAGTTTCATATTTAACTTAGCTTAACTAAAATTTCCTTAAAGATACAGAAATAATAATTATGATTAAATAGTTATTAAAGATCTAAAAATGACTAATAATTATTATTAACGAAATAAATTAATTACAATTAGGAATAGATTTTTCTATCTAAAATAGTTAGTTAGTATAATACTAAGAAAATGAGGATATAATATATAAATTAAAAAGACTTACCTTGTTAGTAATCTTGTACAGAAATTATCTTTAGTCTCACAAATGATCTAGTAAATCTTTAAAATGATACAAATATATATGAAGTAGTAATAATAGCATTCAGATGCTTAGTGTAATATTAGAATTAAAAGAAAATAAATTTGTATATCAAATAGAATTCTTCTTCGTAATTAGATTCAGTCATATTTTGAAATGGAAACAAATTAGAATGACGAACTTATACTGTTAGAATTTAAATTAGTATTATGTTGAGCATAACTTAAATTAAAATCTCATTAACAAATATATAACGGTAAAATAATGATTAGGATTAAATAACTATGGAAAAATTATTAGTGTTTGATTACGGTTAAGTTTTGCAAAGTTAACTAATAACAAATAAGAACTATATGTTTTGCGTTTAAACCAAATAGATGATATAAGACTAATTAAGTAGGAATAAAAGAACGTGAGGTCATATATATAGAAGGCATAAAATAAAGACTAAACTTGTTAACCATCTTATACCTAGATTATCTATAGTCCAATAAATGATTCACTAAATCACTAAATTATACTCATAAAGTGATATTTATAATACTTGAATTCTTAGAACAAAATTAAACTTAAAAGAGAATAAATTTGCATGTTGTTATAAACGTGTAATTATGTTAAGAATATCTATGGCAAATCCCGTTTATTACTGGGATGCCCTTGTGTCTAGCCCTATAAATAGAGGCTCTAATGTCTATCTATTGCACAAAATGAATATAATTTCTCCCTCTTCTTCTCCTCTACTTTGTGGCTCCTTCTCTCTTTCTTTATGTTTACTTTGTGGCTTCTTCTCTCTTTCTCTATATTTACAATACGTCATCAGCAACGTAACTCTACCGACTGAGCTTCTTCGTTCTCTTTATGGTGTGATCAAACAGTTAAACTTTACATCGCATGGGATAACACAATATGGAGATATGAGAGGGATATCATAATCTTTGTTTTTAAATTGATCATAACAAAAATTTATTCACATCGTTTTAGAACTAACTTTATTTGTCCTTTTGTAGGTCAAATCGGATCCACTTGTAGCACTCACAGTATGCTTGGGAGATGTTGGATCTCTGATCCTCATCGACTGTTTGGTGTGCGAGATATATAAACCAAAGCTATTCGTGGATGGATTTTTGTGGTTACAAAGAAGCCTTTTCTCTAATTCATTCATTTAAGGATGAAATATCGTTATTATTGGTTAAGACAATTGCAAATGCTATTTAACGGGGAATTGATGCATTTCCAAGGGATATTTAGCAATTTAATTTTTCCTCGTGGTAATAATCTCCAAATTTCGGATTTTCCACTTGTTGTTGGAATATGGATGAACACAAAAGATCAAAGGGTGCTTTTGGCTTGTTAGCCTATTTTATTAGTCCTTGTAGTGACTTAATTGATCTTGAATTTATTTTTTTATTTTTGAATAAGAAAGTATCCATCCCTAAGTCATTATCTCGTTGGGCTTAGAGATCATGGAATTATTTGGAGATATTTATATGTTTTTGGTTGTAACCATTACAATTCATGGTTGATGTTAGATTTGTATGTCAAATAGACTACAATTTTTAAGGACATTTTTTTATGGCTTTTGAAGTCATTATTTACAGTCCAACTGGTATTCTTAAATTAAATCCAGAACTTATTATGCGTATATGTACTCGAATTAATTGGATAATACTCTATGAAATTTGTTTTCGTATATGAGATGATAATATTTCCGCCATAATCAGGGGGAGAATATACACTACCAAACGTTGTTATTAATTAGCTTCAAAGTTATATTAGTTTCTCTCCCATGTTGATCAAATCGGTTAAGGATGTCAATATATGATTGGCGGGAAAATTTTAATTTTGTTTTTATATAAGCGTTTGCATGTTAAAAGGAAAATCCAATCACATATAGAAACAAGTTGCATTTTACAAGAGGCTACAGACAGTACTCCAATTGAGTCTATCAAAACATGATCCAAATTTCTATAGTCCATATCTCTTCAATGGAATATGGGGAGATTATAATGCCCGCGGGTGCTGGTACCAGTAATTTTGAATTTTTCAAAGTATGCATACATTGAGAATTGTGTGGAATCGTAATTAATTAATATATTGTTGAATATTCATTTAAAGTAGCTACTAAAATAAATGATGGTGGTTTTGAACCCCTATGCAGAGGAATATCGACATATGTGATTGGTTGGCATGTAATCCAAATTAGATTAGATTATTATAATTTCTCAATTGACGCAATATAAGGATCCTATTTAGACTTGACACCTTAAAATTGCCAAGCCTGAAAATTACAGGTTGGTGTTAGTCATATTGCGTATTAAGAGAAATATATCGTTTTAAGAGCGATTTGGGGTTATATGTTCAAACCCTAGGATTGGTTCATTAACACTTTGTTCTTCTTATATGATGCATTTGTGTGGTAGTCTTGAAGGACTCGTATTGCATTCACACAAGATGTTGTTGGAGAACATTATCGAATTTGTAATCCTTGGTGGATTAAAGTTATATTCAGGCAGCCAACTGACTCGCTTACGTCAGATTTAACAATCCTTTGTGTTTTTAGAAATTTGGTACAAAACCAAAAATCCGGATTAATGAGTAGATCATATCAACTTTGTATGTCTCTGGAGGAGTCCTTTAAAATCACCAAAATCCACGCTTTAGCAGCATAAATTCTATTTTCTTTATTAAATCTGCAGTTCGAATTATGCTAGCTTAAACTCGTCTTTGAGATAGACTAAAGTTATGATTTTGATGCTCATTTTCTGTAATACTCATATAGTTGAGTTAGCGTCCATAAATCGTCAACAATTGTACTCTTTTTCCTTCGTTTCAGGTTTTGTCCCATGTGGTTTTCCTGACAAGGTTTTAATGAGGTAACATCTCCTTGACATTTATTTTATTTATTTTTTCAAAATGTTGATATTTGTGCTCTTTTTCCTTTGTCCAAGTTTTTTCCTATTGGGTTTTACTGGCGAGGATTTAGTGAGGCAATTTATTCAACATGGTGGTCATCCAAGGGGGAGTTGTATAATTTTGGTTATTTGGTGGATTCCCACCATTAACTAGGTCACTCTGTTTTATTAGACCACATCAACATAAGAACCATTAGGAATTTGGATATCATTCTGATCCATATATGGTATGATTACAATCTTTACTCACCTATGGTACTATAACTGCATACTGGCACTTTGTTGAAGAAACTACATCAACTACTTTTTCAAATCATCTCTGAGAAGCTAGGAATCCAAGAAGCAAGTCCTCGATGTACTTAAAGAAGCATGAAGACTCGATAACACTACCATTAGAAGACTAACACAAAAGAAGACTTCATCAACTTGGAAATTTCTCACGAAAGTATTGATATCTCTAGCATTCAAGAAATTCATTTGCCGAAATTGGCTCGACTCGAAGATTTGCAAGCCAAGATTTAACTAAAGTACTTATCAGGAGGAGTATCAAATTAGAAGGTATTTTACTGGATTATCACGTTGTACTCTTTTTCCTTCATCAAGGTTTTTCTCATTGGGTTTTCCTTGTCAAGGTTTTAATGAGGCAACATTTGCATGTCCAAGTATTTTCTAAGTTTTCTCAATTGTACTCTTTTCCCTCCGATCAGGTTTTGTCCTTTTGGAATTTCCTGACAAGGTTTTAACTAGGTAATTAGCTTAGACACAATGTCATCAGGGGGAGTGTTATAAACGTGTAATTATGTTAAGAATATCTATGGCAAATCCCGTTTATTACTGGGATGCCCTTGTGTCTAGCCCTATAAATAGAGGCTCTAATGGCTATATATTGCACAAAATGAATATAATTTCTCCCTTCTTCTTCTCCTCTACTTTGTGGCTCCTTCTCTCTTTCTTTATGTTTACTTTGTGGCTTCTCCTCTCTTTCTCTATGTTTACAATACCTGTGAATAAGATACTTATTATTAATACCCAAAATATAAAGACTATTAAGACATATTAAAATTTTATGCGGACTCAAAATTTAAATCATATTAAATTACCAACGCTAATAATTAACAAGATATAGTATACAGATTCAATCTGAATAAATAAAATATGTTATAACAATCTTTACGTGAAAGTTGAATTATACTTACAAGATTCAGGCTAACTAAAATTAAAGTAAGAATCCTTATTAAGTAGTTATTATGGTCATATTTTAGTTACGCTAGTAATTCAATAGGAAAGATTGATAATACAATAATGGAAGTGATAATCTAATTAAGAAAATAACTTTTGATAAGATAAGCAAAGAATAATACTATATAATGCTGATTACTATAAAATTTAGAGTCATTTTAAATATCATCTGGATAATAATTATTGGATAGTAATAGCAAAACATAATTTTATTAATAGTACGACTTAAGGATTACTTAGCAATAATATAAACTTAAGAAAATAAAGTTAGACCAAATCAAATCTAGTATAAATAATAAAATTAAACTTGGCATTACGATTAATTACGATTAACTTTTATCGGTCTAAGAAATAAGAAATAAATGTTATCATTGTTATAAAAAGGTATGAGGTTTATGTCCATAATGACTAAAGCTATCAGACGGACGACGTTTAATGTAGACCCGATCCGAAGGTCGGGATTCTCCGGATGGAGGAGTCATTAGACGGCTGAGAAAGAGTCACGGCTATGAGAGACTTACGGTGTTTACCATAAATAAAAGGGTCTCCACTTTTATGGTCGAATATTTTTCGAAGTTTTTTTACAAATTAAACCTTCAAAGATCGAGAATTAACCTAAATTGTTGCTCGCCAGCCGCTCTCTTCGAGAGTGTTACAGAGGTTTGAGGATTGGAAAACCCCGTCGAACAAATAAACACTAACCCTATTTTACTTTCTTTTTTCTCCTCCTGCGTTTTTTTGAAGATGGGAAATATATATAAAACTACAGATTCAAAAGCAAGGTAAATTTTTTTTATCTGAATCTTAATTTAGGGTTTTTTTAATCAATGTTTAATGATTATGTCTGTTTCAGGGCATTCGTTGATGGTTATGATGTCAGCGATGAGAAAGTTTTATTGGAGAAGGGTGCAACTATGTATGAACTTCTATCTCGATGTTAGGTTAGGTGTGTATGGATTCATATCCTTGACATTGAAACCCTGATATGTGTGCTCTATGTGGTTCTCTGATCTGCTAACGATTGAAGACTTGAAGTAAAAACTCTAATTTTTCCTTGTTGTGGCCATTGGTAGAGCGGAGGAACACTGGTAAAACCTAGGGCCTTTGGTACCTTCACTAACAATTACACTTAGCCCTCAAACTCCGCTCCAGGTATTATCATCATTCCATATTTGATCAAACTCATAAACTCTCTTAAAAATGCTGGCATGTTTTGTATGATTAATTTACAATCAGCTCAACTATCTCGGTTGGTCTATCTTGAATCTCTTGATTAGACTTAGTTTAGTTCGTGTGGATAAAGAGACCACTATTATTTAGAGACAATACCCTTGCCATCCTCGTTGCATTAGTATGTTTTTGGTCGTTACCTTTTGAGTCACAAAATAAGTATATAACCAACAAACGCCATCCTAACAACATTATTATTCTCCAGATTGTAAACCAGCTCAGTTTCTGCCCGGCGTCGCTCATACGTTGGAGGTCACCCCTCATATGCCCATGACTCCTCAAGTAATAGATATTGTCGACTGATAGTTAGATCTTCCGGAGCCATTCCGCAACCATCCATGTGTCTGATACTTAATTATCCCTTTTCACTATAGAATCTCTGTTGTACATAGGGAACTTTTCACGTTTAATGGTAATTTCTTATAAGGTAAAAGTTACACATCAAGATGTGCTACAATTGGGAAATTCAAAATAGTAAACTCTGATCGAATGTTAATCTTAGGAATTTATGTTTGCATCTTCGCTTTAGGTTAATAGTTTCTGTTATTTATTCGTATTTCGTGGGATGTTGTGCATTGAATATGTTTAATGTACTTTTGGTTGCCTTAACAGGGCCATAAACTTTCCAGTCGGATCATGAAATTTATAATGTTGCTTCCTCAACAGGGGGCTTTTGTTCTTGACACACCGATAATGGCAAGCAGCACTTGGGAGGCTGCTACTGAACTATGAAACCATTTGCATATCTCAAAGGTATGATCCATCAACTACTTTGAGTTTATAATAACCATGGTGAATTGGCATTTGTGTTCAACTCAAAATTAAATCTGTGTTCATCTCACACAGTCCAGATGGTGGTTTTGGCAGTACGAGTGCAATCGATAAATAGGATGAATATCTAACTTTTTTTGTGGTGTATATGGTAAGTTCATGTCCATCATATTCTGATTTTGTAAGTGTACAAATTAAATGGGAAGTTTTGCACACCAGAGGTAAAATCATGTCAGAGTTTAACAATCCTTCGATGGGTTTACATTAGATGTCGTAATCAAGTTCAAGTATTATATTATAATATGGATATGGACCCGAAAGTTCCAAATCCTGGCATGGTATGTGTGGGGATTCCTCAGTTGGGATCGAAGGAGTGTGGCGTTACTGACTGTACACTAATAATTTAATGCTAGGAATTAAATTTCGTATCTCATGGTTCGTTATTCTTCTTTTTTTAAATGATTTTTCTCTTGGAATACTTACTAAGATAATTGATCGTTTATAAATGTTTTTTATCTTGGTGTTTTCAGTTTTTGAGTTTTTTTTTGTCTGTTTAGTTGTTCCTTACTTGAGTAAAAATGGTGGTACCATCAAGTTCTATTTTGATGGGCATATTTCATACATGGAATTGAAATCTAAATATAGGAAAGCATTGTCCGTCTTCCAATTTGTTTTACATCATTTTAGAAGTGTATAAATGCTTTATTATGTTGAGATTATAGGAGAGAAAAAAAATTGAACTAAGTAATTGCATTCCCGTATACTTTGTGTTTTTTTCTTCCTTTGATGACTACAAAATATTCAAGGAGTAACAACGATATAGCAAGATGATGAGTAAATAAGAGCAAGTTGAGAAGTCATTGACACATTGCCACCCAAATTTTCGGGAAAGGATGGAAAAGACAAAGCAAGGGAAATCACAATTGTAATCCTAATTGAAGAATGCATTAGAAAACACAATTTAGTTAGCATTGTTTTTTCATTTGAATTCCGTTGCCATGAGTTCAATTAGTTTTTTCTTAAAATTTTGTCCAATTTATATGCATATAAGGCTCGGGATTCCGAGCATGCATGAGAATTGGTTTTTTCATTTTTTGTAACTAAAACGAGATTGACATATAGTCCAATTAACTGGCTCTTTTTTCTTAGTATCCTACATGATCTACCTTTAACTAATCGGCCTCTTAATTATCAGGAGCTAGATGGGAAGAAAGTGGTGGATGCATCAATAGTGTGTATTGATAATGCAGGTTTATAATTTCACTACAAGACTTTATAATTTCAACTTGAAAATTATAGCTTGATTATATATTTTCTTTGACATGTAATTTAAGTCTGTAATGAAATCATCCTTATGTATATGTTGTTCCTCTCTCTTTCATTGAAGAGTCCATGGAAAAGAATCATTAGTCTACTGATTTTTTTTTTTAATGTAGTTATAAAAGTTTCTTGAATTGCTACATAATATAGGGAATTTATTTTGAACGCTCATGTTTAGTGTTTGATGATCATTTGCTTTATCTAATTTTTTTTTTTTTTTTCATATGGGAATAAAGCTGATGAGGTATTTGAAAAGCTTCAAGGTGTTTAGGAATTTCCAAGGTAACTTAGTCCTCTTTTTAAGGGTTCTTACATGGTTTCATTATCAATTAGGAATTTGAGTTTTTGGGAAGAGAATTATGTTATGGGAGTGTTTTTGGTGCCTGTGTCGTTCTATATAAGCATATTAAAATGAAGGTTTTTGAGTATTGATTAAGAGTTCGATTCAGGTCAGGCTTCTTTCCAGGGTCCAAAATAGTTTGCGCCAATATTAGTTAGTAGCCTTCACACCATCATTTTTGTGATATTTTATTGGCACCCTCTTTTCTTCTTCTTGACCTTTGATCGATAGTATAGATCAATAGAAGAATCCCTTCCAACCAAACTGATTTCAATATAGAAAGGACTAACAAAATTATGATGAAACAACAAAAGTTAGGTGTATGCTTATTTTTCAGAATATAACTTCTTCTTTTTTTTGAAAAAGGAAGAAATTTGTTCATGTACTGCAATTTACAAGAGGTAAAAGAGAAGTAAAATCCAAAATCAAAAAGGGAGAAGAGAAAGCAAAAAAGAGATCCTACATTACAGACTAAGGGGTAAATAAAGTTTCCCAATTCCAAATTGACAGCTGAACATCAATTCCATTATTTGGGATGGCTCCATTATTTGATATGAAAAGGTAAATTATAAACTGTAAATGGAAAAATTATTATTTTGATAATTGTTGAGGAAGGTTCTCAACATATCATTCAATTACCTCTTATTTTTTAGTTTCTCACGTAGGATAATTTCAACATCCATCACATATGCCCACCTTGAAAAATTATCAAAGGATGATGAAGGTTTTTTATGTCACTCTACTATTATCTGTTTCATTATGCATATTATTTTATCAGGACGTGAGGCAAAGAAAGATTTTTCCTTGGCATGATGTAGATGATCAACTAAGTCATGTTCTTTAGTTTAAAACTAAAAGTGTAAAAGAGGAAAGTGCAGGTATGTATTGCACACCATCCCTTTGGCCGTTTTAGCTCAAAAGATAGAGCACATGGCTTTAGTCATGAGGTTGTGGGTTCGAATCCTACAGACAATAAAATAATCAATGCTTTGTGTATTGATATTATTCTTTGTGGTTGTTGGTGTTTTTGAGAATGCACTCAGGTTGCGTGGTGCACGCGAAGAAGTTTACTATGGACGATGTTATATATCTTTTTAGTAACCCAAATTTGAGTAAAATCAACATCTGAAAAGTTGTGGAAAGAAGTTGAATCCACAAAACTTTCTCGCTAATAACTTACACATATATCTTGATGTAAAAGCTTTTATCGGATGGAGAGAAATAAAATTGGGTTCAAGAAAAGATTATATATCTTAACAAATATTAGATGTTATAAAAGGACGGTCACCTTGATGAGGTTGTTTTGTTTGGGGGAAACATGCTTATGACTATGATCAGAACAGTAGTTCTCGGTACCGCAATAGTTGTTGAGTATTTCGGTGTTAAAGAAGAGCCACCGTCATTTACTTCTTGAGGTTATACAAATTAAACTGAGCTTCTTTTCCTGCGTGGGTGATTTTTATACTTTCTATATATGTGATAGATTGCAGCTCTGTCGTAATTAGATTGGTGGTTTGACTATAAGCACGACAGGTTACACCATATCTTCTGTCAAAACTTTCACATGCCTTACCTCATATTTGGACTTTGGTGAAGAAGCTAATGGATGTCCAGTAATAAAGTTGATGAGAACGACTTTTTCCGATAAACTCGACCATGATTCCACCTAGGACTTATACCAACTCGGTTCTGGGTATGTTATTCGAATTTTTTTTATTTCTTGCTACCACTTGCCATTGTTTGCAGATTTTATTGTTAAACATAGATGATTTATACAAAATGTTTTATAACATCAGAAAATTGATATGAATAGAGATACTATAATAAGGTAATAGTTTTTTTTTATCGATTATAATGAGGTAATAATAAACAGTTGATAATCTTCAGATTACAATACTGTTTTACCAATCATACCTCTCAGAGGGGACTCAACTTAAGTTGAGCATTTTGGAAATGAATAAAATACTTTAGACTATGGGTTTTAAGGCTCTAAAAATTTGTAGTGACCTATGAGAAGCAAGGAGCAACAAACCACTGTACGTGTTTTTTGTTTTTGTTTTTTGTCTTTTTTGAAAAATGGATTGTGATATGTGCTGCAATGAAGTCAGCTAATGTAGCAATTATGATTGCATTCTTTGTTCGACTATTATCGATTGGATCCATGGAGGCTATGGTTTTATTACATGTGAACTAAACAAGAAGAATAGCTTTGTCCGCTACTGCTCATATGGACTGTGCACTTTGTAGAGATCAAGCAACTAGAGGAATTTGAAGTTAAGTACATTTTTCAACATTCAAAATAGTAAATTCACAAACCAAAGTATTTACTTTGAAATATAATATGGCTTGAAATTTTGATTGCATGCTTAAGCTTAAGTGAATTCATATACTTAGTTCTATGAGTTTATTAATTACACAAATATTCATACAGGATGCAACAGAGTCACTCGGATCAAGTGATAATAGATTTGGAGGTCCATCGGAGAACAAAAGTTTCTCTTAGATTCAGCAGTTTACAACTGACCCGAGTACAACAAATGAAACAGTACATTAAAGTGGTGCTCTATAGAAAGTACTAACTACTGAGTACACAAATCTAACCACCTCAAATTTACAAGATAAGTACATCCATCATTAGGTCAACTAATTCTCACTGAGCTTTAGCTTTGTAATTGCATGTCTCTCTTGCTTATTTGTATCCAAGTAAGGTTGACGCCTTTATAGTTCAATTTAAATTCTTTTTCTTCTATAAAGATCAATGTTGTGGTCAACAAATGCTATTATCAATAGTAAAGACTAACTATCATTTGCACTATTGCAGGAACCAAACCTCAAGCAATGATATGAAACGTACCGGCAAATTTCTTGGAAGACTTGATCTACAACATCAACAAAGGAGATTGTCCTAATTATTTTTCATAAGAAACAATAATTTTTGACATACATGTGAAGAATATGGAAGAGCTCAAGAATGGTTACAACATTGTTGGACTTGCATAGATAAATAAAAGTTAATCATGTGGTTAGAGAACAACTTAGGAGCTTAATGTCTTTAAATTAATCGCTAAAAAAATATTGTAAGTAAGATTGGACGTAGTATTGTTCATCTTCAGCCTGACGTTTCAACAATATTACCCGAACTCGATGAATGCTATTATCAAATTTGATCTGTTTGAAAATTCAATCAAACTTTTCCCTACTTCACTTTGTACATTCAATTTTCTATAGTATGATATTACCGTACATCTGAGACTAATTTAAGCTATTCGGTTTATTTTAGGGGAACTTGATGGGAATAGTTATTCTTG
The DNA here is from genome assembly GCA_023529315.1 of Papaver bracteatum. NCBI lineage: Eukaryota > Viridiplantae > Streptophyta > Magnoliopsida > Ranunculales > Papaveraceae > Papaver > Papaver bracteatum. Next base: position 1,881,031 of record JAJJWX010004210.1, read on the forward strand.
AATTTTGTGACAGAGGTTCTCCGGAAAGATTTCTTAAATTACTTTACAACATCAATAATGGAAACTTGATTCAAGAATCAATAATGGAGACTGTCTAAGCTTTTCCAGGAAATTCTTCTTTTCTTTGAATCTAATTAATTTTTATGTATTAATGATGATTTATATCAACAAATACAACTCTTGGTCACTTTTGAGGCTGAAAGAAGCTATGCAGATTTTGTTCTTCTTTTTTCGGCGCTCCTGTAGGCATGAATTTCATTAAGGAATTCACGCATTTAATTTATGCCATCGGTGGGATGGGCTTTGAGGGTTGGCAGTGTTGTTTATTAACATATATAGAGCAGAATAATTTTACTTACAAATTTATGATGGGATGGGGATACGTAGATAACATAAGCGTAGTATTTTCATGGAACCTATCATGTTAAATATCCTGTATTGATTATCAAAAATTATGTAACACATGATGCTAATCAGAGGTTTAGCCTGAGCCGAAACCCAAAGTCAAAATGTTGTGATAAATATGAAAGAGGCAACCAAGGAAAAAGTAACCTGCGTGGTTATTTAGCCAATTGAGTCGCATAGAAAGTTAATGACAATGGAGAATACGAGGATATGATGATTGCATCCTCGACAAGTTTGTTGAAGTGAAAGGTAACATATCATATTTCAACTGAAACAACAAGGACATAGAGAGAAAAAAATTGTATAAGTGGGTATGCAACAAAAACATGCATTACTCCAAACAACTCGAAATTATACGAGAATACATATGCATTTAAAACGGAAAAAAAAATGTTCAAAATCATAATTGATGCATTGATTTCTCCACCATAACTTTACAAAGGAGGTAATAATAAAAAACAAGATGAAGCTGGTAATACAAGGACATAATATTTAGAGTAATTAATTATTAAGGATTATTTATTTCAAGATAATGCTTATGATAATTTATGGTCGTTATCAAACTCTCTATTACTCTTTAATATATTTTTTATGAAATTCTCGCATTATAAAATTTTAATTAATATAAGAACCGCTGAATATTATTTAACAGTTGTTGCATTGTAGAATGGACAACATCTTCTTATAAAGAAAATTTAAACTCATGGATTTATAATGTAAAAAAAAGAAAAATTGTAATTTAAACAAAAAATTATGGGAAGTGGTAGATTAGATAATACATTGTGAAGTGCAACTTCATCGCATTTTAATATTCTGGAAAATCGTTTCTTTAAATTTTGTAATTTTATTTCACATATATAACAACTCTCATTTGAACAACCGATGCATTACCCTGTTTGTTCAGTTAAGTCAAAGTAACTTGGTTAAGCATTAGTTGAGGCATGGACAATTGATTGTCATTGACAACCAAATAAATATTACACATTGACTGTCTTTGAGCGTTGAATTTCACTACATCTTGGATTTCAATTTACATGACCATAATCAAGTATTTTACTTAGCTCCTATGTATCGAGCATTTACTTAGTTTCAAAATCAAGTAAATATCCAAAAAAATTTAGATTAAGAAACTTATATTAGATAACCACAAACATGTAGAAAAATACTAAAAACAAAGGTTGATAATATAACAAGTAATAGCATGTAGAATATGGACAAGACTATTGTGTAAATATGAGTTTAGGAATTATCGATTATTGAATTAACAAACCTTATATTGAATAACATGTATAAAAGGAAATATACCATGATGAAAGTTTAAGCCAGGGACATAGGTCGGGTGACGGAGGAAAAGACAATCAAAAGCTCATGGAAAGTAAGACTGATAGTGATGCTGAGAAGAGCCAGATCGCATTAGAAAATAAAAGAAAAAACAAACACTTCTTGCATGATTCTTATGGGTCCTTCATCAAGTGCCCAAATATTCGGATTCCGAAGACAAATTGGAGAACTTATCGGAGAATCTAGATTGACAAAACGACATCGAGAGTTGGATACAATTTAACAAAAAGAATTATTTAAACGTCAATTTGAAAAGAAAAATTGTACGAAAGATTATCCAAAAAAAAAGAGAATGAGCTCCAAAAATTTAACCAATATAAAACATTTAATAAAATAGAGTAATGTTATATTTTTTAAGTTTATGTGATCAGGTTAAGAACAACGATAGATTTCGTTATAACATTGACCTCTTACTATCACATGATAGAAAGATGTTTGAGGATTGTTTGAAAAATAAAAATTTCATTAAAGATGAGGAAGACAACTGTGATTTGACACCCAAGCAAAACGACAAGGAGGTGATTGCATTTTTAGGATTTCGGGACATAAAAACGGTGTGTAAGTAAAGAGCATGCATCGGTCTTTTCGCTCAAGGTGGGTCTGAATAGGAAATTTATAAATACATAAATAATCGGTCATTCACATGTGATATTCACGTTTAATCCATCATCACCATTTAATTATCCTGGGATCAACAAATAAAAAATATTAAATAACATAACTAGCTAGACTATATCAGAGGAAATACATGGATAACAAAAGCATATTAATAATATCTTAAAATATTTTCACGGAACTCACAAAACTAAAAATCTTATGTCAGATACCGATAATTACGTGATGCATAAAACTAACCAAAGGTTGAGCCGGGGCCGTAAGGCCCCGGTGATACCTAGTAATAATAATAAAATATTAATACCAAACAACTATGAAAAATTGTCAACGGTTATTTATTTATATCAAGTCACATGATGAAATAAACAAATACATACAACATTATATAGTAACATTTGGATAGTAGTTATAACATTCAGTTACCCTTTAATAATACATGAATTTGAAAAAAAATAGTTATAATAATATGCTTCATCTGGAATTAAAATTCGATTTCATTAAAGTAAATAAATAATAATAATATAAATATAAAGTAAATAAATATAAATATTAAAATTCGATTTCATTAAAGTAAATAAATATAAATATAAATCTTGTTTTTTTAGATACTTGAAAATATAAATATTAATTTCGGGGTATTAATTGATATAGTAATTTTTAGATTTTTTACCCTACGAAAGATTGAAAAATATAATATATGATTTTTTTTACCTCATAAATATGTTTACTCGAATTTTTTGGATTTTTATCATAATAATCTGAAATTAATGAGGGAGGATCCCTTTACATGCATATGGTTACATTATCTCACATTTTGCATGTCCTTTTTGTGAATAAAAACCAAACGATAGCGTATTTGAAGCTAAGATTTTGGGGATATGTTCTTCTTATAAAGATCTACATACCCACCAAAAATGAGCACATTCTGAAATACCAAACCTCATCATTTATCAATCTTAATTTAAACGGTTGAGAATTTGTCGACTTTCGGCGGTTGGGTTTCGAAGTAGTAGATGGTAAATTAATACATTTCGGAATGTGCTAATTTTTGGTGGGTATGTAGATCTTTATAAGAAGAACATATCCCCAAAATCTTAGCTTCAAATACGCTATCGTTTGGTTTTTATTCACAAAAAGACATGCAAAATGTGAGATAATGTAACCATAGGCATGTAAAGGGATCCTCCCTCGATATTAATATAGTAATTTTTATATATTTTTACCTTATAATCGATCCAAAAAATATAAATCTGAATATTGTTTTACCCTATAAACATGCTTGTATTTTTTTAGATTTTTTTCACAAATGTCCGAAATTAATATTGAAATTCTTTTTATATTTTTGTAATTTTATCATTAATAATATAGTCATTTTTAGACTTTTTTACCTTACAAATGATCCAAAAAATATTGATATGATTTTTTTATCTTATAAATATTTTTACTCGATTTTTTTGACCTTTATCATAAATGTTCGAAATTAATATAGTAGTTTTTTGTATTTTCTTGATTTTTATCATAAATACGCGAAATGATTTTTTTTTTTTTAATTCTACGGTCATGATTTGAAAAAAATCACGTAAACTTGGTGCAATTATATGCAATAATTATAGTTGGTCTGATTTTTTTTTTATTTTAATCATAAAAAGATAATTTTTCTTTTTAATTATTATTACAACTCAAAATACATGAAATATAGTTGAATTGACTTTTTTTATTTTAGTCATAAACTTACGAAATTAATATAGTACTTTTTTTCTAGACTTTTTATAATAAATACATGAAATTATAAAAGATACAAAAATATAAATCTTATTATTTTATTCCATAAATATGTTGAATAGATTTTTTATTATTTTAAACATAAATATCCAAAATTAATATAGTAGTTTTCTTTATTTTCTGGATTTTCAAAATAAATAAACGAAATTAATATAACAATTTTTCTAAATAATGAGGGTCGTCCGTCGCATGTGTCCCAATAATCCACCCAATCTACACCTCAAATTGTCAGATCAACGCACCATATCTTACAAAATTTCATCCGACGAATACGAATGGTTTCTCAATTAGCCAATGAGAGCGCGAGGTTACACTCACCAACCAATAGGAGAGAGGGTAAGCTCCACCAGTGCTATTTTTATTCTAGAGTGAGGGATGGTATTGAGTTTTTAGGTTGTTGATTACCAAAGTGATTTTCCAAGAATAAAAAGTCAAATATTATTTAAAAAGGAAAAAAGAATCAAAATATTTATAGAGTTTAACTTCAATCGGGGAAGTGTCATTTGAATTTTCACCGAAGATAGAAGTTTCAACTCCCTGAAATTCCAATCCATGCCAACCATCTTGAGATTTGAACTCCACCATCGACCCTTAGTTTAACCGGACTCCACCACAAATCCATCGGTGCCAAACGCACCCATGAGAACTTGACCTTTAAAATGGCAAAACACGGCTACCTCCTTATGTCGGCTTATTTATTTTTCTGACTCAAGAAGGGCAATATTGATTAAAAAAAACACTCCATCATTAAGAAAGTAATGAAGATGGTAAAGAGAGTACAAAATCAGCTAAAGAAAGTTTTTACTGCCAAGAATAAAACAAAGAAAGATAAAAAAAAAAAACCAAAACTGGAATAGACTAGTAGATTACAGCTTCCCAGTTATTTAAAATCATGTCCAAAGTGATCCCTTCAAAGATGCTAGTATCCACACACCAGTTTATAAATGAAAGATTTCACATTGTTCTTCAAATTCTCCAGTGTGTTGTATTTGCCATTGAACACCCTTGCATTTCTCTCTAACCAAACAACCCACCAAATAGCAAAAGGTATTATGTCCCATATTTTTCTTTTTAAATTAATATTTCTACTTGTTTTTCTCCTCCATTCCCAAATAGTGTTTCTAACATTGTCCTGAAAATGTCGGCTTATTAATTAGAGGGAAAACTAAGCCCTACACCCATTACCCAACCTAACCACAAACAACAACAACTAATCCATTTTTTATGTCGGTGACCTCCTATGGATAAAATTTGCAATGTCTAAATAAAGATCAAATTATTCTTCATAGCTTACCAAACCCGAATTTTTTTTTTTTTTTTTTTTTTGGTCAATCAACAAGTTTCAGTTCATTCAAATCAAAACATGATTACATGATCGCTTACAAGAATAACAAAAACATCAAGGTACAAGATAATAAAACCCCTAATACAAATGAAGATATCTATTACAAATACATCGCGAAGAGAAAGAGCCATATATCGTAAAGATACCCAATTTTTATAAATGTAGTAGGGAAGGATGATGGTATAATCCGGAATCGATTCCGACCATTTAATCAGATTTTCTTCTTCTTCAATAAGAGATGCTCCTGTAAGAAAGGAGTTATTTGCGCAAAATCTTGAAGATCCAAACGAACCTGGATGCCCTGAATCCCTTAGATTGAATATAGATTCTAAGCAATAACGTATTGGATTGTTGATGTTCTTGAATCGAGAATAGCAAGTCATGAACCAGCGATCAATGTTTGAATAAATCGCTCTCAAAGCGAAGAGAAACCCGCCCCAAATGGCGAAGAAAAATCGCTCCAAATAGCGAAGAAATATGTCAAATGACATCAAAAACAAAAGAAATCTACTTTATTTGATTAAATCTTGAAAAGAAAAAGAAATCTTGCTCAGATTTGGTCCAAAAGGGACCAAATCTGAGCAAGAAATTCAAGGAGAGACTAAGAGTTTTTTCTTATACTTGACGTTTCCTTTATTAGGAGCAAAAATATCCATAAAAGATTTTATGATGAATCCCATGTAATTAACTGCTCCCATCGCGACTAAAAGAAAAGAAAACAAGAACAGACAAATAAACAAAATTCTAAAACATAAATGCATGCTACTACAAGACAACAACAAATTAACTAAGTAAGATATGAGATATAATAGCGTTTGTACCGTGTATAAAAATACACGGAAGCCCGTTAATTAAGCCCGTCTACCCGTAAAGATTCCAGAATCTTCTAGAAATCTTGTTGCCCAAGTTGATTGCACATGAAGTTTACCTAATTTAGGGTTACATAAACAATATAAATACATGTATCCTAAACCCTAAGGGGATGGGGAATCCTAGGTTAGCTAACCACAATTATTGTAAACCTCATATCAATACAATTCACTCCCTATGGGATTCCTCCGTGGATGTAGGCAACACTCGCCGAACCACGTTAAATCCATGCCTTCTCTTTTATTTTCAATAGTTTTCTAGCCCTAATTCATCATGATAATCACCAAATCATCATGTTTAGTGCCTAGAATTTATTTTGGGCACGAACATTGGCGCTGGCTAAGGGGATTCGTGTAAAACGATTGTGTTTTACCATCGAGAAAAGTGTGGAAGAAATCATGCGCATTTTCCATGCAAAAATTAGCATTGAAAAGGAAAAAAAAGGGTTAAGAAGAAAAAATCGGGTAACTATTGCGAACAGATGAAAACCGTTACGAAACGGTTGAAGAAAGTGTGGCGAAACAGAAGAAGAGAGTGTTACAAAACTGTAACAATTATAGATATTACAGAAAAACGTTACAAAAGCTTCTATCCTGAACAGCTACATAGATCCAGCCTCAGGTACGCCTCTTCATCCAGAAGATCCAATCCGTCAGATCTGACGAATCTGAACCATTAGATCTGTCCAGCCCCCGTACACCAGCGATCCAGTGCTTCTCAGGCGTTGACTAATCAGTACACAGTCAGCACCACATCAACAACATATCAGCAGACGCGGTCCAGTCAGCACAAACTGCCATGTCATCACATTCTAGTCAGCAACGACACGTCAGCATCAAGTCATCTGCCATGTCATCGCCAAGACACAACCAAGTCAGCAAAAATCGTCCACTCATCAATGCCATGTCAGCATCGACTGCCACGTCAGTGATTTGCCACGTTAGCACTGTCCGGGTGCCATGTCAGCAAAATGTCCAAGTCAGCGTTGCCACGTCAGTCTTTTGATCCAGTCATCACTGCCACGTATGCATCAGCACACGCGTTTCGTTCAAATCTTGTTTCGTCAATAACTTCTTCGTTTTAAGTCCGAACTGAGTGATTTTTGGCTCGTTGGAATCGTCTTTCAATTCCCTACAATATGGAAGAAAAAATAGAGTGTTCGAGAAACTTTTATGTGCACTTGGAGCAGCAACATGATCGAGTCCGAGGTTTGTGGATAACGACATGATCGAGTTCGAGGTCTGTGGATAACGACATGATCCAGTTCGAGATGAGGATTGCTTAGACCCTTCACTATTTATCCTTGCATCACATTGCAAGCACCTAAAGCCTCACCTTGCACGTAAGCACATAAGTCTTGCTCTTATCGCAAGCATAAAATCTCGCCTTGCACGCGAGTACAAAGACTTGCACCTTGGAAAGCACAAAGTCTCGTCTCAAACACGAGCCAATGCCCGATATTGGTCCAAAGACACTCAACACAAGCAACAACCAGCCTGCCCGAGCAGCGAGCGCTTCAGCCTTGTTACGTTGCGAGCAAAAAGCCTTTCCCCAGCCGCAAGCACATTACATCACACTCAAGTCTCGACCATCTCCCGAGCATCACAAGTCCACCACGTGGAAAAAAGTCTCACCTAGCACGTGAGAAAATTTTATTGCAGGTTATCACAGTTGGGGGCGTGTTTGTAATGTCTCTACTCACGCTTGGGGGTGTCTGGAGAGTTACGTCATCGACGATCGATGCGAAGGAATAACAAACTTCTTAACCCCCAACAAGTTGGAGGTTAAGAGGGGGCGATGTTTGTACCGTGTATAAAATACACGGAAGCCCATTAATCAAGCCCGTCTACCCGTGAAAATTCCAGAAGCTTCCAGAAGTCTTGTTTCCCAAGTTGCTTGCACATGAAGTTTACCTAATTTAGGGTTACATAAACAATATAAATACATGTATCTTAAACCCTAAGGGGATGGGGAATCCTAGGTCAGCTAACCACAATTATTGTATACCTCATATCAATACAATTCACTCCCTATGGGATTCCTACGTGGATGTAGGCAACACTTGCCGAACCTCGTTAAATCCGTGTCTTCTTTTTTATTTTCAATCAATTTCTAGCCCTAATTCATCGTGTTTAGTGCCTAGAATTTATTTTGGGTACGAACATATGATGGTGCAAAATTAATTACCCCAACAATCTTCGAGATGTGTATAAGATGATGGAATCTTCGTCGTTTCTTTATTTCTCCAGAAATTGTAGATGAAAATTGAGGGGGGTACCTGCAAAGACACTCCGATGCTTAAGTCAGAGAGATCTTTAGACAGGTTTTTAGAGGAGAAAGTAATTGTGATTGTGTACATTTTGAGTTGGATTTCAACCTCTATTTATAGGCAGAAAACAAATCTTATTGTTATGATTTGTAGTTATCTCAAATAACCATCAAGATTTACCTCTATCTTATGAGATTTGTAGTTATCTTAAATAACCACTTATATTTGTACTTATCTCCCCAATATTTGTATATATCCTGGAAGATTCATGTTTATCTTCATCATATTTGTGCACATCTTGAAAGATCCATGTCTATCTTGTCAAGATTTGGATTTATCCAAGAAGATTTATGTTTATCTTTATAGATATGGATATATGTTGAGAGATTTTAAGTTATCTTCTCCAGATTCATAGTTATCTCAATATAGCCATATTTATCTCTTGAGATTTGTATTTATCTTTAATAGTTTCCATAATAAACCATTGGGCCTCCATAATAAGTCATTTTTGGTTTCCTTAAGATACCCAGTCGGGCTTCCTTAATAAGCCATTTTTGGTTTCCTTAATAAACCAAGTCGGGCTTCTTTAATAAGCCATTTTTGGTTTCCTTAATAAACCACTGGGTTTCCTTGATAAACCCAGTCGGGCTTCTTTAATAACCATTTTTGATTTCGTTAATAAACCACTGGGTTTTCTTAATAAACCTAGTTGGGCTTCTTTAATAATCCATTTTTGGTTTCCTTAATAAGCCACTGGGTTTCCTTAAAAAAACCAGTTGGGCTTCTTTAATAAGCCATTTTCGGTTTCGAGGTGTATGCGCATCCTGTACGTATCCCATTTTTATGATGGTACAAACATCGCCCCCTCTTAATCCTCAACTTGTTGATGGGTTAAGAAGGATGATACCTCCCTTGTATCTAAAAATGAGAAATGTCATTAATCCAAAATATCCCGTAAACATGTACCGTTGATTACTGCAAAATAGCTTTTGTTTTAGCATGACGATTCTTCATGGTTGGGACCCTAGTTAGCAATTCGGCGAATGATTCGCGAATTATTCGCGAATCCGTCCGAATCCGTTGCATTCGGCCGAACTATTCAAAGTCCGAACAGGTTACGCGCATTATATGGGGTTTCCGAATTATTCGGATTCGTGTACGATTCGGCGAATCGATTCGGACAGCTAACTAGGCGATTCGGACAGGTGACTCGGCGATTCGAACAGTGACTCGGCGATTCGAACAGTGACTCGGCGATTCGAACTCATTTAAGTGTTTTTTTGAGAGTTATTAAAAAGAAGTTGGGGGTGGGGATTGAACCCATGACCTCTTACTTGCTAATTAAGGCTCAAACCATTGAGCTATTTGCTTGTTTGTGTCTATTCTTAATGTATTATCTATATAATACAATAAAATTGGTTTAAATCATTTTTTCAACTCAATAAAACCTTAAAAATATATTTTTTATTAATTTGATGTAACCCGAATTTTCCGTACCGAACTTATATTTCTAAAACGAATTATAGACGTACGTATCCGTTCCGAACTACACTCCGAACACCGAACCGTTGACCGACTTTTTGACCGAATCCGACCTATCCAAATCCGTAAAATTCCCGAACGTATGCCGTCCCGAACTCCTCTCCGTACCCCGTATTGCTAACTAGGGTTGGGACCCAGATATGCAAGCCTTTTGGTTGGACCGAATTGCAGTAGATCCTTGAATCATCCCTTTTTCCGTATACGTGACAACAGGGCATAAGTACATTTTTCTTGTTAACTGGAGCCGTAGTTGCCAAAATCACTTGTTGGAGAAAATCTTTTCATTTGGAAAATCTAGCCTTATCCTAAATCCGGTAGGCTTATACTTGATAAACTTGGATCAAGAGAAAATTTTCTATCAAGCCTTACAATATATCCGATCGCCTATTTTGATAAGCTGGAATCAAGCTCGGACTTTCTTGGCTACACTTTTCTTCTAGTATGACACTTGTCTTATTCTTGAAGTACTTTTATCAAAATAATTTATTTTTGTTTTTCTCTTTATTAGAAAAAAACATTGCAAGTATTTTCTTAATAATTACATGCAAAAAGTATTAAGAAAATATTTATAACATAAAAATTGGTGAGGACTTACCTCCCTAGGTGTTGGTAGGTTCTTGAAGGATGTCCCCGCCTATTGTTCGACATATGAAACATGTTATTTTGCTTGCATGCTAGGTGACACTTTAGCCGCCCCCATGATCTGCAAAGTTATTTCCAAACGCCAAAGACGCCCCCAAGCGTGAGTTTTCACTGTTGTTGTAAAATGTAGTTCTCCCCATCATTTGCAGGGATATGACAAAGACGCCCCCAACTGTGGTAACCCGCAATAAATTTTCTCACGCGCTAGGCGAGACTTTTTTCCATGTAGTGGACTTGTGATGCTCGAGAGCTAGTCAAGTCTTGAGTGAAATGTAGCGTGCTTGCAGCTGTGCCAAGGCTCTTCGCTCGCAATGTGACAAGGTTGTAGTGCTCGCTGCTAGGGATGGCTGAAATGTTGCTTGTGTGGAGGACGAGTCTTTGGACCAACATCGGGCGTTGGACTCATAATCGAGACGAGGCTTTGTGCTTGCCTCGGTGCAAGTATTTATACTCGCGATAAAAGCAAGACTTAAGTGTTCTCGTGCAAGGTGAGGCTTTAAGTGCTTGCGAGGTGACGTAAGGATAAATATTGAAGGGTCCAAGCAATCTAAATCTTCAATATCTCCAATGGATCATGTTGTTGATGAACCCCAAGCAACAATTTAAACAAACTTTGAACTCGATCATGTTATTATCCACGAACCTCAAACTCAATCATGTTGCTGATCCAACTGCACATGAAAGTTTTTCAAACACAAGAATTTTTGCCTCCATGTTGTAGGTCTTCAAAAAGCGATTAGAACGAGCCAAAATCACTCAATTAAGACTTAAAACGAAGAAGTTATTGACGAAACAAGATTTTCACGAAGCGCACGTGCAATCGCATACGTGGTATGATAGCTGAAAGGGAATTGATGTCTAGATGCTTCACTGATGTGGCACTCGAACGATGCTGACGCGTCCACACCATGCTTAACAATTCCTGAATGGACGCTGACTGGATCTAGCTCTTGACGTGGTAATGTGTCGCTGAGGTATTATTGCATTAGACGCTGAATAGATGGTCGAAGATGACGTGGCAACTGTTTAGACCCATATGGTCTGGACCAGCTGCTTCAGTGGTTGTCATTGTTTTGATCATCTTTGTGTATACGCCTGTCATGTATCCAATGACTTGGTTCTAGTTGCCTATCTTGCTCGATCGTGCGATATCGATCATCTTCGAGTTTGTAACGATCATAATATAAATCATTATTGCTATCACGACTATGATGATGTTTGTTTCTTGCCCCTTTAGATCTTCTTCCGTCATCTCGACTGGCCCTTTGTTCATCAAGAATTCCTTCTGTTTCACGAGGGTTGTCACGTTCTTGTCGAGTACGACGATTCGATCTGTCACTTTCGGAAAGTAAGGCATCAACATCATCAAGTTTTGTTTTTTTCTCCAATGCGATTCAGAGTGGCTTGTTTTTCTTTCTAACTCTTGGTAACGCCATCGAAGCACCAAATCGATTGGCGTCACTTGTGGATTATTAACTTGTACGTTGCGCGGGGGATGACGTACTCCCCTACCCATCATGATTTTGAGATAAATATCGTGACTGCTTGGGTGCTGATTTCGAATTTCCCTTTGACGAATGAGGTTTTCGCTATTGGTTTGAGAAAGTGTTCTACGTACCCAAGCATTGTTTTCCATGAAACTTGGACAAGTTCTCACAGAATGAGTACCTGACGCGGTTGATGAAACCGTTGTTTTCGCTCCGTCTTGATAAGTATGGATGATAGCGCTCTGTATTTCTCGAGTGATGATGCCTTGAGTTGGACGATTTCCGGTAGGCATATCTCTGTTCCTTCTATGTTGATTTGCTCGCGAAGATTCCATGTGATTTCTTTTGTTTTGCTGCTTTTCCTAACACTAACTTTGTAACAGAAAAGTGTTTTTGTTTCAATGTTCTCTGTAACGCTTGGTATATGTGCATGATTTATTCCATACTTTTCTCGATGGTAAAACACGATCGTTTTACATGATTCCTCTTAGTCGGCGCCTAAAGATGTTGGTGCAAAATTAATTACCCCAACAATCTTCGAGATGTGTATAGGATGATGGAATCTCCACCGTTGCTTTATTTCTCCAGAAATTATAGATGAAAATTGAGGGGGGTACCTGCAAAGACACTCCGATGCTTAAGTCAGAGAGAGCTTTAGACATGTTTTTAGAGGAGAAAGTAATTGTGATTGTGTAACTTTTGAATTGGATTTCAGCCTCTATTTATAGGAAAAAAAACAAATCTTATTGTTATGATTTTTAGTTATCTCAAATAACCACCAAGATTTACCTTTATCTTATGAGATTTGTAGTTATCTTAAATAACCACTTATATTTGTACTTATCTCCCCAGTATTTGTATATATCCTGGAAGATTCATGTTTATCTTCATCATATTTGTGCACATCTTGAAATATCCATGTCTATCTTGTCAAAATTTGCATTTATCCAAGAAGATCTATGTTTATCTTTATAGATATTGATATATGTTGAGAGATTTTAAGCTATCTTCTCCAGATTCATAGTTATCTCAATATAACCATATTTATCTCTTGAGATTTGTAGTTATCTTTAATGGTTTCTATAAAAACCATTGGGCCTCCATAATAAGCCATTTTTTGTTTCCTTAATAAACCCAGTCGGGCTTCCTTAATAAGCCATTTTTGGTTTCCTTAATAAACACTGGGTTTCCTTGATAAACCCAGTCAGACTTCTTTAATAAGCCATTTTTGGTTTTCTTAATAAACCACTGGGTTTCCTTGATAAACCCAGTCGGGCTTCTTTAATAACCATTTTTGTTTTCCTTAATAAACCATTGGGTTTCCTTAATAAACCCAGTTGGGCTTCTTTAGTAAGCCATTTTTGGTTTCCTTAATAAACCCAGTTGGGCTTCTTTAATAAGCCATTTTCGATTTCGAGGCGTATGCGCATCATGTACGTATACCATTTTTATGATGGTACAAACAATTAGTATATACATTATATATATACCCTGTAGGCTATAAAGACGGGTATCTAATTTTATACAATTACTAACACATATTTTTGGGATGCCCGCTCAAAAAGTGGGATATTTATGGTTAAATGGGGTCAAGTTTTGTCACATGGGGAAGTTTTTTTTTTTTTTTTTTAATGAAACATGGGGAAGTTTTGAGTTAAGGAAATGCTAAGTTACCTTTTATATTTTTTTTCCAATTAAATATTTAAATCAAGATATTTTATTTAATTAAATATTTAAATCAATATATGAAATCTATCGTCTTCATTTTGATTACCATTCTTTCTTCTTCTATGATGGTTTTTTTCCTTCAATTCTTCGTTTTTCTTTCTTCCATCATATTTCCAAGAAGATAGTGATTTATATTCGTTTTATGAGTATTCTGATTTTTTTGATACGAAAATTTGATTAACATTTAAGAGTTATTATAAGGATGAAAACAAACATACAAGGATGAAAACAAACAATAACAAAACAAAAAAAAAGATAAGAACCACCGAGACCCCTAGAGTGATCTGGTATTAGACACGCATGTGTTGCCTCATTAAGACCTTGACAAGGAAAAACCGTAGGTACAAAAGCTTGACGAAGGAAAGAGTACAATGCGATAAGTCCGAAAATAAAATGGTACTCAAACAAGTTTTGGTGTAATCTAAACAAAGGTAAAAATTCAGTAAACAAGGAAGATGCAGGTCTCCACCAGTATCCAATGAGAAGTCTTCTACTACTGGCAGTATATAATAGTTCACAAACAAGTTGTGGATGGAGAGCGCCTCAGTTCGCGATAGAACTATCACTGTAGATTCCTTCCCCCTTCTAGTTACCTCATGAGTGGTAGAAGTGTCACGACGATGTATCCAGGAAAGGTGGAGGGGGGGGGGGTTCCTGTTGTTGACTGCGGATGGCGGGTGTATTGTCACAATCGAGGATTTATTTGGTGAGAGTTGAGGTTACATCTTCGGGAAAACACAACCATTGGGATCACCAGCCCTTGAGCTTAATCTACTTAAAGAAGAAGCCATAATAACAAATCCAACATTGATTTCAACATCATGTTGTTTCACATGAGCCTTCATATCCCTATTCAAAGAAGGAACACCAAAATATATTAAGTTACACACTAATCTTAGACAGACATAATACAAAAGATATGCAAAAACTAACACTATACTAATTGAATTCATTACAAGCAGAACATGTAAGACGGGAAAGGAAATTAAATATAAATAATCTAAAACTAAAGGCAGCAAAACTGTACAAGATGATGGAGGAAAAAAGCCTAGTCTTGGGACAAACTATTTACAAGGGTTAATAGCCAGAAACATCCAAGAACACTAACTCTTAGTAAAGAGAAAGCATTACTGTTAACTTGAATATGAACTAACAACTAGCTAAGAATAATAATATGTATTCTAAATAAACTAATATAGATGATGAACCTATTAACCTGAAAAGTAGCTAATAACTAAACTTAGGTTATCAACGTTGACATCTAAGAGGAAATAAAGGATGAGTTAAAGATACTAAAGTGCATAACCTAATGAACCTGAATAGTATGCATTGAAACTTAACTACACGGATAAAAAGAAAAGGATTAACAATTCAAAAGCTCAAAGAATAGAAGTGGACGAAAAAGGCCCCTATAAATCCAAACCAAACTGCGGTTCTGTCCGGACGCTTGTTTCTTGAATCAAACAAGGGAATAGATCAGATGAAGGAAACCGAAGAAATAAAAATGAAAAGCACTAAACACAACTGAGTAGAGAGAGAAGCAGGAATTAGTTGGAAGGGCTTACCTGGGGGTTTAGTTGTATCATTGGGGTTAGGGTTAAGAACTTGGGATAATTTCTTCATTTGTACCGTTATTTCGTGGGCAAATTAGATCACAAAAGCAACACCCAAGATAAAGATGCTAAAAAGTTTTAACAAGCTAAACAAGGCAGTAGCCAAAAGGTAGCATACAAGCAAACAAAACAGGAGAAAGATCGGAGAAATTTGAAAGATATAGGCTCAAAAATAAATGGTTACTTCCCATTTCAGAGAAATCTCCCAAGGAGAGAGCCATCCAGAAGCAACCTCAAAAGAAAGGAGAAGAAGGATCAAGAAAGAAACTTAAACAACATAACATGAGAAACAAACAACCTATATCATGCTCAATTTTCAAAAAAACCTTAGAACTCGAAACACTCAGAAGAATCTATAAGATATAAAAGGAAACATTAGGAAGAATACTAAAAAGAAACAACTAACGACTAACAACCAAAAAGCTAACAAACAAAGAATCAAACACAGGGAGCATATGGAAAATGACTGAGACAGCTAGAAACCAAGAGGTAAAGAAGTACCAATTGCAACAAAAAAAATCAAAACCACTTTCTTTTCTTTTTTTATCGGAAAATAGGAAGTTATCAACATCACTTAACACTAAACACTAAGCAAATATAAATAGACAAGGCTAGAAGAAGAAAGAAGAGCAGATACAAATAAGAAGATTTTAATTTTCCTTCTCATACATATATCATTTTTTTAGAAATCACATTTTAAGAGACTAAACTTTGGACAAGCATTTAAAATAGCTAACAAATCTATAAGAAGTCCATTCTTCTCGAGTAAAATAACACAGAACACCTTTTTTAAGAACTCAAGAAAGCAGCAGGAACAAAATAAACTGAACTTTTTAAGAGATGATCAATATTTTAAGAAACAAGTACATAAGAAGATATTCATTTTTCTTCAAAAGCAAGGAACACCTTTTTTTAAAAATCATTTTAAAATCCTATAATCATTTAACATAAGCAAGCAAAGGGAGAAAGAAAAAATAGAGAAGAGAAGAGGACCAAAACCAATAAATAGGCTAGATCTTTTAATAATAATCATCAAAAAAGAGACAGGATTGTTGATGGTGAATTTTCATTTAAGGATAAAATTGTAAAAGCCAAAAAATTATGCGCTAACATCTTGTAAAAGATAAAGCCATTAATAAGTGATGGATACTTCTTCACTTTACTAATTCACCTAGAATGGAGCATGTGGAAACCATCTCAGTCTGTGAATTAAATACATCATTATTAATTAATACATAACCATCCTTGTATTTCCTGTACTCATTATCAGTGCGGCATGATGACTGAGTGTTGTTCTCAGCAGAGCAACACGAACCTCCAAGCATTATAATGAAAGCATGTACGAAATACCCATACATGCTGCAACTCTCGGTGTGCTGTACTAGCCCGATTGAGCATATTACTCTCAGTGTGCTATACTAGCCCGATTGAGCATATGGACTGACCATGTCAGTCTCAGAAACGATCATGACCATCCAACTTCACCAGCATGAATTGGATAGCTCAGATCGATCCATGACCCCAAACAGGTATTGGAATATTCACTACCGAACCAACGCGGGACCCGCATGGTCGGTCTCCCCAAAAGATTGGCGTAGCTTGCCAAAACGTCCAAGCCAGAGAAGTATAGACGGAAAACCCTAAATTAGGGTTTGCGGCACATTACATGTGTCGCAAAACAGTCTCAACCATCCATATTCACAGGTATAGATGGAGGGTGTAGATGTAGATTCAAAGGGCCCAGAGCATGTCAACACGATCACCGTGGGCCCGCCTACATAACTGACCAATCCGTCAGGACCAACCATGTTCGGTCATCCCAATTTGTGCTCATGAACGGAGCATGACGCACGACCATGAAACTCAAAATTAGGGTTTTGAACATCACGAGCGTCCATTTTCTCCGGCACGAATGAAGGGTCCGAGATTATATTAAGCAGGTACGATCATACCAACATGACCACCGTGGGCCCATCTATCCCCTCACCTGATCGGCCAAGGCATACCATGCCTGGTTATCCCAAAACGCACGCCCAAACTAGCGTGGTCACACTTCCCACATTGCAAACTAATCTCGACCACTCAATTTCGCCGGAAAATTTGAGTGGCTTAGATCACGTTTTCATGGGACAGTTGGGTATAGGCGTGAACATCAGCCTACCACCTACACGCCAGGATAATCGGCCAAGATCGACCAAGATTGATCGTCTTGGAACGCGCTCCTGAAGTTGGCACGATGTGCGGCTTTTGCGGCACCAGTTTTCTGTCGCAAATTGATCTCGACCACTCAACTTCGCCAGACGAATTTAGTGGCCCAGATCACACTTTCTTGAGACAATGGGGTATGGGCGCCTACACTGTCATGCCATATACACGGATATACGATCGGCCAGCCAAAAATCGTATCCCAAGCTTGGATTCAATCAGGCTGAAGAGTGGTGCTTGCGCACCTCCTCCAAAACCCTAATTTCACCAACGGTCGCAGATGAGTGTTTCAAAGATCATCTCATCCGTCCAACTTCACCGGCTTGGTTATACATCCCTGGTCAATAGTTAATTGGTCAGTGCAGCGTCATGGTGATCTCCACTCGTCACTTTACCACACCATGTGGTCGGCCAAGGGAGGATTTGCTTGCGCAACCTCCAAACCATCACATGAAGTAGGATTGACATGAATCTATTTTGAGACGCTCAAACAGCGATGCTTCATACATGCTGAGTATATTCGATGCAGTACCTCCATAGAATACACACGATACTTCACAAGTATCGGCTTCCTGAATAACGCAGTTATTCAATTTAGCGTTACATGCTACTTTATGTGGGTCCCACGATCCACATATTCAAGATATCAATCATGTCACAAACTGGGGGATACATACTGGGGTATTGGTATGGCGGTTTACAACGTGCAGCGTACAACGCGCCACCACAATAACGTGTCATAAAGTCATGGACGGTTAGTAATGATGGGAGAAGTGGGCAAGACTGGTTGTGTGACACTAACGCACTACTCCATCACTCCACTTTCTCCACTTCCCACGAGATACGAGGGTTAGGCTAAAAGACTTGTATAAATAGGTTCTTCATCCTATTTTTCGAACAAGACAAGACAACAGAAGCAAGTGTTGATACAATTATATTCAAACACCGGAACTGATAGCTTACATCCTGCAAGCCCGTTCAGCTTTCTGATACAATTTATCTGGAAGTTCAACACATTAAATAATAACGAATTACCAATTAGTGCAATGTCGATACTAAGTATTCCATACATAATCTATATTTCGTAACCATACTAGGTATCACCCCATCCTACGGACGGGACTCAACCTTTCGTGGATAGCAAATTTTTAGGATTCGTTAGGCCTTTGTCCCGGTATGTTAGTGTTGGCGTTAGGTAGTTTTTATTTCCACGATTAGAATTTAGCCTTGCACTTCTTTTAAGAGTTTTTATTCCCAAAAAACTAACTTTTCCTTCTGATGGATTTAAAACTATGAATCTCTAACACGACTTCATTAAGTGAATGAGAACACAATATAAGAACACTTCATTAGGAGAAGGCTATCAGTCAAATCGTAGAGAGAAGCACCAGACAAATTATATTTGCCGAAGGAAAGGGAAAAATGTGAGCGTAATATTAATATCAAGTTTGCACACTCTTAAACATATTTGTATCTACTCCTTTAAACTCTTAAGACATGCGAGGCCATGCGTCGCGCGGTGAGAATACCTACCTTTGGGTGAGCGTCACCGCCCCCTTCAAAATTCTCTATTCCACTTTTCCTCAAATCTAATGAATGTAGCACTAAAAAACTGTTTCGGTAAAAAAAAAAAACGAGTGAAACACCGGAGAAAAAAAAAGGAAAAAACGCCGGAGAAAAAAAAAAGAAACAAAAAACAAAGACTTTCTCTTTTACGCCAAAGAGAGAAAACGCAGTTAAGGGTTTCTCATTTGATTTTTAGGTTTTCTATTTTGATTCTCTCTTTATACTGTTTTTTATTTTACGTGAATCTATGATGAAGTGCTACTTTCTCTTTTGAGTTGTAGGGATTCGTCCAATGAAGGAAAGCTTGGGTTTTTGATACAGGGGTCGCAAACAGATTCAATTTATGGTTTAGGGTTGTCTTTTTTTGTTTAGATTATCTGTTTTTACCCTATCAGTATGATCAGTTTCTTAATAGTCTGCAAGTTTTCATTTTTTATTATTGCAGGAACAGAAGATTGTATACAAATTGGAAGATCAAAATATGAATTAGAAATTGGAAGCACGACCAGGAAAATACGAGCTTAGTGAGTATACAAATTGTACATATATTTTCAATAAAAAAAAATCATTGATCTCACACCTATTAACTATTCGTAAACCCTCACCAAATCTTTTGCTTTGATTTTTGCAAAGATTAATGTTGATTCAAGGTTTTGTATATTTAGAAAGAAGAAATCCAGGGTATTATGAACCAAGTTTTTTGATTACCGTATTATGGTTTTAATTAAATCTTTGTTTTTGTTGATACTTTTGTATCCGTTTGCATTATGAGTGATTTTCAGGTCCTAAAAGTTTGAGACAAAATTGGCTTACCATTAGAAGGTGGGTTTATGTTAACCTCTAACAGTATTTTTTAATACATATATATATTCTGATTTGGTATCCATCAGGTACATATTTGTTAGACAATGTAAGTCAACTTAGAAAACAAGGATTTTATTGTGTTGCATACCGGCACTATAACATAAGACAGATTGGTAAAATGTTTTCTGCTGACTATTCACTTAATTATTCCATTTAAGTTATTCTGCTAGACATTTGAAGGGACTGTTTTCCTTTTGATGTTTATTAAGTTGAAATGCAAGGAACTATTAATTCACAAATTTGAATTGGTATTAACAATTATTTTCTAAGTGTGGTTGGAAAACTCAAGCTTGAGGTTGTTTATGTTTCTGTTTTGCAGTTTTTGGGTCTTTATAGAGACACTTAGTCAATCAAGAACGCTTAGGAACAACATTCAAAGCTTTTCTTGTGACACAGGGGCTCTTTACATATTCGATGGGTGCATATCCAGCAGCGCTAAAAGTGTGGCTTGCAGGTTATGGATCTCCACCACATGCTTGGAACTAGTCTTCCACGTGCACAGGGACAACAATGGAACACTGGATACACTCAACAGTCGGGAATTCATAGTAAATAACCTTTTTATTTATTTTTTCAATTCACAATTCTCACTTCCCATGCCTATGCTCATTTGATTCTCGGGACACTGTTAGCTTTTGGATCATATGCTCTGGTATTTCCTTGGTTAGTGTGATTATATTTATTTGTAATACTGTTTTGATTTCGTATTTCTCAAGTATTAACCTTTCACTGTTTTTGATTTTGTAGCCACGGGTTATCAAACCGAATCAGCCAGAGAATATGTGATGTTACTTTCTTGGATCAGTTTTGCAAGAAAAAATCTGAAGCTTTAAGATTGCAGTGGACTATAGATTGCAAAAATGGTATTT
This sequence comes from Papaver bracteatum, assembly GCA_023529315.1. NCBI lineage: Eukaryota > Viridiplantae > Streptophyta > Magnoliopsida > Ranunculales > Papaveraceae > Papaver > Papaver bracteatum. Next base: position 1,902,174 of record JAJJWX010004210.1, read on the forward strand.
TTTTTACTTTCTTCCTAATTTTAAGTTAGCTTATTTCATTGTTGCAATTCAAGCGAACTGATTTATGGTGTGTATATTCTTAAAATGTAGAATTCCTCACTTTCTTTTTCTTTTTGAGTTGCATACACATGTTTAGTTGGGTGTTCTGTCTTTCCTAGATGTACACATGTATATGGTTAAATCTGCTATAGGGATTTTCATGCAGTAGGAGTAGGTTTGTTCTGTATTCTCTTCATGTTATCCTTCACTTTCACTGAATTTTGTTCAGTTTTCTATTTGATGGCAAATATCACCGAGGAAGATGTGAGCCATACCGGGTTTATAATTTTTATATTATTATTTGGTTTTCACTATTTTGTGATAGCGTCGATAACATTGAGGCTAAAATTAAGATAAAATTCTTCTTATTTTTTAATTTATTTTCATTTATGTTATCCTTTTTGTGATTCTATTTTCTTTGCCGCTAATGCATAAGTTGTGAGTGACTGTGAGTGAGTCCATTCATTTCTATTACTTACATGTTACGCATATGCTTCTACATATTGGTTAACTAGATGGTTGTTTTACAAATGCTTTTGACTGAGAGTCCTTAACTATACGTAGGATTGCAGTATCGTCTGTGCTTTGTTGTGAGGAATAAAGTTTTTGTAGTTGTGGTGAAACGTCAATTAAAAAAAAAATCCATTGGATCTTCCTTATGAATGAAATCAGAGTAATTTACCGATCTTGCTTATTTCCGGCCATTGATAATGTTGGTTTCTGTTCAGGAGCTTTTGATGTTTTCTTGGAAGTAGAAACTGTAAGAGCAGTGTTAACTTGCAAGTATCCTTTTAAACCTTCTGTGTTGTAGTCTTGCTACTTTTGAGGTGGATGATATCTAGAGAGAAGAGCATAAATGTATATTATCTGGAACATATGCTCGAAAGAAACTAATGAAAGGGCATAGAACCTTGAAGCAATTCATTACAAACCATTACTTGGGTGCGCAGAGCTCAAATGGTTCAGTTCGTTGTGCTGGTTAGGTTTTACATTGAGCCCATGAAATTCATATGATTGATATTTGAATTGCTTAGATTGTATTCCAGTATTAAGTTAGTTGTAGATCAACCGCTCCAGTTACGTTGAATGTGCATATAGTCCATTTTATTCCTGTTTGTGGGGTTGCAAATTATACATGATTGATCACTCGATAGTAAAGAAAAGTATGTGGTGTCGTGGTGATTTCATTTACATTGAAAGACAAGTGAATTACATAAATGAACCAGCACAGTAAAAAGTGCAAGAGAAGATTCTTCACAACTCAAATACTTTTTGTCATATGCAGGCTATTTATCGTAAAGAGAATCCTACCTCTCAAGTTTCGCTTCTCTCAAAGACGATGAAATTCAAGATCGAGAAGATGATTAAACGACGTGACCACAGTAACAGGCATGAGGAGGATCCAACATTTAATTATGATACATGTGTTGTAGTGAATGTGTATTTGCAATTAGACTTGCTTGATAGTACATGATGTTACTATATCCACACAAATATTTGGTATAACAATTGTAATGAAATTTGAGACAAGTTTAGTGGTACGCATAGTAGAAAGGAACCATCGACATGATATAATCTTAAAAACGCATCATAAAGCAAATTCTGTCGGCATGTTTTATCACGGGAACATCTAAACATTTTTTAAGCCCTGTTGTAATTAATTCTATGATTGATTTATTGGCATGTGAGTGATAGTCATTTGTTCATCTCAAATCGTGTCGAGGCGAAGCTGAGCCACACCAAATCAGGACGGGGCGAGACGAAGCCGAGCTTTACCGAATAAAAAATATGATTAAAAGAAAAAAATACCCGGTGCGTAGCACGGGCACAAAATCTAGTTTGTAATTAGTATTCCGTAGACCATTAGTTACAGCCTACTGACAAAAAGGTAGGGGGTCTCAAACATGACATCACCTTAAAGTTGCATTGTTACCTAGATAAAATAAATCTGGTAAGGTTGGTGAACATTTAAGGGTATCACAACACATCGTGACCAGTGTTTTAAAAACCGGACCGGCCAGGTTGACCGGTGAACCAGTAGAAAAAGTTGGCTGAGTCATTTATTAACCCAATATTTTTTTTAAAAACCCACTAAACCATGCGAACTGGACGATCCAACCGGTGAACCACTTGACCCAGTTGAGTTTTAGCCGGTTCATCTAGTTATTTCTCCGTTACTTTTTTCTCTATCAATTTTTTTTCTTACCTGATTTTTATTTTTTGTGCAAGTTCTACCGGTCAAACTAGTAAATCTAAAAGCAACTAATACTTTTAATTCCGTTAAGGTAAGGTATCATACAAACATGGATTCACGATTCCATTGAGGTATCACACAAACAGGAACGGAGCTCCATAAGGATAAAGAAAAAAGTTGATCTTCCACCGATACAAAAAAAAAAAAACAAAAAATTAAGAACTTTTTTTCTACTTTTGTTGATGTAGATTTTTGTTATTAGTTTATAACAATCATGATTTCTTCTAACGATTAGTAATTCTTCAAACAGAGAAGGAGTCTGTATGCGCAGTAAGTGTAGTGTAGAGAGAGAGGTGGGCTAAAAGTGAGAAGAGATAGTTTAATGTTTTAAAGGTTAGGGTTTAGTGGCATGAAATGTAATAAGTTAACACTAAAGGGGCAATATGGAGTTACCATGGGAAGAAACATGAACCATTGATTTAGATTGTACTTCTTACACGTAATTAAGTCCAATTACCACAAATCACGACTCACGCGCCCTTTTTTTTTTTTTAGCATTGCTCACGAATGTTTCTTTACATTAAACAATATATATATATATCTCCTTTATAAAGCACAGTTTGGCTAACTTAGCATATCTGAGTGGTGGCTAGGATTTACTCTCCCCATATATAAATCTATGGCTATAATTTATCCCATTAAACTATGATTTAATGACCCATTAAGGAAAATCTAATATAGTAAATGATTAATTCAATAAAAGAATTAAACTATGATTTAATGACCCATTAAATAAAATCTAATATAGTAAATGATTAATTCAATAAATGACTAACTAATTAGTGTTTCACACTAATTTGTGATAATAAATAATTTATTAATTCTTCATAATAGTGTTTTTTCACTAATTGCTCATGATAAATGATCTATAAAAAAATTCATTATAAATTTTCCCTTAATTAAACTAATAAAATTGTATCTCCATTAATAAATAATTTTAGATTAAGGATCTAGAATTTAAGATTGAAGATTTTGAGTAAGAAAATGTTAAGTATTTTTGGTTGAGAATGGCGCAAGTAGTGTTGTGAACTTTCGTGCATGGTTTTAATTATTGTATCTTTTGCTTTTGTTTGTTTTTCGATGCACTCTATTATTTTGGGAAACTTCGTGGTTGCTCACCCATTTTCCTCCCTTTCCACAGAGAACGAAGAAAGACTACCTGACAAGAAATTATTATATATCACGGAGATTTGAGTATCGCGTTTTAAATTTAATCGAAGCGTTATTGTGTTTTAATTTGATACTTTTGATTTTGTAGTCATTATTTGAAAGTTTTGTAATTTTAAAAGTAAGATTACGTTACATTTAGTAAATTTAATTGAGCTTGAATTATTAATTTTATTTATTGAAATCTTTTAAAACGGAAAATTTGATCCTACACGAGTGGATGTCCGGAAATTTGGACTTCCTAGCTGGATCGGACCTGACCCACAAGTCCGAACCCGTGTTTGCTAGAAGTCCGAAAATCCGGACTGTCACACGCCACCACAACAAAATCAACTGATACCACTATTGCCACCCCCGCAGCTGGGCGTGCTTTTAATTTTTAATCACAAACGTCATGTATAAAGCTTAGCTTGAACAATCTTAAGTCTTAAATTAATTTTTTTCCTATTTGTTGTTGTTGTTATATTATCTTTTATATTGAAATCTAATATATTTTATTTTAATACTAAAAATCATAATTTGGCTAATTTTGCCTGTGTTAATGGTGGTCCAGATTTATCCGGGGGAAAGATAAATCAATTTTTACCACACCCATTTTTTGCACGTGTGCGTTAGGTTTTAGATAGATGGATAAGTCACCGTGGGTGCTCAATCGTTTTGTACAGGTACCCAAAATCCTTTATCCTAGAAATCTTGATACACCAAGATTCATTGTAGCAAAGCTTCCTTTGCTCCATGGAGTACCAACTCCAATCATATCTATCCAGAATACTAGAATCATCCGCGTTGAAGATGATACTATGGACGATAATGATCCAAACCCTGCCTTCATAAGATACTCGAAGGTTTCTCGGCATTTACCGTTGCCGAAGATTAAGCATTATGGAGCCTTTCACCAAATAAAATAACACTTAGGAATAGTAAATCATGTTTGTATGTCTGCATTTTCTTTCTTTCTATGGTGTGTCTCCCTTTCTGCATTTTATTTTGGTATGTTTCCCTTACTGCATTTTGTTGACGTGTAATTTTTTTTTTTAATATTAGCCCCTTTGGTCATGATTTACAGTGGCATTGGTGGATCTGATCTATCTCCTGTGTAATCGTGCTGATATGATAATCTAATTTATGTTCCCAATCTTGATCCGAATCCATAGTGGTTTTGAAGGAAATTTTCTGACACTTGCATCACCAAGCTAACGTATTTCAACTTCCTAAGCAGATGATTTCACTTTTGGCAAAAATTAAATCAATAAGATTGCACTTTTGGAAAAAAAAATAAAAAATCTAAGTCGCCAACAAATGTTATTGTTTCGGCTAATGTACCCTGACTTATGTGTTTTACTCTACAATTGTTCGTTTTTTTAATAGATTATAACGTATTCGTGTTCTACTATTCTCATTGTTGATAACAATTCTCTGGATTGATATGCGGTAAAGATTGAAAAATCAAACCATGTCATTACGATGACCATCACGAACGCCGGAAAATCAGGTTATTTATAATCTGTTCTTTTTAAGTGTACAAAAATACTGCAGGTAGTGTAAATTAAAAGAAGCGAGACCGCACCAATTGGTAACCAGACTTCACCACATTGAAAAGACATAAGATTGTTATGCCATACGCCTACCAAAGAAGTTGACGATTCTAGAAGAGACAATGGGCACCTATTGTCAGGTTTAAAGATCACCGGATTGTATGAGCGAATTTGCAAGGTAAGTATATGGTCTTACAAATCATCTCAGTAACAAAAAAGATGTACTCGATCATTGAAAGATGCATGACAATAAGGGAACTTCGATCTTTCCTTCCCAGTTACATATTAATCGGTTTTGATATTTCTTTCTCTAAAAAAAAAATACATATTGCGACTAAGCCGCATACTACTTGACCATAAAAAGCCATGCAATAGTTATGGAAAACGGCTGCCAAAGAGGCTGACGATTCTGGAGATGACCATATCCACTTATTTGCCGAAGAGACTTCGCAACATAAGAGTATACATGGTCTTAAATTAAGAGATATATTTCCAGAAGTAAAATTTCAATAGCATATATATATATATATATATATATATATATATATATATATATATATATATATATTCCAATAATTGATAAAAAGGTCTGAAAAAGTACCGATTATGTATAATTTTTTAAAATCGGAAATGAGGGAAGGAAATAGAAAATCACGGAGGTGAACTCATTTTCCTAATTTAAGATATTAAACGAGTACAAACTCCCTACAAAATTATTTGTAGTATATATTTTTCTGAATTTTATATGGCGACAACGCGTATAATTTTAGAAAGCATTTCTGATTTAATGGAGTGTGTTAACAACATTAGTTGTTCACCCGATAGAACAGAGAAAACAAAACATGGGATATCCCTATGATATATCTATCTATGACCAAGCCAGATTTAACATACATCGGACCAGAAGGAGTTGATAAGTATTAGGGACACATTTTATACGATACTAAAAATGAACAACATCAAGGCCCGTGCCGTTTTGGCACGGGTTAAGAGCTAGTATATATATATGATTGAGCCAGTGACCCCCGGTCAAACCACTGGTTAACCAGTTGATCCTGACCCAGTCATTTTTCCGGTTTGATGTCCGATCTAGTTTTTAAAACATTGATCGTCACTCCTAATGTCATAGCATGAAATACCAATTTTGAAATAAAAACTGCAATGGTAGTACCAGATATAGTGAATGAGGTGGTGGATGACTTGGCAACGGTGGTTGTCCCTAGAACAACCAATGCTACCAGAAGTTTTATTTCCTGACTGAAAGTTGAAAAATTAATTAACTTGGTCAAGTTTTGACGAGGTGTCAACTCGCAAATAATATTTTTCTACTTCTCTTTACACTAGTAAGTAGTATAATGAAAGCAGGATCGTCCCAAGGGAGGTGTATTAAGCATAAGTTGTTATAGAATTACTCTTAGCAAAGATGATTGTGTTGTAGAAATTCTATAAATTGTAAATTGTATTCAAATATGAGATGGAATTGATTAAGGAATCATTCTAGACCACGGAATATAAACCTAATTGATATATAGCCAAGTTCTTCGCATTATCTCGTTACTAACAACCCTAGAATAATTAGTACGCTCAACTATTCCATTATTGTCTCCTAAGCTCACCGGATACGGAAGCGCTCAACTACCGGTTTCTACTTCTCAAGTTTCCTAGAGGTACGCTTACTAGGTGAGACTTAAACAAATGCTTTAAGTTTTTATGAGATAAGGTTGTTCCTAGTGATGAACTCAAAAGCATGAACCACCTAATGGTGTTGATTTCTATATATGGGTACTTAACAAAGTCCCATCATCAATACCCATATATTTCTACTTGTGTTTATAGTTTCTAGACAATTACGGGTCGAAGAAAATCTAAACTAGCAATAAGATTGTGACATAACTATTTAATTTCGAACTTAAACAATTAAGGAACAATCCATAAGCATTATTAGCACGGTAGAAATCAAACAATAACGAGAATGAATGCAAGAGAACAAGTTATATCATATCAATTGTAGATTCATATTCCGGGCTTTGAAATCACCCTTAATCAAAAATAGTTTTAGTTACTCATAATAATGGAGTTCATCATAATAATATAGAATTAAAATAAAGAGGATGAAAATATAAAACGAAAGCAAACCCTCGACGCGACTATCTCCCAAAACTCCCAGTAGAATACGTGATAATAAAGTTGTAGAAGTCTTTTCCTTTTTGTAGCTTTTCTCCCTTCCAAATTGTAGCTTTTCTCCCTTCCAAAACTAGGTCAAGTCTCAAAAGCTCATATCCAATGTGTCCACCAAGCCCACATAAGAGAAACACCCATGTGAAAATATGCCCCAAAAGTGGTCGCCGGAAAACTAGTTAAGGAGCCTGAAGTTGGCTGGGAAAGTCTACCGGAAACATCTCAGGTGACTGGAAATTCACCGGTCAAAGTAGTCAACTCAGTAAAGCCAAATTAGTCAAAGAAGAGTCAAACCGAGTCAGGTCTAGTCACCCGAGTCAACTCAATGATGTCATGAGTCAGAAACGAGTCAGAGTCTAACTAGCCCGACTGAACTGAATTACATAGGCTCAAGCCATCTTGCACGGCCACACATTCTGTTGCACCACGATTGTGCATCATTGCTTCTCAGCCAGCCATGTTAGCGCTTCATTTCTTCCCATGCTCAGATTCAGCTCCAATTCCAGCTGCACTGCACATGCCATATCAACCATTCCACCAATACAATAATCATCATAATCAGTTACTACCTCTGCCAACACCTCAAAAACCATGACAACAGTTAGCTTCTCAAATTATTCTCCCCGTTCTACTCAACAGATCACCATCATCTTTTCTGCAACAGCTTTATCCATATGTCCATTTCTCTCGGCCCAAAACATCACCAGTAGCAACACCATTTGTTTCCCTTCAGTCAAGCCCATGACTACCTCATTGAAATGCAGCTTCACTTTCAAGTTTCAATTATACACACACAACAACCATTAACACCTGCAATTCCCTGTCACAGTCAGTAAACACCACAACAAGTACCAGTATCTGCAAAACTTCGCCAGCTCATCCAATTTCATTGCCTCATCATTTAATTCTGTCATTCAACCATAGCCTCCAATTGCAGCTGCACCTGCATTTTCATTTCAGCTGCACCGTGGCTTCATAACCATCTGATCTGCAATTTAATTCCAGTTCTCGGCATCATTACATCAACCACAGCTGAATTATGAGCCATTGCTTCTGCAACACCACTGCCATGTAGCTCCAATTCAAGCTCAAATATACTGAAATTCCCTCTCAACTGCTCCTGTAATTTCAGAACTGCACTCCATCTCAGTCAACAACTATCTTCTACTGTAATCTTGTCCTCAACCCTTTGTGACATCCATGGCAGCAAAACTGTTCACTAGCACCAACTCGTACTGCTGATGCATCAATTCATTCTACAGATTCAACCTAATCCCAACTTCTGCAAAGCAACACCCTCAGTTCCATCTCCATATAGCTCTGCCTGCACTCAATTCAACACACACACAAACTTTATTTACCACACCTGCACAGCTCCATATCTGTTCGCTAAAACCAAGCTGTATTGCAGTAACATAACATCACCATTATCTTCTATCCCTTCAGCTCAGTTCCACATCTGTAAAACCATTTCCATATCTTTACTGCGACATAACCTACTACAAGTCATTTGCAGCTGCAGTTTCAACACTAAAACCTGTAATCCTAGCCATTGCATCACTGAAGTAACAACTCCACCTACCATCATCTCTTGCTTCTGCTTCCATTTCTTCTATGCAACTCTTAACTACACTGTCTGTAATCATCCACCAACAGCACCAGAGTCCATTCCATCCTTGCCTGCAATTTATGGCTTCACTATGCTACATAGCAGCAGTGACTTAAATCTCTTCTCTTCCTCAACTCCTCTGTGTTGTTCTAGCACCAGTAGAAACAAACCATAAACATACATCTAATCTGCAATTCATGTTCATAGCTCAAACTCAAAACCCTTCATTCTTCATACATCACTGAGAAATTTTAGTTCTTTATCCTTCATTGTTCTTGCGAAAATTCCCAACTTTAGATCCCCAATTTCAGCAAACTTGTCTTCAATTCTTCTCTTCTTCTTAATTTTCAACAACAACCACAAACCTATGTTAACCAATTGCTCGAATCGATCTCATCAGTAGAAGCTCTCATATCCCCTTTATTGAGTGAATCGACCCATCTTAATCTCCACATCCATCAATAAATTCCTAATTCGAAACCCATCTCCTGGAAACAAACCTCATCTTAATATCTTCTAATTAAACTCTAACCTCAATATTCATCTTTGTCTCAATAACTACATCAATTTCAGTTCACGAGCATCTTGATTCTTCTCAGCATCAATTTCCTTCTTTCTGTGAGTTTTAGGCGCAGTCATAGAGGAATAAAAGCTAATGATAGATAATCATTTCCTTTCTGAATTCTAGGGTTGTATATGAATAAGGCTAGTCGATATATCCACCCTTGTGAGGTAGATAAGGGGTACCCATACGATGAATTGCTTGTCGGTTCCAGAGAACTGACATGCCTATTTTCTTTCTTGCTCAACTGTAGCTAGCTTCGCTCGCCTGTGAATTGGTCTTTTTGCTCCTTTTTGCTCCAAATGAACGCTTTCTTCTTCTTTGAATTCTTTCACCAACAACAACCATCTTTTACTTCTCAAATTCACTTCTCTCTTCAATGTCTCTTCATCACTAAAGTTGTCATGCTTTTCAGACAAAATTTGCATCACTAAAGCCGACATAATTTTCAGACAAAGATGAAGAAATAAAAGCAAATAATGAGAAATAGTTCATCTCCAACAACAATTGTACATGAGATGAGATTTTTGTGTCGTTTCTTCTTCTTTTGTTCGAAATAACTCCAAAGTACCTAAATACTCAAAAGAAAACATAAGATGCATATTTACAAGAAAACGTAGCGAAGAAAGCATAAACAATAGATAAATATCAAGGTGTTTTAGACACCTATCAAGTTTCAAGTTTGCTGAGTTAACTTAAAGAGTCTTTTTGACAATTCTACAAATGGAAATGGCATAAAATATAGAAAGTGATTGAAGATAATAACTTGGATTCATGTGACGCAAATAATAAAACTCGTAATTCATATGAAAATCCTCTATATACACAATAGGTTCGGAATCATCACAGACTAAGAGTTAAATACCATTACATTAGCAAAGGGTTACCACTAACCCACCGACATTTCTATTTTCTTACGGTCGCTAGCAAACGACAGTGAACCATATTTTTTCATCCCCCGTGACTTAATTCTTCTCATCCGTCTCTTATCCCATGCTCCTTACCCTAACAGCAAGTGAGATACAAATGCTACAGAAAAAGATGCCAATATATTCAAGGCTACAATTGCATACCATCGGTGTAGCATGAGCAAGAATATGTACATTGTACATGATTAACATTCAAGATGTGAATATATTCAAGGCTACAAATTCATACCATCGGAGTAGCATGACCAACAATTTGTTCATTATCCGCCTTCATTTGAAAATTATTGGAAACAACAAATTAATGAAACAAAAAGGAACTGAGTATAATGGAAACCATCACCAGTGATTGTACAATGGATACATGATGAGATACGAGTTACTTTGAAAGCATGTCAATTTTAGATGGTTAGATTTAAAGTTTATATTAGAGTGAATAATATCGCAACTGTGAAAATTATCAGTAAAACTATAAAACTAAGAAACGTGAAAGCCAACCTCTACTTACATAGGAACGCTAGAATCCAGAATTGTCTACATCTAAATTAAGTGAAAAGGGTTGAACATTTCGTTACCAGTAAATTCTAATCATTCCAAACTTTAAACTTTTTAACCAAAGAAAATTTTAACACTGAGAAACCTTTTCACCATCTCGTCCTCCACGATCTGTTACATTAGAAAAGGTATAATCATGGAAACCACCAGAGCACAGGTTATAGGTTTAGAAGTTTGGAGAGGAAAACAGTAGCACAACTACAGTTCGATGAAAACAAATATGAACATGCATTGGCGGGCTAACATGTTATATCCAAGTCCTATGTTTTTCCGGAAAGAATTAGAGCTAGGTAAAACATCAACCCTATTATACCAACCTATAGCTTTGCTTTAATGAAATTCTTCCGAGAAAGTTCATTAAACCATCAATAATCCTGGAATAGTAGGCTTCTGATTCGAAGAGAGAATCGAGAAGAGGGTACTTTGCATGAGGTTTGAAAAGAAAGAATCAAAATAATGGAAGAGATGGCGGACAAAGAATAAAAAAATTTCTTTTAGGGAAAATCTAGTTAAATCAGGAAAGTAAGGAATTGACGGTTAGATTTGTCCCACCCCTTTTGGATGACCGATCTATCCCCAGACAGAGGCAACATTTTCTTATTCTATAGATATACTTAGTAAAAACACTGGGGTACCAAAATACACCACCAAATTTTTCGTTGGCAATCTATATGGACAAACTCAACACAACTCCGAGAGCTAAAACTCAATCAAGGAAAGTGTCTAGAGTTATATCTCTCTTTCTCTTGTTGTTAGAACATTTACAGAACTAAATCCGTGAACCTAACTACAAAGAGAGTTCTTGGGTGGTACCAAAGACCAATATCCAAGGATCAATCCAACAAACAAGGTCGTACCTATCAACTTTGATTGATCAACACACAACTTGTGATATTTCAATTATAAAGGTAAACAATATAATGCGGAAGAATAAATAACACAGACACCATAAATTTTGTTAACGAGGAAACCACAAATACAGAAAAACCCTGGGACCTTATCCAGATTGAACACCAAACTGTATTAAGACGCTACACTAGCCTACTACCAATTAACTTCGGTCAGGAATGTAGTTGATCCCGAAATAAATATCCTACTGATTCAGGTTAGTCGCTCCCATTACGCCTCTTGAATCCCAGCCCAATTAATTTCCTTAGAAGATCTCACACCAACTAAGAGTTGCTTCAGACTTTAAACCAAATCTTCCTCCCATAGACTAAGCCTATATATTGAATTCCTGATTTACGATATAAACGACTGATCAGATCAAATGAAAGATCCATGTGATGGAAATCGATAACAACATGACAAAAGTCGTGCTATCCTCAAAATCCGGACTTATGCAACCCAAAGTGCATCATAGATTATTATTCACCTCACAAGTATAAAACTTGCGAAATCACAAAGTTTGAGACAAAGAGAACCTTATGATTTCTATCGATGTTGTTCAAGTGATAAATCAACAACCGAACAAGATCAGGATGCTTAAGTTATCAAGATAAAAGATTAGTAGTCCTAGCTTCACGAATCCTAGTGAAGTTTTGATAGTCACTAAACCCTAAAATGGTTTCTGGAGAGGACGACTCTAGATACAACTAGGACATGCCAAAAACTAGTGTGTGGATTCATAGATCCAAGGTGCCAAGAGTTTCACTTATATAGACTTCAAAGCCTAGGTTGGTTTAGGTTTAAGCTAAGATAGCTTTGGAACCAAGCAAATAATATACACTCTAGTTAGGTAAACCGTAACCGAACCATGTATAAATATTATGTCCAACATGGTTAGTCGAAACTAGACGGTTTGAACTTAAAAGCTTAATACTCATTTCCATGAACACGAAGACATTGATCTTGAGTCACAATCATGTTATCAAATAAGTTTAGTGTTAATTAGAGAATTGATCAAATGCAAATTATCTCAGAGAAATAGTTTAATTACAATTGAATCATAATCGACATAGTTGGTAAATGCACAAAGTACAAATGCTTAAGTAGTTCGTGAATCGGTTGAGTCAGTGTACGCGAACCTGTTTGCAAACTTATAAGCAATAACCGAGTTCTGGAGTTGACAGAACTTTTTAAATTTACGTATCGGTTTGAAAACTTAGGTGCAACTAAAATTCCGGAGTTGACAGAACTTTTTCAGTTCATGTACCAGTTTGCAAACTTAAGATCTTACCGGTTCCGGAGTTCACAGAACCTTTTCAGTTTGCATAATGGTTTGGGTACTTAAAATGGTTCTAGAACATAGAACTGTATTGGCTAGCATACCAGTTTAAATACTTTAACCTGGTTCCCTTACCACAGTTCCAAAATGGTTTGTATATAAAAATACATACCTATCTGGATCACGAAACAAACATATTTTCCCATGATGTGCATACGAATATGCGTATCACACAAATATGAAAGATGATATATAGCTACCCCGCTACGTATATAAATACATGTAATTCGGCTTCAGGCATGTAACAATTTTCTCAGTTTGTAAGATTGATAACACTATCTTGTATTCCGAATATAGTAGTTATATATTTCTCTAAATCAATTCTAAATATTCTTGAATAACATCAATGACATATATCACTGTTCCAGGCTATTTTCAAATGATAAACTTGAATCAAGATATGGTTCCGAACAATAAATGTTCTTCATCGAACTTGATCAACTATGAACAAATATTCATTAAGCTTAATCATTATATTTTGAGAAGTTCGTAAACTAAATAATTAGTTCTCGACTCGAAATTCTTGTCTATGCAAGCTAGTCTAATTAGTTATGTGATAATCATCTCAAGGATAGAAAGTTGAATATAACTTGAGAAATAGGTGGTTTAGTCTTCACTTACCTTTTGTTGATGAAGTTCTCCAAAAGCTTAGGTTGATCTTCACCTTAAAATGGTAGAACACAAATGATGACTGGCTCGTATCTCAACTACCACTATCCTAGACCGAGACTTAACAAATTGTAGACTAGAAATCAAGATATAGTTTCGAAAACTAAATTTGACAACAAGCTTGATCTAACAACACTTGTGAGTTCGACCGAGCAATGCCCTAACACTCAGGTTGTAAAAATAACTAGAATATCATTTCTTATTGATACTTTGATCATAGTAAAATGACCAAGTCACCAAACCTAATACAACTGCAAGTAAACCAGCTTAATGATCCTTAACAATATGTATATAAATTTTATATCTCTATTTCTTGTCAATCAGAAAGTCTAGAAAATGGAGTCTGTGAACCTGATTGTTAATAAGAGTACTTGGACGATCTCAAAAACTAATATCCAGATCAATATAGTCGTATCCAAATATTCAGATCCAAATTATGCCAAGTATGAAACTTGTTATCTATCTTTAAAGATACGAATTCTACAAAAAATAAGTATTGTAATTGATCTTAATTTTATGAACATATCTACTATATTTAAATACGTAATACTTGTGTGAATCCCATTATGAACATTAACAACATAATACGAAAAAGGAAAAACATAAGACGTCAGAAGTTTTGTTAACGAGGAAACCGCAATAGCAGAAAAACCCACGGACCTCGTACAGATTTGAACACCAAACTGTATTAAGATGCTACATACACTAGCCTACTGTCAGATTTCGGAATACGATATAGTTGAGACTCAATCCACCTTCCAAGCGATTCAGTTACAGTCATGCTCTTTACGTCTCTTGAACCTCACAAGGATCTAGACAATTGATTTCCTTAGATAACGTCATTTACAACCTAAGATTTGCTTCATCCTAAGTGAAGGCTTTTGATACCAATCTGCCTCTAACAGATAAGCCTATAGATTTCCCTTTAGATTAAAGATCAAGTCTTGGAAATATGTTTACAATAGACAAAGTTAGCAAGCCTCATAAATCAGGAGCACTTACACTCAGTTAGGTGAGAATCCTGGACTCTTAACCACCTTTCATGAACAATCATGGACGAATCAATTAAGAATAATTTTCAGTTATCTATCTTGAGGAAGCACAAAATCTGAGACAAAAAATACTTTGTGATTTCTATCTATCTTGCCTGATAGATATTACGAGAACCTCGATAACAGAAAAACAATATCAAGATACACGAACTATCAAGGTAAAGATAATTGTACTTGGATTCACGAATCCCTAAGTAAACTCTCTAAGTCATAGACCTAATTATGTTTCTCAGAAAAAACCTAATTCAATAAAGGAAGACTTTATAGGGGAGAGAACTCGGTATGAGTTGAGCTATGAAACTCGGCGATTGAATCGGCAATTTTTTTTTTCTTCTAGGTTTTAGTTTTTAATACATTATCTTCATTAATTCAGGTGAGGATTGATCTTTGTTTTTGCATTAGTTTCTTCAGGAGGTTAGTTTCAAGCCGGGTTGCACGGACAACGGACGCGTAGATGCAGACACGATGCGGACGCGCGGACACTAGAAAATTCTCAAAAAATTAAGACGCGGACGCGGACACGTATATACATATTTTATTTATATATACAATCATGTATTTATACAACAAAGTTAAGTGTTTCGATCCTAAAAATTAGAAAATGATGCTACATGTGTATGAATTTCAAAAGAAAAAAAGTGATCGTTTATTTATACACACCGAATGTCAAGCAATCAATCACTGTTAGACACATGGCACAATTAAAATGCATTCTTAAAACAATATATGCCCAACAAATACTAGTGGAAATCAGCAGTTTCGCGACCGACGAAGCAAGTCATTTAACTCGTATCTATGAATTGCTTTGTCGGTCGAAGAAAGGGTCGTTGTTTGAGCGTCTTTTTCGACTATGACGTGTCTTTGCGGGTCGCGGTACAACTCATATCAACAACCGATTTTAACGGTCTAGGAGTTATGACTGACTAGGGACGGTCCTTGATACACATTTTAATATAAAAAAAGGCCCAAATTGCCTGAGTGAATCTGTCTGGCCTGACTGAAAACAAAATTAAACCCAAATGACAACCAAATTAAACCCAAATGACAATAAAATTAAAGTCAAATTAAACTCAAATGGAAACCAAATTATACTCAAATGAGAATCAAATTAAACTCAAATGGAAACAAAATTAAACTCAAATGGAAACCAAATTACATTCATTGATTCATTAGGTTCAAAAACAAAAAGTATTCAAATTACAAAAAAAAAAAAAGGTTCAGAGCAATACAAGTTCTTAAAACAATAAAAGTAATTAAGTTCTAAGATTCAGTTACAGAATGATAGATTAATAATGGTGTACCTGCACTGAAAAAATAAGTTCCCCAATTAGAGGTCATAATACTCAACTGAAAAATTAAGATAACTTTTATCTTATCATTAATCAACTAATAATTTGAAACATCAATGAAAGACATACTTTGATAGTGAAATAATCTTCATGTGTGGCAGCCTTGGTAAAGCAGGAGACCAATAACTGCAAACAAAAACAAACAAACAAAAAAATCAATAGATTATTTTCCAGTTCACAAACAAATGTCAAAATCTAGATTCTACACCAGCGGTTTAGATCAAACAGTGCATTAACATAAGAAATAACCCGACGATGTCTAGAGAAACTAAACACTTTAAAACATAAATGTGCCTAAATCGAAGACGCATAGCAAACCTTAAGGTCCTTAACAACCAAGAAGCTGAAATATGATTGTAGCACAACATACAATATGACACATAGGATGGCATACATTCAAATTTATATCAGTTCACCAAATTAAACCGACAGGAAAACTTCCAAATTAAAATCCAAAAGATATTATAATTCAAACACCCAAGCAACATAATTAAGACACCTCCATGGTAGTATTAAGGTTTAGCATAATAGGTGTAAGATATATTGCATCATGGTAGTATTAAGGTTTAGCATAATAGGTGTAAGATATACTGCATCTAAACCACAACAACGACCAAAATGACTGGAGCATGGATTGAATCCTTATAATCACAGTCAACATTTGAACTTAAGCCCGGAATACATTCATGTTTGTTGAGGGTCCATCCAAGGTACAGTTCAATTAAGGCATTCTTAGTTTGCTTCTAAATAAGAGGTGTTTTCCAAGTATTTGCTGACATATTCGTAACAACATTATCATCTTAAATGCTTAGAGATTTCTCAGTGAACCATTAGTGTACTGGTAGGAGTATGATAATAAGAAGCACCTTATCTCTAGCATGTTTACCAGTCCACTACATCTAATTAATCCATACTCCTATGGTTGTAAACTTGTCAATGCCCACCTGTATAAAAATTGGAGAGGCGCTATTTGATGCATGTTGGTGATTAGAATCACTAGCTTGAGATGAGAATGGAGATCCTTGTGAGTGTCGCACATGTAAAGATGGAGGGATATTACTAGATAAAATATGACGGGATAACTCTAAATACAAGTTGATGTTTCCTGCTGGCATCCCCATGCGGTATGCAAATGGATGGCCAAATGTAAGATAATCTTTTTCCACGAGTGCCTGAGAGGAATACAAAGAAAATGTTATTCCAAAAAGCTAATAGTGTGTGTACGAAGTAAGTGATGGCTTAAGGAATATAATCATAATTTTAACTATATTGAATTAATAGATGCTGAATAAACAAACACACTCTAGCCACCGATTTAAGGGAAAAAAAAAAGAGAAGCTCGAAAAACAAGGGGATTCATGTCCGAAGTAACAATAGATACAGTAGTATGAGTGCAATACCTGAAATCCTTTAAAATTGCGATAATATGGATCAAGCATGTTATAACACTAGTAACTATGTATCAACAACAAATACATGTGTCGGTGTCAGACACTGGTGTTAAGCTAGAAGAACATGGAGCACCTCTCAAATGAAAAAGTTTTGACCACAAAGAGTATGTCAGGCTAATGAGGAGGAACTAATCTAAACGGAATTTATAAAGAAAATTGAACAAAACATACACTTAGATTCACAAGTCACAAAATGAGGGCAGGAAAGCTACATACAGGTTAAATTTACATTTACAAAAAAGAAAACGAAATTGCATAAGAAAGACGAGCATATGCTACAAAGTACACTAAATAGTCCACTGTACATGTCTCAACTTCGACAAACAAGTTCATATTAATATATAAGTTGGGACTAATTCAAACTCTCATAGAGAACATATAGTCATACTCAAGTTATAATAAGAGATCTGACAAAGAAATGATGTACGAAATTTCCATTTCAACTAACACGGTGTAAAGCCTAAGAGAAATATTACAAAATCAAGTAGAGAGTATCGGTACAATTAAAAAGATCTGAGAAAAAATTCATTAAGGGAGATATCATCAATATCCAGTATAAAGTGAGAACTAACTTTTTCATAAACAAATTTTAGAACCAAATGCTCAACCAATTGAAATTCATTTCCTTTTTAATACAAATAAATTCACAAAATAAGCCTTAAGAAGTGTCAGGAGCATCCAAATTGATTAACAAGGTAAGGAACTAAAACTGAAAGTGACCTTTGGTTATAAATCATTTCCACTGGCCCAAAGAAAACAAAAATCCAAGGTTAAGGTGAACTTTAAGAATATGCATGTCATAAGAAAAGAGTAGCAGTAGAAAAATAAGCACACAGGTGACTGCAACCCATATTTATAATTTTCATAAAATCTTTTGTTAACATTTGGTATCATTTCCATTTCAATTCACAGAGAGAAATGCATAGAAAAGGGATGATTTCATGCCAAGTGCAAAATCAATAAAAGGCATGCATGGATAGTTTAAACCAAAAATCTTAAGTAAGTTGGTTAGCTTAAAAGTGAAGCTAAAAAGTTCAGGGATTTCCCATTGAAAGAAATCAAGCTACTGTCCATGCAAATTGATTTTCATATATTACAAAAGGAACTCCACTTAAACATTTTATCAAACAAGTTATAGACCATATATGAACACTATTTTCCGTTTAAAATTGTATTTAAAATTCATGACCTATGTAACGGAAAAACAAAAAAAATCAAATTTTTGTATTTAGATTCACACCCAAGAACGAGACGCATTATAATAACAGAAAAGTTCAAGAATTTAAACACAAGAGGTAAACAAGATTCCAAACCCATTTGCAAAATTTTGAGGTAGAATCTATAGAGAAAGAAACCCCTACCTGCAACATAATATCTAGCCAAATACAGAACGTGGGTTGAGCTTGAATTTGAACCAAAAATTTCCAATTTTACTGAGCTGGTTCTACAACCAAATTATTAAGACATACAAATATATCCAAAGATAGATGTCAGTAAAGAACTTAACTTAAGCCTTGAGTCTACAATGGCATGGGGTAGCTTAAGAGGAAACAACTCTGGTCTACAAACACTAGATATGCACTATTAGTTTAACCTCAATGTAAAGAAAAAAAATAAAAATAAAAAAGGTAAATTGGATGGAGAGACACTCGTGTCACTGAATGAAGCTAACCTGGTCTAGAAACTCATTTGTTTTATCCCAATTATCATCAATAACATGTCCCTTTTCATAAATAAAAATCAAAAATATAATACCTTTCTTATGCAAAAAAACAAAAGGATGATTGCTATGCTCAAACTTGAATAACCTATTAACCCATCTCATAAAACATAAGGACCTAATTAATAACGTAAACCAAAAGGAAGAACAAAGAAAAATCTATGGGTAAGAACTACAAAACATGATTCTGTTCAAAAACACAAAAACCAAAACATGATACACAAACCGAATCAAAATATAACTTAACTAACCCGAATACATGATCCACAGACTAGATTTAAACCCATAAACTAACAATAATCACCCAAATCGAATAAAATCAGCTATACCTGATGAAAATCTGAACTGCAACTTAAGCTGTTGAGATCAACCTGAAATCAACCAACAAACCAATTGTTAACCCCGTGACCAAAATCAACCAGTAAAAGAAAAAGAAAAGAAAAAGAAAACTTAAATCCAAAACCCTAACTATACTTGATGAAGAACTAGAACTATAGTTGTTAAGATTTACCTGAAATCCACCAATAAAACAATTATTGTTGTACCCCCATGAATAAAATCGACCAGCGAAAGAAAAAAAAAAAAAAAACTTCAATCAAAAACCCTAACTGTAAATGTACCAGATGATTTTGAAAATTAAACCTAACTGCTCCACAATTGAGAGATGTAAAAGGTTAATCTTAGTGAGTTTTTCTGATATAAGGGCTTAATTAAGTTTCAATGGTGGAGTTCTGAGAGATGAGGAGAAATTTTGGGTGGTCTGTTTTTTTCTCTACGAGTGAACAGAGATGGAGAGGATGTGGAGGAGAAAGCATCAATAATAACGCGGTGAGAAAAGGAGGGTCCCGCCTAATAAAAATAGCACTAATTCAACTAAGTAAGGCAGTCGCGGTGTGGGTTGATGACTCAGGGATATAATCGTAATTAAAATATTTATGCAACGACCGTTTTTAACACTCTAATATGTGCTCCGGAAATTTATTATATCTATGACTGTTTTGATCGGTCCACGGTCCTTTGACCGTTATTGAGGGTCGGGGATGTGGGTCATTAAAACCCCATTCTCCACTAGTGAAAACAATATACGTGATGTCATTTCCAATTACAAAATCTTAATAAAGACCTAAATGATTGATCTAAATGTTCGTCTTTCTTCATTTAGTTAATAATAGTAAAAATAATGGAAAAAGTTTAAATGAAAATGAAAAAAAAAAAGTTTCAAATCCGAGTCATAAGTGCGTCCAAACAAGACGCGCGCAGGATGTGCAAATTGGTACGTCGGACACGCATCGTGTCAGCGTCAAATGCGCGTCCTGTGTCCGAGCGGACCCGACACAAAAAATGGAGCGTCCGTGCAACCCAGGTTTCAAGTAATGATTGGTTTT
Organism: Papaver bracteatum; assembly: GCA_023529315.1. Taxonomy (NCBI): domain Eukaryota; kingdom Viridiplantae; phylum Streptophyta; class Magnoliopsida; order Ranunculales; family Papaveraceae; genus Papaver; species Papaver bracteatum. Next base: position 1,922,852 of record JAJJWX010004210.1, read on the forward strand.
ATAGTGTCTGAAATCTGACGTAAATATGTCGGATAATTCAATTTCTCAGTCTGAATTTGAGGTTTCAAAAAATTTCAGATCTGAAACTAATTTTGTTCAAAATAATTATGGTGCTTCATTTTATATTCCTGATGAGGTAATTGATGGAAGTTTAAATGAATGGAGGCATAGTTTGATTGGTCGTTTGGATTTTGTTAAGATAAAGATGGTAGTGGCTGAATCATGTTTGAGGAAGCAATGGAAACTTAAAGGTAACTGTCAATTTATTCATATTGGTAAGGGCTTCTTTATTATCAAATTAGAGAATGGAGATGATATGAAATTTATATATGAATGATTTTGGGAGGTTGAACCTCAAACTCTGACTCAGATATTGGGAACAAAATTTTAAACCTGAATTGCAAAAAACTTCTAGTGCTTTTGTGTGGATTATATTTCCGGGATTATGTATTGAATATTGGAAGGAGAATATACTTATGTCAATGGGAAGTGCAATTGGGAGATGAATTCGTGGTGATAAAACTACTTTGAAGAAATAAATTGGGCGGAATCGAAATATGGCAAGTTTGAACAAGCGATTCAAATTTCTAAACTTCCTAAATTCTGTAATCACTGCAAAATGGTAGGGCACCTTGTTTCGGAATGTCGAATTAAGAGAAAAGAACAATCTCTAAAGGATGATATTCATGATTTACATAAGCAGTAATGGAGATATACTCCTAAAACAGTTACTAGTCATAATTTTGGTGGTTTCGATATTTGCTTCACTCCTCAAAAGATAGTTGAACCACAAGTAGAAGAATCATTATTAAGTGTAGATGAAGTAGTGGATGTTGTGATTCCACATATTTGTCAGAGTAACTCTTCTAAGGAAAATGATGATGGTTATAATGGTATTTTAGATTCTCCCAAGGACTTTCCAACTTTATCTTTTGAGAAAGTTATTGATGTTGGGATAAGTATTCCTTTTTGAATACAGTTGTTGGTTTGGTTTCAATGCCATTAACTTTTGAAGAATCATATGAGGTGATGACTGCTCAAGTTTTATCTTATATCAATTCTAGTGCTAAAGACATGGGAGGTTGGAAAGATTTACAGGTAAAGCTTCTAAAGATAGAAAGCTTAGTATACAAGTTGATGGTGCAAATGGTGGTAATAAATTTAATGCTCTAATAGGGGTGGTGGAAAAATAGGACCAAGTTTTCTCTAAACTAATTAGTAAACATGTTAAAGGTAAACTTATTAAAGGTATACCTACTTTCACAAATAGGAAACAAGCAAGCAATTTAGTTAAAATAAATAATGGTCTGGGGAGTTCTAATACTTCTCAGACTTCTCAATCTCAATGAGAGTTCTCTATTGGAATGTCAGAGGTTTGAGAAGAGTTCAAACCAAAGACAAATTCAGAAGTTTAGTACATCAATTTGGTCCCTATTTACTTTGGATTGCTGAACCAAAAGTAAAGTCTTCTAGTAGTATTATAATTTTTTTGAAATTACCTGGTATGAGTCAGATTATAATCCATAATTCTAGTGAAACTTTAAAAGGAAATATTTTGTTATTTTGTCATGCTTCTTCATTTGTTCCTTCGATGATATCTTCTACAAGACATGCATTAACTGTACAAGTGGGGGAAGTTTTAGTTACTAGTGTACATGATGTGTAAGGACCCTCAATCTCGTCAACGCTATTAGACCAGTCAAGTGACGAATTGGCCGATAATGACTCGATTAGTTTAACACGAACATTAAATTAATAGAAATTAATCTAACAACGATCTAACTACGAAACTAGTAACGTTGAATAGATCTCAAGAAGTTATGTGGAATGGACTACTCGAACGTGTCATTCAGATATCGGACGAAGAAGATATCATCAATTTAGTAGAGGGGAAAAATGGTCTTTTCCCCATTAAACCAACTAGGGATTCCCTTATTCATTTCAGTGGGTGTTCCATAGCTTTTCCCCTTGGAATTATCATGTCTAAATCGAGAAGATATACCCAAGCCTCTTATCTTCTTTTCTTTCTTATTCTTCTTCTTATTTCTTCTCGTTTCTCTCTTCTTCTATTTTCTTTTCTCTGTTCGACCTTCTGCGGGTTAATCGAGAATTATCAAGAGAACTAATCAAAGGGAGTTATTTGATGAGTATGCTTGGATGATGAAGGAGATGGTATATTGGTAATTCATAAAGAAAATCAATTTGAGGTTGACGAATTAGAACACAAAGACCCAAGCTAGAGTTTTGGTGATTATGTTGGTTTCTTAAGAAAATTAATGAGTGATTTGGGTTGCCGTTAGATGAAGAAAGATTATATTAAGATTTAATTAAAGCTCTGAAGATGTTTGGAGGTGAAATTGATAATTAGGGATGTGTTATGTTCTTCCACAAATTAAGAATTAGGGTTTGTTGAAGCAGTTGAGAAATCAGATGAGATAAAATATGGGTTTGGATGATTAAGTGGGTTAGAATCAAGAGCATATGATGATGTTGGTGTGGATTCAGGAGTTGGTTCAGTTCAGAAATCAGAGTAAGAGGTAAATTAGAGTTCTTAGATTTATTTTCTTTTGTTTACGTTTAGTGAATTCGATGATTAAGTGTTTCATGGTTAAAATGTAGATATATGGAGTACATAGAGTTCCAGTTTTGGTTTAATTGTGAAACCAAGAGTCATAATTAGGGTTTTTATGGATAATTTGGGAATATAAATTTAAGGTTGTTGATAAAGGAATGGGGTTGTGTTGAGATAAATAAATATGCTTATGTTATTGTTGTGTATCTTGATGATACTAAACTTGAAGAACAGAGAGTTGTGGTGTTGTAAGTGTGAACATGGCAACTAGAGGAGTAATCTGGTGGTGGTTTAGATATTGAGCTTAATAGAAATGAGCCATGAGTCTCTGGTGGTGATTGTAGGATTATATGAATGGTTGTGCAGTGTTTTTATAGTTGAATGTTGCAGTTAATGAATGAGTTGCAAGAATAGAAGATGTTGAGAATGATATGTGTTGGAATTTGAATTGTGAATATTGGTGATGAACTAAGATGACCCAGTTGACCGTTAGATTGACCCAGTTGGGTCAGGTCTTGTGTAGTGGGACGGACTAGTGGTCCATGCTGAATCAGGCTCATGGGCTTGGCCTTAAGGCCAACAATCTTAATTAGTGTGTGGACCACTTATGGTCTGAGTTAGCCTTTGCTTTCTTCTATAAAGTTGTAGATGCTCGATGTTCATTAGACTTAGCTACTGGACTTTAGAATCGACCTAATTGAATTAATAAACCTTTAGAAATGCAAGAGATGGATAATGAAGATGTATAGAGTCATAAATGGGCCTAGAACCATTAGATAGAACTATCTGATACTTGTGTGAGCCTTTTGGCTAGATTCTTAGACTTCTTGTGTGATTAACAATTAGTTATTAACAACGATCGATTCAAAGGATGAACCAGTGGATCGTGGATCTCGCGATAGGCGTGGCTTGTCATCAAAAGAGGTGGGAATGCATTTGACTCTTTTGTATTCATTATTGTTTCTTTTATAAAGGTTTATGCTTAAAAAACTCATGCATTGTCTGTCCGTGCATTCCATGCTTTGTTTATAATGCATTATGATAATCCTTTTGATTATATGAATCTTTCAACGATTTGGAAAGGACTTGTAATGTTTTGCTGTCAATATGAATTGTTATGGGAAATTAGAATTTCCACTTGTGGTATATAGGATACGCTCCTTCACATTTATATCTACTTTAATTCAGCTTTTATTGTTTAGAGTTGGTCACCATGGTCTTGGTGGCATCCATAGCTATATAGGTGTGAATTTTCGGTATTTAGGGGTTCACAACCATATTAGTACATTTTTTGACGAAGGAGTTTGTTCCATATACATGTATGATTATTTCAGTGACTTAGTCACTGTTTAGTGTTTCGGGAAAACATGTATTGCTTTCCAACTCTTGCCTATGATTACTTAGAAGTTAAATGTTAATTATTCCCACTTCAGTTTTGTGACAGATCAGAATTATGTAAAATGTAAAGCTTCAAGGGTTGAGTTCGCTATTTGATTAACTTCTGTTAAATTTATTATGTTGCATATTGTATTTGTAAACCAAATGACAATTGTATATGTATCATTTGAGAGAAGTTCTTGTATATATATATTTCTGAGCGGGGCTAGTTTTGGGTTAAGTTTTGTAGCAGTTTCTTAATTGATCGTTAAGTTAATGTTTTAGATTCTTAGTGCCTCTTTATTTAGTTAATCTCTTGGATTAGTCAGCTGATAGCTTAGGGGGCGCTATAATGTTGGTATCAGAGCTTACTATTAGATCTTATATGGGAGACAATAGGAACAGCCAGTGCCAGTTAGTGAACTAGATTAGTTTAGAACTGGGTTGGGTTGTGAGATAAATCTTAATCACTAAAAGCTATTAATAATTAAAACATTTATTGGATTGATTGATTTGTTTGTTTGTATATTTAATGAAGTAAAAATTGTAGGGTACACCCGTAGATTTATTAATAAAATTAGGGAGTATTTAATCTAAAAAGTATGAACACGTAAACAATCCTATACTAGAAAATAAATAGTGAAATCTATTATTGATAAATCTTAGAAGTCGCATAGAAGTTTATTGAGTATCTTGACTTATACGTAGAGTAATTAAATTTATAATTACATTAATGCTTATGATGTTGTTGGGACTTAATAATATTTGTCGGAATAGTTAGAATAATAGTTCAAACCATTGTTGTAAATATTATATTATTATAATGGTAATTATAGATGATAATCAAAGTAATAATAATTTTAATGACCTAACGATTAGCATGTATCATTTAGCATCATATTGAATTTAGCATTAACTAAAACTTCATTAAAGATATATAAATAATAATTATGATTAAATAGTTATGGGTTAAATTTTGTGAATTAAACTAATGACAAATTAAGACTAAATATTTTTCGTCTAAACTACTTAGTATAATAATTATAAGGTGTTAGACTTAAGAAAACGATAATATGATATATAAATTATTAAAAAGACTTACCTTGTTAGTATCATGTATCGAAATTATTGTTAGTATAACAAATGAATCAATAAATCTCTAAAAAGAAACAAATAGACATGAAGTAATAATAATAGTATTCAAATGTTTAGTGTAATATTATAATTAAAAGAAAATAAACTCGTATATTAATAGGACTCTTCTTCGTAAATAAATTCAACCATCTTTTGAAATGGAAAATTAGTATGACGAAATTAAATTGTTAGAATTTAAATTAATATTATATTAAGCATAACTTGAATTAAAATCTCATTAGCAAATATATAGCGATAAAATAATGATTAGAATTAAATAGCAATGGAAAATTATTAGTGCTTATCTACGGTTAAGTTTTGCAAAGTTAATTAATAATAAATTAGAATTATATGTTTTATATTTAAACCAAATAGTTAATATAAGATATATTAGGTAAGTTTAAAAACGTGAGGTCATATAATGCATAAAATAAAGACTAAATTTGTTAACAATCATTAGTATAAAACAGGGTTTGGACAAGTTGGCATGTGTTAGTGGTGGTCAGGATTTGTCTGGACAAAGATAAATCAAGGGCCGTGGTTCTCTTGACCACACCCTCATCTCGCACGTGTAAGTGATGGCCAAGATTTCATATCCCAATTGGTAAATCTATGGTTGTCATTTTTCCCATAAAACTAACATTTAATGACCCTTTAATGGAAATCTAATATAATAAATATAGTAAATGATTAATATAATAAATACCTAACTAATTAGTGTTCCACACTAATTGATATTAAATGATTTATTAATTGCTCATAATAATGTTTTTTCACTAATTACTCATAATAAATAATCTATTAATTTCTTCCATTATCAAATTTCTCTTAGTTAAATTAATAAATTTGTATTTCTTCTATTAATAAATAATTTTGATAAAAACAGAGAAAAAAAAATCAATAGATATTAGTTGCGATAGTAGGTTGTGGAAGCGGTGGCGAAGGTCGAATGAATCACTAATCTAATAATATCAGTAGATATTAGTTACGGCACGGGTTAAGCCCTATAAACACATAAATAACCACTAATCTAAGGAACAAGTACAAGAAACCTGGATCTTCCGGTAACTCATATAATGGAACACTTTATGTTTTGTTTATATAATCCCATTAAGAAAAATCAATACTAATACTTTGTTACTTCACTTTCTTATTATTATCATCAAGAATATAAAACACGGTTTGGATAACTTTGCTTATGTAAGTGGCGGTTCAAATTTTTCCTCACAAGAGATAAATATAGGGAGGTAATCGTTTGTCATAGGTGATGGTTATGATTGATATTAGAAATGCATTTAATGGACAAAATTTATCATGTCATTAAGGTTTCATAATTCTTCATAATAAATAGTCTATTAATTAAATGTCAAACTAAAAAAGATAATATATAAATTATTCTACTAATGATGATAATAAAAGTATATTTTTATTAGCTAATACTTAGCATTAGTTTGGTATTGCTGCGATCTTTACAAAATTGCTTTTCCGATGTACTTTATTGTGATGAGCTATGTAAAAAAAACAATTGGTTGCCGATGTAAGTTACTGTGCCGAGCTTTGTAAAAAAAAAAACAATTGAACGATTGCAAATTATAAACTAAAGCTAAAACTATTTTTAAAAACAAACATATCTATGAAAATATCATGTTCAACTATAGTTAGTGAGAAAATGACAAAAGCAGACATATTTCTGAAAATTGTCTATTCTATTTTATAGTGCGTAATGTAAGTAAATTTTCTACTATTAGAGTACGTACACATGTAATATTAAATTTACTAATTAGTATTATTACTAAAAAGTATTATTTTTCTAAACCATTTAAAAAAAATCCATAATCTCTTAATATTTATCGTTGAAAATAAAAGTATATTTTAGTGATACGATATAACATAAAATGTAGTTTGAAAATAAAAAATAATTATCTTTAAAGAGTATAAAATATAAAAAATAAAAATTGGTGATCATATATAGATTCAAGGATAATTGTTGTCAGTTATAAACAAAATGGGATAGAATTGGAAAATAAAATATGAAGCTAGGGTGAACTATAGCTTTTGCTTTTGAAGCTTTTAAAAGCTCCTTCTCCACACTTTACAAATTGATAAATTTTGGAAGTATACACTTTATGAAATCTTTAATAAACACTAAGATGAAAAAATATTGCTATCAAAATGTTTTCAAAATACTTTTTTTGAATGAAAAAAAGAAGCATCAAACTTAGTTAAATTGGCTAGCAATTATATAAGTGGACCATAATGACGGTGGCAAGTATTGGTGCCCAGTGAGTAATTTCGCATCGCCTCACATATTTCTTGATAAATGGTTTAACGTTATTTTTATTCAATGATGATGGATAGCAGAGTTTATTGTTATTAGGTTAATTACTTAATGATTTGACTTACTAAATAATCATGATTTTATTATTTTTATGCAACAAATAACCTCACATTTGGAGGCATAATGTCGTAGAATGTAATGGCCTGCCCTCTACCGATAATGTCCTTACTAAGCCACTGCGTTCATCTGATAGTATTGAGTTTTCAATGGTAACCGATGCGTTCATCTAGCAACAGCTTCTTAAGAGGTCACCCATCCCAAGATTACTCAATAACGAGCATGCTTAACTATAAAGATTTTTCGCCAACTACGAAGCCAATTATGCTGAAAAGGTCTCGGTGTTAGCAAATGACAAACCATTACCTCTATTCCAACTTAATTTGGAGCCGTCCTCGGGTACGGAATATGTTCAATCCTAGACTCTGGCATATTTTCTCACTCATGAGACTCTGGAATATGTTCAATCCGTTAAGCATACTCTTTCGACCTCGACATGTAACCCATGGTCGACTCTAATACCATTTTTAAGGACATGATCTTTGCTAATACTGTTCCCACTTAGTAATTGTGGTTATCCGATAACGTGGGATTTTCAACTAAAACTGATGTGGACATCCATTAGCAGTTTTCTGGGAGGTAGCCCATACCTAGATTACTCTCGTCTGAGAACCCATAAATTCAATGATTTTTACCAACTCTTGATCCAACTATGTTGAAAAGGCCACAATGTTATGAAAGGAAATTACCTATATGTCATTCGTTGAACTCTTCCTGCCAAATTGAATTACGTACATAATATTTATGGGAATTTTGAAAAACTAGAACTACATCGTATGTGGGTAAAATGATTACCATCGGAAATAACTTAAAATTTTAAAGTATAATATATTAAGTGAATGAATTAGATTTTAAATATGTCATCATAATTGAAATAGTAAGAACATACAATAAGCTTGGACTTCTCCATACATAGAACCGAGGCTTTTTAGTTAAAAACCGCACACCTCTTATCCTAAGGTGGTCAAGTGGGGTTTCGTGTTATGTGGTTGGGCCCTGAGTAGTGTCTGATGGTCCATGAAGATCCTAACAATTGGTATCAGAACCCATGGTTGGGGATACTGTTCGAACGTTGAAGTGGTTGTGGATGTCACCCGGTTTTGGGCACAAGTGAAATCAGACTCAAGGTGAAGAAGGCAAGGCCCAAAGTTGAACTGGCGCTCAAGGTGGAGTTAGTGTCTCACTCATTAACTTAGGTGGACCATGGTTCTAGATCCGAAAGGCAATGCTCAAGGATGAACTGGCGCTCAAGGTGGAGTTAGTGTCTCACTCATTAACTCTCAAGTAGTAGGGTTCTATGTGGGCAAGGAAATGCTCGAGCTGGAGTTGGTACTTGCCTTCTCATTAACTCAAGGTGAAGTAGTATTGTAGGGCGCATAGTGACAATAATCATGATCGATGGGTAGCATATACAAATGGTAATCATATGGTGAAGTCTGATTGGACTGGTGAAGTGGTTTAATATCGTCAAGGTGGAGATTGTTGGAGTATGTGGCACGATAAACCACTTAATTATAGATAGGGATAGTCCCACATGGAAGAAAGAGGAGTACAAGTTGAGCTTAATAAACTTGGGCATATCCTTACGTAGCGCTGAGGCCTTTTAGATTAAAACCACACACCTCATATCCCAAGGTGGCCAAGTGGGGACATGATCTGTGCTATGTTTTCGGGCCCATAATAGGTTCCTATTTTCCATGAACATCCTAACACCATTCACTAAATATAAGAATGATGAAAAAGGTAATATCATTTCAAAAGATCGATAAGATATCTTTTTAAACTAAAAAACATATCAAATATTATTTTTTTTTGGGACAAAATATGTAAAAATTAGTTTCGATATAATTTCATTGTTGGCTTGAGGATACAACTCGAAAAAGGAGAGACATAGTATAGGAGGATGTCAAGGCGGAAAATGCTAGAAAGGATGTGAAGTGAAGAATAAAAATATCTATCGGGTTTCCCTTTACTTTTGCAACGATAAGAAGGGTAAACTTGATATTAATACATATTATATTTGATATTCATATGTCAGAAAATTCATAACTAAATAAAAATTATGCCCGTGCCATTACGGCACGGGTTAAGACCTAGTCATTAGTATAAAACAAGGTTTGGATAAGTTTTCCTTTGTTAGTGGTGGTCAGGATTTGTCTGGACAAAGATAAATCAAGGGATGTGGTTCTCCTAACCACCCCTTACATCTCGCACGTGTGGCGTTAATTCCAATATTATGAATGAAAAATGAATACTCAAGTCAGGATATGGAAATTCAAAAATTATAACAGGGAGGTTCGAACTCATGACCTATTGTGTCATAAGAGTGGCCTCTAACCAGCGTTCCTCCTTGGTTGGAATTGATAGAAAATATAAATCAACGGTGGTGGTTTGTTCAACTTAAATACCATATTTGCTTTATTAATTAGTGTTTCACTAATTGCACATAATAAATAATCTATACATTATAAAGTGTTTTATTAATTAGTGTTTCACTAATTGCTCATAATAAATGACTAATAATTTTTTAATTATAAATGTTTTCTTAATTAATTATAATATTTTTTTTAATAAGTAATTAAGATAAATAATATCAATAGACATTTTCTGCGACAATGAGTAGTAGAAGAGGTGGACGCCGAAAGGTTAGTGGTGGTTAAGGGTGGAGCCAAACACAATTATATTTATTTTTGTTCTTTTATCATAAAATGGGATACAAAGTCCATTTTTCACATGTATCCAGCTTGCCAAGAATTTTTTCTCCATCTCTCCTCAAAATCCTGGCTCTGCCCCTGGTTTGTGGTGGAAGAAGTAGTGACGGTGAATGCTGGTGAATAGTGATGGACTATATTAATTTTATGTTGTCATTACCACATCGATAACATCATAGTGTGGAAGATGTGGTTAGTTGTTTTTAACACTTATTTCAGGGATGATATCATACAAGACAATATTTTCATGATCGTAGTTGGATCACCCAAATGGTGCCCCTGTTATCTTTGGTATTATATCGTATAAATCATGATTTTTCAATGTTAAAATAAAATTGATTGAAATACAAAAAAGAATATATACACGGAAAAAAAAAATGAAACTAATCAATTGACGAAATTTTGTTCAATCTAAACCTCATACATGGCATTTGTGATTGAAAATTAGAATTACGTCCAACAACCTACATGGAATGGGCGGCAGTGACGGTGCCAGTGGTGGAGTCAAAAACTGACATTGAGGAGGCCTATTTAAAAAAAAAATGTAAACTTTGGTGGACTAAACCATAAACATATATAGACAAAATAGTATTTATAAAATAAACTAAAAAAATATATGTAGTTATTAAAAATTTAAGGGGTTAGAGCCAGGTTAGTCAACCCTTGGCTCCGCCACTAGGTGATGGTGGATTAAAAAAGTGGATTCATATGGTTTTATGGTGGTGGCGGGTATTGGTGGAAAAAAACATATTATGCTAATTTCGTAACGCCACAAAATGTGTAACGTTATATTATAAATTATAAAACGTGGTTGATCATTTTAATGTTAAAATAAACTCTATAAAACACATGTCCATTTTAAAAAAATGGTGCAATCAATTGCCATGTTATGTAATAACTAAACGAATGACACGAATCAAGATCAGAACATATGAAATTATTTATTATCGATTTGTTTATGTAAAGAGTGGTCATGATTTGACCTTGGCAAAGATAAATTTACCGCTGGGGTTTGTTCAACTTAACCATTTTTAAACGTTTTATTAATTAGTGTCACATTGATTGTTCATAATGATTAATTAAATTTCTATTATAAATGTCCCTTTAATAATCTAACATAAATACATAATTTTATTAATAAATAATTTTACTAAAAACTATATTAATCTTAATGGTGAGTATAAGCGGTAGAGGGTGTTTGTGAATAGTGGAGGCGGTAACATTACTATTGGTGGAAGAAATAGTGGTGGTGGGTGTTGGTAATAGTAGGGTATAATAATAGTTTTTGCTTTTTAGTGAGTTTTATTGACCATGTAAAAAAATAATCTTCACAAAACATGAAACATTGTATTGTGAAAGATGTAATTGGTTGTTATTAGCACGATTGATAAGGACAAAAACCAAATATTTCGAGGATGATAGCGGAACATATAAGACAATATGATCATGACTGTTCGATCACTCATATAAAGGCAATTGGTGTACCCACGTAAGAGAACATTATCGTTCTCTCAAGTACTATTACATTCTTTTTCCTGAAAGACCATCAATGTCGAGTTGTTTCGCGACAACTACCTACAAAGACAACAATTTTCACTCAATTCCTAATATAAAACCTTATAGACCGGGAAAATGTATTTGCATTCTAAAATATTTGTTTGAAAATTATGTTTGTTCATCAAAATCATCATAAAAAACTCTAAATCATAAATCTAAATTTTGCCTCCGATGTTTGTAGAATATTTTTTATATTTTACATTCTCAAATCATGTGACATCTTGATGACAAATCAACAATATCAAATTACGGATCAATATGTATAGGTTTCATTTCCTGGGTTAGAAGGTAGAGTAGACACAGATGGGTTACATGGGTAGATCACACAAAGCAGAACATGACTGAGAATAATTCAATAATTTGGTCAAGAGATAAGGTCAAAAATTTAAGATTAACTTTATATAGGACTAATTAGATCGGCTTCGATAGGAGCTGACTAAAATATAGAGTAATAATAATTTTCACGTAAGACAATTGCAAAACATAGTTTGGATATCTCTGCCTATGTAAAGAGTGGTAAAGATTTGTCCTTCCTCAATTGCTATGTTATGTGAGAAGAAGGTGATATCAAAGATTGAGGTATATTCAAATCTATTAGATTCATACCATTTACAACTGGATGCCTTGAAAAGAATTGACGTGTTGTTATTATTATTATAGGAATGTGATACATTTACATTGACCACACTTGTGAAAATAGCTCACTTCGCAAATGATTGGTGTTACATGCACTGTCTAGAATGCAACGAGGAATTTGAGGAAACAAGGCACCAGAAGCAGTGTCCGGAGTATTTTGGATATAGTAACTCAGACCTGATGTAATACTTATGTGTTTTTTTTTAAAGTTTTTACACAATCTATTTATTTAAGAAAAATGAACATTGCAAATACATAACATCAACAAAAATTAGACAGATTACGTTTGACAATAATGGCTACTGATGTTCCGAAAATGGCAAAAAAAAAAGAAATTGTTGTAGAAGAATTGTTGGGATATACAAAGGATTACTTGATACGAATGAAAGATGTATAACTATTTCAATTCTGAAATCACATAAAGTTCACAGTACAAGATGACATCAAGTTTAAAGTTAGTAACAAACATAATATGGCTAACTAAAATGTTAAAAACAAACAAGATATATAAACTTAAAAAGCCGTGGGACTTGAAGAGGTCAATTTTGAAAACTACAATCTTAGAAAGCAACGATCCACAATGCCGTAAATTTTTTTTTTATAAATATCCAACGTAGAATATGTCAACTTTTGGTAAAGGATCTATTGACAACCTATTAGTTTGAAATAAGATCAGGGAGTACAATATGTGTTCAAGGTTATTTATGAGGTAATGTGTCGCCAGATTGTATTCCAAGTGAAGGTAGGAACATACGAAAGTGGAAAAATGTCCAAGACTTTTGAAGTTACCAAAGCCTTCGTTAAGACGAATTGCTGGGCACAATACTTTGTTGAATATTTAATGTCTGAGGTTCGCATATATACAATCCCTTTGAAATGGTAATGGGTATACATTTTAAACATTGTCATATAATGGGTGTTGAAAAATTACAGGAAAATCATGTCATATTGGATAGTTTGTATCATTCGTTCGATGCAAAAAAAAAAACAAAAAACTATTCTCTGCGTATTTGGAGGATCGGCAACATGACCATGATAGATGAGTCAGCTGGAGCGAAATAAGAGCATGTGGAGACTTTTATGGATGATACTGATTAGTTGATTTCACTGAGATGAGCGCTGTTGACGACATATTTCCAAAAAATATTTAAACTTCCATGTTCATGTAGAGCATCATCTCATTATAAGCAATGAACCTAAATAAAAAGGTGTCTGAAAGTTAAGATTATATTTCTTTAGTTTGAACAAATCTCCGGCGGTAAAATATTAAAGGAAAAAACAAAGAAAAAAAGAGAAGAAAATCCCAACTATTTTTACGACAAACACATATTAAATCATAAGGAGTTGATAAGTATTCGGGAGACAAATTATACAATATATTAAAAATGAACCAACATCATGGCCCGTGCCGTTACGGCACGGGTTAAGGGCTAGTCTTATAACAAATTATCTTTTGTCCAGTAAATGATTCACTAAATTAATAAATTATACACATGAAGTGATATTTATAATACTTGAATGCGTAGAACAAAATTAAACTTATAGGAGAATAAATTTGCATATGAATAAGATACTTATTATTAATACCCAAAATCTAAAGACTATTTAGACATATTAAAATTTTATGCAGACTCAAGGTTTAAATCATGTTAGATTACCAACGCCATTATTTAACAAGACATAGTATACAGATTTAATCTGAATAAACAAAATTTGTTATATCAATTTTTTCATGGAAGTAAAATTATATTACAAGATTAGGACGTACTAAAATTAAATTAAGAATCCTTTCTAAGTAGTTATTCTGGTCATATTTTAGTTACGCTAGTAATCAAATAGAAAAAAAATTGATAATACAGTAATGAAAGTGAGAATCTAATTAAGAAAAAAATAACTTTTGATAAGATAAGCAAATAAGAATATTATATACTCCCTCCGTCCCTAATTAGATGAGCTATTTGGTTTTTAGTTGTGTCCACAAATAGATGAGCTATTTCACTAATCAATGGGATATTTCTAAAACTACCCTTTTAATTGATTATTTTTTCTATAAGAAATATGTATAATTTGATAGTCATGTTTATATTCGTTGCGTAGGTGTTTTAAAATGCTTTTCAATGGTATAAAGTTTATAAAAAACTGTGGTATAGTTTAAGAGATAAACCATTTCTAAATTTTACTAATTATTGCCCATAAGGGTATAATTGTAAAAAATACTTACATATACTCCACTTTCTTCCATGCCTTAAAATTTGTGCAAACTACAAGTAGCTCATCTAATTATGGACGGAGGGAGTAATAATTATTATAGAATTTGGAGTTATTATAAATATCATTTGGATAATAATTATATGTTAGTACTGTATTAGAAAAATACACTTTTTATTAATAATAAACCTTAAGGATTACTTAGAAATAAAATAAATTTAAGGAAATCAAGTTAAGGTCAAATCAATTCTAGTATTAATAATAAAATTAAACTTTAACTTTTATTGGCCTAAGAAAATAAAAAATAAAAAAGTTATAATAATAATAAAATATTAATAGCAAACAACTATGAAAAGTTGTTAGAAATTATTTACTTATATCTCGTCACATAATAAACAAATAGATACATTGAAAATAATAATAACAATATTTGAATAACGGTTATAATATTAAGCTATTCTTAAATAGTACATGAATTTAAAATTCATTTAGTTATAATAATAGAGTTTCATTTGGAATTAAAATTCGATTTCATTAAAATAAATAAATGATAATAATGATAAATAAAATAATATTTGGTGACTAAATTGTTTAAAATTATGTGAACCAGTTATATATTTTACGAAGTAAATTTATCAGAATAGAATTAAATCAGTACGATAAAAATTTAGAGAATTAATTAATCTTAATAAATTAATATTTAGTTAATCCAGCACTGGGGAATAGTGAGGTTGGTAATTCTTGTGTGTTCAGGTGATACTTGTTACGTAGTAGGCATTGTCAGGCATCATGAACCTAGACATGGCAACTGTATTCTTGTATCACTAGGCATAGAAGGGAGACTTACTTCTATTAGTGGACCGATAGATACCAAATTTTACTTAGAAACTTTGTTATAGAGTAGCTTCTCTCGTAATTAAAATAACTTATTGAAATGGAAATTAGTATTTTAAACCTAGAGTTACAAATTTTAGATTTTAGTTGTAGAAAGCCATATAGGTTTGTGCTTTGTTTTCTTGTTGTTTGCACTTAGACAAGAGATAGAATTATTCTTTAAGGTGGTGAGTTTTTGAAGACTAGAAAGATGATTCAATTTTCGAGGACGAAAATGAATAAGGTGGGGAGATTGTAAGGACCCTCAAGCTCGTCAACGCTATTAGACCAGTCAAGTGACGAATTGGCCGATAATGACTCGATTAGTTTAACACGAACATTAAATTAATAGAAATTAATCTAACAACGATCTAACTACGAAACTAGTAACGTTGAATAGATCTCAAGAAGTTGTGTGGAATGGACTACTCGAACGTGTCATTCGGATTTCGGACGAAGAAGATATCATCAATTTAGTAGAGGGGAAAAATGGTCTTTTCTCCATTAAACCGACTAGGGGTTCCCTTATTCATTTCAGTGGGTGTTCCATATCTTTTCCCCTTGGAATTATCGGGTCTAAATCGAGAAGATATACCCAATCCTCTTATCTTCTTTTCTTTCTTATTCTTCTTCTTATTTCTTCTCGTTTCTCTCTTCTTCTCTTTTCTTTTGTCAGTTCGACCTTCTGCGGGTTAATCGAGAGTTAGCAAGAGAACTAATCAAAGGGAGTTATTTTATGAGTATGCTTGGATGATGAAGGAGATGGTGTATTGGTAATTCATAGAGAAATCAATTTGAGGTTGACGAATTAGAACACAGAGAACCAAGCTAGAGTTTTGGTGATTATGTTGGTTTGGGTTGTCGTTAGATAAAGAACGATTGGGTTAAGATTTAATTAAAGCTCTGAACCTGTTTGGAGGTGAAATTGGTAATTAGGGTTGTGTTATGTTCTTCCCCAAATTAAGAATTAGTGTTTTGTTGAAGCAGTTGAGAAATCAAATGAGATAAAATACGGGTTTGGATGATTAAGTGGGTTAGAATCAAGAGCATATGATGATGTTGGTGTTAGTATGGATTCGGGAGTTGGTTCAGTTCAGAAATCAGAGTAAGAGGTAAATTAGAGTTCTTAGATTTATTTTCTTTTGTTTACGTTTAGTGAATTCGATGATTAAGTGTTTCATGGTTAAATTGAAGATAGATGGAGTACATGGAGTTCCAGTTTTGGTTTAATTGTGAAACCAAGAGTCATAATTAGGGTTTTTGTGGATAATTTGGGAATATAAATTTAAGGTTGTTGATAAAGGAATGGGGTTGTGTTGAGATAACTAAATATGCTTATGTTATTGTTGTGTGTTTTGATGATACTAAACTTGAAGAACAGAGAGTTGTGGTGTTGTTAGTGTGAACATGGCAACTAAAGGAGTAATCTGGTGGTGGTTCAGATATTGAGCTTAATAGAAATGAGCCATGAGTCTCTGGTGGTGATTGTAGGATTATATGAGTGTTGTTATAGTTGAATGTTGCAGTTAATGAATGAGTTGCAAGCATAGAAGATGTTGAGAATGATATGTGTTGGAATTTGAATTGTGATTATTGGTGATGAACTAAGATGGGTTGTTTTGGTTTATGCTTGAAGTTATAGTAGTGGTAAATGAAAGGGGTTTTGGATGAATTATTGTTACAGTAAAGATTGAATGCAATTGATGTTGTTTGTGGTAATGAGTTTTTTTTTTACTGAGATGGATTTTCAGTTAGGAGTGGATTGTAATCAAAAGAGGAGTTGCAGATGAGAGTTGAGTATTGTTTGGGTTGAGGCATGTTAGATGTTGTTGCCATTGCACATGTAGATGTACAAGCTGAAGTTGATAATAATGTTGATGTGGCTTTGGCCTTAGAGAAAGATGCAGTTACATGTATTCTATATTTTGAATTTAAAGTGAGACATGAAGTTTTTAGGCATTGATTATATGATTGTTTTGTTTAGATGAAGTTGTATAATCTTGTAGAACTGAAATAAGAATGAAGAAGTTATTTAGAGTTTGGTTTATAGAGTTGTACTGCACAATGACTCTGGCCTGTGCAAGTGTTTTGGCCTTGTGCCATTCAGCCTAGTCAGGTATCTGACTCTAGCTGACTTAGTCCATATGACTGAGTCAAATCGGGTTTGACCACTAAGTCACTAGTCTTGACTCGTTGACCATTTACCCTAGACTTGACCTTGACTGGACGTGGACTGTTAGTTGACCCATTTGACCGTCAGTGACCGTTAGATTGACCCAGTTGGGTCAGGTCTTGTGTAGTGGGCCGAACTAGTGGGTCGTGCCGAATCAGGCTCATGGGCTTGGCCTTAAGGCCAACAATCTTAATTAGTGTGTGGACCACTTATGGTCTGAGTCAGCCTTTGCTTTCTTCTACAAAGTTGTAGATGCTCGATGTTCATAAGACTTAGCTACTGGACTTTAGAATCGACCTAATTGAATTAATAGACCTTTAGAAATGCAAGAGATGGATAATGAAGATGTATAGAGTCATAAATGGGCCTAGAACCATTAGATAGAACTATCTGATACTTGTATGATTCTTGTGTGAGCCTTTTGGCTAGATTCTTAGACTTCTTGTGTGATTAACAATTAGTTATTAACAACGATCGATTCAAAGGATGAACCAGTGGATCGTGGATCTCGAGGTAGGCGTGGCTTGTCATCAAAAGAGGTGGGAATGCGTTTGACTCTTTTGTATTCATTATTGTTTCTTTTATAAAGGTTTATTCTTAAAAAACTCATGCATTGTCTGTCCGTGCATTCCATGCTTTGTTTAAAATGCATTATGTTAATCCTTTTGATTCTATGAATCTTTCCACGATTTGGAAAGGACTTGTAATGTTTTGCTGTCAATATGAATTGTTATGGGAAATGAGAATTTCCACTTGTGGTATATAGGATACGCTCCTTCACATTTATATATACTTTAATTCAGCTTTCATTGTTTAGAGTTGGTCACCATGGTCTTGGTGGCATCCATAGCTATATAGGTGTGAATTGCCGGTATTTAGGGGTTCACAACCATATTAGTACATTGTTTGACGAAGGAGTTTGTTACATATACATGTATGATTATTTCAGTGACTTAGTCACTGTTTAGTGTTTCGAGAAAACATGTATTGCTTTCCAACTCTTGCCTATGATTACTTAGAAGTTAAATGTTAATTATTTCCACTTCAGTTTTTGTGACAGATCTTAATTGCGCATCGAAAGCTTCAAGGGTTGAGTTCGCTAGTTGATTAACTTCTGTTAAATTTATTATGTTGCATATTGTATTTTTAAACCAAATGACAATTGTATATGTATCATTTGAGAGAAGTTCTTGTATATATATATATTTCTGAGCGGGGCTAGTTTTGGGTTAAGTTTTGTAGCAGTTTGTTAATTGATCGTTAAGTTAATGTTTTAAATTCTTAGTGCCTCTTTATTTAGTTAATCTCTTGGATTAGTCAGCTGCTAGCTTAGGGGGCGCTACATGATGCTTGTATTTACTATAGACAAAAGAATTTTGTGGGAAGAGTTACTTCAACTAAGTGAGGTGATTTTAATGTGGTACTAACTTGTGATGAAAAAAAAAAGTGGGAGAAATCCTCTTAGAGAAATCCGCTTAAAATATTGTAATTTAATGCATGCTCCAAAGTCTGGAATTCAATTTTCTTGGTGTAACAATAGGGTGGGAAAGAAGAGAATTATTTGTGATTTTGAATAAATATTTTTACAATATTAAATGTTTGGAAATGTACGATGGTTAGTGTTATAAAGTGGGTGTTAGAGGTATATCTGATCATGGTTATTTGTTGGGTGGTGTTGTTAATGTTCCCAAACCAGCTAATATACCATTTAGGTATCAATATGTTTGGACTATTCATCCTAGTTTTTTAAAGGTAATACAAGATTCATGGGAGGAAGACTGTGCTAGGAACCCTACATTAAATTTTCTCAGTAAATTGAAGAGGTTGAAAAATATAATCAAGAAATGGAATTAGGAGGTCTTTGGGGATTTAAGAATTAAGGTGAAAACTACTGAAGAGGCAGTATTGACAGCTTCTTTGGAGTCTGATGCTGATCCTGAAAATATAAAATTACTTAATAATTTAGTTACTGCAATGGGGAAGCATCAATTGGTGTTTCAACAGTAGAATAAACTGACGAGAGTAAAATCTAGAGTTAAATGGTGAAGGAAGGTGGAGCTAATACATGCAAACATGAGAATTAGGAAGGCACATAATAACACTTCTTAGTTGTTGGAAAATACATAGGGTAATGTAGTGACTGCTCAAGATCAAATTGCTGATATTTTAGTGAATCATTATAAAAAGAAGTTTGAAGCAAAAATGTTTATTTTGCAGAAAAAATATTTAATTCTATACCCAAAGTGTTAAATGAGAAAGATAATGAGCTTCTTGATGCTATTCCTTATCACGTTGAGATTAAGGGTGCATCTTTTGGAATCGATGCAAATAGTGCTCCAGGTCCAGATGGATTTCCAGGTAGTTTTTATAGATTTTCATGGGATGTGGTGGGAACTGAACTGGTGGAAGCTATTCAATGTTGCTGGAGAAACAAATTCATTTTATAAGGTTTTAATTCTAATTTTTTATTCCTACTTCCAAAAATTCAGGGTGCTAAGAAACTGAACATTTTATACCTATTGGTCTGGCAAATTTTAATTTTTAAATTCTCACAAGAATTATAACTACCATAATTAGTACTGTAATGGGTAGAATGGTTTCTATTCAACACGGTGCAGTCATCAAAGGAAGGAATATCCATGAGAAGATAGTTTTAGCATCTGATCTAGTGAATGAGTTGGATATAAAGAGAATATGAGGAAATATGGGACTTAAAATAGATATTACTCAAGCTTATGATTCCTTGAGCTGGGACTTTTTGTTTGAGATGTCTAGAAGGTTTGGTTTTCTCAAATAGGAATTCATTGGTTATGGAAGATATTTGAATCAGCTAGAATTTCCATTCTTGTTAATGGAGGTCCTTGTATATTTTTTGATATTGGGAGGGGGCTTAGGCAAGGTGATCCTCTATCACCAGTTTTTTTTTTCTAGCTGAGGAGGTATTGAGTAGAAACATATCAAAACTGGTACACGAGGGTAGTATCCAAGAAATGGTGAACAATGGAGGATGTCAGCCAACACATTTGATG
This sequence comes from Papaver bracteatum, assembly GCA_023529315.1. Taxonomy (NCBI): domain Eukaryota; kingdom Viridiplantae; phylum Streptophyta; class Magnoliopsida; order Ranunculales; family Papaveraceae; genus Papaver; species Papaver bracteatum. Next base: position 1,943,517 of record JAJJWX010004210.1, read on the forward strand.
TTTACTTATGACATCTTTATTTTTTGTAATCGCCATAATAAAACTCTGAAAATTTTGATATATCTTTTATTGAAATATCAAAAATCACCTGGTCAAGAAGTCAATAAAGCTAAAAGCAAGCGTTTTGTGGGAGGTGTTTCAGATTCAAGGAGAAATGATATTGCAGAATTTTTGCAATTGGAATTGTCTGTTTTTCCTGATAAGTATTTGGGGGTTATTCTTAATCCAGGTAGAGTAAGAAAAAATCAAGTATGGGGGATGGGGGAAATGATGAAGAAAATGTTAGCTGGCTGGATGTGAAAATTATTAACTTTTTCTGCCAGACTAACACTTGTAAAATTTGTCTTATGTAGCATGCCCATATACAATATATCAGTCTACAAGTGGCCCAAGTCTGTGATTCAAGTATGTGAGTGAATTATTAGAAACTTCTTGTGGTTTGGATATCCAGTTGTGAGGAAATTAGTCACTGTTAAGTGGTATGAAGTTAATGCTCCTGTTGCTGCAGGTGGATTAGGTATAAGAAGACTTGAAATTATGAACAAAGCATTATTAATGAAATTACTCTAGAAAACAGAAACCTAGGATGTGGAATGGACTTTGTTTATGAGAGCTAAGTACACGAATAAGAACGATGAATGGATAAAATACTACAAACAATCTTCTATTTGGCCTAGTATTAAGTGGGTGATGTCTGATATAAATGAAGGTAGTAGATGGTTAGTGGAGGATGGGAAAATTATTTCAGTATGGAAGGATAAACGGATAAAAGAATATGCCTTAGTTGAAAGACATGTTATTGATGAATTTGTCTAGCATAATTGTGATATGAAAGTGAAAGACTTAATACAGAATGGTGAATGATACATTCCAGATCATATGTTTAAATTTTTTGTACTTAGTGAGGTACCAATTTTGGGGGATGGGCATGATAAGAGAGTGTGGGCAACTGATATTATTGGCAAATTTACTGTGGCTAATGCCGCTCAATTGGTGAGGAAAAAGCATCTTGTGGTATCTTGGGCTCATCAGGTATGGAATCCTTGTATTTATCCTTACATATCTATATATTTGTAGAAAATTATAAGAAGTGCTTGTGCAACTGAGGAAGCAGATAGAAAGAAGGGATTTCTCATAGTTTATAAATGTCATATATATGGTAAAAATCAAGACATAATGAAGCATATATTATGGTCTTGTGATTTTAGTGAAAATATATGGCATTGTCTGAGTGGGATCTTCCGATGCTTAAATCTATCAAATTCTGAAGAAGTACTACATATTTCCTAGGAGAAAAGTTCTGCTATCAAGGAGGTGTGGTATAATTGTGCATTCAATATTATGGTGGAGTTATGACATACAAGAAACTGTGTGATATATGAAGGGGAAAAACCTAATGTTGAGAAGTTTAATATTTTTTTATAAGAACAAAAGAATGCAGTATCATAATGAAGTGATAATGTGGGGTAGTATGTTTGATTCACATATCCTTCTGTTTTTTGGTATTTCAGGGATTAAAACTCACATTACTAAGGTTAAGCAATGCTTTTTCAAACAGCCTATTCATAATCCAATACTTATATGTTATGATGGTGCATCTAAAAGAAATCCAGGGAAGGCACATTTTGGATTTATAACCATAAATAACAATGGAGGTTGTAAGGGTGCTGCTTCAGGTGTATTAGGAATAGCTACAAATTATTCTACTGAAGTAATGTATTTAATTATTGCTGGAGAATGGGATATCAGACAAGAATTTATGGAGGTATGTTTCAATATGGATTGGTTGCTTTCTTGGATGATAAAGTACCATGGATAGTGTTGAATATACGGGTAAGGATTAAGCAGTGCATTCCTACAATCACTTTCAGACATTCCTACAGAGAAATCAATTTTTTTGCAGACAAGATGGCCAAGAAAGGAGTGTTGTTACATAGAGGTGTAGTACAGTTCTATGAGGAGAAGCCACGGATCCTTGGGAGGCTGGAGAATGAAGTGGATGTTTATTTTAGATTTTAATTCTTTGGATGTACCTTACTAATTACTTTAGTGAGCTTTTAGTTTTTGGTTCTGTTTTTAGTGTTGGCCATGAAAGTTGTCTTAGATGAATCGTAATTTGGATAATCTTTAAGTAATAAAATTTCATGATTAAGAAAAAAATAAAATTAAAGGAAGACTTTAGCAATCAACTATGAGACAAAGTGTCAGGAATTTAATTTTCCAGTTAAATGAGTCTCTCTATTTATAGATGTTCAAGAATGAGGGTTGCTTAGAATTCAAGCTAAGATAACTTGAGATTCAAGAAAATACTTTCTATTTTTATATGAAACTCTAATTAGTGTTTCAAGTAAGCATGTGAGAATTTTGTCTTGAGATTACATAGAAGAATATACACAGTGGTTAGGGTACATAAATCGTTTATAATGATAGTTCTTTCCAAATACGCCCTTCAGACTAATACACAATGTGTTTTAGTGATCATGGATGTCTTAGAGGTGTTTATGAGAGTCATAGAAATGCTAAATATATTTAGAAAACAAGTTTTTGAGAATCTGCTGAAAATCACTGGGACCCGTTGGTGAAACGGTCCTTAAGACAGTTCATGAGTCCGGGAGCCACGGTTTCTGAACCGGGTTCGCCAACCATTAATGACTCTTGAACTCCGGGCACTATGGTTCGTGAACTAGGTTTTCCAACAATGGACCTTTTACCAATTTAATATCACCACGGTTCGTGAACCGGGTTGGTAAACTGTCCCATTCTGAACTTAAGGTTTGGTTTCTTTGGGTCCTCGCTTAAACAAAAAGAACAAAAGAAAAGAAGAAAAACCCCCAAAGTTGTTATTCTTTTAGGCCAAGCACAATGGTAAAGAATTTCCCTTTGCTATAACTTATTTGAAGCTAAGAAAAATTGGTGGGAGGTGCACCTCATTATGGGTGCATGCCATCTCTTAAATAGTGAAGAACGTATACTCATTATTTGTTTGGGTCAATGTGTGGACTTGACTGAAACAAATACAGAGTTTCCGTTTCTGGATTATAAACATCCAGTAGACTCTCGGATCAACCATCTCCTTCACGGTTTATAATTTTCATTTGAGATTACGACATTATTGTCTATAAACAAAAGAGCGAACTGGTTCGACAACCTTCCCGTATTCCAGAAACACGGATATCTAGGGTTTACGACATGGTTCGCTAACCTATCCTGAGGCGAAACTACAGAAGTTATGATTTTCTCTCTTTGATGTTTGAAACCGTCCCAAATGATCCAAAACATTAGTTCTTGAACAATAAAATTTTCAAACTAAGTTTCAAAAGGGCCAATGAACATCCATTGCTTGAATCATATTTCGAGATGCTTGAATCAAAATTTCTTACGTGTAATAAATGTATTACAAGTGATATGGCATAGTCTTAAGTAGATATAATGGTAAAGCTTATGAGTAAATAGAATGAATCAGTCTTCACATACCTTGTTGATGAAGTTCTTCAAATTTCTTCGTAGATCTTCAGTCACCGTGGGTGATTTATTATACTCAGCTACCAACTTATATACCTAGTCCGAGACTTGACTTATTATACTAGAAATCAATATATAGTTTTGTTTATCTAACATTGATAACAAACTTGGGATAACAAAACTTATGAATTCGACCGAGCAGTGCTCTAACACCAATCAATGCTTTAATAGTATAAGGACTAGATAAATATCCCCAAGCAGTTTAGCCACTATTATGATCCGAGTTCTAACCTACCTTGATCTTTGCACAATAAAAACTATATACAAGTATATAATGATTATATTTTTGTTTCTTAAACAACCTTACTAAAAATTTCTCATAGTTTGGTTTAGTTATTTATGAAGTATACCCTTTATCTCCAAAGTTGTGGCCATATTGAAAAGTGTAGTGAGTGTGCCATAACAGAATTCATCAAATTTTTCTTGTAGAAATATAAAAGGAATTGTCATTTCCATCTAATCAATTTTGTATCAAACTTGCTAATGAGTAAATCTTAAGTGTTAATAATCATATTATCATGGCTTAAGGTCTTCACTTGCAAAATAATATTTATCTTTAATTTGTATCTTCTTGATTTCCAACTAGTTAATAATTTCACATTGTCTTTCAGAATTGATTTATTTTTTGAACATGATTGAAGATTTAATGATGTTAACTTAATGACCTGATACCAAGATGAATTCTCTTTTGGAATTCTATAGATTGCTCCAACAATATGTTCAGTCTAAATCCTAAAAATCACTTCAGCATCTGCAAACATGAGATGCGTTGGTGGAATAACCCAACTATTCATCATGTATCTGAAAAATAATCATCTAGCTTACATTCTCTTTATCGTATTGGATAAGCTCTGAGGACATAATATGAACATGTAAAGTGATACCGGATCATCCGTTCTGGTGCTTTTATCTCCTTTACACATACCTTATGGTTTTCCACAAAGAAGAACAAAAAAAGAAATTGTCTGCATACAGTTCATGATTATGTATGAATAAAACCTGTAAAACCAAAGTTGTACATACTCAAGAACCCTAATAAACTTTTCCATAGGCTTTGGAAAATGCCCTGCTTTAGATAAAAACAACATTAGATAGACTTGGAGTGGTACAATAAATGAGCAAGTGAATTAGTACTCTTGTTGAGACTTACGTTTTTAACATGTACGGACCCACATCCTGAACATGTTTAGTCCAAATCAAAACTTCGTTCCATCAATACGCGTCATTTGGACTCCAACCTATAACCTTATCCACATGGAGTTGCAAAACATTACTTTCCACAGGTGGAAATCATATTTGTCGCCCATAAGAAAGGATAAAGAACGCTCTTATAGACTACATTGTGAATTTGAATCTGTTGATTTAATGTTAATTATGAGAATTCTAAATTAGGTTTAGTACTTTATAGCATATTGATCTGGCGGGAAACATGGAATCTCATATGGTCGATAAACATAATCTAGTTAAGAAGTAATTCTCACTATAAATTAATAAATTACATACAGTTAATCATCCACCTGTTTATGGATAAACAATACTAAAAAGAAAAAAATTATAAGAAAAAGTAAAGACAAACACCTTACTTCCATATTACATCATCAACTACACAATTACAAGGACCATTATAAAAATAATTCTCCACAAGAATGACTAGTTCATGTGAGCAACAAAATTTCACAGTGATAATGGAGAAACTTAAGCAAAGTACTTGTAAATTAAAAACACTAACAACTCTGGAGTTACGATATTAAGAAAACACCATAGAATACAAACCATTTGAATCTTCTTCTCGTGAAGGTTAAATGCCATTATTTTTTCCAAATCAATTAACAAACCTGCACCAAAAAACCCAGAAGAATTAGGATAAAAAAAATAATCCATCCATCTCTCAGAGGTTTATCGTATGATAAAGAACTAATTTCTTCCACATATAGCAAACCTTTCATTGTCAAGGAGTTAGAAGATACAGATTTGAAAGAACTGGCTGCTTATAAACCTACTAATACACTTGCAAAACATATGAAATACGAGACCATAGAATGATCTATTTTCAAGTAACAAAGTAACTGAGAAGATTCCAAACCAAGAGTACTCACTAGTGACATAGTCTTGCCTCCTTTTATTTTTGAATCTGATGTTTTGTATGTTGATCTTGGAGTTGAATCTGTGATTGTTCTTTTTGTTATTTCTGTGATTGTTTTTGCCACTTCTGTGATTGTTCTTGCTGTTGCTAATGTAGTGATTGTTATTGTAGAAGTTTCCTCTGCTAGTTTCAAGACTAGAGAAGTTGTTGTTGCTGCTACTATATGTGGTTTCTGAAGAGGAAGACAAAATTAAAGGAAAAAAATATTTTGTAGATAAATCTTAAAGATATGAGAGATTTTCCATGCAAGCAAGAATATGTAACATTTCCATGAATCAAAACCTGAAAAAAAAGAAAAAAAAAAAAGGAACAAACAATGCCAAATTTTGAAACTTAAACCTCAAAAAAATGAAAAAGAACATTAACGATGATATATCAACAGAGAGGAAGGAGGGAATGAAGGGTTTGCTTAAATCTCCTCCCCATGAGGGTCAATCTGAGCAGACGATACTAAGATTTTTATAGGTTCTCTTGATCGCATGATAGAAAGGAAAAAAAAAGCTAACTATACTAAATGTAGATGGTTGTTCTTATGATTAATAATTGTATAATGGTCCCACCCTTAGTCTGCTTAATAATAGAGGCAGATCCATTCACACTTTGATTCTCACCCTATCTTAAATTTTGGACGCTATTTTTTTTCAATAAAACCTAAACGGTTGCGGATTTGAAGATAATATTTTGCGGCATATATTCCTCTTACAAAGCTCTATACACCTACGAAAAATGAGCATATTCCGAGACGTACAACACACCGTCTACTACTTTGAAAATCAGTCGTTAAAAATCAACGGATTTTTAACTGTTGAAATTATGATTTGTAATTTGGAGGGATTTTACCTTTTGCAATATGGTGGACTATACGGAGTGAATGCAATTGCGAGTTATACAGTTAAAAAGAAGAGAAACCTTTCCCAACGTATTGTTTGTATCAAATGTACTATGTTTGATTGGTGAATCCATTCTAAGATTTTTGAGGATGTCACTCTGAGTACCTTAATTTGTAATTGGGAAGCCGTTATTATTCACAGCTAGGTTTGGTTTTTTCTTTTCTGTGCTCTTAGCATTCATCATTTTGATGACTGTTATTTCTTAATTCAATTTTCCTTTTCCATCTCAATTTTTCTTTTCGTATGATTTATCATTAGTATAAAACAAGGTTTGTATAAGTTTGCCTTTGTTAGTGGTGGTCAGGATTTGTCTGGACAAAGATAAATCTACGGTTGTAGTTCTCTTGACCACACCCTCATCTCGCACGTGTAAGTGATGGCCAAGATTTCATATCCCAATTGATAAATCTATGGTTGTCATTTGTCCCATAAAACTAACATTTAATGACCCTTTAATGGAAATCTAATATAATAAATATAGTAAATGATTAATATAATAAATACCTAACTAATTAGTGTTCACACTAATTGATATTAAATGATTTATTAATTGCTCATAATAATGTTTGTTCACTAATTGCTCATAATAAATAATCTATTAATTTCTTCCATTATAAAATTTCTCTTAGTTAAATTAATAAATTTGTATTTCTTCTATTAATAAATAATTTTGATAAAAACAGAAAAAAAAAATATCAATAGATATTAGTTGCGATAGTAGGTTGTGGAAGCGGTGGCGAAGGTCGAATGAATCACTAATCTAATAATATCAGTAGATATTAGTTACGGCACGGGTTAAGCCCTATAAACACATAAATAACCACTAATCTAAGGAACAAGTACAAGAAACCTGGATCTTCCGGTAACTCATATAATAGAACACTTTATGTTTTGTTTATATAATCCCATTAAGAAAAATCAATACTAATACTTTGTTACTTCACTTTCTTATTATTATCATCAAGAATATAAAACACGGTTTGGATAACTTTGCTTATGTAAGTGGCGGTTCAAATTTTTCCCCACAAGAGATAAATATAGGGAGGTAATCGTTTGTCATAGGTGATGGTTATGATTGATATTAGAAATGCATTTAATGGACAAAATTTATCATGTCATTAAGGTTTCATAATTCTTCATAATAAATAGTCTATTAATTAAATGTCAAACTAAAAAATATAATATATAAATTATTCTACGAATGATGATAATAAAAGTATATTTTTATTAGCTAATACTTAGAATTAGTTTGGTATTGCTGCGATCTTTACAAAAATGCTTTTCCGATGTACATTATTGTGCGGAGCTATGTAAAAAAAACAATTGGTTGCCGATGTAAGTTACTGTGCCGAGCTTTGTAAAAAAAAAACAACTGAACGGTTGCAAATTATAAAGAACCCCCAATTGGGGGATATGGGAATTAATTGGGGGATATGAATTACTTCCCCCAACCTATGGTGTGTGATAAGGGGTGACTTTTGGGGGTGAAAATACTAAAACATCCTTCCCTCAAAATAAAATCAAAAAACTTAAAATCAAAAATCAAAATCATATTCCCATATCCCCACTTCCATCATTTCCATCTCCACTTCTTATTAATCATTTTAGGGTTAAAACTTTGAAACCCAAATGTTCCCTATTCTCTTTCAAATTCTAAATTTTCCCCACTTCCTTTCAAATTATCTTATCCTTCTCTACTGGAAGTGATGAAGAACATGTCGGAAATGATAAAGAACATGCCGGAAATGATGAAGACCATGCCGGAAGTGATGAAGAACATGTCGGAAATGATGAAGGTCACGCCGGAAGTGATGAAGACCATGCCGGAATTGATGTAATTCAATGCCGGAACTAAATTCCGGCATGCTCGATATACATTTACTAATGCCGGTAGTCAAGTGAAAAAAAATCAATTTTCTGAATACTTTTCATCATGTGCCGGCATAGAAATTTAGGATGAAGACCACACCGGAAGTGAGTTCCGGCATAGTTATTTAGGATGAAGACCACGCCGGAAGTGAGTTCCGGCATAGTTATTTAGGATGAAGACCACGCCGAAAGTGATGAAGAACATGTCGGAAATGATGAATACCATGGTGGAAGTGATGAAATTCAATGCCGGAACTAAATGCCGACATGCTCGATATAAATCTATCAATGCCGGTAGTATAGTGAAAAAAAAATCAATCTTCTAGATACTTTTCATCATGTTCCGGCATAGAAATTTAGGATGAATACCATGCCGAAAGTAGTTCCGGCATGCTGGAAAATCAGATAACTGTGCCGGAAGTGGATTGATTAAAACCAGAAAAAATTGGTTTTGAAGATCAAAACCTGAAAAATTTATGAAAACAATCCCAGGATTGTGGCAAACAATTTATGAAAATTTCCAACAAATGCCGGCATGGTTTTTTGGTTGAATACCATGCCGGCACCGAGATTTTTCAACTGCAACAATGGTGGATTCAAATAACAAAAAACAAATTTTCAACCTCTTAGCAGCAATTCTCTCATCACAATCATCTTCCATTTTCAAAAAAAAAATTCCACTCAAAAGTTTTTTTCCCTCCTTCTACTCTCAACTAACTCACACAAATTCAAATAAAAATAAATACACACTAATTTATCCCCCAAATACTTAACATTTTACTAATTATAATTAATCACTAATCCTAAATAGTGGGGGCTAGATTAGGAATTTAAAAAATAATTACATATGGGGTCACCCATAATTGCTATTGGGACACCGTTTTTATCATGTAGCTATATCCCCCAGTTAATTCCCATATCCCCCAATTGGGGGTTCATTATAAACTAAAGCTAAAACTATTTTAAAAAACATACATATATCTGAAAATATCATGTTCAACTATAGCTAGTGAGAAAATGACAAAAACAGACATATTTCTGAAAATTGTCTATTCTATTTTATAGTGCGTAAAGTAAATAAATTTTCTACTATTAGAGTACGTACACAGGTAATATTAAATTTACTAATTAGTATTATTACTAAAAAGTATTATTTTTCTAAACCACTTTTAAAAAATCCATAATCTCTTAATATTTATCGTTGAAAATAAAAGTATATTTTAGTGATACGATATAACATAAAATGTAGTTTGAAAATAAAAAATAATTATCTTTAAAGAATATAAAAAATAAAAATTGGTGATCATATATAGATTCAAGGATAATTGTTGTCAGTTATAAACAAAATGGGATAGAATTGGAAAATAAAATATGAAGCTAGGGTGAACTATAGCTTTTGCTTTTGAAGCTTTTAAAAGCTCCTTCTCCCCACTTTACAAATTGACAAATTTTGGAAGTATACACTTTATGAAATCTTTAATAAACACTAAGATGAAAAAATATTGCTACCAAAATGTTTTCAAAATACTTTTTTTGAATGAAAAAAAAAGACACCAAACTTAGTTAAATTGGCTAACAATTATATAAGTGGACCATAATGACGGTGGCAAGTATTGGTGCCCAGTGAGTAATTTCGCATCGCCTCACGTATTTCTTGATAAATGGTTTAACGTTATTTTTATTCAATGATGATGGATAGCAGAGTTTATTGTTAGTAGAGCTTATTGTTATTAGGTTAATTTGTAATACCCGTCCGAATTTCAAGGGCATTTTTGTAATTAACTTAAGGGTACTTTGGTAATTTTTCGTAATAAAGTATTTTTCATCATTTTATGGAAGAGTAATTTTGTAACTTACGAAAATAATAAATTAACCTTTTTGCTTATATTATATTTCCTTAATTTGTTTTTCTTTTTCAAAAGAATTAAATGGATTCTTTTTATTAGTGCATGTTCTAATTAAATACTTTTAAATTATTGTCGTAAGAAGAATATACATGATTTGATTTAATTGCTAGCTAATTGGAGAAGGATTTTAAATATGGATATATGTATTTAAAATGAGGTAACACAATAATAATGATAACGTTTACCGTGTAGAAGAAAAATGGAAATGGGAGTTTATTTTTACAGTTTAGGTAACTTAATAAATTTGTATGCTAGCTAATTCAATAAAAAAGGAAATTCTAAATCTAATTATGGGTTGGCTGATTTTATGGTCGTCCTAGATGGTTGTTTTTAGTAAGCATCAAATTTAATTACTAGTATGATTTCTTTCTTATTATGGACACTTTGGATATTTAGGCATGTATATTATCATTAAAGAGAAACAAACTTAGCTGGTTACGTAGGAATTTTCCTTTAATTGGTTATAAATTCGATCAGAGGACAGATCAATATAAGCTGTTTAAACAACTGTTAGTGGACCTTGTTATAGGCACTATTTCCACCTAGCTCGTTAGTACATGTTTGGAGTTAAATAACTAAGGAATGTGCTAGGTTAATTCAAATAGGGAGTATAGTTTTAGGTTTGATTGAGATGCTAACATAGTTGGTTTGGGTGTATGTTCTTTTCCACGTGTCATTGCAACATTAGTTAATAATAATTAGGTTTTAATGAATTTTGACTATATATCTAATAAGAAGACTTGCTTATCCGACTAAATTAGATTTTGAAATATCATCTCCGTTTAGCGCTTAGGTTTACAATAAGCATAAAGAGGAAAAGAAAAATTAAGTTATCCTTGGTGACCAATCCTGGTGTGTAAACGATTTGGTAGAGAACTATTCCTTGGATATATTTTTGTTGGAGTAATTGCTGTTTTTGTCGAGTGCTTTATACTCTTCGTTATTATGGATTGCGATTTGAGGTAGCGCAACACAATCAAAAACATTTTCTATTTATGTTTTCTTTAATTAAATTCATATTTACAAGTTTTTGTTATTATTGATGATGATGATTATCGGGCTGCGGTCCATAGGTTGTGATCCTTAAAATTATCTTTGATGGGATACGAGATATCCTTGGGAACGGTTTTGTTTCCCTAAACCCACGTGGGGCTCCCTGGGGCGAGCGGATTTGATTGATTTGATTGTTTATGGATGTGGTGTTTCCATGTGTTTGCGGTGATGTTAATCATGCTAGTTGTTTTTAAAAGGAACTAAAAATATTGCATAAAATGTTTTGTTGCTTCTTTTCCTACTGAGTGTCACAACTCACGTCGTATTATGAAAAAAATTCCAGATCTGATGCATGACAAGGAGCTTATCAAAAGTGGAGCCTAGAGAATGATTTTTGATGATCAAAGTTGTTGTTGATGCTTAAATATTATTTTAAGATGTAATTATTCTTAGTCTTATTGTTGGAAACATATTGTATGATGTTGAGTTGACTAAATTTCGTTTTAAACTTCCAATATTTTTTGATATTATTATTTTAGTGATAAATGTAAAACATCTTAAGGGACGTTATATAAAAATTGTAGAATTTTCTGAGTTGTATACTTATTTTTAAGATAATTATTTGTAACCGTGTTAAATCCAGAAAATAATTTACAATTGTAAAATTCTCTTAAATATCCTATTTTAAGATTATGATCTTCTTCTTTTTAGACCTTAGTATCTCTGATAAAATCAACCCCTATCTTTTATCTTTCCTAAATGGCAAGTTTCATTCAATTTCGAGCTGTGTACTATTTTATATTATTTTTTTATAAACAGACTATCACAATTTTGGTTTTCTGCAGTGCTGGTCAACTTTGTGTTTGACCGTGGTCTTATGTTATTAAATTTCATTTAAAAATTCTAGAAACTTTATAACCAATAGTATTTACAGTTCGTATTAATACATATAAATATCATGAATCTTGAAACTCATATGAAGCCTATAAAATTCTAGGAATCTACTTTGGTACGTTTTCTATTTTATAATTTGGTGATTGAAATCGTTACTTATTAATTAATCTAAAGACTTGAACGGTGTTAGTATTTTTATTTGAGAACCAAAATGTGTTTTTCTTCAGCTGGATTTTAAATTAGATTAAATCAACGGTTAGATTTTTCTAAAATAATTTTCTAAGTATTCCACTTGCTATAAAAATGTTAAACGCACATAAAATAATAAGCCCAAATGAATTACTTAACGAGATTGGGCTTAGTAGCCGGGATTTGGCTATGGTATCCAAGTAGCACTTCGGGTTTTCGGGCATGGGATTCGGGCAGGATCCGGGCCCGAAAATCGGGGTGTTACATAATTACTTAATGATTTGACTTACTAACTAATCATGATTTTATTATTTTTATGCAACAAATAACCTCACATTTGGAGGCATAATGTCGTAGAATGTAATGGCCTGCCCTCTACCGATAATGTCCTTACTAAGCCACTACGTTCATATGATAGTATTGAGTTTTCAATGGTAACTACTGCATTCATCTAGCAACAACTTCTTAAGAAGTCACCCATCCCAAGATTACTCAATACCGAGCATGCTTAACTATAAAGATTTTTCGCCAACTACGAAGCCAATTATGCTGAAAAGGTCTCGGTGTTAGCAAATGACAAACCATTACCTCTATTCCAACTTAATTTGGAGCCGTCCTAAAGTGCGGAATATGTTCAATCCTAGACTCTGGCATTTTTTCTCACTCATGAGACTCTGGAATATGTTCAATCTGTCAAGCATACTCTTTCGCCCTCGACATGTAACCCGTGGTCGACTCTAATACCATTTTTAAGGACCTGATCTTTGCCAATACTGTTCCCACTTAGTCATTGTGGTTATCCGATAGCGTGGGATTTTCAACTAAAACTGATGTGGACATCCATTAGTTTTCGGGAGGTAGCCCATACCTAGATTACTCTCGCCCGAGAACCCATAAATTCAGTGATTTTTACCAACTCTGGATCCAACTATGTTGAAAAGGCCACAATGTTACGAAAGGACAAGCCATTACCTATATTCCATTCGGTGAACTCTTCCTGCCAAATTGAATTATGTGCATAATATTTATGGGAATTTTGAAAAACTAGAACTACATTGTATGTGGGTAAAATGATTACTATCGGAAATGACTTAACATTTTAAAGTATAATATATTAAGTGAATGAATTAGATTTTAAGTATGTCATCATCATTGAAATAGTAAGAACATACAATAATCTTGGACTTCTCCATACATAGCACCGAGGCTTTTAAGTTAATAAACCCATACCTCTTATCCCAAGGTGGTCAAGTGGGGTTTCGTGTTATGTGTTTGGGCCCTGAGTAGTATCTGATGGTCCATGAAGATCCTAACAATTGGTATCAGAACCCGTGGTTGGGGCTACTGTTCGAACGTTGAAGTAGTTGTGTATGGTTTAGGGCGCAAGTGAAATCATACTCAAGGTGAAGAAGGCAAGGCCCAAAGTTGCACTGGCGCTCAAGGTGGAGTTAGTGTCTAACTCATTAACTCAGGTGGACCAGGGTTCTAGATCGGAAAGGAAATGCTCAAGGATGAACTGGCGCTCAAGGTGGAGTTAGTGTCTCACACATTAACTCTCAAGTATTAGGGTTCTATGTGGGCAAGGAAATGCTCAATCTAGAGTTGGTGCTTGCCTTCTCATTAACTCAAGGTGAAGTAGGATTGTAGGGCGCATAGTGACAATAATCCTGATCGATGGGTAGCATATACAAATGGTAATCATATGGTGAAGTCTGATTGGACTGGAGAAGTGGTTTAATATCGTCAAGGTGGAGATTGTTGGAGTATATCGCGCGATAAACCACTTAATTATAACTAGGGATAGTCCCACATGGAAGAAAGAGGAGTACATGTTGAGATTAATAAACTTGGGCATCTCCTTACGTAGCGCTGAGGCCTTTTAGATTAAAATCACACACCTCATATCCCAAGGTGTCCAAGTGGGGACATGATCGGTGCAATGTTGTCGGGCCCATAGTAGGTTCCTATTTTCCATGAACATTCTAACACCATTCACTAAATATAAGAAAGATGCAAAAAGGTAATACCATTTCAAAAGATCGATAAGATATATTTTAAAACTAAAAAACATATCAAATAATATATTTTTTTGGGGAAAAAATATGTAAAAATTAGTTTCGATATAATTTCATTGTTGGCTTGAGGATACAACTCGAAAAAGGAGAGACATAGTTTGGGAGGATGTCAAGGCGGAAAATGCTAGAAAGGATGTGAAGTGAAGAATAAAAATATCTATCGGGTTTCCCTTTACTTTTGCAACGATAAGAAAGGTAAACTTGATATTAATACATCTTATATTTGATATTCATATGTCGGAAAATTCATAACTAAATAAAAATTATGCCCGTGCCGTTACGGCACGGGTTAAGACCTAGTATATATATATATAGTGAGGATTGATATTTCTGAATGCATATATTTTTTTTGTAGGTGTATAAATCTTCGCGAAAATAACAAATTCTCAAAATATTAACTTCAAATCTAATCTATTGATGTTTAGATTTTATTCAAAAGATAATAATGTCTAAAATGTGAAATAGCGTGAATATAATAGTGTGAGTGCATTTCACCCTCGTAATAATATACTCCCTCCGTCCCATTATTAAGTGACCTAGTTTAAGTTTGCACAATTTTTAAGGCAAGCAAGGAAAATAGTACTTTTAAGCATTTTTTACAATTATACCCCTTATGGATAGTAATTAGTGAAATTTAGAAATGATTTATCTCTCAAACTACTCCACGTAGGGCTGAACATGGTCGGTTTTGGTTCGGTTTCCAGCCAAACCAAGACCAAACCAATACTATCGGTTTCTTAAAATCTAAAACCAAACCAAACCATTAACCATTGGTTCGGTTTCTTAATGGTTCTAGCCGGTTTCGGTTTATACCATTGGTTATCGGTTAACCAGCTGCTTTGTCAGTTTCAGGAAGCTGACAGTTCAAATTTAAGAAAAAAAACATAGTTCTAAAATTTTCAAACCAACATACAGGCTACAGAATTCCATACACAATCCAAATTCATAAAATGTTAAACACAATTCAAAAGATAAAGATTACATCTTCTTTCAGGTTCACCTAAGCATCCACAGTCTCCGCTTAACGGTTCACAACCAAAAACTGCCTACCTAACACAACAACGCTTAACCTGATATGTTGTGCCACTTCCTTTCAAAATCACCAGCTTGATATTTTATCCTCCCTACAGGCAATCAATTCAGTTACACAAATAAGATACCAAATGAGAGTGTACAAAAAAATTCAATATAACACCATAAGTCTTGAATGATTATAGCCATGAGCCAAAAGTGCAAAATCAACCCAATAGAAAATGTCAAAACGCAAAAAGGTCTTAGGCAAACCACAAAAATTCAATATGACACCACAACTATTGATTGATTCCCATCTCCCACTGACAAGGTCTTAGGCAAACCACATACTTCAGATTTCCCAATAAAGTACAAGCATACATACAATCCAGAAATAACTATAGTATGTTAATACCATGATAGCGTCGACTCAAGAAAGCGGATATTTGGAGGATAATGCTATTGATGAGATGAATTACCTTGGTACTCCTTAGTCCTCAACATCATCATCTGTTATGTTTACGAACATGGATTTTGAGATAGAGTCCAAAAATTCTGCAATGAACAAATGCACAATTAGTAGTATATAGTGAGTGTCCAATAACTCTACAAACAAATTAACAAATGAAATGATACCTGAATTAACTTCCTCTTCTGGTCCCAAGGAAGAAATATCAAGATCAATCGGCGTCTTTAACCAATTTTGAGCACAAATCAATGCCTCAACTGTTGTGGGAAGTAAAGAACTTCGATATGGATCGAGAATACGTCTCCCAGTGCTAAAGGCAGATTCGGATGCCACTGAAGAGATGGGTATAGCCAATATATCTCTTGCCATTAGTGCCAAAGTAGGATACCTAGTCGAGTTCGTCTTCCACCAACCTAAAATATCAAAAGAAACTTTCTCGTGTCGTTGGCAAAAACATTATCTAAAGTTATAGTAAACACATTTTCGATCTCCCAATCTAACAAGCATGTTCCTATCATTCTACCAATAGTCTCACCGCTATGACCTACAACTGAATCCTGGTATTTTCTAATTCTTGAGGAAAAATATCTTACTGGTGTTGATCTTGATTCCTCCATAGTTGAATCAAAGAAATCAACTGAATCCTGCAAAAAAAAAAAAAAACAATCAAAATCAAATAATTTTAGTAAACCCTAGATTAAACATAAATCATGTAAATTAAGTAACCCAAGTTAAATAAATATGATACCTCTTAAAAGAAATTAGATGTTCACTTGTTTATTTGGTCTGAAGATGACACCTTCTAGTAAACCCTAGCTAACAGCATAACACTGACAGGCTACAAACTCAAATGAACAGATTTCTCTTGAGAAGGAGGAGGAGAAGAAGAAGGAGGGGATGATTAGATTCTACTAGAGTCTAGAGATTAGATTCACGATTCAATGATTCATGATTTGCTATTTTTATCGCCTTTAGTTTCTGTTCTACTTCTATGAACTAAAGAAGGAGGCGAAGATGTAGAGTGAAAGAAAATTAGGTCGATACTCGATGATGTATACTTAAGAAATATGAAGGGTGTGGATTGAATCTATCTGATTTTAATCTACGGTCTATATTAATCGGTTTTACCAATGGTTCTTGGTTCGGTTTTCAGGTGAAACCAAAACCAAACCAATAGTGTCGGTTTTTCAAATTTTTTTACCAAACCAATCCAAATCTAAATGGTTTGGTTCGGTTTTTTGCTTATTGGTCTGGTTGGTTCGGTTTTCAATGGTTAACCGACACCATGTTCAGCCCTAACTCCACGGATGTTCGCAAACTTCATACCATTGAAAAACATTTTAAAACACCTACGTAACAAATATAAACAAGCCTATCAAATTATGCATATTTCTTATATTTTTTATAATTAACTATAAGGATAATTTTAGAAACATCTCCTTATTTAATGATATAGGTCACTTATTAGTGGGACAAAATCTAAAATCAAATAGGTCATTTAATAGTGGGACGGAGGGAGTATTAACTCATCTTACATGTGATTTCATGCCGATTCTATGGAATTTAAGTACTGTATATTTTTTTTTTTAATAATGCTCAGCTTATAATAGTTCGATTTTCACCTTGTCACGAATCTTGACGTTTTCTTCTCTTCTTTGTTTTTGTTCTGAACAACGGGTGCAAGTTAAATTTGATGTCAAAGCACTCGAGAGAATTTAGTTCCTTTATTTCATTAATATATATGGATAGCAACATAAGCACTAGCTGCTACCTAGCTGGAGTCTTTTTAAATCTTGATAGAACTAATTCGATTTCTCGTACATCTTGTAATATTAAGAAAATAGCCAATAGCACATAAAATTAGAATGCAGCACTTTCTCCCTCTACTACTGCTTCTTGTTCTTCATCAATGTCAACCACAGATAATAAGTACGATGAGCTGCTGGCAGGATTTCGGGCGGAGCAGTTGGACCGAATTTCTCCCTGACTACCAGTTAATACGCTCAATTGTCCCATCTTAATCATCGAAAACACAAATCTCTCAAAAAACAAAGACTGGTTAACAGCGTAGCTAGTCACAATGGGTCGGGTTCTGCTATCCGTATACAGATCTTGATCCGAGGTGAACAGACCTTGTCGGTTCATGAGATCCACATAATACCTGTTATCGAACACGTTTGGAGTACGTATGTCTAGTACCGTGGTATTGGTGGTGTTGAGTGCAGGACATGTTCGTTTGAGGTTTCGGGCAAAGGTTTGGTCCATAGTAGTATCTTGGGTCGGGTATAATCGATCTTCGAAAGAGCCACAACTCCCGATACCTATGGTGTGAGCCCCAGAGAGTGCAACTAGATCGGTGGATGTGAGGTTCAAAGCTGCAAGAGCAGAGATGAGTACACTGGCATTTGCTGAAGGAGGAGGGAGATTCTGAAGTGTTGCATTCAGAGTTGCAAAGGTCAGTCCATCTCGCCTACCAAGTGGGACTCTGTAGTATGGACCTCCGGACTGTAGTAATCAAAAATCGTAAATCTGTTAATTACTCATGAATTATTTTGATAATATATTTCAGTCTTTTTTGTGTGTGTGTAGGTGTATACATACCAGGAAGACGGAATCACGAGCCGCGATCGCAACGATGTCTGAGCAGGAGACAATACGGCCACAAGCACTATGAACACGGGCACGAAGGTCCTCAATGATCCGGAATGCTTCTGCTTTGAGTGAGAGGTTTGGTGGAGCATTCTTCTCACTCGGACCACTAGCAGACCCATCCAACAATACTGATCCATCACAGCCCTACATGTTGACATTAATGCATACCTATTAATAGTTTTATCGCTAAAGGTGCACAACACACGCAATAAACAGATCCAGAATTAATCAGCCTCTGTAGGCATTTATCACACACCATAATGCAGCTAGAGCATTAAAAGGGAAAAAAATCATTCTTAGCATTAATCTATATTAAGTACTCATGAATGGACACAGTAAGTAAATATAGGAGTATTATAGTAGTAATTGGTTACCTGAACAAAGCAGTCATGGAAGTGAAGACGGAGCAATCCAGCAGCTTGTGCAGTATCATTGTTGAAGATAGTCCAGAGCCTGTTTCTTATTATAGTTTCCAAGTTGGGACAGTTTGTTTCATGGAAAATCAATGACAATCCTGGTACTATTGGTGGTGAAGTTTGTGCGTCTACCACTACTCCTGATCCAGTTCTAGTTCCAAAAGCAATGATAAACACTAGCAGCAGCATCATTAGGAGAAATGAAGAAGAAGCCATATTGAATGAATAACTTTTGTAGATAGTAACTGGATTTGCTTGTGGTTTCCTTTCTCAGTACAAAAACAGAAACGAAATAAATCTTCCATTTATAGACAAGTTAATAAAAGATGACATCAGATGATGAGACCTGTAGATAATTTGTGACTAATTACCTATTTATGCAAAACCCAAATGGATATCACCAAAGTGGTTGGGTATAAAATGAGTTATGTCGACAACAATGGCCTCAAGAAGTCATGGTGGCGAATTGCGATTTATTGAAGAAAAACGTACGTGCTCTAAGGAGATAATACCTCCTTCGATTAGTCGTTTTGAAGACTATTCCCTCCGAACGCCAACTACTAATAAGCATCAAATTTCAAAGGGTTTTGGTTTTTTATCATTTCCAATGTTAATAATTGGGTGTTATTTTGTGCATGGATGCACAAAATAACAAAACCCTTTTTCAAAATGTTGTCACGAAATGAGTTTATTTATTAGTTTCACTGAAATCTGATGCATAAGATAACAAAACACTTTTTCAAAATGTTTTGACGAAACGAGTTTATTTATTAGTTTCACTGAAATCTGGCCTTCTCTTTGTCAAGAAAAACACAAACAAAAAACCAAACTCTTAAATTATTTGACTTCTGGACGTATTTATATGTCGTCTCTTGAATGGATCTGATTCTCACCGTATGGTCTTATTAAATCAATGCCTCTTTTTCATTAGGCATAGAAATGTCCGCAAAAGATCCCATGATGACTTTCATGCAAGTAACTACTCCCGCAGTGCCTTGGAAAGCAAAAAGGAAGATGTATCAAAAACAAACATAAATGAATGTTACAAAGATTTTTTTAACCTTTTAAGTCAAAAAAAAAAATGTTACAAAGATGCAGTAAAAGATTTCCTCATGGAAGCATAAAAAAACCAGTTAACAACCAAGATAACAACCATGCACAAAATAACAACCAATCATTTACATTGGAAATGATAAATACCAATAAAAAAATATGAGAAATAATATGTTATGCATTAAAGAAGGGAAAGTGTACACTTGGATAGAGAAACATTCAAAAAATCCATGATTATTTCCCTTCTCAAATGCACAAGACATTATCTCTCATATTTTTTAATTAGTGTTTATCATTTCCAATGCCAATAATTGGTTATTATCTTGTGCATAGGTGCACAAGATAACAAAACCCAAAAACCAATATAGTATCATATATTAGCCAAAAGATAATCTGAAAAGTATCGTGTCATTCATTTTTTATTTTATTTTTGTGTCTACGATATTTGCTTAGAAGAACATTTTAATTAGTTGTTGCACTGTCGTTATAATAGTTATTACTTATTAGCATTTTATATCAATGTTTTTTTTTTTTTTTGAAACATATCAATGTTTGATTGACATGAAAAGGAATAGCTCGCAGTCTAACATCTTATGGGAAAATGTTGTTGTAAACATTTTTACCAAAATCAGTCTGTTTTCCTTTTTTTTTTTTTTTTTTGATCGAAAGAGAGATAATATTAAGAAGAAGAATGTACAGAGGATGTTACTAGAGGTAACAAGAAAAAAAGAGTAAAATTACATGAATAAAATGTCCTAATGTTGGACCGTAAAAGCAATGTTGAGATGTGCAGTAAAACCAAAAGCAGAAGCCCAGCTAATCACTAATGATTTAGCCTCAACTTCCAAGTTTGTATCAGTTTTGAATGCATGCTTTTCTTCAAAGGTACGTGCATTCCTTTCCTTCCAAAGAGTCGGAATTATTGCAGCTGCAATTAGTGACCAGTACCAGTAGGCGAAAAAAGATTAAAGTTCCAGCAGTGAGCAAGATCATAAAGGGTTCTCGGAAATGACCAAGCCCAATTATTTGGTGTTAGCTGCGACCAAATTCTTGTAGACACTCAGTTGTGCAATAAGATATGATCTGCAGACTCGAAAGCATCTCCACACATGATACACTCATCTTCTCGAATAATAACTTTTGTGGCCAAGACATCAATAGCATTCAATCTTTCATGAACGACACACCAGATTAGGAAATTAACTTTTGGAGGAATGTTTTTCTTCCAAACAAACGAATGAGGAAAATTATCTACTCTAGCAGTTAAGTTCAGTTTACCGTAGAGAGATTTAACGTTAAAAACTCCACCTGAAGTTAGTGCCCATCGCCTTGTGTCTGCCAAACTATCTAGTTGAGGAGGGTTATCTCCTAGAAGATGCAGCATACTAGCAAATTGGTTTGCCTCAAAATCTGACAGTCTTCTTTTGAAATTAAAACACCAATTTCCATCTGTAGGAATATGCTCAGCAAGAGTATTGAATTTACCTCTGTCCAGCTTGTAAATGTCGGGAAAAGAGATATAGAGTGCTGCAATACCATCCATTTGTCATGCCAGAAAGATATTAAAGTGTCAGAATGAACCGAGATATTGCAGTTATGTTGATGTGCTCTTTAGTGTATGCGATGGCCTTCCAACATGAAATACCAAAGGGAGAAGCTACTTTACTTAGTATCCAGTTAGAATGAGCATTCTCGTGATTTTCAGAAATGATTTGAAACCACAGATGTGCTTTTTCGGTACTGTATCTCCAACATCATTTGGACAGCAAGGCTATGTTCATTAACCTAATGTTCAAAAAGATAACCTAGAAAGTGAGAATATGCTTTATAAATAAGCGTTACCTTACCACCTTTAGAAAGTGAGATTTGGTTCCAAAAAGATAACCTAACATCAAACTTGTTCAAAACAGGATCCCATATGGCTTTAGAATTAGATTTAACTCCCAATGGCAAACCAAGATAGATAAACGGAAACGAATCAGTCAAGCAACCCAATTATCCAGTTCCGGGATACGACCAATTGGTATTAATCTAGTCTTTGTAGTGTTGATTTTTAGACCTGCGATGTACTCAAAACAGCGTAGAGCCGAAAACAGATTATGAAGCTCCACCTTGCTATTGTCTAAGAAAAATAGTGTATCATCTGCGTAATGTAGATGGTTGACTATAATCCCATCTTGAGTATAATAAAACCCACTGAATAAATTCAAGTCTGCTACTCTATCCAAGTATCTTGAAAACCCCTCCATGGCGATATTAAAAATCAAAGGAGAGATGGGATCTCTCTGCCCAACTCCTCCTGAGCTTTGAAGTAACCAAAAGAAGAACCATTGATCAAGACTGAAAAGGAAGCAGTTGAATAACAAAATCTAACCCAATTATACCATTTTGTACTAAAACCCATTTTCTTTAAGACCATTTCTAGGTAGGTCCATCTTATTCTATCAAAAGCCTTTTCTAGTTCAATTTCATAAATGATACCAGGTACCCTTGATGACAAACTAGAGTCTACTAACTCATTAGATATCAGTGTACCATCGATGATTTTATTTCCTTCCACATAGGCATACTGAATCGGAGAAATTAATTTGCTCATAGCAAGCTTAAATCTTGAAGATAATACTTTTGAGATAATCTTGTACACACTTGTTAACAAGCAAATAGGCCTGCAGTCCTTCATTGTTTCAATATAATCTTTCTTTGGTACTAAAGATATGAAACTTGAATTGTGTCTAGAACCAATCTTATACGTATCACATAATTCTTTGTCCGTATCCATAATGTCTTCTTTGAGAAAGATCCAGCACTTATAGAAAAAATAGTATAGGGTAACCATCTGGCCCCGAGGCCTTATCACGACCAAGGTCATTTATAGCTTTAAAAACTTCATCCTTAGAGATCATTGCATCTAAAAAAGCAGACTCAATTGATGATATTTGATCAAACTGAATGTTTTCTAAATTAGGTATAATAATCTGTTCCTCGGTGAATAAATATTAGTAAAATTAGATGATGTGACCCTGTAAATTTGCTCTGTCATCCGTCAAAACCCCATCAATATAGAGTTTTTGAATCCTATTATATCTTCTTATGCCCGTAGATGTTCTCATAAAGTGTGAAGTATTCCTATCTCCCTCCTTAAGCTATTTGTTTTTTGAATTAATATTCCACGAAGTCTACTCCATCAGTGTAACTCTTTCAAATTTAGCCATATGATGCACTTTTTCTGCAAGTTGTTCTTCCACCAGATTTTAACCTCCGCTTCATTATTCAGTGATTGAATCTCTGCCAGAATTTGTTGTAACTTGACTGTAGTGTGACAAAAAGTTTCCTGGTTCTAATATTTGAGTTTCTCTTTAAGGGCCTTTAATTTTTGCCATAAGGCACTGCTGTGAGTACCTGCAAAAGAAAATGATTTCCACCGTTCCTCAATCATTTCTAAAAAGCCATTCTCCAAGGACCACATTGCCTCAAACCTAAATGGACTAGGTCCCCAAGAAGGATCTGAAATATCAAGAAGTATGGGAATATGATCCGATGTAGGTTTAGATTTAGCTAGTTGGATCAGTCTCTTTTCCTGATCCAACGAAAAGATTTTATTTGAGTATAATAATGTACGATTGGTCTACCAATGGTAAAAGAAAAGGAAAAAAAATACAATACAGAAAGATTGCATCCCATGAATTGAGTATTAAACTTACGAAGTTCAAGTGTACTTAGTTGCTGCCCATGACAAAACCAAAGTTCCATCTTTGTTTTCCAAATCATAATCCTTTTTGAAGTTGTAGTTATCCTCGAAGATACGGTTCTCTACATAAAATCCATACCACTGCCGCCAGAATTGACCTCCAAATAAACTTGCATGAACTAGGTAGATGCGCGTTGATGAGGTAAGCCTTAAATCTTAGCCTGATACATCAGCAGCCTTCAAAAATTTTATTGACGAAGACAATCCAGAGGACTGTATTTATCTACTACATCCATTCACCAAACCTTCACCTATAACCCCTCCAGCTGATATTCCTTTATCAAAACCCCTACAAGCCATTATCGAAAACTTCTTCCAACATCCAAACCCAGCTTATCACTATCTTACAACCCCAACGGTAATCAGTTAACCCTACCCAACCCACCCACATTACCCTAAACCTTTTTATAAACCAGTTCAACATCCCCACATTACCCAAATCCCCATGTCAGTTAATTAGACACTTCCTTCAAAAACCAGGCAGCAACCACATCAATACAATGTCCCATCTTGGATTATTAAAGAGGTAAACCGTCTTTTTGATTTTGGAGTAAAACTGGGTATAAGTTTTCCCAACTTACCTAACTATTCAAGGAAATTTCTATTGTCAAAATTTTTAGCCTCTGGACCCATACTAAAACCCATCCCTATTTTGCCAACCAAAATTCAGATTCACAAGAACTTTGTTGTTTAGACCACCATTTTGGTTGAGGGTGTTGATACTATCTCAGTGCACGAAGAAAGATAAGTTGCTTTGATAATTATGGGATTACAAGACTCTTTTATGGGAAATATTAATGACGTTGAGTCATGTTGCCCTTCGGACACAAGATCGCCACTTTATCCACCGGGATTTGAACCCACCACCACTGAAGCGATACCAGATGATGCTTATTCAAATGTTAGCTTGTATAATTCACCGACTTTCATATCGGCCAAGTTAAAGAACGAACTGAAAATATTGGGCATTTCAGTGGAAGTAATTTGTTCTCCTTCCGTCATCACAAGAAGAGCATCTACAATCAATGACAATCATGGTTTATTATGAGTCTCAAAATTCTTACCTGGAATGTAAGAGGTTTAAACTCTAGTAATAGAAGAATTGTGGTGCACAAAATGATTCAGCTGATTAGAGCTCCTATTATAATTTTACAAGAAACTAAGACGAAGAATTGCTCATCTTGGGATATCAAACAAATTTGTAGTTACAACAATATTGGGTGGACATTACAACAATCTGTAGGGAGCTCGGGTGGTATGCTAATACTCTGTAGCAGAGATATTTTGTGGAAGTCATTGATTCACTTGTGGGTGATTATACATTATCGATTCACTGTACAAACAAATTCGATAACTTCGAATGGGTGCTCAGAAATGTTTATGGTCCAAATAAACCAGTTGAGAGAACTGACTTTTGTACAGAGCTTGATAACATTTGTCGATATTGGAGTAACCTTCCTTGGTGTAATGGTGGTGACTTCAACACAATAACCAAGTGCGATGAGAAAAAAAGTTGTAACAAGATTACAAAAAGTATGCATAAATTCAACAAGTTTATAATTGAGCATGATCGATCTCATTGACTTGCCTCTTAAGGGGGCCAGATTCACTTGGTTGAATGGTCAATTTAACCCTGTTATGTGCATATTAGACAGGTTCCTTATCTCACCTTTCTTCGAACAACACTTCCCCTTTGTCTCCCAATTAGCCAAAGCCAGACCTTCCTATGATCATATTCCCTTACTCCTAGATATCTCAGATCGGACCTAGTACTTTTAGGTTTAAAGTCATGCGGTTTTTGGATAATGGATTCTTAAAACTCTTGGAAGATTAGTGGATTTTATTTTGTTTTGCAGGTACTCCTAGTACCGTGTTGTGGTTGAATATGAAAGCACCAAATAATAATTTGAAAGTCTGAAACAAGGAAGTATTTGGCCACACCAACACAAAGTTGAATGCTATCCTCTCTGAAATTCAAACCCTAGACGGGTCTTGCTTAAAGTAACATCCTCTCCAACGATGATTTGCATGTACAGTTGCAAAATAAATCGGACTTTGAGAAGATTTCAAAGATGGAGAAGGTATCTTGGAGAATCAAATCAAATACCAAATGGCTACAAGAAGGTGACAGAAATAACTCTTTTTTCATTAGCAACGCTTCAGCTAGAAAAAGATACAACAGAATCAGGCAACTCTATATTGGAAATGAATTGGTGTCAGATAGAGTTGAGTTGCAAGCTCATATAATGGATTATTACAAAACTCTGTTTACTGAAGAAGAATTCATACGACCCACCTTGGAAGGCATTGAGTTTGAAAGTATTACTGCTATGGAATCTGAAATTTTAGATGCTAATTTTACTGAAGAAGAGGTTATACAGGCGATAAGATATTTAGGAAGTGACAAGGATCCGGGTCCAGCTTCCCAGTTATTTTATTTTTTGAGAATTGTTGGTATTTCATCAAGGATGATGTTATGGGAACTGTTAACGAATTTTGCAATTCAGATATCATTAATTCTAAATATAACTCTACATTCATTACTCTTGTTCCAAAAAAAGACCATATTGAGACAATAAAAGATTGTAAACTTATTTGCCTTCTGACTAGTGTCTACACGATCATTGCCAAGGTCTTGGCTACTAGGTTGAAACTGGTTATGGATAAGCTTATATCTCCATTCCAGTGTGCATATATCGAAGGTAGGAAAATTATTGATGGTACTTTGATCGCTAATAAATTAGTAGACTCTAGACTTAGGTCTGGGAATGCTGGAATTGTGTGCAAAATTGATCTAGAGAAAGCTTTTGATAGAGTTAGTTGGACCTACCTGGAATTTGTAGTAAATCAAATGGGTTTCAATAGGAAATGGTATAACTGGTTGAGGTTTTGTTACTCTACTTCATCTTTCTTTGTTCTTATAAATGGTTCCTCCTTTGGTTACTTCACTAGTACAAGAGGTGTTAGACAAGGTTGTCCAATCTCTCCTTTTTTGTTTAACATCACAATGGATGGTTTCTCGAGATACATGGATAGATCTTCGAATCAAACTTTATTCAGTGGCTTTTCGGTTTTTCCAAATAGTATCACTGTTAATCATCTACATTACGCAAATGATACTATTTTTTTTTTTTGTCGATAATAGTAAGGAGGAGTTATATAATTTGTTTTTAGTTCTAAATTATTTCGAGTATATTGCTGGTTTGAAGGTTAATACTTCTAAAACCATACTTATAGCAGTTGGTGATGTACCGTAACTAACTGACTGGGCTGTTGAATTTGGTTGCTATACGGACTCATTACCTTTTATGTAATTTGGGATGCCGCTTGGGGCATAGTCAGGCTCAAAGAGAATTTGGGATCCGATTCTTGAGAAGTTCGATGCTCGTTTATCCATTTGGAGAAGAATAAATCTATCCATGGGAGGTAAGTTGGTGCTTTCGAAATGCATTTTGTCTTCGTTACCTATATATTACTTCTCTCTATTCAAGGTGCTTATTTCAGTCATTACAGCTCTTGAGAAAAAGATGCGTATTTTTTTTGTGGGAATACAAAGAGGGCAAAAACATCTCATTTAGTTAATTGGGACTTGGTTCAAGCTACAAAAGAAAGAGGGGGTTGGGTTTATGAAATCTTCGCCTAACGAATTTAGCAATGTTAGCTAAATGAGGGTGGAGGTTTGGTGTTGAGAAAAAAAAATTATGGTACAATATAATAGAGGATAAATATGGTACTGACTTTTCATTCTGGATACCGGGAAAAGTTACTCAATCTTATGGCGTATCTTGATGGCGGGTTATTGCTGACTCTGCGAGGTTAACCGGAGAAAACACCACCTTATTTTTGCTTTCAAGGAGGCAAATTTCATTTTGGCATGATGTCTGGTGTGGAATGATTCCACTAGCCACTGCTTCCCCTAATGTTTACGGGCTATGTAGAAATCGAAATGCTAAAGTTGCAAATACGATCTCCGGTGATGGGGGCTGGCAGTTTGAATTCAAACGGGAACTTTCTAGAGATGAAGTTGATGAGTTTGTTGTACTTTTTTCGGTTATTAGTGATTCTTCACATAATCTTGATGGATTGGAAGACACTAGGAGGTGGTCATTAAACCCTTCAGGAGAATTCTTAATTAAAAGTCTTTACTTGAAATTGGTAGAGTCTGCAGGAGTGGATGATTTCCCTTCCCTCTTCATCTGGAAACCGTCGATTCCTTTTAAGGTAAACATTTTCGTTTGGAGTCTGGTTCATGGAAAATTAAACACGAAGTATATGCTTCTGCACAAAGGAATTACCGTTGATAACTTCTGTTCTCTCTATGGATGTAATGCAGAGACACAAGATCACCTTTTCCTTCATTGCAGAGTAGCTTCCAGGGTTTGGTCAATCCTACTTCCCAGTTCGTGTTGTACTTGGGTCACTCTAAGAATTGTAATGTTGCTGGCTCATTGCTGGCATAATTCGAATTTCTCAACCAATAAAAATTACATTTGGAGCTCAATCCCAGCAGCTATTTTCTGGTGTTTATGGAACGAACGTAATAGCCGCACATTCAATGACAAGCACATGTTTAAGACGGATGATGACTATAGGTAATGAGGCTAAAATATTAATTCTTCTCTGGGCTGCTACTGCTGAAAAAAGAGTGCATGTGAACTACTCAAGTTCAGTGATGACAGATTGGGAAAATTTGTTCATGTAACTGTTTTTCTAATCGTATTTTTTTTTCTCCTGTACTTGTTATTTTAGTCTACTTTGGTAGACTTGTGTAAATTCTTCATTTCTAATACAATTTTTCTTTTCCGATCAAAAAAAAAAGAAGAAGTAGATGCACGTTGTTCCAACAGTATGCCAAGGAACACATCGACTGGTAGACAGTGATAAACTTGCCTCCAAAAAATCAATGTATTTTACCGATATGAAAATTTTACCGGTATGGTAGATATCCATACATGGAAATTTTACTGGTATATATAAAATCACATATTCAGTGGTTACTGGTTAAAAGTGACGGTATTTAGTGATGGTTATCAACGTACATATATGGAGAGAACAAAAATAAAAGTCTTGCTTCAATTATTTTTTTTTGCTTTCTCTTCCTTCAATTATACGAAGCTTTTTGATTAAAGAGGAGGGACCCCCTCACACTATCTTACACGTTGGACATTATTTTTGCAAATAAAAACCAAATTGTAAAGGATTTGAAGCTAATATTTTGGGAATACGTTACTATTACTAAGCGTTCCTACCAAAAATGAGCGTATTCCGAAACATATAACACCACCATCTACTACTTTGAAAATGAGCCGTTGAATATCAATGGATTTCTGGCCGTCGAAATTAAGACCGGTAGATTGTGAGGTTTTATTTTTCGGAATGTGCTCATTTTTGGTAGAATGTAGAACTTGGTAAGAGGAACATATTCTCAAAATATTACCTTCAAATCCATTACGGTTTGGTTTTTATTCACGAAAATAACGTCCAACATGTGAGATAGTGTGATAATAAAAGTGTGAAGGGATCCTTCCTCTTGATTAAATACTTTGTATATGTTTTTTATTAGTCCTCATACAAGCAAACTTGGTCTGGTATATAACAAAGAAGAAAATTGTAACTTCTATTTCTTTTATTTTATTTTTTTGATCAGAAAAGAGAATAGAATGTACAGAAGGCTACCATAGGTAGACTCAAAGAAAAAAGAGAAAAAGAAATAAAACTTACAAGAACAAATTACATATTACATAAACAAATTATCACAGTCATTGATCACTGTAATAGAGAAGTTTACGTGAACTCTTTTTCCAGTTGCATTTTCCCAAAGAAAAATAGAAGTTTTAGCCTCTGTACCTAGATCATCATCAGTCCTGAAAGTGTGCTTGGGGTCAAAGGTGCGAATGTTTCGTTCCTTCCATAAACTCTAGAAAATGTCCGTAGGAATTAAACTCCAAATGAAGTTCCCATTAGTAGAGAAGTTTGTATTATGCCAGCAGTGAGATAGCGACATTACAGTCCTTGGAATGACCCAAGCACAACACGAACTAGGCAATAATATTGAACATACCCTGAAAGAAACTTTACAATGTCAAAACAGGTGATCTTGCGTCTCTGCATTGTCACCACAAAGGGTGCAGTAGTTATCTAGCTCAATTCCCTTGCACAAAAGTACATCCTTTGTATTTAATTTACCATGAATTAAACTCCAGAAAAATAAGTTAATCTTTGGAGGTATTGTTGATTTCTAGATGGAGCGAAAAGGAAAATTATTTATTCCTTCAGTCTCCACCAGTTTAACGTAAAGTGAACTAACTGACCCCCGAAAAATGTAAAGCCCATCTCCTAGTATCTAGAAAGCCATCTAGCATTGGTGGAGTATCTCCGATAACTGTTAAAAGAAAGGCATATTCATCAACTTTTGCGCTAGTGAGTACCCGTTTGAAATCAAACTGCCAGCCACCTTCATTTGAAATCATACTCGTAACTTTTGCATGTTTATCTCTACATAGACTGTAAAGATTAGGAGAGACATGTGATAATGGAATATGTCCACACCATACATCATTCCAAAAGGTTTTCTCCCTCCCTGTATGCATAAAAATAGTGGTGTTAATCTTGCAGCATCAGCGATTACTCGCCAACGAGATATTCCATATGTTTGAGAAACCTTTCCAGGAATCCAGTAACAGAAGTAAACACCGTACTTATCCACTATAATCCTGTACCAAAGTTTGTTTTTCTCAACACCAAACCTCCACCCCCATTTAGTTAACATGGCAAGATTCATTAAGCGAATATTGTAAATACCCAACCCACCTCTTTCTTTTGTAGCACGGACCAAGTCCCAGTTAACTAAATGCGAAGTTTTATCACCATCTTTGTACTCCCACAAGAAGTTATGCATCTTTTTCTCAAGAATTTTAATGACAGAAATAGGTTCCTTAAATAAAGAAAAGTAATACTTAGGTAAGGAAGACAAAATACATTTTAAAAGAGCAAGTTTACCTCCCTTCGAAAGATTTATTCTTCTTCATATTGATAAATGAGCATCAAACTTTTCAATGATCGGATCCTAAATTCCTTTGGCACCAGAATATGCTCCAAGGGGCATCCCCAAGTACATGAAAGGTAAAGAATCAGTAGAACAACCAAATTCAGTAGCCCAAGTCGATAATTCGTGTACATCACCAACCACTATAAGCCTTATTTTAGAAGTATTGACCTTCAAACCAGCAATATATTCAAAACAATAAAGAGCTGAAAACAAATTATGTAACTCCTCCTTATTGTGATCTACAAAAAATATAGTATCATCTTCATAATGTAGGTGATTAATAATTATACTTGAAGGGGAAACAGAGAAGCCACTGAACAAGCTTTGATCTGCAGCTCTATCCATGTATCTGGAGAAACCCTCCATTGCAATGTTAAACAATAGAGGGGAGACTGGGCAGCCTTGTCTGACACCTCTTGAACTAGTGAAATAACCGAATGATGAACCATTTATAAGAACAAAAAAATATGAAGTAGAGTAACAAAACCTCAACTAGTTGCACCACTTCCTGCTAAAACCCATTTGATTTAACATAAATTCCAGGTATCTCCAATTAATTCTATCAAAAGCTTTCCCAAGATCAATTTTGCACACAATTCCAGCATTTCCAGACCGTAGTCTTGAATCTACTAATTCATTAGCCTTCGATATATGCACACTTCACTGGAGATATAAGCCTATCCATATCAAGTTTAATCCTTCTAGACAAGTCTTTTGCAATGATCTTGTAGATACTAGTCAGTAAGAAAATATATCTACAATCTTTTATAGTCTTAATATGGTCCTTCTTTGGTACAAGAGCAATGAAAGTAGAGTTGTGTTTAGAATTAATGGTACCTGAGGTGCAAAATTCATTCATAGTTCCCTTGATATCTTCCTTGATGAAATGCCAACACTTCTGAAAGAACATAATAGGTAAGACATCCGGACCCGGTGCCTTGTCATTTCCTAAATCTCTTATAGCATGCATAACCTCTTCTTCAGTAAAATTAACGTCTGGAACTTCAGCTTCCATAGAAGTAATACTATTAAACTCAATACCCTCCAAGTCAGGTATTATTACCTCTTCTTCAGTAGAGAGATTTATATAGTAGTCCACTATATGTTCTTGCAGCTTGATTCTGTCAGACACCAATTCACTGCCAATGTAGAGTTGCCCAATTTTGTTGTGTCTTCTTCTAGCGGAAGCATTACTAATGAAAAAAATAGGTATTTCTATCGCCTTCTTGTGGCCATTTATTATTTGATTTGATTCTCCAAGATACCTCTTCCATCTTTGTAATCTTCTCAAAGTCCGTTTTTTTCTGCAGCTGTGCATTCAATTTTTCTTCGAAGAGGATGCGATTCTCAGCAAGCTCATCTAGTTGTTGGATGTCAGAGAGAATATAATTCAACTTCATGTTGGTGTGACCAAATACTTCCTTGATTCAGACTTTTAATTTCTCCTTTAGTGCCTTCAACTTCAACCACAACACGGTGCTAGGAGTACCTACAAAACAAAAAGAACGCCACCAATCTTCCAAAAGTTATAAAAATCCGTTCTCCAAGAACCACATGATTTCAAACCTAAAAGGACTAGGTCCCCATGAAGGATCTGATATATCTAGTAGTAAGGGTATATGGTCAGAGGTAGGTCTGGCTTTGGCTAATTGGGATACAAAAGGATAGTGTTGTTCAAAGGAATGAGAGATAAGAAACCTGTCTAATATGCACATTACAGGGTTTGATTGACCATTCGACCATGTATATCTGACCCCCTATAAAGGTAAGTCAATAAGATCACGTTCAACTATAAACTTGTTGAACTTCGTCATACTCCTTGTGATCTTTCTGCAATTCTTTTTCTCATCACACTTGGTTATTGTGTTGAAGTCTCCACCAATACACCAAGGTAGATTTCTCCAATATCTACAAACGTCATCAAGCTATATCCAAAATTCAGTTCTCTTAACTGGTTTATTTGGACCATAAACGTTTGTGAGAGTCCATTGAAAGTTATCAGACTTAAGATTTGTACAATGAATGGAAAGGGTATATTCACCGACAAGTGAGTATCTCTATCCCAAAGAATTCACATACCTCCAGAGCTTCCCACAAATTGTTGTAATGTCCATCCAACATTCTTGTAACCACAAATCTGTTTGATATCCCAAGATGAACAATGCATCATCTTTGTTTCTTGTAGGATAATAATTGGATCTCTAATCAACTGAATCATTTTGTATACCACAGTTCTTATATTACTAGAATTTAAACCCCTAACATTCCAGGTAATAATTTTGAGACTCATAATGAACTGTAATTGCCCTTAATTATAACTGCTCTTCTTGTTCTTACGGATGGAGAGTTAACTACTTCTACATAAATACCCAATCTTTTCAGTTCATTCTTCAACTTGGCCGGTATGACTTGATGTGGGTTATTATCTGAAGAAACACCTGAACAAGCCTCATATGTTGCGTCTTCAGTACTAAGTTCAAATCCTGGTGGATTGATAGGTGTCTAAAACACCTAATTTTATATCTAGTATTTATGCTTTTTTTGCGAGTTTTCATGTAAATTATGTCT
The DNA here is from genome assembly GCA_023529315.1 of Papaver bracteatum. NCBI lineage: Eukaryota > Viridiplantae > Streptophyta > Magnoliopsida > Ranunculales > Papaveraceae > Papaver > Papaver bracteatum. The sequence continues at coordinate 1,976,964 of JAJJWX010004210.1, forward strand.
TATGTGTGAGTTTGAGATTATTAGGTTCTTTGGAGTCATATGGAGCAAAAGAAGAAGAGAACATTCATTTAGAGCGAAAAGGACAAAAAGATCAATTCACAAGCGACCCGTCTAGGATATGTTGCACAAGAAGGAGGTGAAGAATGAACTGTCAGTTGCTCAAAACTGGCGGTTGAGTTGAGCAAGGAATTAAACTGTCGGTTCTTTGAAACCGACAAGCCATGTATGAGCTGGCTAGTCCTTAACCATAAAAGGGATGCCAATATAAATCTTTATTCTTACCCCAGGCCTAAAATTAAGAGAGATGATTTCTCTCAATCATTTGCTTGAAATTCAGAGAGAGGAGTGTGCGGCTGATAACTGCAGCCAAACGAGATAAAAATCTAGAAGAGATCAGTTCTGCTAATTGAAGATCTACTGACATGAATCTGGGATGTTGGAGGAGATTTGAGAAAGAGTTAACAGGGACTGAGATTGAGGGTTCTACTATGTTGGAGGATTGATAGAATCAGAGAAGGTTTTATTGGAGATGAAGATTCAGAAGCTAATTAAAACTTTAATTGTGAGAAAAATTGGAGATGGGTTGACGAGATTGAGCATAACCAGAAGATGGGTTGAACTCGAATTCGAGTTTTGGATGAATGGCTTTGAGAAGAAATCAAAATACTTGGGTTTCTGCTACAGGAATTTGTGTTGCTGATGTACTCGCATCTGTGAGAATAAAAGTAGGGGATTTGAGGTATTTGATTGATCTCAGAAGATGGACTTTAGTACAGCAATTGAGATGGTGGTTTAGTTGGTGCCAGTGGTGTTGAGGGTTTGTTGTTGAGCAGTATCAACAACTTAAATAAATGCTAGGTAATTTAGGGAATCTTGTTGCTGCTAGAGAAGATGCAATTGCAGGTCATGGGCTGAAGGCCAGGGATGGTTACAGTGTGATATGAACTGCAGTGCAGAGATTTTCAGGTGGAACTGATGGTAGATGGGATTTGTACTTGAGCTAATGAACTGCAGCTGACTATGGAGGATGGCTAGGTCTGGGGGGTTATGGAAATGATATTGTTGTTGTGATGTGCTGTAATGGGAGTCTGAGTTGCAGTGATGTTTCAAGCAGCTGAGACTTAAGAAGTTTCAAGGTTTCGCTGCCATGGAGATAGCGGTGCTGTGTGGTGTTCAAGCCAGTGAGGTGATGGGTTACACTTACTGGTTGGTAGTGTTGGTGGTCAAAGCTGTAGTTAAAGCTACATAAAGTCTGGTGGAATTGTAGTTGGTGGTAGAAGAGAACAAGTGTTGCACAAGGAGGAAGAAATGATGCTGCAATGACAAATTAGATGGCCCAAAAAGTGATGGCAGTACTGTGATACAAGGAGCAGAAGATACTGGTGCTTGAATGGTTTATTTTTACAGCTGAGACGTGTTTCAGTTGGCCATAATTCGGGAGAGCGTAGAATGAGCAGGTGCCGTGTAGCTATGACTAAGCTGTTGCAGTGATGAAAGTATGAATGGGTTTGGAGGAGCTACAGCTGATGGAGTTGATGCAATTGCAATTCAAATGGGAATGGAGTTGGCCTGAGTTGTAAAGAGAAGGTGGCGATGGTGAAGATACAGAGTGGAGGAGGTTGCTTGAATTAGTGGTGTTGAATCTATAATTGAGTTAGCAAGGTTGGATTTTATGGAGCTCAAGCTGGTGTAGCAGGTGATTTTGGATGTGCCAGGTACAAGCTCGAAAAGCTGCAGTTGAGATTGGTTGTGGTAGCTGGTGGCTTACTGTTGGAGTTGTGATTATGGGTGATGCACTAGTGGTGCAATGGTTGAGTCTGTTTGCAGGGAGCAAGGATATGGAAGTGTCATGGTGGTGCAAGACAATGAAATACTGTGATGTTGCCGCAACAGGGAAGCTGGCTGGGTTATTTTTCGTGGTCCAGTGAAGGTGTGATTTTGCAGAAAAGCTATGATGTTGACAGTGTGATGCGTTGGTGCTGCGAGGGCTAAGGCAAGGGTTAGTTGTACCATGGAATTGTGGTGATTGAGATGAGCTAGTATTTGCGGCAGGAACTGGGAATTACAGACCAGAATTGTGGTTGGTTGAGGTTTGCAGGGAAGTGACAGTGCGAAAAGTGAGCAAGAATGGCAAGCCGGTGGAACTAGTTCCGGTTGTCGGATTTCGGAAGTTAAAGTGTGAATCATAATATTCCAGTGAATCGTGAAGGGGGTATGTGTTGGATACAAGAGTTGGCCGCCGGACATATGAGCTACGGGTCACGCTTTTGGGTGCATTTTCGCAAGAAATAAGAAGTTGGGTTAGTTGGTTTTTGTGAATGTATGAACTAAAGAGAATGAGAGATGAGTTGCTGGAAGTACATATTGGCCTGGTGACAGTTTCCGATGGCTCAGTGGCCGGATGTAGTATTCCGGTGACCGGATTCAGGTGATGACGTCGGCAATCCGGCGACCCAATTTTGGACCCAGAATTTCCAGAGGACATGTTTTCACACATGGGCTTGGTGGACCACTTGGAGGGGTTTTGAGAAGACTTGACCTACTTTTGGAAAGAGTATCCTTTTGGAATGGAAGAAGCATATAAATAGAAAAGTCTTTCTTTAAAACCGGAATATATATCTCCATTTGGGAGAATTCCTACTTGTTGTCTAGGGTTTCACATGATAGTTCTTCTTTGCTTTCTATGATTATTTCCAAAAACACAAGTAACTAAGTTTTTATTATTGGTTAAAGATGTAGTTGGATTTTGAAAACAAGTTATGGATTTTATGAATTAGTTTTCTCTCAATATTATCGTTTGATTTCTAATGATTATAATAATTGCATGATTGATGTATTGCAATATGATTGAATGTTTGTTTGGTTGAGTCTAAAATTGATTGAACATACATCCATATATATAGCTATTTTAGGGTTCATCATCGAGCGATAACCTTGAATACGAGTAGCATGATATGATTATGGTTTGTAGTGATACACTCTTGTAATCATATGTATAAATTGACCTTTGTTCGAATTTTTTGCGCAATGTATTACAATTGCATTGATTAGCCTATTTCTGAAACTTAATGGTCCTAGGAATTGAACTTAATTAGCGCAAGGCGTTAGGTTATTCTTTAGGTAGAATTCACATACGCAGCTCTAATGTGTGTGTTGATAAGTTTAGGAAATTTATGGAGTATTCTTGCAATAAGGTATTCTAGGGCTTTTGATGATAGCGAGATTAAATACGAATTCTATTCATACTTTCAAAAACTTGTTTACAATTGAAGATGAAACATTTATCCAATATTTCACATCCTTAATTTGCGTGCTTTATTTCTTTGTTTTTATTTACTTTTATTTTTAGTTTCATAAAAATCAGAAAATCCCCCCTGTATTTTATATAGGAAACCGAAATATATTGACAACCTAGACCTCTCTGTGGGAACGATCATTTCTTTCCCTTGCTATATTATATATTTTGAGTAGTAAGAAAGTGTAATTTATTTTTGACGCCTACGACAGCGTTAAAATTTTGGTGCCGCTGCCGGGGAGGCAGCGGTTGTCAATATATTTTTTTTGGTTTCTTATTTTTGTTTTTAGTTTTGTTTATTATTTTTGTTTTTTCTTATTTTCTGTTTTTTAACATAGTTTTGAGAACTCTTGTTTCAGGTACCAATTTCTATGGACGGAGCATATTGGAACAACGGGTACGGTTATCAACCTCAACAACACTATGACAACTATCACCCTTATGGGGAGTACAATCAAAACCAATCCTTTGGTTATGGTCAATACTCCACGTACCCTTTTAGTTGTTCTCATACATTCCAACCTTCTTACGGTAGATATGTAAGTGAGCAACCACAAGGAGGGGAGAATAGTTGTGCTTCTATTAATATTTCCTCTAGTTTGGTAGATGAAATGCAACAGTTTATGGTCAACATGGGGTCAGTTTGTAGACAACCAAGCATGGAACCAGTTTCATCGACTGAAAGTGCTCATAGAATGTTTGGCCCAATTTCTGATCGTAGTTATGATCATTCACCCATTCAAAGGGAAGATAATTGGCCTAGCAATACTGAAGTAAGTAATTCTACTTTTTCTTTGTCGAACGAGCTTTACCAACAAATGGAACGCTATTTTCAAAATTTGGATGGATCACTCCAAGAGCTTCAAAACGGTGTTTCCAATTTAAGACAAGGCATTGAAGAATACAAAGAGGACATGCAAAATTCTGCGAAAGACCAATCTTTGGGAAGTGGTATCCAATCTTATGTTAACTATGATAGTGACGATGACTATGAAAATACATCGCTTGAACCAATTTATGGTGACATCCCCGAGGAGTGTACAATGGAGTCTTTTTGCGATCAAGGTGAAGTTAAAAAGGAATATGATTACACTAGTGTAGCTTACTCAAGCATTGATCTTTATAACGATCAATAACCTATTCAAAAGGTAGAGCTTGAGGATGATGCAATGAGTGTTCTAAAAAAGTTCCTTATGGTGAGACTTGAATTCGCAGTGGAGTATGTGCCTTATAATGAAGAGGAGTATGTTGAGAATGTGACCGGTATGACCAATATTGTGGAAGACCCAATCGAACTTGTGAATGATTGTAACGATGATGTTAATGTCGAGACTTTGGTTAAGGCAGAAACGGACGAAGAATGGTTGCAAAGTTTAATAGAGGACCATGATATACAAGAGGTGAATAATTCACTTGATTTTTTCAAGGATGAAGAGGATTTCGTGCTAAAAGAGATTGTGCAAGGTTTTTCTAACCCTTTGCATATTGTTTCTTCTCCTTTACCTCTTATTGGTTTGAATGTATGTGCTTCGAGAATATTGTTGAATGACTTTGTTTCTCGATTTCCGCCATTAGAGATACTTGATTCTCATACTATGCAGGTTTTGAAATAAGAAACCGGGGAAGTACCCGACTTCTATATTCTTTATACACTTTCAAGTGTGGACAAGAATAAGTGTGGGGGAAGCTTTTATCAGTTAATAGCTTCGTTTCTGTTTTATATTACTAATATTTGTGTGGAGCTAGTGTTTTCAAAACATGTGCTATGGGTGGATCCCCAACTTTTCCGATTATTGGTGTATGGGGAATTCAACTTGCATGTCGGGCTGACGACTTTAAACCAAGCGTTAAATGGGAGGCAACCCACTGGTTTTGTGTATCTATCTCTATCTTTTTATTTATTTTTAAGTCTTTTATCTTTATTTTCTTATTTTGGATATTTGCATATCAAAACTCCAACTTTAAGAGATTTTTGAACAATTTAGAATAAACACTAACCTTTCTAAGTAGATGAAATTTTTTCTTGACGATGAGGTATATATATTGGCTGAGTTGGGAATAGATGCCAACTAAATAGCTTGTTTAGTGTTTATCCTCTATTGTTCAGAAATAGCTATGAGTTGGAGTATCAGTTTTTATTATGCATTTTATTTTCTTATTGTGTATATATATCATGTTATGAATTTCCCATCTTGAACTTTACTTTGAATGACTGAAGTTTACATTGAGGACAATATAAAGTTTAAGTGTAGGGGAGCGTTCCTTTTTAGTTTTCCCTTGTGTTCATAAAAAAAAAATACAAAAAAAAAAAAAATGCTTTATACACTCTGAAACCTAATAACATGTGCCTTTAGGATGACACTATCAATCTAAATGGATGGAACCATCTTGGCTGAAGGATTTGAGGAACCCATTAACTAAAAGGACATAATTATTCAAGTGTTAGAAATAATATGATAGTTGTTACCATATCTCGGAATATCACCATATCACGTTCTATTATTTATTTTTCCATATTTATCTATTGTTCTCTAAGTGATTTGGTGGGTCACTAAACATCAAATTGTTATTATTGCTAGGATGAAATAGAGTGATTGAGTTACTACAAAAAAAAAACACCGACCAATTAGACCAATCGGAATAAAAATGACACTTGGATAGCAATATGTGTGTGTTCTCCCTGTCTCCATCGCCTAAACAAGCGTGGAATGCAGGATCCAAGGGAATTACCATGTAATCTGCTGACAAGAAGCATGCGCTTGGATCCAAAATATCTAATCATGCTGTCTAAAAAAAAGAAGAAAAAAAAGAAAAAAGGAAAAAATTATTATTGTTTAATAAAGTCGACCCCTGGTTCCCTTGTATATGCCAGTTGATGTAGAATTAAGATTGTTGACTGCAGGTTCCCTTGTATATGCCAGTTGTGTTGACACTAGAATTCAGACCAGTAGCTCAATCCAATAGGATGCATAGGTTCATCTTGGCGGTGACCTTCAGATAGATATGGGAAACACCGATCACTTGTTAACATTCACAAACATCTATCTCTATATCCATTTTCTTAATCTATTCATGTGTGATTATGGTTAGTCATATTTCGAGTATTGTGGTTTGTTCAACTTTCTGAGTAGAGCTTAATTTACATATATATTAATTTGGATTCGCATCAGGGTACCTCCTCCAATAGCCATTTTGGATTCGTTCATAGATTTTTCACAGGTAGCTGGAGTTGGAAATATAGGTTTTATAGGTAGACCTTTTGTAAACCTTCACGAGACTATAACACGTCCACTAGGGACACCTAGGGGTTCAAAGGCTTGTTTTTTTATGCTAAAATTAACCGTAGACTCGACGACACGTAGTTGTTGTATTTTTATTTTGTTTGATTTGCTCGAGGACTAGCAAAGTCTAAGTGTGGGAGAATTTGATAGGTGTCTAAAACACCTAATTTTATGTCTAGTATTTATGCTTTCTTTGCGAGTTTTCATGTAAATTATATGTCTTATGTGTGAGTTTGAGTTTATTAGGTGCTTTGGAGTCATATGGAGCAAAAGAAGAAAAGAACATTCATTTAGAGCGAAAAGGACAAAAAGATAAATTCACAGGCGAGTCGGCTAGGATATGTTGCACAAGAAGGAGGTGAAAAATGAATTGTCAGTTGCTCAAAACTGACGGTTGAGTTGAGCAAGGAATTAGACTGTCGGTTCTTTGAAACCGAAAAGACATGTATGAGATGGCTAGCCCTTAACCATCAAAAGGGATGCCAATATAAATCTTTATTCTTACCCCATGCCTAAAATTGAGAGAGATGATTTCTCTCAATCATTTGCTTGAAATTCGGAGAGAGGAGTGTGCGGCTGATAACTGCAGCCAAACGAGATAAAAATCGAGAAGAGATCAGTTTTGCAATTGAAGATCTACTGACATGAATCTGTGATGTTGGAGGAGACTTGAGAGAGAGTTAACAAGGGCTGAGATTGAGGGTTCTACTGTGTTGGAGGATTAATAGAATCAGAGAAGGGTTTTTTGGAGATGAAGATTCAGAAGCTAATTAAGATTTTAATTGTGAAAAGAATTGGAGATGGGTTGACGAGATTGAGCAAAACCATAAGATGGGTTGAACTCGAATTCGAGTTTTGGATGAATGGATTTGAGAAGAAATCAGAAGACTAAGGTTTCTGCTACAGGAATTGGTATTGCTGATGTACTCGCATTTGTGAGAATGAAAGTAGGGGATTTGAGGTATTTGATTGATCATAGCACAGAAATTGAGATGGTGGTTTAGTTGGTGCCAGTGGTGTTGAGGGTTTATTATTGAGTAGTATCAACAACATAAATGAATATTAGGTAATTCATGGAAGCTTGTTGCTGCTAGAGAAGATCATTTCCAGGTCATGGGATGGATGGTTGCAATGTGATATGAACTGCAGTGCAGATATTTTCAGGTGGAACTGATGGTAGATGGGATTTGTACTTGAGCTAATGAACTTGAGCTGACTATGGAGGATGGCTAGGTCTGAGGGGTTATGGAAATGATATTGTTGTTGTGATGTGATGTAATGGGAGTCTGAGTTGCAGTGATGTTTCAAGCAGCTGGGACTTAAGAAGTTGCAAGGTTTCGCTGCCATGGGGATAGTGGTGCTGTGTGGTGTTGCATCCAGTGAGGTGATGGGCTACACTTACTGGTTGGCAGTGTTGGTGGTCGAAGCTACAATTAAAGATATAGAAAGTATGATGGAATTGTAGTTGGTGGTAGAAGAGAACAGGTGGTGCACAAGGAGGAAGAAATGATGCTGCAATGACAAATTAGATGGCCCAAAAAGTGATGGAAGTACTGTGATACAGGCAGCAGGAGATACTGGTGCTTGAATGGTTTATTTTTAAAGCTGAGACGTGTTTTAGTTGGCCATAGTTCGGGAGAGCATATAATGAGCAGGTGTCATGTAGCTATGACTAAGTTGTTGCAGTGATGAAAGTATGAATGGGTTTGGAGAAGCTACAGCTGATGGAGTTGATGCAATTGGAATTCAAATGGGAATGGAGTTGGCCTGAGTTGTAAAGATAAGGTGGCGATGGTGAAGATACAGAGTGGAGGAGATTGCTTGAATTAGTGGTGTTGAATCTATAATTGAGTTAGCAAGGTTGGAGGTTATGGATCTCAAGTTGGTGTAGCGAGTGATTTTGGATGTGCCAGGTACAAGCTCGAAAAGCTGCAGTTGAGATTGGTTGTGGTAGCTGGTGGCTTACTGTTGGAGTTGTGATTATGGGTGATGCACTGGTGGTGCAATGGTTGAGTTTGTTTGCAGGGAGCAGGGAGATGGAAGTGTCATGGTGGTGCAGGACAATGAAATGCAGTGATGTTGCCGCAACAGGGAAGCTGGCTGGGTTATTTGTTGTGGTCCAGTGAAGGTGTGATTTTGTAGAAAAGCTATGTTTTTGACAGTGTGATGCGCTGGTGCTGCGAGGGCTAAGGCAAGGGTTAGTTGTACCATGGAATTATGGTGATTGAGATGAGATAGTGTTTGCGGCGGGAACTGGGATTTACAGACCAGGATTGTGGTTGGCTGAGGTTTGCAGAGAAGTGACAGTGCGAAAAGTGAGCAAGAATGGCAAGCCGGTGGAACTAGTTCTGGTTGTCGGATTTCGGAAGTTAAAGTGTGAATCATAATATTTCAGTGAATCATGAAGGGGGTATGTGTTGGATACAAGAGTTGGCCGCCGGACATATGATCTACGGGTCACGCTTTTGGGTGCATTTTCGCAAGAAATAAGAAGTTGGGTTAGTTGGTTTTTGTGAATGTATGAACTAAAGAGAAGGAGAGATGAGTTGCTGGAAGTACATATTGGCCTGGTGACAGTTTCCGATGGCTCAGTTGCCGGATGTGGTATTCCGGCGACCGGATTCCAGTGATGACGTCAGCAATCCGTCTACCCAATTTTGGACCCAAAATTTCCAGAGGGCATGTTTTCACACATGGGCTTGGTGGACCACTTGGAGGGGTTTTGAGAAGACTTGACATACTTTTGGAAAGAGTATCCTTTTGGAATGGAAGAAGCATATAAATAGAAAAGTCTTTCTTTAAAACCGGGATATATATCTCCATTAGGGAGAATTCCTACTTGTTGTCTAGGGTTTTACATGATAGTTCTTCTTTTATTTCTATGATGATTTCCAAAAACACAAGTAACTAAGTTTTTATTATTTGTTAAAGATGTAGTTGGATTTTGAAAACAAGTTATGAATTTTATGAATTAGTTTTCTCTCAATATTATCGTTTGATTTCTAATGATTATAATAATTGCATGATTGATGTATTGCAATATGATTGAATATTTGTTTGGTTGAGTCTAAAATTGATTGAACATACATCCATATCTATAGCTATTTTAGGGTTCATCATCGAGCGATAACCTTGAATACGAGTAGCATGATATGATTACGGTTTGTAGTGATACACTCTTGTAATCATATGTATAAATTGACCTTTGTTCGAATTTTTTGCGCAATGTATTATAATTGCATTTATTAGCCTATTTCTGAAACTTAATGCTCCTAGGAATTGAACTTAATTAGTGCAAGGCGTTAGGTTATTCTTTAGGTAGAATTCACATACGCAGCTCTAATGTGTGTGTTGATAAGTTTAGGAAATTTACGGAGTATTCTTGCAATAAGGTATTCTAGGGCTTTTGATGATAGCGAGATTAAATACGAATTCTATTCATACTTTCAAAAACTTGTTTACAATTGAAGATGAATCCTTTATCCAATATTTCACATCCTTGATTTGCATGCTTTATTTCTTTGTTTTTATTTACTTTTATTTTTAGTTTCATAAAAATCAGAAAATCCCCCCGGTATTTTATATAGGAAATCGAAATATATTGACAACCTAGTCCTCTCTGTGGGAACTATCCTTTCTTGCCCTTGTTATATTATATATTTTGAGTAGTAAGAAAGTGTAATTTATTTTTGACGCCTACGACTGCGATCATGGATATGTTGGCGTGCTTGTATCAGAAGAGCACCGGGATTCGGCATCATTAATGTCCCCCCAAGTAAGTGTTTTCAAGACCCATAATTGGCACAACATACTGCCTTTCTTCATGCACAGAGATAATACCAACTTCCTCAATCATAATTGTGTTTTGTACAGCAAAGTCCTTATGAATCTGGATTTTGGTTGGCAGTATTGGGATAGGTTTGAGTATAGGTACATAGGTTGAAACCTTCGAGAGTAAGTAATTCCTTGAATGGTTTGGCATGTTATGAAAACTTATACCCAGTGTTACACCAGAATCAAAAAGACGGTTTACCTCCTTCAATATCCAAGATGGAACAATATATTGATGAGATTGCTGAATGGTTTTTGAATGTAATAAAATTTTCACTGTCATGGGATTTTGCTGACGCTGTTTTGGTTGAGAGATTTCTTTAGGGTATGTAGGTGTCTTGAAGGGATGTCGGTATCAGAATTCTGAAATACGATGAGAGATAGGGTTTGGGTTTTAAATCAAGTTGTCGACGATGGCTTGAAGGAATGTCGGTATCATAATTCCAGTGGGGGTTATAGATGAAGGATTGGTAGATGAATTATGTTGCTGATATGGGTTTATACAATCCTCAAAGCTTTCATGAATCGAAATTCTGAATGTTGGTGGAAAACTTACCTCATCTAAATCCATGTCAGGTGCCACATCATCTGGTGAGTCAGCTGTAGGAACTGGTGGTGAGACATCTCGAGTGTCCAAATTTAGTTTTTGAATATGTTGCCAAATTTGTTAACGGGTTTCGATATGGATTTCCTTTTCTTCTTGGACTTATTCTTATTTTTTGAACCGTGATGTCCGGTGCCGCGAGAAGTTAATCTCGCTAAGAGTTTAGCTGAAGAATCCGTTGATGGAGAGACAGATTTGCATGTAACAGCTAAGTTATAGGTATTCTGAAGAAACTTTCTCTTTTTTGCTTTGGTCGTTTCCAACATATCAGGGATAACTGATACTGATTTGATATTTGAAGCACTAGGATCCGGTTTTGTTGGATTATTAACTAGAAATTTACAGTCAACAGAGGTAGACTTTCCTGTAACTTGGATGTAAGCATTGAACATCTGTTTTCCTGCAAATATGTTGATCACTCTCGGGATGGAATTGATGCCGTTCTTGTTTCAGATTTTCATTCTCATTGCTCTCAAATCTTGAATTTTAAGAGTCGCAGCCTCAATAAAAAGTAATTCACCACAGAGTTTACCTACCTCGTGTATGAGTTTCCAGAGACCAAAATTGAAATGGAATACCTGGAACTTCAATAGTAAAAATTTCACCTATTGGCCACGCTAATAAGGGGTACACCGAATATGCCCCAGTACTATTCCCAATTACCAAACCAGGCCAAGCAGGACAAAAGGGTTAAATACATTCGTTAATTATGGTCATATCCCAAAAGGTCATGACACCAGGTAGTACACGTATTATTTAGTGTCTATCCCAATAGGTCATGACACCAGGTAGTACACGTATTATTTAGTGCCTCGTCAGCTGACACGTCGGAGAGTTAATACCTTAAAACAGAAACGTTCCGCTATTCTACTCCATTTCTTTCTCGCCCATAAAAATTCTAGGGTTTCTATTCCCTTCCCAATTCACTTGTTGTTCCCATGATCGAATTGAAGCAGGTGAAAATTAGGTTTGTTCACCAATTTCAGACGCAAAGCTTCCCATATCAAAGTCACCCCAATATTGCTACTCAACTTACTGTCTAACGACCTTGATTGGGTTCGTTTTTCATGAACATGCGGAGATGGGAAGCTTAACTGATTACAACATTGGTAAAATTCTCAACTCATTTCTTTATTTCTCGAATTTGGGATTTCCGATTTCCCATTATATACTATTCAGGATTGGTCATGATGCTTAGTAACTCTTCTTTTTGATTTAATTTGTTTCATGGGTTGAAATGTTGAAATCTATTTGATTTCACATACAGGTTTTGATTAGCCGTTGAAAATCGTGGATTTAGTGTTTTTTTTCCAAATTCAGTTATTCATTTATAAACCGTAATCCGGTAATTCATGAATTTAATAGATCGGACATGAAAGATCTGTTGTAGAGAATGGTGCTGGTTGGGCGTGTGTGGCAATAATTTGATATGTTTTTTATCTTAATTTGACCAACCAATTAACCATTATAAATCTAAAGACTCTCTCTAGGTCATTGCAAACAGTTCTCCACAAATGAGTTCAATATGTAAATATTGAGATCAGTAATTAAGGTACTATTGCTCTAACCAAATGTCTTAGTTGCGTATAATAAGTTTAAAAAATTTGTTCCTGGCAGGTGCTGCAGAAATATACTACAGGAAGGTGAAAATTCGATTGGTGGTGGTATTATGTTTGGTTAAGAACTTCAAAAGATACCATAAAATAGCCTGCTAATTTATAAGGCTCAGCGTAGCTTATGCCGATAATTATTTATAATACGAATTTCATTGTCCTTTTGTTGTCATTCGAGTTTTTTCTATCGTATGAACTGAAACATACTTGAGCCTATTGCAAACTCTCTACGGATTTGTATGCTCGGAAAAAACGTGAGGAATTATTAGGGACAGTTTCTCTTTAGAAGTATAGTGGCTTTGAGAACTTGATAAAATTTTATTCTTTTCTAGATGGATTAACACAATGCAAGATTAGAATGTATGAATTATGAAACTTGAGCTTGAATTAGAATTGCATGTGAAACCCTTGTATGATTATGTTCAATTTTGGGTGTATTAGATTTTCATTAGTCCTTGTTAGGGAAATTGGGGCTTAGCATTGCCAAAAGATAAGAATTTTGGTGGGTGGATCAGTTATATAGTTGTATCATTGGGTAGGGGATAAGAGTTTGAACTAATGAGATATATTTTAATAAACCCCTACCCAATGATACAACTAGATACATTTTTTGTGTAAATGTTCCAGTAGAACGACATATATAAAACAGGTGATAGAATTTACACAAAAAATGCCAAGCTTTTTTTTCTGCTTATAATTGTTGAATATATACCAACAGGTGATAAAAATTTTGATGAAATATAAAACGCAGCAAAAACAACGCTAGTAACATGATATGATTGTTAAGAAAGCGTATACCTGTGCAGCTCAACAATAAGTTCCAGGCTATATAAATACTTACTCTTTTCTATATAAATACTTACTCTTCACTTCTTGGTCCATTGGTTACAATTTTTAGAGTCATACCCACTGCATGAATTCATTCCCTTAATAATTACTTACTCTTTGCTATGAAGCTATTTTAAAGTGGAATTTGCTTAAGTCATTTCTGGTATAGTTGGGAAATTGAACAATGGGAAGTCATATATTTCAAAACCAGTAGTGAAGCTGGTATTTTTCCTTAGTTTAAGTGAGATCACAAATCTAGTTTAAGTGAGATTACCGACTATGAAAGCTTGACTTCTTTCAATAACATTGTGCAGTTGTGGAGGTGATGATCGTATTCGAGGGTGGGGGTGGAATACAATCTTTAGTTCAGGCTCTCCAGTTCATGCCCAAGGTATGCAGGTAGTCCATTGGTAGGAGTAATTAGTTTTGTCTTCTAGATGATTATCGCGTGTTTCTGGGAGAAACTTTATGTTGTATTTTGGATTTTGTACATCTTGCTAAAAGATTTTCATTTGCAGAAACTGATTTGATGCCTGTGCTTAACTTTTAACCCTCAGCATAAGTAAGTTCTCAATTCTCACATTACGTAGCCTTTTTTTTTTGTTTACATCTAGTTTATTATTAAACTACCGTAGTCTTACTCTCTTATTTGCGTAGGCACTTGGCAATCTTTAATTAATCTTATTATTATTTCTCATCCACTCCGACATTTTGGGTTTTAGATCATATCTGGTTCAGAGGATGGGAGCATGCGAGTCAAGGGTGAGCTAATTTTTTAGTGGAAATGATCCTTCTGTCTTGCTTTATTTTTCTGAAATCTATTGTAACAATATGAGTGTGACATGTAACCTTAACGACTCACATATGTAATTTCAAACAAGAAAATAAGATCATACCTAGACCAGAATTGTTAGATTGACTTTACTATTTCCCATAAACTAATATTTTGAGTCATGCTAGAGTTTTGGTTACACTTCTGCCATTTGACGTGTGGTAATATAGATTGCAGAAACGGATAATGTATTAACGTCATAGATCAAGAGAAACATATGAAGTGAAAGGAAGCTTTCTCATAGGTTAGGTTCATTGGTTTGGATTCAAGTGAAAGTTGGCTAGTAAGAAACTAAGAATTCCTTTTACCTATACTATTGCAATGCCTATTTTTTGTGGTATTTCAAGTCGTAGTCGCATCAAGAGATGAAATTATGTTCATCTAGTTGACGAGATTCTCTATGTAGCTTATGCACACTATAATCTTTTAAATACTATATCACAAACCCATGCTTCATTCCCCAAATCATGGGACATTTCCTAGTGGAAATTGACAATGTGCATCCTGATGCAGGGTATGATCCCAAAGCCTATCCTATCCTCAGTAACATAAATTTCATCAATATACATGGCCAGGGAATACTTATGTGCAAGTCTGACTTTATGGAAGAGGTCAATGGTTTCTCCATTATGTTTGTAACTTATTAAGGAGCACGAAATTGGTTCATTCATTTGTCAGAATGTGTTTCTGTTTGTGCTGTACATCCCCTCAATGGGACCATCATTGCCGGAACCAAGATTTGTGTTTCTTAGATTAATAAGCTTATATAAGAATTGCTAATATCACTACTTTCCTTGCTACAACCACATTTTTTCGTGATAGATCTCTAATTTTTCTTTCGGATATAGTTGTGTCGACTAGTTTTATGTAATTTGTTTATTTGTGGATTACTTATATTATGTATGTATTCATTTGCATTGTTAGGAGCTGATATCTACAGTGTGTAACGAGGCTGGAATGTATGCAATTCATGCACGTAGGATAACAGTAACATAGACAGACTTCCTTGGTGTTGGTTTCCTTTTTGGATTTGCGTTTATGCTGCATTACTTTTCTTAACTGTGATACAGAGAGTATGAAGATACTTAAAAGGATCATCTAGCCACCCATTACACTTCATTGTGGAAGTCTAATAATTTTCACTTCATTCTTATTGTTTTTTTATTTTATTTACTGGTAGCAAATATCATTTTTTTGTTTTAATTTGAGATATTGTATTCCTATATTTGCTATATCAATTTCTCAATCTCGTTGATTCAGTTGAAAACAGACTGACATGTATCCAGTTGTGAAAAAAACTTGTTCACGAGATAAAAAAAAATTCTCCCGTTAATTCATTGTTGTTGTTCAAGAGAGCTGGACACAGCGAGCAAAGGATGGTGTGGCCAAGTATAAAGCAGGTAATTGGCATTACCGGTCACTGCGGTAATGTCTCATTCTCAATTTAGTTGTCCTGCAAATGCGCCAGAATTGAAATTTCTTATAATCTGATGAAAAATCTGAATGGACTTTAGCCCTAGAGTATGTTGGGAGCTTTGGATTGTAATAGTAAAGCATTCCTCCAGATCACTAATAGTCTTTGCACGAACAAACTCCAGTGGTCATAGAATTCCAACATAACACCCTTTACCTTCAGTCCTTCAAAGTAAAGTTTTGAGATATCAATATTTGCACAGTTTGAGGAGAACCCACAAAAATATCATCTTCCAAACCTACTGTAATTGTGAATGCATGAACACATCTGCCTTGCTGCATTACTCCAGATTTGCTGCAACTAAAAATCATACCCAGTAACACAGTTGAATCAAGTGAAATCCCTGATTTCAATGTCATGATTTTTAGAGGGTCACCGACATTAGCAACCATGTATCATGATTTTAGGTTAACCGTGTCACTAACATCCAAAAAATAAAAAGTAAGTTATTTACGAGAAAATATTTTTAAACATTTTGACCCTACCTAATACCAATGTGGAGCATATATATGTGCAACTAAGTTTTCAGTGTCATGATTTTTAGCTACCTTTACCCTATGAAATGTCGTAAAAAGTCACATCTTTAACTACCTTTACCCTATGAAACGTCGTAACATATATTACTGGCCAGACTCTTATTAAAAAGATTCGTGACCAAAATAGAACTTGACAACGTTTTAAGAATAGGTAGTGTTTTATGGTACTACGACAATTAAATAGAGTTGTATTGTGGATTTACTCGTGAAAAAAAACAATTATGTGGTGATTTGTACTCGTGCATTTTGGGTGCAAGACTAAACAATCGACCATTCTTGAAGATTTTAAAGTAACATTGGTCGTGTTTGGTTTTTCTATTTAGCTAGGCAAAATGTGGCTCTCCCATACGACTTTGATGCAAGTTAATCCCGAACTCCTGCAAATTGCATCTCTTCTAAGTTGTATCAATTGCCATTCC
The DNA here is from genome assembly GCA_023529315.1 of Papaver bracteatum. Classification (NCBI taxonomy): domain Eukaryota; kingdom Viridiplantae; phylum Streptophyta; class Magnoliopsida; order Ranunculales; family Papaveraceae; genus Papaver; species Papaver bracteatum. The sequence goes on from JAJJWX010004210.1 coordinate 1,993,677, forward strand.
TGCATTTCAATATACAACTCCAACACTCTACAAGATATGTATTCTAACTACCATACATATCCTTCACTAATACAATATCCATTTATACAATCAACACCCTGAAACCAAGTCCATGACAAACATAACTGAAATTTGTTTCCTATTGATAAAATATTATAGATGACAATTAGCTAGATTTTTATGCTAGTTGGACAGTAGGGAAAAAGCATATATACAATGAAGCCACTTTAATTATTTAAGCAAACAATTGAATTTTCCTAAAAACTTGCTTGATTTTCTGAATCCACCACCAACAAGCACAATTCTAGTTGCAATGTATCCCATCCAGCTCCAAGTGCCCTAGCTCTTGCTCCTATACCAATCCTAACCAAACCATCTCGTGCTCCGATTCCACTCCCTACCACCATCCCATTTTTATATCCAACTCCACTTATCAATATTACAGTTCCTTATCCAGACAATAAGATGAACCTGCACCGCAGTGATGAATTGAGAAATGTTAAGGTTGCGTCTACAAACTACTTTTTCTATCCTTCATGAGTTAAAAACATATAAAGATCCGGGAGTACATTTTGGAATCTACACTCTACTTTCTCTACTAAATCTTTAAACATATTGATATCTAAAAGAGAAGGCAAGAAACAATTCTCATAAAATCAATCAAATCCATCATTCATTTTTCACTTTAATACTATTACCTTACAGTGACAAGATTACTCCAGAAAAGGCAGCACCAAGACCAAGGCCTGAGGACATGAGATCCAATAATATTGAAGCTACCAATCCCTTGAGACCTGGCAAAGAATAAACAAAGAGAACATGGATCATTTTTTTGACCACCATACATATCACAGACAAAAATATTATAATTTTTGCCCAACTGAGGAAGCTACATGATGTACCAACTACAAATTTGATTCAAACAAATGCTAGACAACAAGTACAGGATTTATTAAACTCACATATGATCCTTGCATGACAAAAACGGTCTTTCATAGATGCATAATCATGAAGTAGAGTCCACCAAATCTAACCAACAAAGAACAAGTCTCAAAAGGCAACTTCAGAAATTGAGGGGCACTGGCCACAAGATATTACATCTTGCATGAATTTCTTGCAGACTGGACGAATTTCCTTGTTGAGTATGGCCGAAAACATCATGTCTTGTTTATCACAAGGAGACATCTTGAAGATCTCATGTACATCTTTTCACATGTCTACACAATTTACAAAACATCGAGATAACTTTTGAGAAAAATAAACTTATAGGCAATAAACTGATTATTGGAATATAAGCAATCAAGAAAACAGATAGAAAGGTTTGGACCAATAGTTGATATACTCGAGTGTTACAAGCATGACTATTTGTAAAGAACCATACCAAGAGACTCCAGCATTTTATCACACATATCAAGGATGAAGTGCCTAACATTCTTTAAGGCAAGGTCCTTACCCCAAGCCGATGCAAGTATCTCCTAGGAGTACCTAAAACAACATGAGGGCACTCATTTTTCAATAATTCATTGTGGATCTTAATGTTAACACCACCATAGGACACAAAAACCTTCGTATCAGGCAGATATGTGCAGAACCGCTCAAACTCGTGGCAGATCTGTGGTTGAAATATAAACATCAACAGAAAATGGTCAAATCTTCACTGATTGGAACAACATGAAAACGAAAGGCTTGTTCTATGAAAGTTTAGTAGTGTGAACGCACACCTGCTAAGCCAACTCTCGCATGTGCTTCAATTCAAGAGGACTCCCATCCCAGATTTTGTTAGGAAGATAACAACCTACTCAAAAAAAAGCAGAAAAATAATTGAACCTACTCAAATTTAAACAAAACTAAAGTCAATTTAACAATTTTTTTTTTTTTAATATTTTAATATTGAAACAGATTCACGAGTTATTACATAGAAGGCAAGCGAGCAACAAGCTGCGCCGCAAGCCCTTTTTGAATGGCAAACCCTATCCTATTAAACACAAACTCTCTAGAATCGGGAGTCATGACATTACTGTGCATGACTCTTTGAACTCTCGCTAGGAGTCCAACCGCCTCCGGAGCTAAATCCTATGTAATTTAACAAATTAATCAAATTTTACATAAATTTGAGCAAAAAGTAATTGAACAAATTAATCAAATTTGAAATTTTAGTAGTATTTACATATATGTCAGCGAAAGGTAATTGAACAAATTACTGCCAAACCTAGCTAAGACAATGAAATATAAAACAATGGAAAAAATTACTGTCAAACAAATTACACCATGGACCTAGAGAGATTAAAAAGAGCATAACAAATAAGAAGAGCTGCAACTATAAAGAGCACACACAGGAAAATCCAAACTCGTTGAAATAAGAATGAGCACTTAAGTCATAGATTTCATAGGATCCAAAAATTGTGTACCATCAATCACATACATCATTCATTTTAGCAATCAAAAGGATTTTTCAAATGTACATGTCCCCATAACAAAATCAGCTAAGCCATTTTTTATTTCTATCAACAGCTTAAACTCTTTACGACAAATCTGACAAGCTAAAGTGGGAACAGACCTTTATTAACACACGATCACTCAAGGGCTTAAGATCCTTGAAATCCTCAGTCTCTAGAATCCCTACAATGTCATCTTTCTTGAATCTAAGATGGCTTGTTCCATTGAATTCCAGTTCAATTCCAGTGTATTTGGAGTAAATACCTTGAGCACCAGTCTGCCAACAAATTAGCTTACAAATTGTTAATGCCAATTCAAAAACATAGATACACAAAACAAAACCACCGCCGATTTAGTCATTACCTTCACACTAACATCGACTTGGGCCTTTCCAACGGTTTTACCCTCCCCAACAGCAACAACCTCACCTCCTTGTGGCTTAATCGGAGCGGCAGAAGCAACAGAATACCACCTGTGGTCTTCTGCTCTGTTGTCTTGATTTTAGACAGCACCTTGTCACCAAGGGCTTGAGGGCAGTGTCCTGGAAAACAATAGAGTATAAAAGGTCAATTATAATAAACGAATTCAAGTAAGAACAAGTGAATGAAAATAAGATCCCTCAAAAGACAATTGACTGCCACAGTACTTTATTATCATATACAAATGGATATGAACCAGCAGTCGAGTCCAATAGATACACATACATGACATTGTTCTGCAAATATTATCCACTATCTAAACATGGTTAAAATTACTTCGTATCGAAACCTAGAGCAATTCATAAGACAATGACTAAGCTATCACTACCCAAAAATCAAATTTACAAGTATTTTATTAGTTCACTCTAAGGGGCAATAAAAAATCCATACATCAACAACATATACCCAAACAATAAAATTCACAGGAATTTACACAGCGCACAGTTAGTAAAAAACACAAAGCCCTAATGTACAGTTCGACAAAAAAAATCTTTGAACATATTGATACCTGAAACAAAACACAAGAAACAATTCTCATAAAATCAATCAAATCCATAATTCATTTTGACTTTAATAATATTAGCTTACAGATAAATGATTTACACCAAAAAGGGCAGTACCAAGACAAAGGCTTGGGGACATAGCATTGGCTGTATTCTAAAGGCCTGTGAAATAAAAGAAAACTCCTCCGTGCTGATTCAAGGTGAAAAAGAACTCAAGATTTCCTCAATTTTAAACTCAAAATTCACTTTGTTTTGAATGTATGCTGGTCTGAATACATCGATGGGTTTTCAATTGGTGTTGATGAGGGGGATGTAGATTTAAGAGGGTTTGCAATTGGTTCTACTGAAGGTGTTGCAAATTTAGGAAGGTCTCAAACTGGTGCTGGTGAAGGTGATACAGACTTAGTCACTTAGGTTCATGGGTAAGTGATAGGCAAGGGGAGGATTTTGGTGGGTTAATAACTGGAGATGTGATGCTGGAGGAAAAATTTGGTGGTGATACTGGAAAAGTCAGTTCTACACCTTTGAGCACATTTACCATTTCTGAGCAACAACAATCAAGACTGTGAATCTTGATATTCTAAGAAAGATGAACCCAAATTGATCACAATTGTTCTATTAAAAAAAAAAACCTTAAACCCTAACCCTAAGCTTTGATACAAAAACTTCAAATTTCAGTATTTATACAAAACCACATCGGTGTGTAAAAACAGAAAACAAAAAAGAGATTACAGAGATTTGTACAATTTCTAACTCTGGATCTTCAATTTTAACAGAGAATTGTAGAAATCCTAACTCCAAAATCTCTAATTTTAACAGAGATTAGAAACCATATCTTCACAATCTCTAATTTTACCAGAGATTTGTAAAACCCCTAACTCCAAAATCTCAAATTTTTACAGAGATTTTAAGAAATCCTAACTACAAAATCCCCAATTTAACAAAGATTCGTAAGTTGAAGAAAAAATAAAAAAATCATAACTTCAAAACCTTGTATTTCAACTCAAAAAAAAATATTCATCATTGTTGAAGTCACAGAAAGATAGTGAAATAAAACAAAGAACCGCAGCTATTTCGTCTTACTGGACTCCTATTTCTCTATGTTAGCCTTACAAAAGAAGTTTGTCTCGGCGAGTTGGAGATAGAGGAAGGAAAGACTAACAAAGAGAGTGAGGGTTAGTTTAGAGAGTGAATAATTAGGGTTTCCGGTGGAGGGGAAATAAAGTTGGGATGAAAGTTTTGGTGGGAAACATCGCGCCACACACAACTTATTGCGGAAAATTTAGATTGTTTTAGATCTTTGAAGTGGTAATCCGTATGACTTCATAAAGATGCAATCACGATCGTTGGATCAAATATAGTTGGATTTCTATTGGTCGGATTATCAACTTATGACTGTCATACAGATCAATGAAAGTGTGTTTTCTTTGTGTTTTCTTACTGTGCTTTGTGCTTTCTCTTTTTGCTTCCGGTTTGAATTTCGACTAGTCATATAGGTCATGAAGTAATTTTGACTAGTCATAAAGGTCATGAAGTAGCTTTAGTTCACACTAGTAGACTCAAGAAGCATACAAACTATGAACCAAGAAGTTCCGGAAGGGTTCTGACTTCAAACTTAGCATGATACATCATCTAAATCGATAAATATGAAGCTCAATGTCGATTTGAACTTCAAATTCAGTATAACGACAAACAAACTATGAACCAAGAATCTCTGGGAGGGTTCTGACTTAAAACTTAGCATGATACATCATAGAAATCGATAAATATGAAACTCAGTGTTGATTCGAACTTTAAATGTGCTATAACGACATGCAAACTATGAACCAAGAAGCTCCGAGAGGGTTCAGACTTCAAACTTAACATGATACATCATCCAAATCGATAAATATGAAGCTCAGTGTCGATTCGAACTTCAAATGCCCTATAAAGGCATACACACTATGAACCAAGAAGCTCCGGAGGGGTTATGACTTCAAACTTAGCAGGATATATCATCAAAATCGATAAATATGAAGCTCAATGTCGATTCAAACTATAAATGTGCTATAACGACATGCAAACTATGAACCAAGAAGCTTCGGGAGGGTTCAAACTTCATACTTAACATGGTACATCATCCAAATCGATAAATATGAAGCTCAATGTCGATTCGAACTTCAAATGTGCTATAAAGGCATACAAACTATAAACCAAGAAGCTCCGAATGGGTTCTGACTTCAAACTTAACATGATACATAATCAAAATTGAACTTCAAACATGGTATAAATTCATACAAACTATGAACCAAGAAGCTCCAGGAAGGTTCTGACTTCAAACTTAGCAGGATACATCATTGAAATCGATAAATATGAAGCTCAGTGTTGATCCGAGAAAGCAAATGGCTCCGAAATTGAAACTTGGCCGCGAGTTGACTACTATAAGCCGGAAACTTCGTAAGAATTATGAATCCAACCATTCATAGGTAAGATTCCATGGAATATTCTCTGAAACCTTAAACAAACCCTTTTTTGGCGACTTCGAGAAAGAAAGTGGCTCCAAGCTCCAAACTTGGCCGCGAGTTGACTACTATAAGTCAAAAACTTTGTAAGAACGATGAATCCAACTATTCATAGGTAATATTTCATCGGAATATTCTCTGAAATATTAAACAAACCCTTTTCTAGCGACTCCGAGAAAGAACCATGAACCCTCGGTGTCCAAAGTGGGACTAACTACAAATTTAGTAGGATATATATCATAAAAACTCATAAAGGTGGAGTTTATGTGTCATTTTTAGCTTCAAATACGGTTCAAGAGCATACGAACCATGAACCCTCAATGTCTGAAGTGGTTCTAACTACAAATTTAGCAGGATATATCATAGAGACTCGTAAAGTTGGAGCTCATGTGTCACTTCTAGCTTCAAATATGGCTCAACGACATACAAACCATGAACCCTCAGTGTTCGAAACGGTTCTAACTCCAAATTTAGCAGGATATATCATAGAAACTAAAGGTGGAGCTCATGTGTCATTTTTAGCTTCAAATGTGGTTCAAGGGCATACGAACCATAAACCCTCAGTGTCCGAAGTGGTTCTTACTCCAAAGTTTGCAGGATATATGATAGAAACTCGTAAAGATGAACCTTTTACATGTAAGATTCCATCAGAATATTCTCTGGAACCTTAAACAAACCCTCTTTTGGATATTTCTACCCAATCTCAAAAGGCCTAAATTTCTAGAATTTAGTTGGGGTGTTGGATAAATAGTTTTTAGCAGAAGTGAGAAAAATTTAGCAAAACCGGAGACCAAAATAATTTTTAGCTAAAGTGAGAAAAATTGAGTAGAATAGAGATTTTTTTTTGCAGAAATGAGAAATATTTAGCAGAAGTGTTTATACCTCAACGAAGACTCTTAAGGGGGGTTGTAGAAGGTCTATTTGTCGTTTTCTTCTTATCTTTTCAATCTCCCATCATAACCATCTATTTACATCATAATCGTCAATTTATTACGAATTCAACTTTTCTTGAGACAGTTAAGTTTCCGTGGAAATCACAAACAACTTATTATTTGGTTTTAATGGGTTTTGACGAGTTTGAGTGTAGCATACTATATAGACTTTTGATAGTTGCTAGAGCATTTTGGATATAGTTAGAGTCCATGAATGCTGATGTTGATGTATGTGCTCCTAATTATACAAGCACTACTCCGAATTGGTCACATTTCCTAAATGTTGATGTTATTGAAACTACTACTTATCCTCGTTGAATGTTATCTAAAAAATGACCATCTATACCAGTAACAACGTATTTTTAAAGTCAAATTGAGGAATATTGAACGAAATCGAATTACAATGGTGAATATTGAGTCACTTTGAATAAGATCGAGGAACATTGAACGAATTTAGTTCGAAATTTCTTGGCCAGAGTACTCCTATAAAAAAACGGGACATATTTAAACCGACTTTTGTAATCCACTTCTAGCTTTCATGTAATACGTTATAGTAAGATGCAACTGAGACTAAATAAGCAGATAGGTGCAATTAAGGTCATGGGACGACTTCTATTCCATCTTCTTCCTAAAGTTCCATTTAATCAAATTAGTCAATTGATGAATTTGAATCAAAGTAATTTTGCATGAATCAATTTTGGTAATAAAAGAAAATAACAATCATATAGACATAAAAATTATAATGGGATGATTAATCTCAATTTCCACCCTTTCCCATAACGACGCTAAAATTCTCAATTATGGATTGTTGGTTGATGGATTTAGAGAGTACAATCTTGGAATTTGACTCATGCATTCTAATAGATCTTTCTTGAATTCATTCGGTATTTATCCTTCCGTGGTATATATATATGCGACATGTTTATTGGTGACTCGTCGATTTATGGTACTCCATAAGTTCACACTTAAAAAAACTTTGTATATTTAAACTTTTTTACCAAAATTTTATGTCTATTTTTTTTTGTAGGAAATACCAATAGGTCCTAGAAATAATGTATTAGGATGAGTTTGGTCAAGTTGACTCAGTCAACTATCTGTTTGGTCATTTTTGAAAATGTAAATTATAGTTTGGTCCAAGGGTGACGTCATGGATGATGTAATTGTCATCATGTAGTTGCAGAAATACCCTTTTGGGACCACATATACAAAAAATCAATAGAAAATATCACATTCTCATATTTACTTTCTCTCTCCTCTCTATTTTCAGATCTAGTTTCTTTCCTCTCCATTTTTTTTTGTTTGCAATAGCAAGAAACGATGAAGATTTGGGTTTTTTTCTAGGGTTTTTGATTTGTAGAGATGATGAAGACGCACGATTTGCAGTCATGATAGATACGATGAATCATATAAAGATTATGAAAACGATGAAGATGCTTCTTTTGATTTTTTTGTTACTATTTTTTATGTTTTCTATGGTGTTGAAGACGAAGATGATGATATTTTGTTTGCTGCTCGTGTTGAAGATCTCGATTGTTGATGTTTTTCGTGTTGATGATGATTTATGTTTGTTGCTCGTGTTGAAGATCTTGATTTTGATGTTTGCTGCTCGTGTTAAATACGAAGATTTATTGATGTTGAAGTTGATGATGTTTGTTGTTGTTGTTGAAGACGACGAAGATGATGCTACTGCAGTTTATTTTTGGAATGAACTTTGAATTTTATGGGTTTTTATCAGGAGTTCATTTCTAAAATGAACTCTGGTTTCTATAGGTTTTTATCAGGAGTTCATTTTTGGAATGAACTCTAGTTTATATTGTTTTTTATCAGGAGTTCATTTCTGGATCTGGTTTATATAGGTTTTTATCAGGAGTTCATTTCTGGAATGAACTCTGGTTTATATGTTTTCTGAAGTTCATTTTGACGAATGAACTGCTACAAAAAAATAAGTAGAAATTAACACGGAAGGATACTTTGGTCCATTTAATATTTTTAAATAATTATGGACCAAATGAAAAAGGTGATTTCTAAAAGGACTAAACAAACATGGGACCACCTAAAAAATGACCAAACGATATTTTTCCCCCTTTTTTTTTGTCGCTCAATTTATTAAGTCAAATTTGTCTATAAACTTTATTTGCCGCCTTACCCCACAAATTTTCCCTCATTTTTTTGACAAAAATTTGTGGGTAACAACAAATCTTCCCCCATCCCGCCCAAAATTTTCACTTTTTCTAAATCATTCCTTCCAGCACGCCCAAATTTTTCACTTTTTGCTTCGATGGGTATGTTTTTACTAATTGAACAAAATGTCTCAAATAGAGGAAGGGAAGCACCTAAAAGAAAAATCATCCAACTTTAGTCCCCCTTTCTCCATCTCTCTCTACCACTCATTTTCTCTACCATCTAATTTCAAAGAAAAGAATTCACTCCCATTTTTTCGTCTCTCGTTCCTTTCTGATTTCTGAGAAAAGATTCAATCGACAATTTCCTTCTGTCATTCCCATCAACTCTCGGCCGAATCCCTTTACTAACTACAACAAGTAGATAAATATGTTTCTCCTTCTCTACTACTGCAAGTAAATGTTTGGATCTGAGCTGCATTTGAAAATGTTTTTTTGAAAATGCATGAGAGAGAAAATGCGGCGACTTTAGCTGCATTTTAGCTGTAGATTGGATCTGAGCTGAATTTTCTTCGATTCTGATCAAAATTTTCCTCCTACTAATCATGGGAGAATCGTCGTCTTTACAAGAAACAGGTAACCATTTGAACCGATCTTATGCTGATAGTGTAAAAACAAAACAAAATTTAAAACCAACGTCGTGGATGTCACTTCTTTACCAAACCCATCTCTGGTGGATGGTGAACCATGTTTAACGATTCCGGCGGAATTTTACCAAGAGGGCTGCAAACATTTTGAGAGCAGTTTCATCGCAAGATTAAACTTTACAGGTATGAAATTTGTTGAGGTTAAAAATAATTTGATTACTCAATGGGAGCTAACCAGTAACTCGGTTAGATTCATGTCTATGAGTAAAGGTTTTTTCGTTGTTATGCTACAAGATCAACAAACAAAAGAGAAAATCCGAAAAATGAAATGGTATGTGAATCAACAGGAGCTAAGATTAATGGATTGGTACCCTGGATTTGATCCAGAACGCCAAAATACTTCTCATTCTGCAGTATGGGTTCACTTCCCAGGGCTTCATGATGAATTGTGGACGGAAAGATCTGTTTTGTCGATTGCTAAAGCTGCGGGTAGCCCGATTTTGGTTGATCAGAGAACTATTAACCTAGAATTTGGAAATTTTGCTTCTGTGCTGGTGGATGTGGACTTTGCTAAGCACATCCCGGAAAGGGTTAGATTGACTGCAGGGGGGCGTACTTTCTGGCAATCTATCAAAATTCCGAGGAGACCCAAGTTTTGCTCAAATTGTGGTATAATTGGCCACTCAATTCAGGAGTGTAGAAGGAAGCCTAAGAATGATGATCTATTTAAAGACAATTTGGCTAAAGGAGGCGCAAACCAAGGATGGCAGACTGCGAAGAATAAAAAAACAAAAACAAAGAAAATGAGAAGGCGGGTGATGCACAAAATCAAGTCGATGATGTGTCAGCGGTGGAGGAGGTGAGGAGATGAGAAAGCTGGATCGACAACTGTGGGGATGTAAACATAAATGGTGATTTGATTGAGATCCAAGTTCCTAAAGTGGACAACATAGCTACAAGGGATGACTCTGATGGTACAAACCAAGTGCAAGCTGATACTTTGTTAGCGAGCAGTGAATCAACAAAGTCTGGGGAAGCTGATGAGCTACACTCGGATAAGATATACAATAACAAGACTGTGGTGGTAAGTGAAACTCCTTCTTACAATGCCATTACTGAAAAAGATGTGGTTATATCTTCAAACAGATTCAATGTTTTAAGTGATGAACTGAGCCGGCCTGGTGAGGTGCTGGAAGAATGCCTTTCGGAGGATACCACAGATGATGAATTGTCGCCGGAGAACGCTGCCGCGGGAGTAAAAGGCTCGAAATGGGGGGAAATACAGGAAGATGAGGACAAAACGAAGAACAAAAGATTAGAGAGTGGCTATCCTAGTACCAAACGGGATCTCACGGTAAGCAAAGTCTTGAATCTCTTGAGGTGGGAATAAAAGTTACAAAGGGGAGAAGAAGGGGTGCTTTAAATGCTCCACAAACCCCCAAAGATAAAAATAAAAAATACAAATAGTTTCCCAATGCGTGTCATCTACTGGAATGTAAATGGGATTGCTAAGGTGGAGGCGGGTGTAAAGTTGCGTCAGCTGATCAGTGAGTTTAAGCCTGTGATTATTTGTGTAGCAGAGCCTAAGATTTGTTATTCAGATGTGTTTATTTCTAGTCTAAATTTGTGTGGTTTTACGAATAAGGAAATTCATAATTCTCAGGGGAGCTCGGTGGGAAATCTGTGGATTCTTTGGAAGGATGATATGGGGGAACCGCAGGTGATCAACATGTATAAACAGGCTATTACGGTGAAGTTGGAGGGTGTTTTTATTTCGTTTGTTCACGCAAGTTATATTCAAGTTATTAGAAGAAGGTTGTGGGATCAACTTTCTGGTGTGGATCCTGGTTTTCCTTGGCTAGCCCTAGGAGATTTTAACTGTGTTCTGCGAAATGATGAAAAGAAGGGAGGAAGGGTTCCTAACTCGTCCTGCATTAATGAGTTCAGTGACTGGATGGAGAACAATGACCTGTTTGAGGCTGATTCTTTGGGTACAAAATTCACTTGGACTAACGGCCAATCGGGTGTGGGTAGAATTCTCAGCAAATTAGACAGGGCTATTATAAATGAACATTGGTTAAATAAGTTCTCGAATTTGCGGTGTAAATATCTTCCGAGGGAAGTTTCCGACCATTCTTGTCTTATAGGCTACCCTTTTTTCGTTCCTAGGCCGAAGAGGGCTCCTTTCGTAATTCGAGAAGATGTGGTTTCTACATCCGGACTTTTGGAGTATGGTGGAAAGTTCTTGGAATCGTCCTCTGTATGGTAATGCGGATTTTATTTTTCATTTAAAGCTTAAGCGTCTTAAGGAGGACATCAAGGTGTGGAATCTGTCAGTTTTTGGGCATGTTAATGTGAGACTTAAACAGGCACAACTGAAATTTGAAGTAGCAAGTAGAAACTCTGATGAAGATCCTCACAATATTACAAAACTAAATGACATGAAGAATGCTTTGGTGGCTGCTAAAGAGGTTCAGATGCAAAACAATGTTATGCTTAGACAAAAATCAAGAAACAAGTGGTTATTAGAAGGCTCCAGTAATACTTCGTACTTTCATAATTCTATTAATACTCGCAGAAGCACAAATACTATTTCGGAGTTGGTTAATGAGGAGGGGGTAACTATATCAGACCAACAAGGTCTAACTGACCATGTGGTGGCTTATTATGAAGCAAAGTTTAATGGAGTGGATCAGCCGGTGGATGAAAATCTATTTAATTATGATCATGAGATAATTTCTGTGGATGACAGCAGGCTTTTGGATGCTATGCCAACTATGGAGGAACTGAAAGAAGTGGTTTTTGCTTTGGGGGATGATAGTGCTCCGGGCCCGGACGGGTTTTCAGGGTGTTTTTACAGGCACTGCTGGGATCTTATACACCAAGATTTATTCAACGCTATTAATGTCTGCTGGACTACTAAATCAATTCTGAATGGAGTTAATTCTAGCCTCATTCTTTTGCTTCCAAAGGTAAGAGGTGCTGACTGTTTAAGAAATTTTAGACCCATTGCTCTTAGCAATTTTTATTTTAAAATTTTTACCAAAATTCTTGCGACAAGACTTGGTAAGGTTTTAGGAGGTCTGGTTTCCGAGGAGCAGGTGGCTTTTATGAAAGGGAGGAGTATTCATGAAAACATCAGTTTGGCGTCGGAGATGGTGAATGAGTTACATATTAAGCGAAAAGATGGCAACTTGGGTCTGAAGCTAGACATCTCTCAGGCCTTTGATACAGTAAGTTGGTCTTTTGTTTTGAAGGTGTTTAGAACTTATGGTTTTTCAGAAGATTGGTGTTGTTGGATTCTCAATATTCTAAAATCTGCTCGTATTTCGATTCTTCTAAATGGTAGCCCGGAGGGTTTTTTAAAGATCACTAGGGGTTTGCGTCAGGGGGATCCTCTCTCGCCTCTTATTTTTGTTTTGATAGAAGATGTTCTTAGTAGAAACATTAGAAAACTTTTTGAAAACAAAGATATGACTCATATGGTAAGGAGAAATGGGATTGCTCCCACTCATCTTTTCTTTGCGGATGATATTATGATTTTTTGCAAGGGTAATATGAAGAGTGTGAGGAATTTAGTTAATCTTCTTGAAGTTTATCAAGGTTCTTCTGGTCAGCAAGTTTGTAGAGAAAAGAGTAAAATTTACTATGGAGGAGGGTCTATAAGTAGGCGTCAAAACATTGCAGATTTTTTGGGTATGGGCATAACTTATTTTCCAGACAGGTATTTGGGGGTTAAGGTAATGCCAGGCGCAGTGAAATATAGACACATCAGTAATGTGGTGGAGAAGTTAAAAGATAATCTCTCGGTTATGAAAGGTAAAATGTTTTCTTTTCAAGATAGGGTGGTGCTTATTAAATCGGTTTTTTCAAGCTATTCTATTCACAACATGGCTGTGTATAGATGGCCTGTAAAATTTATTCAACAATGTGAGCGGATTATTCGTAATTTTCTGTGGTCGGGAGACTCAAATCTTGCAAGAGCGTTTGTGGTAGGTTACGACAAAATTTGCTGCCCAGTAAAGGAAGGAGGCCTGGGGCTTTGTAGCCTTCGTACTATGAACAATGCTATTCTTATGAAACTTTGGTGGAATATTAGAACTTCAGGTAAAAATTGGGCTCGTTTTTTAGAATCAAAATTAACCTGCAGGGATGGTCGTATCAAGAGGGCTGGGGTGAAATCTTCGATCTTGCCTGGAATCCGTTGGGTCCATATTGATGTGGTTCGAAACACTAAGTGCATAATTGGAGATGGTAGGAACACGTCGCTGTTTTTTGATGTGTGGTATGGAACTTCTTCTTTAGCTGATGTTTTAGGTCGTTCTGACCTGTATAGAAGGGCATGTGTTAGTGATATCATTAATCAGGGAGAGTGGTCGATTCAAGGTGGGCATCTGAATAACTTGACAGCTGCGGGTGTTGTTTTGGAGGAGCTTCCGAGGATTCAAGGTGGCATAGACAAGAAGATTTGGATGCCAGATTTAAGGGGAAAGTTCTCCGTCAAGTCGGCTAAGGAATTGGTTAGGATCAAATATCCAACTTTGGTAGAAGCAAATCTGCTATGGAGGAGTGTGGTTCACCCGTCGCTAGCAGCTCAAAACTGGAAATTCGTCCGGGGTGCCTGTGCAACTTTAGACAAAGTGCGTAGCAGATTCAAGATTTCGCTTGCTTCTAAGTGTTGCATCTGTAATAACGATGAGGAGTCCCTTGATCACTTACTTTGGCCTTTGCCCGGCTGCGAAACAAGCCTGGAGTTGGATTTTAGGTATCTTTAATCTCTCTCCTCAATGTAGTTTAATATCTTCGAGTAAGGCTTCGAAAGGGTGTAGTCGAATGGTAAAAGATCTTTGGCTAGTTTCAATTTTGGTGTTGCGTTCTGAGTTGTGGTACCAGAGGAACAAGATGGTCTATGAAAAGAAGAAACCGAGCTGGATTTTCTTTAAGAAGAGAGTGTTCAATCTCATTCATGAGTACTCCTCAAGAATGAAAGGTTGTATGTTCAACACTGTTGAAGACCTTAATATCCTTATCTTCTTCAGAGTCGGACACAGAAAGGTGAAGGTTATAGAGTCGGTTCAGTGCTACTGGAACCCTCCAATGCACAACGAATTATTGTTGTGCTGTGACGGGGCTTCTAGGGGAAACCCGGGGGTGGCGGGAGCAGGAATTGTGGCGAGAAATGCAGACAGTACTGTGCTGGGTGCGATGTGTGTTGGTCTAGGAGTTACTTCAAACTACATGGCGGAGCTGTATGGTATTCTCTGGGGTCTGGAATGGGCTGTTCGTTGGGGTTATAAAAATGTTTTGATACGGACGGACTCTTCGAGTGTTTTAACTGCTTTGAAGGATAACAAAATCCCTTGGTTCGCTCAGCAGAGATGGAATGACGTTCAACGTCTGTATGAGTCTATAAGATTTACTCATTCTTACCGTGAGGCAAATTTTGCAGCTGATAAGATGGCCAAAGTTGGGTGTTTGTTGGACAATGGAGTCTGGATAAACTTCATTGGTCGTCCTAATTTTTTAAATTCAATAGAATTACCAAATGTTCCGTACTTTCGTTTTAAATAGTTTCTTTTGAGTATATGGGGTGTTTCTGCCTCCTGTTCTCAAAAACTATCTTGTATTTTTTGTCTTTTCAATGAAATTTTTGACTTAACAAAAAAAAGCAAGTAAATGTTTGGGGATTTTTTAATTTTCTAGGGTTTTACTGATTTTATTTTTGATTTGATGTATGATATGATAAGGTGTATGTATTATTGATGGGTTTGAATCATAATTGTTATAGTGTTTTATTTACTAGGGTTTTACTAGTAAGATTTGGGGATTTTTTAATTTTAAGGGTTTCACTGATTATCTTTTTGATTTGATATTTAATATGATTAAGTGTATGTAATACTGATGGGGTTTGAATCTTTGATAGTTATGGTGTTTTCGTTAATTTTCTAGGGATTTACTGGTAAGATTTGGGTACTCTGTATTTTTGTACATAGTTATTAGTTTTTCATTTTTTTTCCTTCTTTTTAGTTTTACTTGATGTTTTTTTTTTTCTTTCTTATTTTCATTATTTTGATCAGTTTAATGGGTTTTTAGTTTTAGAGTTGTTTCAATAGTTCGTTGATTTTTTTTTTTTTTTTTGTAGTTTGTTTGTTTGATGAAATGTATGTGGTTTTTTCCCTCTATGTTGGTTATTAATTGGGGTTTGATATGTATCTTGATGGATTTTTTTTTTTTTTTTGGTGTTTGATGTTTACAGGGATAACTGCTATTATCTCTTAGACAGGTCAATATCCTTCTTTTGTTTAACCTCATTTGGTGGAGCATAATCTCAAGACTGGTTGAAATGGCAAAGGACAAGAACAAGGTAAAAACTAATATTGGATTTCAGTGAATGCTATTAATGTTCATTTTCTTTATCATGTCCTTTGTGTTAATCTAATGTAGTTTATGTTGCACTTCACTAAGGGAAGAATCATCTCGTTATGATCCAAAAAGTCGGTATTATCTCAAACTGTATAATCTAAGAGAGTTGTTGATAAGGCTAAACCAGCACGAAAGGGAGTGAAGAAAAAAGGATGGCAGTGATCAAATCGCATAACATGACCACTCGTGAGTGGGAAGAGTTTGTAAAATATGTTTGCTCGGAAGAATTCTAAATAAGAGAATTTTCTTAAAAACTAATGAGTATGAATCTCTAAAATTCGTACTATGTTTACTAATGTCTTTATTTCCTGTTTCAGGTGAAACGTCTGCAGATGCAAATAATTAGGCAAAAGAATACCACCCCACTTCAAAATGCTTCCACAACAGGCTTTTCACACCTGGTCTTAGATTCATGTTGTCATTACTATACCACTAAATTATATTTATCTGGATTTTAGTATTGGTTGGACACAAATGTTAGATGTTTAAAATTGACCTCTTCTACCCTGACCTTACCAAGTCCAGTTCAAGATGTGTAGAAATTAAGAAAACAAATCATGCTTTATGTGATTTATGAAAATGATCTAATTCTCCTATTTATATCTTCTTTTTATAGGCCTGAACCCATTGCATGTTCCTTTGTGCAGTTCTAGTGTTTTTGGAGTTTCTGCAGAGTCTATTGAATGTTCATATAATCACAGACGAAACAGGGTGGCCACAATTCTCCTCATGATGCGAAGGCACTTGTACTTGAAAGGGGGTCTTCGACTATTATTGTTTGTCTTTCAAGTTGACATTATTCACCTCAGTGTTATGATTTTTAGAGCCGAGGGTCACCGACATTAGCAACTATGTGTCATGATTTTATCTTAGCCGTGTCACTGACATCAAAAAAATTAAGTTATTTACGAGAAAATATTCTTAATTATTCTGACTCACCTCTAATACCAATGTGGAGCTTATGTGTAGTCAAATTTTCTGTGTCATGATTTTTAGAAACGAATGTCACCGAGATTAGCAATTATGTGTCATGATTTTAGGTTATCCGTGTCACTGACATCAAAATAAATTAAGTTGTTTATGAGAAAATATTCTTAATAATCCTACCCTACCTAATACCAATGTGGAGCCTATGTGCATCCAAATTTTTAGTGTCATGATTCTTAGAGGGTCATCGACATTAGCAAACATGTATCATGATTTTAGTTGACCATGTCACTAGCATCAAAAAAAATAAAAAGTAAATTATTTACGAGAAAACATTTTGACCCTACCTAATACCAATGTGGAGCTTATATATGTTCAACCAAATTTTCAGTGTCATGATTTTTAGAGCCGAGGGTCATCGACATTAGAAACTATGTGTCATGATTTTATGTTAGCCGTGTCACTGACATCAAAAAAAAATATAAGTTATTTACGAGAAAATATTCTTAAATATTATTTTGACCCTACCTAATACCAATGTGGAGCGTATGTACAACCAAATTTTCAGTGTCATGATTTTTAGAATCGAGGGTCAGCAACTTTGAGTTATGATTTTAGATGCCGTGTCACTGATATTAAATTCAAGTTGACGGACCACGTCTATTCCATCTCCATGTGCGTGTCAATATGGGGTTCATAAGAAAATAAATACTAAATGAAACCGATTTGTTTTGTGTGACGGGAAAGAAGCAAGTGGGGCTGGCTACACTTTGATAAAGAATAAAAGGTTGACAATATACCTTTTTTTTCCTTTTTGAAAGTGAAAATGCTAGATGGACCCTACTCCCTTCCACCACTCCTTTTCCCCGCATATGTGTCATATTGGTATTGGTCAAACCGATAATAATGGGATCCCTTGCTTCTCCATTGGGATTAAATTTGATGAAATCGAGTGTTTGGATGGAGCCACCTAATGGTGGAAGGGAGTGGGGGAAGGAGGTGGAGGAAGTGTAACAGCTTCGTTTCGAAAGGATAGACTAATAATATACGATGAAAGAGAAAATCTCTGACGCGTTTTGGAAAAGGTGAAGACTTGATTTAAAATGGAAGCATTATACAGTGACATGGAAGATGGATGGCTTCACACGGGACCCTACAGAAGATCGAACCACTGAGAAGCCGTTGTCAGTTTGTTAGGATACTCCATTTATCCTTGTAAAAATCACAAATTTACCCTGGCCGAAAAAAGTGCAACAATTTTAGGGTATCCCTAAAAATGACCAAATTACCGTTGTTAGGAAAAGTGCAAAAATTGATCGCAAGAATGACCAAATTACTCTTACCGGAAAAATGCAACAATTGTAATAGTGACTGCAAAAATGACCAATTTAACCTTGTTGAAGAAAGTGCAACATTTTTAGGATGATTGTGAAAATAACCAAATTACCCTTTCTCGGAAAAGTGCAACAATTTTACGGTGATCACAAAAATGACCAAATTACCCTTAATGAAAATAGTGCAACAATAACCGAAAGAGTAATCTGGTCATATTCACAGTCTCCGAGATATTTGATACACTTATTCTGATGAGGGTAGTTTGGAAATTTTAACAGACTCTAAAATTAGATGCATTTATTCAGGTAACGGTAGTCTAGTCATCTTCATTGTCTCCGGATTATTTATGCACTTATTACCGTAAGGGTAATCTGGTCATTTTCATAATCTCTGGAATATTAGATACACTTATTCCGATAAGGATAGTCTGATCATTTTCACAGTCTCTGGACTTTGCCGCACTTATTCAGGTAAGGGTAGTTTGGTCATTTTCGAAGTCTCACAAATATTTGTTACATTTATTTCGATAAGGGTAGTCTGGTCATTTTGATGTCACAAACACGGCTAACCTAAAATAATGACATAGAGTTGCTAATGTCGGTGACCCTCGTTCCCAAAAATCATGACATTGAAAATTTGGTTGCACATAGGCACAAAGTTTTTAACCATTCATGTCCACAACTTATCTTTATTGTCTCGACTCATGACTTTGAAGAAAGGTAGGTTTTTTAATAACTTATATTTTTATTTGATGTCACTGACATGGCCAACCTAAAATCATGACACATAGTTGCTAATATCGGTGACACTGAAAATTTGGTTGCACATAGGCACAAAGTTTTTAACCATTTATATCCACAACTTATCTTTATTGTCTCGAGTCATTCCTTTGAAGAAAAGTTGAATTTGGTTGCACATATGCACATAGTTTTTAATCATTCATTTCCACAACTTATCTTTATTGTCTCGAGTCGTGACTTCGCAGAAAAGTAAGTTTTTTAATAACTTACATTTTTATTTGATGTTACAGATATATGATTTCTATAACTCTTTCGATATCACCAGATACCCTATGAGATTAACCTAAGTTGGTATATGATTCCTGTAATTCTTTCAACATCCGCGGGTATATTATGAGATTGATCTAAGTTTATATATGACTCCTCGTAAGATGCCCCCTTATTGAGTCCATATTCGTCGAATTATTTCGATATCCTTTGAAATTGTCCACTAGTGGAAAATGGGCTTTCTGAGACGCAATGAAACGACACAAATTAAATACCGTGATCTAACCACATGCCGAAAGCGTTGTTGACTAAAGACAAAGTGCCCTTGTGTGTGGACTTTTGTTGA
Organism: Papaver bracteatum; assembly: GCA_023529315.1. Classification (NCBI taxonomy): domain Eukaryota; kingdom Viridiplantae; phylum Streptophyta; class Magnoliopsida; order Ranunculales; family Papaveraceae; genus Papaver; species Papaver bracteatum. The sequence goes on from JAJJWX010004210.1 coordinate 2,013,333, forward strand.
CTTAGACAAGGACACTAGTTGCAGTGTTGCTGACTAAAGGCAAAGCGCCCTTGTGTAAGGACTTTAGTTGACTTATGCAACGACGTCTAAATAGCATAGTTACTCTAATATGTATATTTTATTTTATAGTTGGGATTCACTCTTCTAATATATGAATGGTTGGAGATGCAACATCTCACGACCTTATCTATACACGATTAGCAGAGAGAGAATAAATCATTGAGTGTTTCTCTCCGCCTCTCTCACTTTTCTTTCTCTCTCTTTCTCCCTCACCATCTTATGAAACCTACTTCTTCTTCTGTAAATCTTAATTTCAACACATGCTAAACCGTTTAGACTTTGATTTTTGTATAATGGTTTTTCACTGTTCTTTTTTTCCCTCGTCTGTATTTCTCTTCTTGTCAGTCCCTCTGTACATGTTAAACAATCTAGGGTTTTAGTTTTGAAGAATTCTCATCGTAGTTTGTAAGAATCGGTAGCAAACCCCCAATTGTTACTTTATTTTATGATTTTTTTTGCTCATTTTTCATCAGATCTAAAATTTCTTTCATTTGTTGTAATATATTTTTATTTGATTGCAAAATTATGTGTAATTTATTTGTATCTAATCTCTGATTATTATTATTTTTTTGTGTTTTTTTTTGGGTGATTCGGGTCTTAGAAGTTAACGAGTCTAGGGTTTTAAGGTGATATATTCATTTGATAAGCGTTCTAATTCTTCTCAAAGTTTATGCTAATAGATTTGCTCAGGTAGCTATGATTGAGAATCATTCAGGGTTCTGGTGAGGATGGTGTGGTGGTGGTGATGAAACACAAGAGTAATTTATATCAAATGAAACATCTGAATGAGGTTAGTTGAATTATTTTTCCTCTGTTTTTTATATCTGGGTTCTAGTTTTCACTTGAATTTTTGATTTATTCTGTTGATTTAAGAATGGTTGTTGGTCTGATTTTTTATTAGTCTTCTCTCTGCAGTTTGGCCTCCTTCGTTAAGGGAATCCAGATGTTAAAACAAGAGACAATCTTAAACAAAAGACCAACTGAACTGAACTGCACATTAAGTGTTTGAGAAAAAGCCTGAAGCAAAAGGGGTAAAAATTCTTATTGTTTTCTCTATCAGTAATGGCCTGGATGATCTGTTGGTTGGTAGAATTCGCATATTAAGTTGCACTACGATATCATCTTTTGTTTAATTAAATATCTAGGATGAGTTATAGACATCAGTAGTGTTTTTTCTTTGATTTTTGATTCATTTCGGGGTTTTGTAATTGGGTTGATTGATTTGGATCGAGTTATTTTGTTTTAGATCTTTATGTCCACTTCTCTCTAGATTTCATCTGATGTCTGTCTTGGCGTATGAACTTAAAGTATGCCTTTAGATGTGATAAATGATTGTGCTCTGAAATCGTGCTTTGATATTCAGTTTTATATAGTTTTCAACTTGTTTCGAATAGCCACTCTTAAACTGAATACCAATACTCTGTACGTGTTAAGAAATCACAGGAGTAAAAGCCCTAGGTTGCACACTTTGAAAGTCTTTGTTTTGTTACTGGGTATACCTATATGTGTGAAATGAAGGAGAAAGAGGTTTTTTTGTTTGAATGAGATTGCTGGAATAACATTGGTCCTGACTCATACAATCTGTCACTGGTGTTAAGGAGATTGAGGGGACCTCGGAGATTAGCTAATATTTTGCGAAACTCTGTTGTCCTTGTTGTGGATTAGTTGTGTAAGTAAACTGTTACTCCTCCGAACAATGTGTTTCAATCGTTAGATACAAGTAGACGAAGTAAAGCAGATATGATAACTGATTGTACACTGAAATCGTGCTTTCATATTCAGTTTTATATAGTTTTCAACTTGTTTAGAATAGCCACTCTTAAACTGAATACCAATACTCTGTACGTGTTTAGAAATCACAGGATTAAAAGCCCTAGGTTGCGCACTTTGAAAGTCTTTGTTTTGTTACTGGGTATACCTATATGTGTGAAATGAAGGAGAAAGAGGTTTTTTTTGTTTGAATGATATTGCTGGAATAACATTGGTCCTGCCTCATACAATCTGTCACTGGTGTTAAGGAGATTGAGGGGACCTTGGAGATCAACTAATATTTTGCGAAACTTTGTTGTCCTTGTTGTGGATTAGTTGTGTAAGTAAACTGTTACTCCTCCGAACAATGTGTTTCAATCGTTAGATACAAGTAGACGAAGTAAAGCAATTGTTGCATGTTGGAAACTTACTTCCTAATTAACATTTTTTGCTATCGTCCCATATCTTCGTTTCTGTAAATCACTTACTGGTTACTTGTTGGATGAATGGACTGAACCCTGATTTGTAGATTATCCTAATTTTCTTTAACAATGTCTAGGATAAGTTGTCTTTTTTCTGTACTATGTAGGGCGCTCATCATTCTGGAATGCATAATCGTTTTGGTTTTTTCAAGTCGTTTGTCATACCCAATGCCAAATAAAATTATTACTGATGTATAAAGTTAAGCTTGTCTTTTAGGGGTTAGTAGATAAGGACTCTATGTACTTTATGCTGACACTATGTAAATGTGTGTTAGACTACTAATATCTTCAGTTTTGAGTCTCTCTGGTCCAAGATAATCATAATAATGTTAACTCATGACTAACACATTTATGTGATAATTACAATTCTCAAATGCAACTCTATAAGTTACAGGTGTCGTTGGATTACGAAGAGAGTCGTATCTTATTTTTATGAATCTTAAAGTTCTGCAAGTTCCATGTCTTGTAAACACATTTTCTGTATTTACTAACACCAGATCATTTCTATTGCAGGAAAACCATAGTAGGAGAAGACACTTGGCTGTTGTGGAGCGACAAGTGACTAAAGCCTACAAAAGCTGAAGAAAGCTCAATTAAAAACGGTAGTCATGTGCTTAGACTTGATCATGCTACTAGTCAGTGTAGCCTAATGTTATGATAATCCCTAATGTTACTAGTTTCTAGATCATTTGTTTCATATGTTCTTATATGCCTCTACTGATTTACCTAAACCCTGATAATCATACACATTGCTTATCAAGACCATACAATTAACCTGGCCACATTGCAGGCACATCATTTCGAACAAATATATGTTTTTCTTTTAACAATTGTACACTACATTCAGCTTTATTAAGGATGATTCTGTGTGGATGTTAAGTTATGACCTCTTTGCAGTTAAACTTTTAATGCCCAAAGTTATTTTTCGACAGGTACTTTCCAGTTCTGAATTGGGCAGGTCATTTCATCTATGAGCTGGTTTTTGATTCTGTTTGGGTTTATTAGGTTGGTCTGCACTGATTTTAAGAATGCATTATCCTTTTAGAGTATAATGGTTTGATTTCAATATTTGACTAGATATTTTTTGGTGTTATGATAATCCCTAATGTTACTAGTTTCTAGATCATTTGTTTCATATGTTCTTATATGCCTCTACTGATTTACCTAAACCCTGATAATCATACACATTGCTTATCAAGACCATACAATTAACCTGGCCACATTGCAGGCACATCATTTCGAACAAATATATGTTTTTCTTTTAACAATTGTACACTACATTCAGCTTTATTAAGGATGATTCTGTGTGGATGTTAAGTTATGACCTCTTTGCAGTTAAACTTTTAATGCCCAAAGTTATTTTTCGACAGGTACTTTCCAGTTCTGAATTGGGCAGGTCATTTCATCTATGAGCTGGTTTTTGATTCTGTTTGGGTTTATTAGGTTGGTCTGCACTGATTTTAAGAATGCATTATCCTTTTAGAGTATAATGGTTTGATTTCAATATTTGACTAGATATTTTTTGGTGTTTTTGAGCGTATGCATAAACTGAATTCTTGAACTTGTAAATGATTATGTACATCGAATTTGAAAGTTTATTGTCATGTCTTCCAAGTAGATGAAATTGTAAATTGATTCCATCGGAATTTCATTGTAATTTCAGTTTAACTTTAGTGTAATTTGAGTTTGGACTAAATTATGAGTACAATTCAATCAATGTAATAATGGAGTGTCATTTTGTATTGGATGAATCAAGTTTTATATGAAATTTGAATTTGAATTGTCACTTGAATTTTAGTATTTTCTTTAATATTAATTGTCATTTGAATTTGAATTTGATTTGAATTTGAATTTGAATTATTTCAGCCAGTTAGAATGACAGCAGTCAGGTAGCCAGATCTGACTTATTTTTTTATTATTAAAATAAATTAAATCTACGATGTAATCCAGCTGTCGCGCTCAGCGGCACCTCAGAAGTATCGTAATATAGCGGCAACCTTAAAGTATCGTTCCAGAAAAAGACACTGAATCTACGGCACTTTCAGCGGCAATCCGAAAGTGTCTTATAACTCCCTAAAACGACACTATTGGACTATCTTAAAACGACTGTTTTCCACTAGTGGTCACAAGTATATATTCCTTGAATTTAATCGTTATACAATTATAATTATCAATGAAAACGCAGATGATGTGTATTTAGACCGAGAAAAATAAAAAAAAGAAGAATATGTTATACCAAATATGACCGTGACCGTGTGTAAAGTCGACGGATGATAGTATTTTCCAAAGAGTTGCAGAACATAACATGTATGACTAGATATAATTAAACGGCATCCGCTGATAAATTTCAATCACACGGCTAATTTCTCTCCCTCAAAATATCAAGAACAAAATCAAATTCTCTATCCCGGTTTGACGAGTATGGTCCATATGACATTTATTTAACCAATAGAAAGCCAAAATATTTAATCCAATGGATAATAGTGCAAGAACAAGACTCATATGGATTAACATTACATCCAACGACCGCCAAATCTTCAAATTCTTTTTAGCGCTTAGTTTTTTGGGAATCAAATTTCCCTCCAATTGGATCCCCCAAAATTTCTTCACTATTCCAAAATTTCATATTGTCACATGTCACTGTGAGCAGCACCACTAATCCTTAGTTGTGACTTGTAAGAGTGACTGCCATTTATTGTGGATCCGGTGGTGGGTCTTTCGGGAGGATTAGTTGTGGCTTGGAAGGAAGGAATTAACATAACTGTGGGTCTGTATTGTGAAAATTTTGTTAACTGCCATGTGTTCGATAATGCTACTAAAAAGGAATGTGTCATATCTTGTGTTTATGCTCGTCAACGGCCTCAGAAGTTCGCATTCTGGAAGTATATGGCTAATTTAGCGAAAGTGGTCACAGGGGAATGGATTGTTTTGGGGGATCTCAACCTTACCTTAAATGTTCACGAGAAAAGAGGTTCAACTTACTTCAATATCTCTGAAAGCCGATAAGATTAAAAGGCTGATAGCTATGGCTGATCTAGAAGACTTAGGTTTTGTGGGTTACAAGTTTACGTGGACCAACAGAAGGGAAGATAGGGGGTTTATTGAGGCAAGACTGGACAGGGGTTTGGCAAGTTCTAACTTCTGCAAGCACAACAAGAATGCAACAATAAAACACCTCCTGGCTTTGGGTTCAGACCATTCTCCAATCATGCTTAATACCAATAGCCAACAAATCACAAAACACAAACCTTTCAAAGTCCTGGGAGTCTGGCTAAATGAACAGTCTTGCTTAGATGTCATCTCATCATCTTGGGATAACTAGGTCACTGGTAGTAATGCTTATAGAATTGTTCAGAAATTGAGCTACACAAAACACAACATTCGTTTATGGAATAAGCACACTTTTGGAGATATTAGAGTTAATATTAGTACAGCTAAGATCAATCTAGCCAAAGCAATTTCAAATCCCAACATAAGCAATAGATCACATGTTATAAAGCAATATGAGAAAGTGCTGGCACATTGGTTCAAGGCGGAGGAGATTTTCTGGAAGGACAAGAGTGGGGATAAAGAAGTCCAATTGGGGGACAGAAATACGAAGTACTTCCACAAAAAAACGCAGAATAAGTGGAGAAGGAACATAATAGAAGCAATAAAAGATGGTCAAGGAAACTGGGTCGAAGGAAATGAGAATGTAATATCGGTCATCACGGATCACTTTCGTAAAGTGGCAACTACTTCAAATCCTAGCCTCTGCAGCGAGTATCTGAATATGGTGCACCAGGTGGTAAATCAGGCGGACAATATTATGCTCTCTCGTCCGCCCTCTTTGGATGAATTAAAACAGGTGGTTTTTTCCATGAAGGCTGACACGTCTCCGGGTCCAGATGGCTTCACGCCAAGATTCTTCCAAAAGAATTGGGAAGTGGTAAAAAATGATGTCTTTAGCATGGTAACTAGTTTCTTTACTTCAGGGTTCATTTTGAGAGAATTGAATGCGACTTTTATATCACTTATACCTAAGGTAGAATTCCCACAATGTGCTGCTGATTACAGACCTATTAGTTTGAGTAATATAGTCTATAAATTCATATCTAAAACTCTTGCTAATAGGTTGAAGAATCTATTGCCTAAACTGATATCCCCTTATCAGGCGGCTTTTGTGCCGGGTAGGCAAATTTCTGATAATGTGTTGATGGCACATGAAATCATCCATACCATGCGTACTCAAAAGGGAAATGAGTTCCTAATGGGAATAAAAATCGACATGTCGAAGGCCTTCGACAGGGTCGAGTGGACTTTTTTGATTGAGGTCATGAAAAAATTTGGTTTTGGGGAGGAGTGGTGTCAGCTTGTGAAACAATGTATTAGTACGGTTTCTTCTTCTGTCCTAGTGAATGGTGTCCCAGGAAATCAGTTTGTCCCATCTAGAGGGCTAAGGCAAGGAGATCCGTTATCTCCGTACCTTTTCATACTGTGCATGGAGGTTTTATCTCGTGCTATTTCAGATGCTGAAGAGTCTGGTCTTCTTCATGGGATAATAGTCGGGGGTAATGCCCCTCCAATATCTCATCTTTTGTTTGCTGACGATCTTTTGTTGTTCTCTTCAGCTACTTCTACAGAAGGAGAGAATATTTTGAAAATTTTCACTGATTTTAGCAATGCTTCAGGTCAGTTGATAAACTTTGAGAAGTCAGGTATCTTTTTTAGCCCTAATTCGCACCAAAACACGATTGATAATGTTAGGAACATTTTGGGAGTTAGTAGAATTTCGTTAAATGATAAGTATTTAGGGTCTCCCCTTTTCACACATACTTCGAAAGTAATTTCCTTTCAAAGTGTGTTTGAAAGAGTGGAGAGAAAACTTCTAATTTGGAAACCAAAAAATCTTTCTTGTGCGGCGAAATCTACTTTAATTAGGTCTTCTTCTACTTCTTGTTCCTATGTACCAAATGAATTGTTTTAGAATTCTGTTGATGTTTCCAAAAAAATTGATAACATTCGGCGTGATTTTTCCGGGGGTAAAGATATCTCATATTTACGAGAGGATATACCCAAAAGCGTGGGGTAAAGTTTGTATTCCTAAAGATTTGGGGGAATGGGTTTCCTTAATATTCGAAGTTTCAACAAGTGCAATGCTTGCTAAGGTTACTTGGAAACTTATGCAAAGATCCCGGATACTATATTAGCTAGGGTAATGAAAAACAAGTATTACCCAGATCATAGTCTGCTTAACAATGAAATAGCCTTCCCAGCAGCTGCTTCTTGGGGGTGGAAAAACATTAATAGAGAAATGACGAAGATCAGATGCAACTCTACTTGGGTGGTGGGAAATGGTAAGAAAATCGAGTGCAGGAGGACTGGTGGTGGTGCTTGAGTTAGCTGGAAATCTTAAGCCTTTGAATGCGCAGAGCAGGAGTGTTACCTATGTGGCTGAGTTAATAAAGTGTAATGGGGTCAGGTGGATATGGAATACGGAGGTGTTGAAAGTTTGTTTTCCAAAGGAGGTGGTGGATATAATCAGAAGCATCAAAATCTCTCAAGGTCAGGAGGATAAGCTGGTGTGGAATCTGGAAGCTAATGAGACATTTAGCACTAAGTCATTTGTATACTCGGATTGTTACTAATGATCAGCTGGAACAGGTTAATGACACAGATTTGTGGAGGAAAGTGTGGAGTCTTAACACTATACCAAGGATAAAAACATTTATATGGAAATGTGTTCATAACATTCTGCCGCTCAATGGGAGGATTGCGAGAATCTTACCGTATATAAACAACTTGTGTCCTATGTGTGGGCATCAGGAAGAAAATCTAAACCACCTTTTTTTGGAATGTCATTTCACTAAATGTGTTTTTGCTAGCATTGGGTTTAATCATGTTTTTGTTTTGAATGACCATGTTCTCTTCATTGATTGGTTTACCAACTAGTTTACAAGAACATATACTAGGGACAAAGGCATTATAAACTGGCCAGAAACTATGGCGACAGTAATGTGGGCTATATGGAAAACCAGATGTGATTTTGTGTTCAGAAAAATAGAGCCTAATATAGGTGTCACTAGATTTAGCATTACTTCTTTAGTCAAGGACAATGCTAGAAGTAGATGGCACTTAGATAGCTTAAATGAGATACACATTGCTGAGTCGGAGTATATGTCAAACCCAGCCATTCTGACGATGAAAATAAATGTGGCGATTGTTATAGATATAAATGTTAATATGTCAGGTATAGCTCTAACTTGCTCTGATCATACAGGTGCTTACACAGCAGGAAAGTGCATCCATATCGCAGGAACCGACAGAGATGATTTAGAGGAAAGAGCGGCTTCTTTGACAATCAGGTGGATTCGCGATTTAAATCTTCAGATGGCTCTCATTGAAGGTGATAACTTCAAAGTCCTGGAAGCGGCTAGGAAAAGAATTACAAAAATAACAAAGAGCTCAAATAGATGGGAGGATGGTACAAGTTTAATCTTTTGCTTATGTATGAAAGGAATTCAAACTCTTAGCTTAATTCCGGTTTCTGAAAACTACACTGCTAGAAGTCTGGCGGTAGTCAGTATTAGGGAAGGATTATCTAGATGTTGGAATGATGATTCCTTTTTGTTTCACATGAATCTCAAGCCGGTGGCTATCGGTAGTCAGTACTCTATTATGTAACTTCATTTTGTTTCTTCGGGGTTCCCCTGCTTTCTAATTAAAAAAAAAAAAAAGACTTGTAAGAGTGACTGAGATTTCACAAATGTGATCATGATTAGTCGCTTGTCAGGTCACATCATATAGAACAACAGTTTTTTTTCCAGGAAACATATTATACATTTTTCTTTTGACGGGAAAAAGATTTTGAGTAGCTTAAAAAAATATAAGTGAGGCATCGTAATTCGTTTCCTCACACAAAATATTGAGATACATCAAATGGGACGTGGGCACGTAGCAATAGTTATATTTTCTCATTATTTATACCAAAGTACAAATGGGACCCGGTCTAAATTATGTTTCGACGAAAAATTGCATGTCAGGATAATGAATATCAAGATGAAAAATGGAGGGAAGTTGGGAACTTTGCCGCCAATAAAATGATCCCTAAATATATATTTTTTCGTTTCAAACTGCAAATACAAAAAATGGAGGGTAATTTGAAAACTTTACCGCTAATAAAAACTTTGCTATTGGACGGAATAGTAATCCATATGAAATGAGACTCTATGTATATACAATGGAGTGGAGAGGCTACTTGGGATGAGAGAAGAGAAGAAAGTAGCTTACGGAAAATCATCAATAACGGGTTCACGAGAATCACAACTAGTAGTGTTGATAATACATAAGAAAATTTTGGTTTTCGGCATGTGACCTCATCATTACTAATTGACTAATTTTAATTATAAAAAATACAAACTGTACTGTACCACATTTATTATTAAATTCGGCTGATTGTAATTGTATGTGCTCTAGTGGAATCTAAAGGAAATTCTGTAGACTTGACCAAAATGTCTTGGTTATACATTTTGCATTCGGTCCCGAATGACAAGTATACGTCTGGTTCCTATGGGGTGGCTGACCCACCCATTTGCCATGCCAGCTGGCCTGGCAAACTGGCTGCACTATTATGGTAAGATTGTTTTAGATCTTTGAAGTGGTAATCTATATGACTTCATAAAGATGCAATCACGGTCGTTGGATCATATGTAGTTGGATTTCTATTGGCCGGATTATCAACTTAAGACTGTCATACGGATCAATGAAATTGTGTTTTCTTTGTGTTTTCTCATTGTGCTTTTGTGCTTTCTATTGTGCTTCCGGTTTGAATTTTGACTAGTCACATAGGTCATGAAGTAATTTCGACTAGTCATAAAGGTCATGAAGTAGCTTTAGTTCACACTATTATACTCAAGAAGCATACAAACTTTGAACCAAGAAGCTCTGGAAGGGTTCTGACTTCAAACTTAACATGATATATCATCTAAATCGATAAATATGAAGCTCAACGTCGATTTGAACTTCAAATTAAGTATAACGACAAACAAACTATGAACCACGAAGCTTCTGGAGGGTTCAGACTTCAAACTTAACATGATACATCATCCAAATCGATAAATATGAAGCTCAGTGTCGATTCGAACTTCAAATGTCCTATAAAGGCATACAAACTATGAACCAAGAAGCTCCAGAGGGGTTCTGACTTCAAACTTAGCAGGATATATCATCGAATTCGATAAATATGAAGCTCAATGTCGATTCAAACTTTAAATATGCTATAACGACATGCAAACTATGAACCAAAAAGCTCCGGGAAGGTTCAAACTTAAAAATTAACATGGTACATCATCCAAATCGATAAATATGAAGCTCAGTGTCGATTCGAACTTCAAACATGGTATAACTTCATACAAACTATGAACCAAGAAGCTCCGGGAGGGTTTAGACTTCAAAGTTAGTAGGATACATCATCGAAATCGATAAATATGAAGCCCAGTGTTGATCCGAGAAACAAAATGGCTCCGAGATTGAAACCTGGCCGAGAGTTGACTACTATAAGTCGGAAACTTCGTAAGAATGACGAATCCAACCATTTATAAGTAAGTTTCCATGGAATATTCTCTGAAACCTTAAACAAACCCTTTTTTTTGCGACATCTAGAAAGAAAGTGGCTCCGAGCTAGAAACTTGGCCGCGAGTTGACCACTATAAGTCAGAAACTTCGTAAGAATGAGTAATCCAACAATTAATAGGTAAGAGCGACCACAGTCGCAGACTATAACCAAAATTTTTTGTTAAAAAGCAGACGCAGTGGAGAAGGACTAAAGACCAAAGATCAGACTATAACCAAAACCCAGACCATATTTAGTCTTTAGTCTGGTCTTTGGTCGGGCGTAAACTGCAGTTGCGCCTGACGGGGCGGAAGCTCTTAATTACGCCCGAAGACAAAAAAAAAATGGGGCGTAGTATACCATTACGCCTGATTGGGGCGTAACTCAAAGTTACGCCCCAAATAAAAAAAAACAAAATCCAAAATGAGGAGGGACTAAACCATTACGCCTGATGAAAAAAATAAGTAATAAAAAACAAATGGGGCGGAATTGAATTGTTTCGCCTGATTGGGGCGTAACTTCCTCTTACGCCTGACCAAATTTTAGTCTCCCCCGCTGCGTCGCAACACGGACCAAACCCAAATTTTCAATTTTTTTTGCTCTTTGGTCTTTGGTTTATGATCGCACCACTGCAGTTGCTCTAAGATTCCATGTAATCTTCTCCAAAACCTTAAATAAACCCTTTTCTGGCGACTTCGAGAAAGAAAGTGGCTCCGAGCTCCAAACTTGGCCGCTAGTTGACTACTATAAGTCGAAAACTTCGTAAGAAATATGAATCCAACCATTCATAGATAAGATTTCATCGGAATATTCTCTGAAATATTAAACAAACCCTTTTCTGGCGACTTCGAGAAAGAACCATGAACCCTCAATGTCCAAAGTGGGACTAACTACAAATTTAAAAGGATATATATCATAGAAACTCGTAAAGGTGGAGTTTATGTGTCATCTCTAGCTTCAAATGTGGTTCAAGAGCATACGAACCATGAACCCCCAATGTCTGAAGTAGGTCTAACTACAAATTTAGTAGGATATATCATAGATACTCGTAAAGATGGAGCTCATGTGTCACTTCTAGCTTCAAATGTGGCTCAACGGCATACAAACCATGAACCCTCAGTGTTCGAAGCGGTTCTAAATCCAAATTTAGCAGGATATATCATAGAAACTTGTAAAGGTGGAGCTCATGTGTCATTTTTAGTTTCATATGTGGTTCAAGGGCATACGAACCATAAACCCTCTGTGTCCGAAGTGGTTCTCACTCCAAAAAAAAAATGTTTACGAGAAAATATTCTGACCCAACCTAATATCTATGTGGAGCTTATGTGCAACTAAATTTCAGTGTCATGATTTTTAGACCTGAGGGTCACTGACATTAGCAACTCTTTGTCATGATTTTAAGTTGGATGTGTCACTGACATTAAAAAAAATGTAAGTTATTTACGAGAAAATATTCTTAATTCTTCTGACCCTACCTAATACCAATGTGGAGCTTATGTGTAGCCAAATTTTTAGTGTCATGATTTTTAGAAACGAATGTCACCGAGATTAGCAATTATGTGTCATGATTTTAGCTTATCCGTGTCACCTACATCAAAAAAAAAAAAAAACTTGTTTACGAGAAAATATTCTTAAATATTCCTACCCTACCTAATACCAATGTGGAGCCTATGTGCAACCAAATTTTCAGTGTCATGATTTTTAGAATCGAGGGTCAGCGACATTAGTAACTTTGTGTTATGAAAAAAAAAATTGTTTACGAGAAAATATTTTGACCCTACCTAATATCAATGTGGAGTCTATGTGCAACCAAATTTTCAGTGTCATGATTTTTAGAACCGAGGATCACGGACATTAGCAACTCCGTGTCATGATTTTAGTTTAGATGTGTCATTGACATTAAAAAAGCAATGTAAGTTATTTATGAGAAAATATTCTTAAATATAGTGACCCTACTTAATACCAATGTGGAGCCTATGTGCAATTAAATTTTCAGTGTCATGATTTTCAAAAATGAGAGTCACCGAAATTAACAAATATATGTCACGATTTAAGGTTAGCCGTGTCACTGACATAAAAAAATGTAAGTTATTTACGAGAAAATATTCTGACCCTACCTAATTCCAATGCGGAGCCTATGTGAAGCTAAATTTTTAGTGTCACGATTTTTAGAAACAAGGGTCACCGACGTTAGAAACTCTGTGTCATGCATTATTTTAGGTGTCATGTATTATTTTAGGTTAGCCGTGTCACTGACATATGATTCCTCGTATTCTTTCGAGGTCACTTGGCATGCTACGAGACACACCGAGGTAGATATATGATTTATAAAACTTCTTTCGATATCACCGGATATGCTATTCAATTGACCTAAGACGGTATATAATTAATATAATTCTTTTGTATCATAGGGTATGCCACGAGATTGATCTAAGTCGATATATGATTCCATTTATTCTTTCGATATCACTGGATTTGATATGAGACTGACCTAATCCGGTAAATGATTTTTACGATTCTTTTAGAATCACCGGATATGCTATGAGATTTACCTAAGTCGATATACAATCCTTGTAAAACTATCGATATCACTGGGTATTTCATAAAATTGGCTAAATTCAATATATGATTCTTTATATTCTTGTAATACTTTCGATAAAAGGATATGTAAGGGCTATCAAAAAAGAGAGGGGGGAGAGGTGTTTAAAAAAGGGGGGGGGAGGGGTGTTGAAGAAAATATTCTGATCCTACCTAATTCCAATGTGGAGCCTATGTGCAGCCAAATTTCTAGTGTCGCAATTTTTAGAAATGACGGTCACCGACATTATCAACTCTGTGTCATGATTTTAGGTTAGGCGTGTCACTGACATAAGAAAATTGCAAGTTATTTACAAGAACATATTCTTAAATATTCTGACCCTTCCTAATACCAATGTGGAGCTTGTGTGCAATCAAATTTTCAGTATCATGATTTTTAGAAATGAGAGTCGCCGACATTAGCAAACTCTATGTCATGATTTTAGGTTAGCCTTGTCACTGGAAAAAAAAAACTAAGTTATTTTTGAGAAAACCTATTTTCCATAAAGTCATGACTCCGGAGACATGGAACCAAACAATCAAATATTCAAAATAATTCTGGATTCATAATGTAAGTTATTTGACAACACTTTGTGTTCTATGAAATTGACTTAAGTCGATTATATGATTCATATAATTTTTCCAATATCGCCGGATACGGTATGAGATTGACCTAAGTCGGTATTTGACTTATATAATTCTTTTGGTATCACCGGATATGCTATGAGATTGACCTAAGTCAACATACAATTCCTGTAATACTTTCGATATAACCGGGTATCCTATCAAATTGTCTCAGGTCAATATATAATTCCACATATTCTTTCGAGGTCACTAGACATGCTACGAGTCTAACCGAAGTAGATATATGATGTATAAAATTATTTCGATATCACCAGATATGCTATTCAATTGACCTAAGACGGTATATAATTAATATAATTATTTTTGTATCACAGGGTATGCCACGAGATTGATCTAAGTCGATATATGATTCCATTTATTCTTTTGATATATCACTGTATTTACTATGAGACTGACCTAATTCGGTAAATGATTTCTACGATTCTCTTAACATCACCGGATATGCTATGAGATAGACCTAAATTGATATACAATTTTTGTAATACTTTCGATATCACTGGGTATTTCATAAAATTGGCTAAATTCAATATATGATTCTTTATATTCTTATAATACTTTCGATAGAAGGAGATGTAGATAAGAAAATATTCCGACCCTACATAATTCCAATGTGGAGCCTATGTGCAGCCAAATTTTTAGTGTCACGATTTTTAGAAATGAGGGTCACCAACATTAGCAGCTCTGTGTATTTAGGTTAGCCGTGTCACTGACATTTAAAAGAAATTTGTAAGTTGTTTACGAGAAAATATTCTTAAATATTCTGACCCTACCTAATACCAATGTGGAGCCTATGTGCAACCAAATTTTCAGTGTCATGATTTTTAGAGCCGAGGGTCACCGACATTAGTAGCTCTGTGTCATGATTTAGGCTAGCCGTGTCACTAACATCAAAAAAAAAAAATATAAGTTATTTACGAGAAAATATTCTTAATTATTCTGACCCTACCTAATACCAATGTGGAGCTTATGTGTAGCCAAATTTTCAGTATCATGATTTTTAGAAACGAGGGTCACCGAGATTAGCAACTTTGTGTCATGATTTTAGGTTATCCGTGTCAGTGAAATCAAAAAAAAAAATAGTTGTTTACGAGAAAATATTCTGACTATACCTAATACTAATGTGGAGCCTATGTGCAACCAAATTTTCAGTGTCATGATTTTTAGAGCCGAGGGTCACCGACATTAGTAGCCATGTGTCATAATTTAGATTAGCTGTGTCACTGACATTAAAAACAAATTGGTAAGTTGTTTACGAGAAAATATTCTTAATTATTTTGACCCTACCTAATACCAGTGTGGAGCTTATGTGTAGCCAAATTTTCAGTGTCATGATTTGTAGAAACGAGGGTCACCGGGATTAGCAACTCTGTGTCATGATTTTAGGTTAGCCGTGTCACTGACATCAAAAAAAAAAAAAGTTGTTTACGAGAAAATATTATGACCCTACCTAATACCAATGTGGAGCCTATGTGCAACCAAATTTTCAATGTCACGATTTTTAAAGCCGAGGGTCACCGACATTAGCAACTCTATGTCATGATTTTAGGTTAGCCGTGACATAAAAAAAAGTGAGTTATTTACGAGAAAATATTCTTAATTATTCTAACCCTACCTAATACCAATATGGAGCTCATGTGTAACCAAATTTTCAGTGTCATGATTTTTAGAAACGAGAGCCATCCGTGTTAACCGTGTCACTGACATTATAGCCAGCCTAAAAGCTTCAATTTTAACTGAATGTTATCAACCAGTGATGGCTCCAAGACAGTTACAATGTAATGTTAACTCTCGTGTAATATATGTACAAAAACGAAATTCAAGTATGTAAAGACATCAGAATTGAATTGAAGATAACCAACTTTAAAGCAGGATATTACAATGTTTGCTGGCCACTTGGAAGACCCGGGTAACCTGCAATACAAAGAAGTATTCAAATATTCTAGTATCGTGGAAACAAAAAAAGCTCCTGCAGTAAGAAAAGTCTGCCAAACTGCGATGCTTGCAAATCAGGAAAAACTAAAGGTATGGGCAGGACGATATTATGTGATATCAACGAGTCAAACGATAGGGAAATGAGTTAAAAAAAGATGCTGAAAAGATTAATTACCTTGAACTGGCTCAAAGAGAATATAATATTACTACTGGATACCTCAAAATAATAAAATTCTAAATAAAACAACGAAATCCAAGAATTGGGTTATGTCACCTAGTATTCCTTCAAGGCCATCAAAATTGAAAAGGCAGCCAACCACAAACTTATACGACCACGGCTAGTGTTGTTATCCTCCATCCTGCCATCTAAACACAAGTTACTCCTTACAATAGTAGGAAAAATTACACATACCCACCAGCTCAATTTAAGATCTATCAAGCTCAGCGACAACACATTAAACGAATTTAAAAAGCTGCAAAAGAACCACTAGCAGCTAGCCATCTTATAAACACTTCATATAAGGTGCACCAGTAAAATTACTCCCCATACACACCCTATTTGCATCTCAATACCCAAAAATCATGTATCTAAAATCAGTAAAAACTATAGATATGTATGTATGTGTGTGTATGTGCTCGAAGAGTTCATAAATAGTAATATATGTGATAGTTTAACAAAATAATAATAATTAAGAGTCGATACTATCACTTACCAATGAATGTCATGCATACTAGTTAGGTTCTCAATACCTGTCACTACTCAGGGTTCTGAATATTCATTTTCATTTCCCTTAATTTTATCAAGCACGAATGTCAATGGTCCAACATCAAAGGAACTGCATGAACCAATTGACTGACAAAAGTAAATGGTGGACTGGAGAAGAATATTTATGCTACAGATAGACAATACTGCAATGCATCTGAACATGATGCCACTACATGAACTCCAGATTTCCGCCACCTATTCCGACCATCTTTATTCACCTTATTTCATCTCAACAATCCCTGCAGAAACACACTAAAAATTATAGATCCAACCTACATAACCCCACCACATGAATCAGTTATTGGCACAATTAGACCAAGACGGCAGGACTCATCTTTAGGTCGAGACACCTTGAACTGGAATACAAAGATTGTTCTGTCACAATTAATAAGAAAACCATAGTTTGCTAAGAACATAACTATACTTTACCTTGGGGGAAGACTATATCACCAGATTCACCACCAGCCATCTCAACAAAACCTCAAATCAAAAAACCACTTCCATGTCCAATATTAACATTTACAGCATAAAATTGAAATGAAAATAGACTTAAACCCCCAAACTGAACGAGACCGGTAAACAAACCCCGAAATCAAACGAATACCATACTTAAAACCCTGAATTTGATAGGAATAGAAGAAGAAATTAAGATCTGAATAAAACGTTGCAACTACTGTAACTTTATTAAGGAGAAAAAAATTCATTCAGTTTCGAAAGTATGTTGGTCTTTAAGTAGAAGAAAACTCCTCCGCGTTGATTGAAGGAGAAACTTAAGATTTCCCCAATTTCCAACTCTTAAACAACACCAAACAATACAAATATGCTTCATCAGTACATTGCTTTGATATATAGGACCAAAAGATAACAAGCACTTGAAAGTTGAAAAAAACATATAATCATAAAACTGATGACATGCTTGGCTCAAAAATACTTGAACATACACATGCATTCAATGACACATGCCTGAAAAGGTTGCTCATCTTGCATCATTTGCTCATCAGAAACAAGATAAAATTGACTCGGATAAGCTAAACCCATTTCAGACTCGTTAGTCCATGTCCCCTGAAACCCAAAAAGAGCAAGAAATGAACTTCATTTCTTCAACCATCATCCACAACTATCCAAAACAGTATGCACCCAAACATATAACATGATACAAACAAGTTCTATATGGTCAAAGAGAGAGCCTACCACATAAATCATTGACCTTCTTGGCCATATCTCACTCTTTTTGATACTATTTCAGCATGGACCCAATCCCTACAAATCAAAATGATTCAAACTCAGCCCCCCCCCACCCTAGGTTATTGCTTTACATTCACCAAGAAAAAATATAACTTGTTAGATTTAATAACACCCAATGCATAAAAAAAATATCCAAATCAAAATTCCAATAAAAGAAAAATTGCAACTTCTCAAAACAATAACCTAGTTTGCAAGCATGGGTCATCATTTCTAGGAGGTTCCAAAACATATACGTATCAGCTGAGAGTGCCATCAATCCGTATGTGCAGTTTCCAGCAACCTGGTTAAATGAACAAAACTTTCTTGTCATATAATTAATAAATAGAAATAACAAACTAAAATTGAGAAGAAAATACTATCACCAAATAGCACTTTCATTTTAGAACCAGCACGAACATCAGAAAAGTAATATGAAAAAACAAAAGAGCTAGCTAGGTTCTCACCATCAGTAGCTACGATTGTGTTCCTCCAGGTTTTACCACAACAAGGATTAAAAATGAAACCCAATCAAACAATCAGTACAGATCTTCCACGTATGAACTGATTTTCCATCAACCTAATTCACAAGATGAAGACATGGATACAATCAAACAAAAGCAGTGAATTTAAACAAAAACTTCATTTCAAAAAACACAATCAGAGTTGAATATCCGAAATCTAAAGGAAAAAAAGAATAAAAACATCACCAAATCCAAATAATCAACAAAGACAAAGACTCACAATTTCCTTTTATAGGTTAAAAGGAACCTTTTTTTCCAAGAGAGTGAAAGAAAATTTTACCAGAATCTCCAAAACCAAATTAACGGAAGCCTAATCTGATTCTCAACGAAGAAAAATAGAAAAACAAATCTAAGAGAACCTATAGCAGCAAAACCTCAAGATTTCCCCAATTTAACTATTACACCATCGAAACAAAATCGAAGCCACAAAGACATCAAATCCCTTAAAAGAAATAAAATTCATACAAACACCACTTCAGAAATCTTCAATTTCTCTATTAAATCAATACTCAAATCGAAATTAGAAACATAGTGAAAACCAACCTTATAAACCAGAGAGAAATTGAAAAGCCCTAGTATCCCTCTCTCCTTTAGGTCTTTGATTTCAATTAGAGAAGATGAGGGATGTTTTAAATCAGAAGTGAAAGAGATAATATTTCTGAAATGGAGTTATATTTTAGAAAATTGAGTTTCAAATAGAGTCACAGAGAGTTTTAGGGTTTGAACATTTTTATCTTAACCAAAATATTCGGGCGGACCACGTAAAGAAAGAGCGCCAACGTTGCCGCGGATTTTTTCCTTTTGCCGCCACCAGAAATTTTGGCAGAATTATCCCCCATCCGGTAAGGTTTAAATCCGTGTAACTCTTTTGTTTGCATTCATTGGTGAATTAGAGATTTTTGATTTTCGATTGGTCGAATTGATGGCATATGGATCGATGTAAACTAGGATGATATTCATTTTGGTTCTTACGGGATTAAAAATTACATTTTAGTACAATCTTATGAACTTTTTATAAAATTTATATTGAAATATAAATATATTATTTGCCAATAAATAACGAACTGGTGTTAATTTTAATGACCTTTTACAATGGATTATCAAGTCTTCCACTTTGGATCGTAGTAACTTTTGATTGTGGTGAGATCAGCTAAGGGAATCAAGTGCGTAGAATCCTGTTGGGGTTCAGAGACGTAAGGAGTACAATTGTACCTTGATCAGTGTGAGATTAATTAGGGCTCAACTACATTCCAGTCTGAAGTTCATTGGTAGTAGGCTAGTGTCTGTAGCGGCTTAATACAGTGTGGTTTTCAAAGCTGGACTAGGTCCCCGGGTCTTTATGCATTTTCGGTTTTCCTCGTTAACAAAATTCTGGTGTCTGTGTTATTTATTTTCCGCTCTATATTTTGTTATATAATTGAAATATCACAGGTTGTGCCTTAAGATCAATCAATTAGATAATCCAACCTTTGGTTGTTGATATAAATTGATTGACACTTGAACATTGGTCTTTGGTATCGTTCAAGTTATTTCTCTTATATTCAATCGGGCTCGCAAATTCCTATTTGTTGATTGCAGATTAAATTGAGAGATAGAGACATAAAACTCTTTGATATAATTTTCTCTAGATTGAGTCTGCCTGTCTAGTTGAATCTCTTGAAAGTATATTGGAGTTTGTCTATTCAGATTGCCGAACGAATATTGGGTGTGGTTGTTAGACCCCCGTTTTTTCAATTTGTATCAGAGCAGGCAAACACCATAAACCTAATAAGTTTGTGTTTGTTTGATCCTAAAAGTTTGTCCCTATGGGAAACTACTTTGGAAACTCGTTATGGGCATCTGTAACGCACACCAGAAATCCATAAAGACTGTTCAGAGCATATTTTCTATGAGGCCTCTGGTCTCTCAAGATATTCTCTCTCCATCTAAGACGTTAGAAATCTTAGATAATGGAAAACAATCTAAAGGAAATATTAAAAGTCGCCAAGGTAACGTGTGATTTCAGGAAACTTTCGGTTGTGTGCAAGGGTGTTGGTAAAATTGATGCCAAGGTAAGGTGTGTGCAAGAACAATTACTTGTGATTGCTACTAAGTTTCCTGAAATCAAGGAGGACATGTGATTGTAAATTAAACGATGACTGTGTAAATGACCAAATTATCCTCGCAAGAAAAGTGCAAAAACTAAACGGTGACAGTGAAAATGGAAAAATTACCCTAGACGTTAAAGTGTTAACTATGAAAATAACCAAATTACCCTTGCTGGTAAAATACAACAAATTAAAAGGTGATTGTGAAAATGACCAAATTTCCTCTGTCGGAAAAGTGTAACATATTTTGCGATGTCTGTGAAAATGGCCAAATTACCCTAGCCAGAAAAGTGCAACATATTTTATGGTGACACTAAAAATGACCAAATTATCGTCACCGGAAAAGTGGCACATATTTCCCGGAACCTGTGAAAATGGCGAAATTATCCTCATTGAAAAAGTGCAAATTTTTTTTTATGTTGACTCTGGAATGACCAAATTACCCTCGCCGAAAAAGTGCAATATATTTTACGATGACTGTAAAATGACCAAATTACCATTCACAGGGAAAAGTGCAACATATTTTCTAGCGAGTGTGAAAATGACCATATTGTCTCGCCGAAAAGGTGTCGCAAATTTTCATGTGCCTGTGAAAATGACCAAATTACCCAGGTCAGAAAAGTGTAGCATAATTTCTAGCGACTGTAAATGGATGGATTCATCGTTCTTACCATGTTTCCGATTTATAGTAGTCCACTCCCGACTAGGTTTCCATCTCAGGGCCGGGTTATACATATAATATGCTAGAATATGGTTTGTTTAAGGTTTCAGAGAATATTCCGAAGGAATCTTACCTGTAAATGGATGTATTCATCGTTCTTACCAAGTTTCCGACTTATAGTAGTCCACTCACGACCAGGTTTCGATATCGGAGCCAGGGTATGCATACAATATGCCAGAATAGGGTTTGTTTAAGGTTTCAGAGAATATTCCGAAGGAATCTTACCTGTAACTAGATGAATTCATCGTTCTTACCACTTTTTCGACATATAATAGTCCGCTCATGACCAGATTTCGATTCCGGAGCCAAGTTATGCATAAAATATGCCATAATAAGTTTGTTTAAGGTTTTAGAAGATTCCTAGATATAAACCCAGGTTCTCATTCAGAGGAACTTTAAAAGCAAAATATCATATATTTATGTGTCCTTGAAAATAATAAAATAACCCTCGCCAGAAAAGGACAACAAATTTTCATGTGTCCTTGAAAATGAACAAAATGGGAAACAAAATTTCATGAGTCCTTGAAAATGACCAAATAACCCCTAGCAAAAAAGGGCAACAAAATTTCATGTGTCTGACATAATGACCAAATAACCCTCATCTGAAAAGAGCAACAAATTTTCATGTGTCCGCCATAATGACCAAATTACCCTCAAAGGAAAAGGCCAACAAATTCTTATGTCCATGAAAATGACCAAAGTACCCTCGACGGAAAAGAGCATAAATTCTGGTCATAAATTAAGGTACGGGTATTCTGGTCATTCCTTGATTGTTGTCATAAATTTGTGATGAAATTGGAGGGTAATTTGGTTATTTTCATTGTTCCCCAATTATTTGTTTCTGATAAGCTTATTCTGGCCATTTCTTGACTGCTTTCACAAAATTGTGATGAAATTGGGACGTAATTTGGTCATTTTCACGGTTCTCGAATTTTCCAACAAGGGTATTTTGGTCATTTCTTGATCGCTTTCACAAAGTTTTGTTAAGATTGGAGGGTAATTTGGTCATTTTCAAGATTCCCGAATTTTTGTCATGCTTATTCCGATAAGGGTATTTTGGTCATTTCTTGATCGCTTTGACAGAATTGTGATGAAATCTGAGGGTAATCTAGTAGTTTTCAGGATCTCTAGTGGACTTATTTCAATAAGGGTAATATGATCAATTTTATTTGATAAAAATAATAACATCTGCAATTATGATGAAATTGGAAAGTAATCTGGTCTTTTTTGGAATATCTGACATATTTGTTGCACTTATTCCGGTAAGGGTACTTTGGTCAATTTCTATACAATTTGCAAGAATAGGGTTTGTTTAAGGTTTCGGGAAATATTTCGAAGAAATCTTACTTGTAAATGGATGGATTCATCATTTTTACCAAGTTTCCGACTTATAGTAGTCCACTCACGACCAGGTTTCGATCTCAGAGACAGGTTATGCATACAATATGCCAGAATATGGTTTGTTTAAGGTTTCAGAGAATATTCCGAAGGAATCTTACCCGTAAATGGATGGATTCATCGTTATTACCAAGTTTCTGACTTATAGTAGTCCACTCACGGCCAGGTTTCGATCTCGGAGCCAAGGTATGCATAAAATATGCCAGAATATGATTTGTTTAAGGTTTCAGAGAATATTCCAAAGGAATCTTACCTATAAATGGATGGATTCATCGTTCTTACCAAGTTTCCTACTTATAGTAATCCACTCACAGTCAGGTTTCGACCTCAGAGCCAGGGTATGCATATAATATGCCAGAATAAGGTTTGTTTAAGGTTTCAGAGAATATTATGAAGGAATCTTACCCGTAAATGCATGGATTCATCGTTATTACCAAGTTTCCGACTTATAGTAGTCCACTCACGACCAGGTTTCGATCTCAGAGCCAAATTATGCATACAATATGCCAGAATAGGGTTTGTTTAAGGTTTCAAAGAATATTCCGAAGGAATCTTACTTGTAAATGGATGGATTCATCGTTCTTACCAAGTTTCCAATTTATAGTAGTCCACTCCCGGCCATGCTTCGATCTCGGAGCCAGGGTATGCATAAAATATGCCAGAATATGGTTTAGTATCGCTGGATATGCTATGAGATAGACCTAAATCGATATACGATTCGCGTAATACTCTCGTTATCACCGGGTATTTCATAAAATTGGCTCAATTCGATATATGATTCTTCATATTCTTTCGAGGTCACTAGGTATGCTATGAGATTAACCTAAGTCTATATTCATACGATATCACCGGGTATGAGATTAATCTAAAACGAAATATGACTAATAATTATTATTTCGATATCACGGGGTATGCTATCAAATTGACCCATGTCGATAATAATTTCTAAAATTCTTTATATTTTATTGAAATTGGGATATGCTATGATTTTGTCCTAAATCCATATAAGAATCCACGAATTCTTTAATATCATTTCAACAAACTAAGTAAATTATACTTCGCAACTCTATAGACTCAAGTTGTATCAAACAACTGATATATCTTTCTTCAATACTTTGATCATAATAGAAAAACCAATTCATCAATATTCTTGTAAATAAACTGTACTCTGCGTGTTATGTTTTCTATAAAAATCGACTTGAAAGAACAAATGACATAATGGAACAAGTCAAGTCTATTGTTGACCATATTTTACTGAAATTATTGGCCAAAAAATATACGTATCTTGGTCATATTTTGCTTAATGACCTAGTATTTATTTAAGTTTGAATTTTCATCGCAATATCCGATGCTAATCATATTCTACTTAATTACCTAGTCGATTGAGTATGAATCTTTCTCAAATTCATCGGATATCCTTTGAAATAAAATTAAAAAAAAAAACATATGTACATCCACTACACAATTTATTTAATTTAAGTTGCAATTAAATAAATTTTTTTCTTTTTTTGAAGCATAATTAAAGAAAGTTAATGTAATTTGTACAAAATTTTCATAAATATTGTGTAATATTCACATACCTACTTCACCTTTTCTTCCATGATCCGCATGATATTTACTGGACCATTTTTTTTAATCTAATGGTTAATAATGGAGACACAAGGCTCACTCGGATCATCATTGTATCAAACGTTTACTAATCTCCAAGTTGTTTTTTTGGAGCTTATTAGTTTTTTGGGAAAAAAATTTCCCTCCCGTAGGCCCGCCCAAATTTTCATCACTAATTCTAAAATGATATCCGGTCTCGTACAAGTGAGATTCGTTTTTTTTTCTATTTTCTTTTCGTATTTTCTCTGACATAACTCACAAAGTTTCTTCTACGTTCTTTTTTTCCTCTCTTCTGCTCGGTGTCTCTCTCTCTCCCAAAACATTTTCCCATTTCAGTAAAAAAGAAAAGAAAAAACCTCTTCTGCTCGATCTGTATCTATACTTCCTTTGTCTAGGGATTGTTGAACTTGTTTTCAGGTCTAATTGCATTATTGCAGTCGTCGATTTTAGATTTTTTTTGTCTGAGCTCCATATGTTGGATCTGATTTCCCCCAAATCCCTGAGAAACTCTAGTACCCTAACTCCAGATTGAATGGACTTTATCCTCCCGTCAGAAATGGGATTTGCAGGCTGTTTTTGCTTTTACTGCATCTTCTATTCTATCTTAATTACATAGAAGAAATGGATTTTTGATATGAGAGTTTTTATTTTATCTCACAGGTTGCAAATTTTAAAGATGGTGAATGGAATCTTAAACATTTTCAAGAAGAAGACTGCACCTAAAGGTAAGATCTTTATTGTGTTTTATTGATTGATCGACTGAATTTTATTGGGGGTTTGGTGTTTTATTATTATGTAATTGAAAGAGGGTTTTGATTTGATTAATGAATGGAAACGGTCTTGATTGAATTTTTTTTAGTGTTTTTATGTTTCTATTTGTTGTTACATAGGCAGTTAGGGATGTCTACTGCTACAAGAGGTAATAAAATTGGGAGGTTTTGCTTTGCGGTATTAATTTGGTTAATTAGAATGGTAGAACTAGGATATATGGATGCGATTTGATTGAATAACAGCTGTCTTACTTCTACAGTTGTGTGTGATACAAAATGTGCAACCTATCTTTGCCTGCATTCTTAATTGGCTTTTTTTTTTTATGTTGTAGATGATATGATGGGTTAGGTTAATGTTCGATGCCGAGATGAAGAAAGATAAGTGGTACAAGTTTAGGTGATGCGATTAAGAGGACTTTTGGAGTTCTAGAATGACTAAGGTTGGGTTTGATTCCAACTCGAAGTTACAGCAAAAGACAGCAAGAATATGGGATAAAAGTGATGATTCTGTCGTTAGTTTTTGTGGTTGAAAAGTTGTTGCTGCTACGGTGGTTTCCGGGGATGAAGGACTGTGATTATTGAATTTTAGGATATGATAATGCTTCGGAAGATTGGGTTTAAATCCAATTTGACTTTGCAGGTTCAGAGTTATATAAAAAGAGGTCTCAAGAACACAAGAAAAACGCCCATCGAATAGCTAGAGCCTGCACCCCAACTGTTTGTAAAAAGTTTTCAAAGAGGGGAGCTTTAGCTCCTCTTCAACCTTCACAACCGCCATCAGTAGCAACAATATTGATTTCAGTTCTCCACCTTTCACCCATCAACCATCAACTCTTCCATTTCAGTTAGCAATTCATAGTCATCACTAGATGCATACCACCTTCACCACCAGCTCAAGAATCACCAGCCGCTTTCCAGGTTTGTCCTTAAACTACCACTTACTTCACTGGTATATTTGTTTGGCGTCTAGTGTGTATCATCTCTTTTTCTACTTTTAATTTGGGTGAGTTTAATTGTAGGTGAATTCGCAATGATGTAACTTGCCGAGATAGTGAAAGAGGTCAGCTGTTCTTGAACTCAGCCCAGCAGATTGGTATTTGATATTCACTGAACTGTCCATCTTATAATTTTGCAAATTACAATCAAATGTCTCCACCAAAACTCGCAGCAATGCCTATCAGTTCTTTGGTTTAACTTAATCAGTCGTCATTTCGGGGAAATATAGGACGAGTAGATAAGAGAATGGTTCGTCTGACGGTGAAATCAGTGTTGTGGCTAAGCTACTGTAGGTATGTCCACTGTACTCCCATGTGAATATTTTGGTAAACATTGCATTTCACACTGTTGGGTCTTATATATTGTTTTCTTAGTGATGAGTCTAGTGACCCCATATTTGACTGCCGGTTATGTTCGTTAGTAGTTCTTGATTAAACATTAATGTAACTGTAATAAATTGGATTTTTTTTTGGATGTCGGATCTTATTATTAGATTTTTCTGTTTACTCAAGGCTGCTCTTTGATTTGCTTCTTTACAGTGTGTTCAATTATCTCACTGTAAGTTGATTTGATAGTCGATGATGGAAGTCCTGGACTCTATATACTTTCCTCCTCTCTGGTTATTTAAGAGCACATGACCTTTCAGTGAACCAATTGGTAACTTCTTGCATCCTTTGAGCTTGCTAAAAGTATGGATTTTCATGTGCTTATCGTTTATTTTTTGAGTTAGGTTCATGTGCCAGGTTCAGGTGACTTCCAAATCTTAAAGATTGGTATTCTTCAGGATCCCAGTCCTTTAGACAGAGGACTTGGTGGACTCAGAGGAGTAACACAGTACACAAGTATTTATACCTACTGGAATTGTTTAAAGTCTTAGATGTCTTTTCTTAATTGTTCTCCTGAATTAGTCAAATATTGCTTTATCGAGAAAAATTAAAGAAGGTTAAATCTTGCTTCAGTTATCGTAATTTTATTTTATGCAGAATTTCGTTGCCATTTCAAATTTGCATTGTATCGAAATTTGTCTCATAGATGATATAAAAGTCTGTAACCACTTTGTAGCTTTCTCAAATAGTAAACACCCATAGATAAAGACTAACGAAATATCTGTTCTGGTAGTTGACGAGGTAGGAAATGATACCCTATCCATTTAAATTTTTAACCATTTCCGTTGATATCTCATGTAGAGGCGAAGTCAGATATTTACTCTGAGAATTGTTGAACTTGATTAATATCTAATGATGGAAAAGGGGGTGGCTCCTAGTCTTGTTATTGTCTGATTAAACCCGTTTTATTTGTTTGTAAAATATCCCGACTATCCATGATTTATCGTTCCTTTTCCACTCTTTTGTAAGATATGTAGTCAGTTATCCATTTCCGTTGACACCTCACTTCCTAATTCCTACGTTTACCCGTATTTCCTGATCACATTTGAAGTACTGCTAATATTGCTTGTTGATCACTGAGGGTTCGCTGACCATGTAGTATTCACGCATGATAGTAGTAAGAAAATAAGATAATTTGGATTGGTGTGGTATCATTTTCTGTATATGTTTACGTTGTGTACTTTAACAAAGGTATATAATCAGAAGAAATGGGAACAATATTTTATTTTTGGGTAAGATAAGTTTGTTTTGCTGATAGTGTGGTCTAATCAGATGATGGCAATAAGTGCAGAATGTACTCTATAAGTAAAACATGTCCAATGTGTGTGCAGGCACGAAGAATTCCATGAGTTTACTAGTCAGGTGCAGATGTTGGAATCCCAATTGGTCTTTATGTTCTAGTAGATCGAACAGTGCCTACTGGTTTTCCCCACAATTCGGATAGTCACATGCTACTTGAAAATCTCTCTGTTTTGTTGAAAGCGGGTTAATAATACAGGTACAGGAAAGATTCAAATTTTCTCGCAAATCTTTTTACTAAGATCTGGATTATCTGGTTCAGCATTATTTGTTTTTTCCACAACCATCACTGTGAGGGCTGTTTTTGATGTGCATTTCCCAAAGGTTTCTTAAAAGTCAGTTTGTGAGTGCTTCCGGTTGATATGATAAACTGTTGATACATGTTAGTATATCCTTAGGTTATGCATTTTCTTTTCTCCCTCCAATTTTTGTTCGCATGATTAGTTTGCGGGACTTCTTTTCAATCTTTATATGAATCATATGCTTTTGGGATGGATGCATGTGTGTTTTTGTTCTCATTTAAACATGCCAACTTTTCATTTTACGTAGTACATGGTAAATTACATGTTTTAGAGGATTGCCTATTACAAATTGATCACTCTTTTGTGTACCCTTAACTGTTGACAATTGTTGACTGTTAACTCCGAAAAATGCTGAACACTGAGATTCTTTTGAATATTTTATTATCCAGTGTCATGACTCTTAACTTACCATTTTTTCTCCAGTATGTGATGATGCTATGTCTCCAGAGTCATGACTCTTTAACTTACCTTTTTTCTCCAGTAGGTGACGATGGTACCTAAAACCATGACATTGGGTTTGGGTGTCACCAACCTTTGTTCCTCAAAGTCATGACACTGGAGAATTGGTTAACATGATTTAGAGAATTGCCTATTGCAAGTGGATCACTCTTTTGTGTGCCCTTAAATGTTGACTGTTGACTCCGAAAAATGCTGAACACAGATTATTTTTATATTTTGTTATCCAGTGTCACGTCTCCGGAGTCATGACTCTTGAGGAAGAATAGGTTTTTCCGTGAATAACTTACATTTTTTCTCCAGCGAGTGACGATGGTACCTAAAACCATGACATTGGGTTTGAGTGCTACCAACCTTTCAAAGTCATGACACTGAAGAATTGGTTGACATGTTTTAGAGAATTGCCTACTGCAATCTTCTTAATTTTTTTTGTAGGTTTTGGGAAAAAATAATTTGATACTGATTTTCATTTTTTTGAATTGTGCAAAGGGGGAGGAGAAGTGTGCATCTGCCCGGAAGATATTTTGAAATGTTGAATATGGCTATGGGTGTTTACTACTTTTTTTTTTTTTTGTAACTCTGGTAATTTGTTTATAACATCCATGAAATAGAAGATACACATCCCTGATATGTTTCTAGATGAATATGAGATACTATTAGATAACAATAACAAAACAAGTATTGTGTTTGCTTTAGGTTTTACCTATATCCCATCCTCACTTTTTCTAAATCCCACCACACAAATCAAATTTTGCTTAACCCATTTTAAGCTGGGTAAACAAAACTCATCTTATTATCCTCTACGGGGCAATCTTCATCTTCGCGGATCATTGTCTTTCATCTTCCTTTGACTGAAATCTAATCCTAAATCTAAATCTAGGAATCCACATGACCATTTTTTCCCGTAGACGTATCAATCAAACTCGCATCCAAACCCTGCTCTGGATTTCCAACACTCAAAATCAAATGCGTAGAAATAGGAGGGAACATCTACGTACCCACTACTGCATCAGATATAGAAAAAGACGTAGAAACATTAACTAGCTCATCAAAAAGAGTACTGATATATATGTTAAGGCAACATGAAAGTCGAGTTTAAATCAAATACATCAATCTAACATGGGATAGGTGATTAATCTTTTCTATCCCAATTGGGATCTCGTTTCTTGTAAGGCGAGAAAGGGTTTAAACAAACTAAGTATGATATACGAAGAAAACATATAATTTTCATTGATATTAATATTTTAATTAGGGTTCCATTAATCGTATTTAATTATCCTTAATTTAAAAAGCTTTGTCCAGATGGATCGTTATAGTTTAGATCCCCATGCATGATAGTTTAGTCCAGATGGATCGTTATAGTTTAGATCCCATGCATTCGATCTTCACAAATTTGATTAAGATGGTGATTTGAGAATCAATATCCAAACTCGATCAATTTAGTGGAGGTGGTGGTCAGACTTATAATTATGGTTAACAATGTGATTGATAAGTTGAGTTTTGTTTACCCAATCTAAAAAGGGTTAAACAAGAATTAATTTATATAGTTGGGATGAGATTTAGGGAAAGTGGGGATAGGAAATAAGTAAAACCTTGTTTTATACATAAATAAATACTAAAAACTCAAACAACTGAAATTGGGAATGTGGGGATCACTCAAAGTTCCATTCATAAAGACCAGCTTCATGTACCAACTAGATGGAAGCGATTTTGATCTAGCGTTGCTAGAGCCGTTGGATCCACCAATCCAATGGTTGTGGTGGTTTATGATGGAAATTCAATTTTTGCCCTTGGAGTAAAAAAATTCCTCTGGCAACCACCACCATTGGATCCACCGATCCAACGGCTCTAGCAACGCTAGATCAAACTTTTTTCCCAACTAGATAAACTTGACCAAATTTTATCTTCTTACACGGTAATATTTCCCATGGGATGGTTCATATCTATTCCAAATGTATGCTCAGGTATTTACGTAAAAAAAAATACTCCCTCTCTTTCAAAAACAAATAGGCTTGTCAGATGTTTCAAAAAAAATTAGACTTGTTTCCTTATGTGATAGTCAAATGTTATTAGTTTACTAATTTACCATGAAGGGATCACTTTACTTTTTTCTTTTTGTCTCTTAATATGAAGAGGGGACCACTTCTCTCTCCATTTTCTCTCTAATATCAAATCAATGGGGTCATAGATAAAATAGAAAAACTATAAAAAAATGGTTATAATGATTAATTCTCTTAATCCTTGTACAAATCAAACAAACCTATTTTTTTAGAAACGGACGGAGTAGGACTATCACCAATAATGTTGAACTACATGTTTTAGTCATCAACAACAGGGGACAAGTTGAAAAAGAAATTACGGACACTAAACAGAGGAAATAGAGTTCACAACCATTTTCGATTCGGAGCAGTGCTATCCCACATGACTTTGTGGGATGGCTTCCCGCAAAGGCGACTTCTTTACCGTTAGATCATGCTAAAACCCAGATCTAACAACCTTGGGTCCTTTCCTGAAAGTGATGGATCCTTTCTTGAATGTGAATCTAACCGTTGGTTTGATCATCCAATGGTAAAGAAGCCGTTTTTGCGGGAAACCATCTCGTAAAGTCGTATGGGATAGCATTTGTCTTTCGAGTATAGAGTACACTAAACCAATACTTGATCTACGAATCTTATAACACAAAAAGAAGTAGGAATTTAAAGAGAGTATAAGGTGTAAACAAGACTTGCTAATACATTCAAGTTGGAGAATATTGTAGTCAAATACGTATATTTTTCTTTTCTTTTCTTTTTTTTTTTTTGGAAGGGAAAGAGGTCTCCAGTGGCGGAACCAAAGGGGGTAGCACCCCCCTTTTCTCATAAATCTTCACATGTTAGTAATTTAACCCTTGGAAAAATAAAATTTTATTAGTTAGCCCACCAAAGCCATTAAGTTAGTCCACCGGTCAAAGTAATTTTGTCCACTAAAGCTCATATATCCATCTACATTCCAAGATATTTCGGTAGTTCTTCATTTGCAGAGTAAGAGGAAGAGAGAATGGGAGAGGATGAGAGGAAAGTTTTAGCAGAACAAATATTTAGTCCACCAGTTTCAGTAGTTTACTCATCACGTCCAGTAGTTTAGTCGCATGCTCCTCCTCTACTTACTCACATTTGACATTAGTACTTTTCTTTTTAATTTTGTCGCAATGAAAAGAACACATTCAGTGATATGATACTTCTTTTGCGTTTCAATCTCTTTTATTTACAAATAACCGACTGTTGTTGATGTTGTTTGTCGTTTTAGTTGCTATTTTTCTCTACTGTTGTTGTTGTTGTTCATTTGATGATGATCTATATTCTTCATCATTCCAACCATTCCTAAAATGAGGTAGTTTTTCATGTGATATAGGGACATGGGATAACAGCTGCTCATAAATTATGCGATTCCTTCCAAAAAAAAATATGCAGCGGCCTTCGGCCGCCTTGGTTACTTTTACTGCTCCACGGTAAATTTTTTTAGCCCCCTATATTGAAAAGTTGGCTCCGCCACTGGAGGTCTCTAAAAAATAACACAAATACGTACTCCCTCTGTTTCTTTTTAATATGTCAGTTTTGTTTTTAGAGAAAATTAAGGAAATTAAGAGAACTAATCATTGAAAGTGGTCCTCATGACACTTGTCGATAAACAAAGTGAAGTTAAATGGTCCCCATGACAGTTTTCAGCAAAAGAAGTAAAGTAAAATGGTACACATGACACTTGTCATCAAAAGAAGTTAAGAGAAAAGTGGTCCCAGGAAATTAAAGTAACATTTGACTTTCCCAATTAGGAAACCAACCTTTTTTTTTTTGAAATAATCCCTCCGTCCCACTATTAAGTGACCTATTTGATTTTAGATTTTGTCCCACTAATAAGTGACCTATATCACTAAACAAGAAGATATTTCTAAAATTATCCTTTTAGTTAATTATAAAAAATATAAGAAATATGCATAATTTGATAGGCATGCTTATATTCGTTACGTAGGTGTTTTAAAATGCTTTTCAATGGTATAAAGTTTGCGAACATCCATGGAGTAGTTTGAGAGATAAATCATTTCTAAATTTCACTAATTATTATCCATAAGGGTATAATTGTAAAAAATGCTTAAAAATAATCTTTTCCTTGCTTGCCTTAAAAATTGTGCAAACTTAAACTAGGTCACTTAATAGTGGGACGGAGGGAGTATTTATTTATAGAAACAAGCCTATTAAAAAGAAACGGAGGGAGTATATTGAAATATCCCCCGTGCAACACGCCAAAGTAACCCAGATACGTATTTTCTGTGAGTTTTCTCTTCATAAAATTACCGATAATGCTACATTCACCGGGGATCAAATCCCGTGAATATCACCGCCCCTCACAAAAAAATAGAGGACCCAATAGCCCACCCCCTAGTAGAAATTTACGTTTAGTCCCAGATTTGTTGGGCTTTAGACGCTCAAGTCTTTCCTCCTTAAGCCTAGTACTAGGAGATCCAAAATTCCTCCGCATAAACAGTTTAGTCCAAAATATGGACGAGTTAGTCCAAACATTTCCCGATCCATAAAATCACACTTTTCACATTACCCTAAATACCCTATTCATTTTTCAGATTGAGAGAAAGGGCGTCTAAAAAGTTTACATCTGAGAATTTTCGCGATGAACAAAGCATTTCTTATCTTTTATATCGATCCAATCATGAAATCAACTTCAAACTGTTCTTCTTCTCGTTTCACCATTCTTATCATATTTCTTCTTCTTCTCTTACATCCAAATCCAATTTTAGATCTGTTTTAGCTAGATCCTTCGTTTTTTAATTTCCTCTTCTATGATTTTTCTTTATCCTTACATTTTAGGGTTTTTAGTTGCTTATCGACTATGCTTAGACTATTATGAGTTTTTAAAAATTGAGATTGTTTATATTTGATAATGATTTTACTGGATTATTGACTTTGTATTCATGAGGAGGAGATTTAATTAATGAAATTTTGCGTATGTAAAGATATGGATAATTAAGAACTTTAGATTACTCTTTGCTGGATCTTTAAAACGAAACATTTAATATTATTATTACTTACTTTGTAGTGGAATTGATGTTTACATCTTTGAAATTGATGTTGACCTGGTTTTATTGATATGTTCTACTAATTTACTTGAATATCTACATAGGTTTGAAGTACCATTGACAGTCCTTGTAATTATAACTTTTAGAAGAACTAATAGTATCTCCCTATAATATCAACCCTCTTACGATACCTAATACATATCACCCTTGTAATTATGCATTTATTTCACCAAAAATTCAAGTTTGATGAATAGTTTGGATTGCAGCTACTTGAGTAGTTGGTTCTTAGTTCAAAATTCATCGTTATCCACCTGATGTTTTTTTATTCTTTTTTCCCTTATTGTGGTATATAAAATTTTAATTGCATCTTTTATAATCGCTTGTGGTTTGTATGTCATGTTTGGTTCTTAAACTAGGGTGTACAAATTGGTGCACATGTGAGAAAATGACTTCGTAAGCTTATGCTTGCATAAAGAACTAGGGTGTACAAACTGGTGCACATGTGAAACACTGTCTCCATAAGTTTATGCTTGCGTAGGTACGTATGTGAAAAAAATGACTTCATAGGCTTATGTTTGGGAAAATAAATAAGGTGTACATAATTGTACACATGCTTATTCTTAATGGGTACATAATTGTAGATGTGTTGATTGCTAATGAGTGCGCATGTTGAGTCTAGATAACTACGTCAATGCGTTCGATTTCATAGACAATGAGCTTGTTACGAGAACGGGTTAGTAAGTAGTCCCATGGTTTCTCATTTGAGACTGGTACAAGTGTATGGATATTTTTTATATCTTATGATATCCATATACCACAAGCACATAAATTTAAGATTTGACATCTGTTGCATAGTCTCTTTTTGAAAAGTCCATAAATTGCGAGCTATTTTAATTTGTGGATATGCTATTTTATGCTCACTGTTATTTTTCCTATTACGCTTGGTTTTCGACTTTATTTGTCTTATATTTTATGTCATCCCATCTTGGTTTGTCGTGATTTGTTACATTTTATTTATGTAGGTAACAATATCAGCACTACAAAAAAGACTTGCATCTCATGATAGTGATGTTTGGCAAGGTAACTTCTTTACCTGTAGCCCGTTTTACCATTTATTCATTTCCTTATGAAATCTGTGGAGATGATCTTTTGAAAGGCTAAATACTGGTGGAATTTTTATGTGCATTGTTTTTATCGTATCGGGAATATATGGGGTGTACTTATTTGTACACCAGTTTTACGCAGTGTACTTTTTAGTGCACCAGTTTTATCATACTAGTTGTAAGTCGTGCACTTTATTAATTTATGTATTGATTGTGAAACTAAAACTATCAAACTAGTATTTTTCATTTAGACATATGTCTACACACAACAAACGTAGCATTTTTCCTACGTCGGAGATAATCATCACCAATCATTTTTTTTAAAACCAATCATTTGTATTAGTTGTCCATTTCTTTAATGTGAAGTATTTATTTTTTCTACTTTAAGATTCATTTCTATTTTCGCATGATACGTTATTTATTTTAAGATTCATTTCTGGTTCTCCACCCTTATATGGGCTAGATTTCCCTCAT
The DNA here is from genome assembly GCA_023529315.1 of Papaver bracteatum. Classification (NCBI taxonomy): domain Eukaryota; kingdom Viridiplantae; phylum Streptophyta; class Magnoliopsida; order Ranunculales; family Papaveraceae; genus Papaver; species Papaver bracteatum. Next base: position 2,048,544 of record JAJJWX010004210.1, read on the forward strand.
TTAAATGAACAGTTTGGCTATGAGAGTTGATCATTATTATTTTAAGTAATTTATTATTGACTCTTAATGTGTACGTAATTGAACAAATGTGGATTTTTAATGGGTACATAGTTGTACACCTGTTGTTCGTTAATGTGTACACAGTTGTACACCTTTTGATTGTTTAGTGTCCACATAGTGGTACACAATTGTGCTTTCAGTTCCAACGGATTCTCCTCGTGATTCACATAAAGTAGGATTCTTCTTCAAGAAAGAATATGACGATTACATAAATCCAATCTGCTTATAGCATTTAAGTGTAACTTACTGATTTTCCTTCTCCATCACTCACACTGAGTCAAGAAAGTCATGTGTTTCTCATTTCGGGTTAATTTCAAAATTTTGCAGATGTGTGATCTGTTGTATGGAATATAAAATCGAGAATGCTGACCACTTTGCCGTGACGGCATCTATATCATTCAAAATGTATCTCGCAGTGGTTGAAGCTAAAGAAGGTGATTCAATTTCTGTTTTCTCTCATCTAATCCTTGTCGCGATTTTATATTGGTTGTGATTTTCTTTTGCTTGTGGAATATTTAGATATTGTTTCTGCATTAAAACTCTATGGGTAAGCTCCACATGACTGCGTATAACTAAACATTTGTAGGAATTGATGTTTGGAAATTAATTCATAGGGCATGATTATTTGAAAAGGCTTGAATGGAAAAAGAACATAAAAAATGGATTTCAAGATTGTTATGACCTGGCTTCTGTACAAATTAGTAAACAGTTGCAAATAGGTTTTCAGGCACTTGAATTTTGTAGTGAGATCCACTACAAATTTTTGTTTTTGAGTCAATCTTGAATGGATGGTCCAAATATTTTATTAAGCCTAAAACTTGTAAGAGTAGAGACTTATCAAATGTTAGATAGACCACTAGTCCAAATTCTTATCTGGCTCTTCATAATCTAGTAATACTTTAAACATTTGCTTTATTAGTTTGTGCACACTTTGTTTTTGAATTATTAATGTGTACATAATTGTACACATGTTATTTGTGCACCATAATCAGATGTACTTTTTACTACACCGATATGTACGTGTACTTTTTAGTACACCAGTTTTTGAAACAACTAAAAATTCTGTAACATTCTTAGTTGTAGCCTTTTTGTTTCAGGTTTTTTATTGAAACCGTAGTGGGTTAATTAAATTTTCACCAGAGTGGCCTTTTGTTATTAAATTTTTAATGTGTAGTTAGGAGTTTCTGTTGTAGAAACAAATGTAATTTTCAAAAATAGAAAAAGATAGACTTGATGAGATTATGATGCATAGATTCCCAGGTGTACAAACTAGTGCACACATAGGTGTACAAACTAGTGCACGCCTAGGTGTATAAAAATGACTCTGTAAGCTTATGCTTGTGTTTCTAGTTTGTGCACATTTTATTTTTAAAGTGTTACCGTGCACATAGTTGTACACATGTTGAATTGTAATGCATACATACATGTACACATGTTGATTCACAAAAGATTTCATGTTCTTATATGTTTTTGTACTACTTTACTTATGTTAAGTCTTTCCTTCTATTAGGTTATAAGCACCTGGGTGTTCCAAACGAAAATGACTTTCTCTCCCTATCATATACCCGCCATGCAGAGGATGTTCGCGAAGTAAGAACTTAAATTACAACTGTTTTTTTCTTGTCACCGATGTCTACAAATGGTTCATCTGTCTCTATTTTTGGTTCGCATTTGAAGTTTGAACCCATTTCGAACACAATTTGATCGTAAATATCTAGGGTGTTCATCTTATTTTACTGTAGGCTCGTGAGTTCCAAAAATTAGACAGTTGATATAATTGTACACATGTTGATTATTCATTATACATAGTTGTCCATATGTTATTCCTTTTGAAGTTTAAGAAATTAGGGAATGTACTGGTGTGTACATAATTGTACATACATGTTATGTTATCTAGGTATATATAGTTGTCCACATGTTGATTATTTTTAGGTGTATATTATTATACACTTGCATAACTATATTTTATATATACAAACTAAAAATTAGGGAAACCACTAATGGGTAGAAGTGTTGGATTTTTGTAGGTGTGTACATGATTATACACCATTGTGCTCTCTCAATAATATATGGTTTGTTTTGTGGGTAGTGATGTTAGATTTCCGTAGGTGTGTGCATAATTATACAAATGCTCTTTCAAAAATATAAAAAAACTAATTCTTGCTAAAGCCTAAGTTGTTGTTTCAATCTCATGAGATGATTTTTAGTAGCATCTTGCTTTGTGTTTCGGTAATTTTTGAGGGAGCTTAAGGTGGAGAAGAATAATGGACAAGTTCAGGATATTAATGAGGTGCACCTTGTCTTTGGATTTTCTGGATTTTGTAAATGTGTACATGTTTGTACACCGGTGTAAACTAAGATATATAAAAAATGAAAATTATATAGTCATATGGGTACTCTTTTTGTAGATCTCGGAAAGAGCTTTCTGAATATATAAAATTTACGAATTTTGGACAAACGGTTCGAAAAATAAACTGTTTTTAAATTATTTTTTTATTTTTTAAAATTGATGACATCATCCTGGACTAAACTGCAAATATTTGGACTGAATAGTAAATAATAAGGTTATTATTGTATTTTCTCATATTTTGAACTAATTTGTACCTAGTCAATTAGGTCTGGACTAAATTGTTTTATTTAAACAATGTTTGGACTGAACCGTTTTTTTCCCCTAGGACAACCAGATATAACCCATATGCATGTGATATGAGTCCCCATATTGAATTGCCACCCCGTCGTTTCTTAGGTCGTATACAAAAGGATTTATTTAGCACTGTGAATATAGTACCACTGATTTTTGCTTTGAAAATTTGGTACCAGAGTCGGTGTATAGAATATAGGTAGAGGTGCACATGAGCCGGTACGGTCCGGGTTTCTCACGGAACCGGTACCTGTACCTGGTGTTGACCGGTTCTTCAATTTGAGTACCTGTACCGGTAAACCCGGTCGGTTCCACACCGGGACCGGGTTTTTACCCGGTCCCGAAATATTCTCAAAATATATTTAAAATGTTCTCATAATATATTAAAAAAAAAAAAAAAAAAAAAAAACGGACTTTCTCATATGTTAAGTGGACGGTTAGGATAGATTTTAACCTTATAATCTATGGACCGGGTTTTTTGGGTACTACCGGTACTAGGTGACCGGGAATAAGGTAAGAACCGGTACCTATCCCGGTCTACTCCGAGTATCAATTTTCAGAACCGGTACATGTACCGGTAACTCCGGATCCGGGTCGATACATGTCCGGTTCTTTCGGTTCTGGATCGATACAGGTAATCCGGACCGGGTCTTGTGCAGCTCTAAATATAGGTACCATATATTCGCATAATCTATCAAAAGTAACTTTAGGGCCGGCTGTGCAACCACAGTCAATGAAATTAATATGTTCGGTTGAATGAATAAAAACAGGACCAGTACCAGATGGTATGAATCTAGCTGATCAGTACCAAGTAATTACCGCAAATGGTCACATTTCTCAACTGAGACACAGACAGACGTGACGGTGTGCCTTCAATTTCTTGTCTTATTTCTCAAATCTAGAACAGTAAATTAGATACGTGGGGGTGATTTTTGCCTGCTAATTTCAGAATGCCTAAGGCTAAGTCCTATGGGAGAGTTTGGAGTGCTAGATTGGCCAAAAAGTGTTGCAAATCATGAAATAAGTGTGAGAAAAAAGTTAACACTAAATCTGGCTACTTCTCTCTCCTAGTATTTGCTCGCAGTCCCACTATCAGCGAAATTGAAACGCCGAACAGAGCGGCGCTCAAAAAGTAGCTTAAACGCTAGATTATTTGGCGTTACGCGAATATTCCAAAGAATAACGACGAACTGTTAGGCGTTGGTGTGGACGCTGTTCCATTCGGCGTGCTAGAGAAACGCCGCTCCATCCGGCGCTTGACTCTATGGATAATTTATGCCTCGTTCTTGTTAGATTCCTCTAGGCTAGCTACGCTGTTGACAATCAATTCTCTATGGGAATCAAAACAAAAATGTATAGCTCGAGGGAATAACACGTGATCAAACCGACACCCTCTAGGCTAGCTTCTTTTCATTGGATACTCTTACAAATGTTAGGGGGAAATCCAACAAACTGAAACCCACACCTGACACCATTAATATTTAAAAAATCAAATTAAGTTACAAATACATGAAAAAAATAGTTAAAAATTTATGAATGCTAATTTAGTTGAACGCCGAATCAAGCGGCGCCTCAACTTAGTTGACTACGGTCCAACGCCGCTTGGTTCGGCGTGAGATCAAATGCCTGATTGTTCGGTGTTAAAAGCCGAATTGTTAGGCTTTTCGCTACTAGATTGGCCATCCCATAGGGCTTAGGAGGTTGATCAATCTGACGTGGATGGCCAATTTAGCAATTAAATATCTCTCCCATATAACTAAGCCTAATGCCTACTATTGCTATTAACTACACTTTTGTTATCTGAAAATATGAATTAGTCATTTTCAGATACACACGTTCCGTATGATCTCCTTTTGGCTTTTACATATGTATCGTCGATCAATTGCGAATTATCTAGAGGTGATTTCATCATATGATGTCATATTTTTATTCCCTTGCCTATAAATAGATATTTAGCCTAGTTTAAATTGGGGCCCCGGAAATTAATTAGGGGCCCTCATTATTTTAGAACCCATAATTGGGGGATATGGATTTTAATTGGGGGATATCAATTACTTTCCCCAACCAAAGGTGGCTGATAAGGGGTGTCTTTTGGGTGCGAAAATACCAAAACACCCTTTCATTAATTAAAAAACATTATGAAATGACTGTTTTGCCCTTTCTACTAAACATTAAAATAAAAACCCAAAATCATATATCCCCCTTCTCAAATCAGTACCGGCATAGGGTTATGTTTTGACATTTTTATTTTTTATTCATCGTCTTCCTCATCGTTCATTCTTCATCGACGATTAATCGTTGAATCAAAAATTTCTTCGTTGGTCAACCTACCATAACAATGCCTCGGAGAACCAAATCGAAATCAAAACCGAGAACCAAATCGCCTGCTCAACAAACCCATGAACAAAGAATCGAGAACATTGCTCAACAACTAGAAGATGACGCAAAGAATAACTCGGATGATCAACCACTAGTAGTCATGGCTTCTCTGAGAAGGTAAGTGATTTTTTTACTCATTTATGATTGTTTTAATCGATTCGTAGCCATGGGTTTAGGTTAGAATCGCCAACAATAGCTAAACTGTCGAGTTCGTAGAGTACCGACATTAGATCTTAGTTTGAATACCAAGCCGGTTTAGGTACCTAAGATAGAATTTGGGTCGAATACGATGCGGTTTAACTTCCTGAACCTGAAATATCAATACCGGCATACAATAATGGTTGAATACCATACCGGTTTGAGTTCCTGAAAATTAAATTTTTGGACCGGCATTCGAATTGGGTTGAAGACTATTCCGGTAGTCAACTAAAAACACACAAGAATTTTTTTATTTTTACCAGCATTGTATCTAGGTTTCGTGAATGCCGGTCCTGAAATACCGGCATCACTTAGTTCAATTGGTGTATGCCGGTTTGACACTTGAAACATTCAGGAAGAAACACTGAAAAACCGGCATGCTCGATATTTGAACATATATGCCGGTACATGTTACCGGCATTAGTTTGTTTAAGAGTTGCAATGCCGGTTCCTCAACTGTGATGACTTTTCTTATGTTTGTTTCGTTTGCTTATGTTATAGGTCAAAAGCCAAAGAAGCGAAGAAAAATAAAGGTCCTATTCTCACTAAAAAAAGTAGGAAGGACGGTCTTGATACTCCCCAGTCCCTGCCTCCACGGGGGAAAGACGCGGGTCGCAAGAAGCGTTTGGGGTTTCAAACAAGAGGGTTAGTTTGGGAGAGTGGTGGTGAACGTAGTGCACTTACAATCCGTGAAGGTACAGTTGTGGACGATGAGAATGATGAAGGGGACAGTGAGGAGGAAGATGATGAGGTTCCCCCAAGTCAATTAGCAAGCCAAAGCGAAGTTGGTGAGACTAGTCAACAACCAACACAAGGCAAGGGCAAGGGCAAACACAAAGTTAAAGGTTGTCACCTTCCTCACATTGATGACATGATACCCGACCGCGATGATGGTAAAATTTGGGGTCAATCTCCGGAACCGAAAGTACTCTTTGGATACAAGCACTCTTGGGATCGTACTATCTTTCAAACTTATGTAAGTATTTGTTATTTTGTGCATGTCCATTGTTTTATCTTTTACATTATCTCTTAATCGTATTATCTCATATTTGTAGGATCATACTAAGGCTGTGCGTGTCTGCCGAAACCAATCCGCTGCTGAGTGCAAACTTTCTCCAGTACCTGGACCTGTTGGAAGGTGTGTATGGCTATTCTTGGGGCACCGCGGTCATGGCACATTTGATGGAGGAGATGAGAAGGGCTTCATTGGCTAAAACAAACCAATTTGTCGGGAAATTCACTCTACTCCAGGTACAATTTTTTTTAATCTATGTTCACATGTATTTATTTAACTTATGTTCACATGTATATTGTTGACATTGGATTAGGTGTGGTGTTATGAACACTTCCCAACCTTGTTCAAGGACTGCCAATTCTTGAAGATTAAAGACCTTGCTGAACCCGATACCCCTAGAGCTCAGAGGTTTGAGTTTAACAGTAATCCAAAGCCTGGTAACAAAGGTCGAGTCATCCATATGAGATTGTCTCTGGATGCTATGAGGAAGGAAGACGTTGTGTTCGACACTTATAAGGAGATTAGAGTATACCGTCAAATTCCAAGAGATGTTGCATTTTACCATGGGCCGTTGTACCAACCAAGAGGATACATCATGGCTGACCCATGCCGTGTGATGCGCCAACATGGATTTAAACAATTATCCCGTTTTTGGTCGACCTTTGATGAGAATTATCTTCTTTACTTTGCTCGGTGCAATTCAACTCCCAACAAGTTGCATGTAGTGTATGATCCAGAACCGGAACCAACACATTGGAGGGAAAGAGAGCCACGTCGTTTGGTAGATATTAGTAAGTGGGAGATTGCGGAAAATGGTTATGAAGTTGATGACAACTACATGAGGGATTACCTGGAATGGTCACATCCTTATGTCGTGCGCCCTCCCTCCGTCGAATCTCCACACCAAGAAAACCCTCATGTTGAAATTCCTCCACCTCCACAACCTACGATGGCCCAACTTCTCAAGACTTTCGGAATGGTGGTAAGTTTTCTTAATTGCTTATAGTAATTAAATGTAAACAAAATCATATATTAACATATATGCTAATTATGTGTTTGATGTATTAAACTAGCGACGTCGGCTTGGAAAGGTTACGAAGATGTTAGGTTGCAAGCATAAGGACGGTGTTGTGCTATCTCTTTAAGAAATCAAGGAACTCGAGGAAAAGCTTCATAGAATTGAAGAAACCGACCCAACTGTCAAAGCTATGTATGGGGAAACAAGGAAGGCGCCAACCCAAAAGAAACAAAAGACTAATTAGTGATGGTTAACTCTTTAGTTTTTTGGTTACGTCAAAAACAATTTCAAACTTGTTTTGGTTTGTACTGTGGGTAAACTCTTTATTTACTTTGGTTTATGTTGAACATGTTTAGAGTTCTGGTTTGAAAGTTAAAATGTTCCGGCATAAGAGAGCTCATTATTTGAAATACCGTTACACATACCGGCATAGTAAAATTCATTATGTTACATTTTTTGGTTCCTGTATAGAAACAGACATGTACCGGCATTGTTATGTTTGCTAAGGTCTATACCGGTTTTGAAAATCTCCAAAAACTATTAAATATGTGACAGAAAACCGGCATAGTAATATTCATTTTAACAATGCCGGTATCCAAAAAATCTTAAATACTCTAAAAGAGTTGAACTAATATCGGCATAGTTGTATTGATTTTAGCAATGCCTGCAATTTGCTTAATTCATTTCAAATTCTCCTTTATTTCGGTCTGATGTAATCGACTACATTGGATTAGAAACTTTAAATTAAAAAAACAGTGGATGGATTGCACTTAGTTATAGATAATCTATTTCCATCCCTTTTCCACAATTGCTGAGCCTTTAAGCATATCCCTAATTTGTTCAAACAAATCGTCCGTAATGGGGGTGTCAAGGATCATCCTCATTGGCTCTTATTCTTTTTCAACATATTTCTTTCCCTTCATATAACACCCATCACACCCATCGATAGGCTTGCATTGGCCCTTGTGGTTTTCTCTTGACTCTGATAGTTCAACCACTTTGTCAAACCATTGAAACTCACCGCACTTTGGGTAATTCAAACACCTTAGAAACATTCTTCCATTTTCAGCATCATCAGTTTTTGCAATCCAAAACCGGCGTGTCCCATCACAGCTTCTACACTTTGAATAAATAAATGGCTAGGTGAGAAGGTGACTTGCAAATTTGACACTTGCAATGATGACTCTGCAAGAAAAAATTATATTAGTTATCCGTCATAGTATTGAAGAGTATGTTGTTAGTAAATCTACTTACTTTGTAAATGGAGGTAGATGATGAATACCCCATTATTTGAACCGTGCTTGCTTTCTTGAGAGAATGATTTTTGTTATTTGGTGCTTGTTTTGTGTAGTTTTTTCCAAAGGAATGGGTGATGTTATATAAAAACGAAGCTCTAACGGTCATATTTTTCAAAAAACTAGCCGTTTTTTTCGAATTGTACCCATTCCGGCATTGAAATTATTAAACATTGAATGCCGGTGTAGTGGTCATATTTAGGTCGTTTCCTGAATAGAAATTCCTAAAAACTGGCATACTCGTAGTATTACATGTAGTGCCGGAATATAATACCGGCGTAGTTTTACTTCCTCCTTTATCTACCGGTTCCAGGAATTGAATGCCTAACGGCTAGTTTTTTGAACCATACACTAGAAAACATTAGATCCGGCGTGGGATCTAAGTTACTTATAGTGACGTCACTAAAGTGGAAAAGAGACGTTATGAATAAATCTATTTAAATGAATGGATACACCATTGCACTTGATACCTCACAGATATATCTCCAATGGATTATCACTCACCAGCTGCCAAGTTCATCAATTCCCTTGAAAAAGAAAAACGTTTGAGGAACATATTGTCCACTCCGACAGAAAATCAATCATCAACCACGACCAACTCCGTGGCCACAATACTAGAAAAACTAACAAGGAAGGAAGAAACCACCAAGTCAATTGTCGCAATGGAGGAAGAGATAAGTAAGAGGAACATAGAAGAAAAAGAGGAAGCAAAGACTGAACGTTATCATCAAAAAATAGATAAGATAAGAGCGGAAGCTCTGGAAGAGGTTAAACGTCAAACAGAATCTAAGATAGAAGCAGATGTTGAAGAGGAAACAGAGTGGATTAGAAATTACTACTTAGTATTGGATTTTCCGGAGGATGAACGCCCTTCAGAAGTTTTTTGGGGCCTTGTAATGAAAGGTTCTTACAAGCCTAACATGCTTGACGGTAAGAAACGCAAAATTGAATACGCGCGATCAAATTGTACGCATTCGAACAACTGCACTCATCAAATCATGTCTCAAATACAACGAATTCCTTTCAAGATATAGTGGTGATAGGTATGAAGCTCAGGATGCATATACAAAGTGGCGAAAAGAACCTTTTAGGAATTTTGAAGCGGCTTTGCTTGTTGAATCTCGATATAATAAATGATGTTAGGTGTATTTGGCTTGATATATTTAATTCTATGTGTAACGTTATTCTTTTCAATGATGTTAGTTGGAATTTGCTTGAGATCGAATGATGGTACCTTAAAACCGGCATCATGTAAAAGTTTACGATATATGCCGGTTTTCCCACACTAAGAAGTTAAAAAAATAATGAACTTGTAATGCCGGCATAGACGGTATGTAATTTTATATGCCGGTATTCTGACATTTAAAATTTTATTGAACTTGTTTTACGATTACAATTTCATTCAACTTGTTTGACGGTTACAATTTCATTCCACTAATTTGACGGTTTCCAAATATTTAATGAGTCATTGGAAGGTTACAAAATCGTGGGTTTCTTTAATGGCTCGACGGTTTCAAACTTCTCACGCTATATAAGTGACGGTTTTGGAAAGAAAACTATTCGATCTATTCAATCTCTCCCTAATTTTTTCATCTTCTATACCAAAGCAATGGCTCGTCGCAAATCTCGTGATAACCCCAATCCAGAAATACCGGTTGATGCGCAACAAAGTCCTGAAGAGTCTCCTGGTGAGGCGGACGTAACAGATTTGATTCGGTAAGTCATGTATAACACAAAGTCTCTTGTTGAATTGAAGTACTTTTAGGGTTTATCCAATAATATATAACAAAAATTGAAACTTACTAGGGGTTCATGATGGATTAAAATTTCTGTTTAGGGTTTTGAAATTGCATTCTAGTCAATTGAATTCAATTTGAAAATAATAAAAAAAAAACGTTAAGAATTGTCTAAAAAAATTCAGAAAGCCGGCATTATCGAAATTTCTTGGTCGATGCCTGTTTTTGTTCCGGCGTTCACGGTATGGTAAAATAGAATGCTGGTATGGGTTCCCTAAAATTTTTAAATCCCTGGATAGATTTCAACATGAACCGGCATCCTCGTATTAATCTTTATAATGTCGGTATCAGTTCCGGCACTCTATGTATGGAGCCGTGAATGCCGGTATATGTTCCGGCGTTGTATATATGTCTAGGTGTGATGCCGTTTTTATGGTTGTTCATTTTGTATGCCGGCATGCAGTATATAACTCTGTTTAACGTGTTGGAACATAGGTATCACGCACCAAAAAAGGACAAAGGAAAAGGAAAAGCGGCTACTACTAAGGTCACAATTCGGGATCACCTAATAAGCGACTCAACCAGAACTGATGATGATGATGAGAATCAAACTCCACAAGAACCGGAACTAGCAGGTGGCTCATCCTCACAAGAAAGTGGATTAGGACAAACTAATGATGAAAAGGCACCCCCACCTCACTTCCCTGATACGTTAGACTTGATTCCTCACAGCAATGATGGAAAATATTGGGGTCAACCTATAAACCCGCAACTTTTATTTTCGTATAAAGACTCTTGGGCTCGATGGATCTATCAAACTTATGTAAGACGTTTGTATCTTGTTATTATATTATTTACCTGTGATCAATTTAATTAAGTTCGTTGTGTTTTTATAGGACCACAGGAAAGCCTGGCGTGTTAGCCGCCATCAATAATCGGATGTCTGGATTTTGGAGGATGAGTGTCCGGCTGTTCAAGAAATAGTCAAAGCATCTGGGTAGTATCCTGCGATAGAAAATTATGTGGACACTGATACCGTCACGGAAAACTAATTTTTGGAGAGGTTTTATGGTGAAACTGACACCATGCATTTTCATTTTGGCGAGATGACCATTATCCCTGAAGATGTCCAAAGGATAATAGGACTAGAGGTTCTTGGGAAACCGGTAAAGGTAGAAGACAAGTCAAAGGACCTAGGGTGGGAAAAGATCTATGAGCTCACTGAAAAGTTGTTTGGATGGAACAAGGAAACCACGATGGAAAATTTGTACAAGAAACAAACTTCTCAGACAAAGACTATAACATTCGTCCAACTCACTCAATTGTTTGGGAATACCAAGAACAAGGATTTGACTCCCGCACAAGCTCAACAAACTGCCGCAACATATATGTTGTTCATTTTGGAAACCGCTATATTCCCCGACTTTAATGGTAATAGGGTGCATATGAACAACCTACAGTACTTGGATCCGTTGGAATACGTTCATAAGTATTCATGGGGCACCGCTTTCTTGGCACATTTTTTGGCAGAAATGCGTCGAGCTTCTAAGGCGAAAGGTCGTCAATTTAATGGGAATTTCACTGTGATTCAGGTATGGTGAAATACTTATTTTGTGATTGTTATCATTACATTTGTTTGTTTTCAACTATTTATTTTCTTATACATTTTATGGGCACATGTGTGGGCTTATGAACACTTCCGAGATTTGTTCATAGGGTATAAAGGATTAGAGATTTGGCATGATTATGAACCGAATATGGCTCTAGCTCAGAAATACTTCTTCCGCAATACCCCTACTCCTAACAAGAAACGATTTTTACAAATGAGAGAAGCTTTGGACTTGTTTTCTGTGGAAGATGTTGTGTTTGACCCTTATAGGAATGTCAGAGGAGTTCAACTTCTCAGACATGATAATGTTTCATTTTACAACGGACCGTTATTTCATCCAAAAGGATATGTTATGCATAACCCTCTCTGCGTGATGTGCCAACTCGGTTACAAGCAGAAGGATATCACAGATACATTATATCATAAATATTCTCTTGAATTTACTAAATGCCAATCAGATGCGAGCCATACTCTGGTATGCTACGACCCAGAACCAATTCTTGCACATTGGATCGAAAGGGAAGAAGAAGAACTTGTGCTGGATAGGGATGATTGGGAATTGGCTGAGAAGGGTCTTGATAGTGAACCAACATTCATGAGCGGGCATCTACAGTACTCGCATCCTTATGTTATACGCCCGGATACGGTAGAGGTCCCTCCACCACCAACACGTCCCTCCACAACTCCAGATACAGTACCCGGACTTCTACAGATCGTTACATTGTTGGTGCGTTCATTATTATTCTCTTAATCTATATCTATCAAATTATAAAATTGTACATACTAAATACATGTTGAAATATCCGTTAACATCGTCAGCGGATTGGAAACTTGTCAAGGTTCTTTAAGAAGTAGACCAAGAAAGGCAAGTTGCTGACCCAGAAAGAAATGGAGAACGTCGTCCAAAAGTTAGACCAAATAGAAGATACTAAGGCAAAAGAATTGTGGGGCGAAAAGAAGAATAGGGTATACAAGAAGCCAAGAACCGAGTGATCGTGTGGCCTTGATAGTATTATTGTTGTTTATGTCTTTTTGTGTGGCTTGGTAATCTTTGAACATCTTAACTTTATGTTTGGTTTGTTTAAACTTTGCTTATGTTATTTTATGGGATTAGTTTTTTGCTTATGTTATTTTATGTGTCTTGCAATTTCCAATTTCTAAGTTTTAATTTTTCAACACCGGCATAATATATATCATGTGAACTATGTCGGAATTCTGTTTAGTTTCATATTAAAAAAATTAGAGTTCCGGCATAGTATAATTATCGTGAGAACTATGCCGGTACTCTAAATTTCCTATGGGAATAAACTTTCTCTGTGTTGTACCAGTGGTGTTATGCATTTATTTCCAATGCCGGCACAAAAAATAACATATCTGTGAACTTATGGTGTTATTCCGGCACAAAAGAGAACATATATTGAAACGCCGGTACAAGTACCGGCATAGTAAAGTTTGAATCAAATCACATTGGCATATACATGGCATATGGTTTAATGATTACATTTCAAACTTCCAAAAAAAAAACAAAAGGTGGCGTATTAGTAAACCACATATATCCAAATTACTCATCATCACTTCCACACGTATGAAGTTGCAAGTCATCCTCTTCAAGAGGTTTCTTTGATAATGCCAAAGTATCCCATAATTGGTGATTCTCCTCATTAAATTCCATCCATCCCTTCCATATATTTGGATCAAGTTCCTTGTTTTTAACCATCCCACAAACAGGTGGCAATGGACAATTGTCCTTGAGTTTTAGAATAACGAAATGATTGTCGATCACGTACGCCAAAACAACTCTTCTCATATTAAGGGATCCCTCGCATTTTTGCCACTTTGGTGTAAATGTTGTGACTACGGTGGGGGAAAAATAATGAACAACACAATTAAATGTATCCGCTACTAGATGCCCACAAAGCGGCATCCTCATCCAATATTGAGAAGGAAGAAATGCCATATCCTGCTCGGGTCCTAACACTTGACCACACATATCATCAAACACCTCGTCGTGACCAACCAATTGCTCATAGAAGCTCCTCTTCTTCATAAGTTGATCGGCCATTCTCATTCTAGCATATCGGCATGGTGTTATTCCTTTACTAACAGCCGTCTCGAAGATTCATAATTGTTCGATCACGGCATGATAGCCACAATTTCCATCTCCATCGACATCATTCGTGTACGCAATAAACTCGCGAATAACCTGAGGAAGTTGGTCTATATAAGACTCTATCTTCGTATGGTAGTGCCTACAAGTCTTACCCTTTTGCGAATCCTTATACATCGTCATATTACCAACTTTTAGCTTTATTATATCCAAACCATCCTCTGCAATCCCTAAACTCCAAATGTCTTTGGTATTAGACGGGAGAATATTCTTCCTTGGCCTACCTCTACCCCTTTTCCTTTGAACCACGGATACATCGACTATTGGTGTAGGTTCGGAATGCTCAAAGACATGCCCTTGGTTGCTTAATGTTGGTACCTTCGCCGGCCTTCCCGTTTTCCTTTGAACCTCGGATAGATTGACTATTGGTGTAGGTTTGGAATGCTCACCTTGTTGTCCTTGGTAGCTTAATGTTAGTACCTTCGCCGGCCTTCCCCTTTTCCTTTCAACCTCGGATACATCGACTATTGGTGTAGGTTCGGAATGCTCACCTTGTTTTCCTTGGTAGCTTAATGTTGGTACCTTCGGCGGCCTTCCCCTTTTCCTTTGAACCTCGGATAGATCGACTATTGGAGTAGGTTCAGAATGCTCACCTTGTTGTCCTTGGTAGCTTAATATTGGTACCTTCGCCGTCCTTCCCCTTTTCCTTTGAACCTCGGATAGATTGACTATTGGTGTAGGTTCGGAATGCTCACCTTGTTGTCCTTGGTAGCTTAATGTTGTACCTTGGTTCCCTTTTCCTTTGAACCTCGGATAGATCATCGGCCTTCCCCTTTTCCTTTCAACCTCGGATACATCGACTATTGGTGTAGTAGATTGTTGTTGACTTGATATCGATTCCTTCCTCAGCCTACCGCTTTTGTTTGGAATGGGTGCTTCCGCGAATCTTGCTTCTGAAATCTCACTTGCACATAGATCTCGTTTTATTGTTTCTGCGAGTTCCTCTTCACGGCGAGTCATATCTTTTAATTCTTTTCTTTGTTTTTTCCTTGGAATTTTAGTTTGTGGTCTACCCGGCGGATCTCCCTTTGTGGGCTCTTCACTCTGTGCTATCCATGGCCGTGTAATTAGTCTTAGTTGGCTCAACAATACTTGTCGGCTATCCGAGTTGCCACGTGAGTAAGCTTCAAAAAATTCTTGGGCCTCCTTTGTATCCCATGGTGATTGTCCGGTAACTTCGGTAGGGGGAAGGTCGAAAGATAATTGCTTCCAAAACGAATCAATAACACCAATAGGTATCACTTCTTCATAATTCACAAGCATATGTTGACACGGAAGCCCCAAAGAAGACATGTCGGGACAACTACACACATCACCCGGTTTTCCGTAATTTTTCTCATATTGCATTTGTCTCATCATATGTTTAATTTCCCAATGGGAGACGTTAAACTCTATTCCTTGTATCAACTTAGTATGTTGAAGAAATTGAGTCATCCTTTCCATTGAGCTTTTCTCAAAAGACTTCTTGATCCTATCGATATCGGCCTTAAAGTTTTGCTCCATTGCGTCGGCGACCGTAACCACGTTTCCCTGGCCGGACTGGATGAGATCTTTAAATCTCCCATGTGAGGACTCCGCTATACTAGTTGCTTCATTCCCGTAATGTCTATAACGATTTGTCCACGCACGCACAAATTTTTCCTTGAACTTATCCAACAATTTATCACGACAATATGAAACGACACTTGGATACACTTCGTTATATTTAGCAATAAACATGTTCAATCTCTTTTCATACATGTCCTCGGTTAGAGACCAATAAACTTTCTCCCAATCCTTTAGAAATTCCAACCACCTTTTATGATTTTCATCGTGTTCTTTGTCGACTCGCTCTTTAATCTTTCCTCTTTCATTTTCTTCTTCTTCGAGTGATAGTTTCTCTTTGCGAACATCTTCCTCTAGTTGAGCAACCATTCTTTTCTTAATATTAGCCTTAGAGGGTTCAAACAAAGCATGACAATGTTTTTTCACATTTTCACCTATATGATATGTACATAGGAAATTTTGTGCATCCGGATATACGTCGGATATGGCATTCATTAGTGCGTCAAATTGATCGGTTATGATGACCTTCGGACCACGATTTTCCGGGAACAATAATTTCAATTGTCGCAATGCCCAATGATAATTTTAATCCCTCTCGTTTTCCATTAAACACCAAGCCAATGTGAATGTTACCTTGTCCGATGTTTGCCCCACGATGTTGAATAACGGCATGTTGTATTTGTTTGTCTTGTAGGTGCAATCCATCATAAGAACATCACAACACGTATGAGCCAATTGTGAAAGCAAGGGATGCGAAATGAATATTTGAAGCGGCTTCTCGTCCGGACCTCTTTTAATGATACGCGTGTAGTTGTGATCCCAAACTATCTTCTCAAATTCTTGCATAACACTCCTCCCTTCCCATTCCAACCTTCTAATGGTTGCTTGTGCGCTATAAATTGTACTAAGTGAAGAAACATTAGTGTTATCCTTTTCTTTGAAGGTTCGGAGAATCACTCTTGGTTTGATACATGCTTTGGTCATCATCTTGACATCCTCAAATTGATCAGGTTTTAGCTTCGCAACTAGGGAGTGACCTTCAAAAAATTTCGGATCGGGGTGGTTGTGACGGCCAAACCACACCTTACATTCCCATTCTTTTTCTTCTTCTTTTTCTCCTCTTAGATAGAATACAATCTTAAAGGGGCAATCATCCTTCCTCGTAACTATCTTGTATACCCTATTAGTCTTCTTTTCATATACATAACCCTTTCTCTTATGGCTATTCTCCTTGAATTTTCCGCTTCTCTCACAAACCATCTCAAAACGAACATCTGAATGTTGACTATTCCTCACTAAGACACACATGTTCTTAAGCGCCGTCGCTTTTGCCCAAGCAATTACTTCCTTTTCTTCTTTTATTCCCTACATAAGGAAAACAATGGGAGATTACAAGCAAATCCTAACATTAAATTGTAAAAACTAGGTGAAAGCCTTGTTTGGTAACATACCCGAGGTATTTTATAGTATTCCGACGTATCCCGATGGAGTGGTTTGGAGTTTGGTTGATCGTTGTATGTCACAATCTAAGGAATGAATGAAAATAAAATTGGATTAGCTAACACCGGCATTGTCGATAAGTAAATTAAACTGCCGGTATTAAAAACCGACATATATGGTAATTGAAATTCCATGCCAGTATTAAAACCGGCATTTATAGAAATTCAGTTACTATTCCGGGAAATAGTACCGGCATAGTTAGATCAAAAAAGGAAATGCCGGTATTTAAGTTCAAAATACCATTTGTTTCTGTATGTTTTGCATTTTAAACAGGCATCATCGACATTCAAGGTTCTATGTCGATATCATAAACCGGCATGGTTTGTCATGTACGCTTAGTGCCGGTTTGAATATTCCATAGAATATTCGGTGGTGGGTAAAAAGTATAAATTCAAACCGGCATGCAATCTTGGTTTGAATACCACGCCGGTATGTTCTTAAACAGTTGGGGATATTGTAAACCAGCATTCAAATTTGTATGAATACAATGCCGGTTATAGAGGTTCCGGCATTGTATTCATATAACGAGCATGCCGGTTTTCAGCTTTTTCGGACAGAAATGGCGGTTTCGAAAAATAAAATAAAAATTCGACCTCTTTGAAGCATTACCTGTGTGTTGGGGCTGCTTGTATGTTGAACATGTTTACTTTCTTGAGTTGGTTCTTCACAAAACTCCTCAAGGTCACGAAAATCATGATCCAAGGGTGTTGGTTGATCATATAACTCCAATTGGGAGTTGTTATCATTAACTGAAGATTGAAGATATGATTGTTGTTGTAGTTGAGCCAAGGATTCAGCAGCTGCAAGTCTCTCATCAAATTCATCTTCCATTTCCAAAAAAAAATATTCTACTCTAAACTTTTTTCCCTCCTTCTACCCACAAAAATTTCAAATAAACTCAAAAACACTAATTATATCCCCCAAATCATTAATATTTTACTAATCTTAATTAGTAACTAATCCTAATTAGGGAGGGTTAGATTAGGAATTAATAAATTATTTACATAAGGGATAACCCAGCTAGGATATTTGGATCCCTATTTTGTCATTTAGTCATATCCCCCAATTAAAAATCATATCCCTGATAGGCTTATAAAGATACCTACTTATATGTATAAACTGCAAGTGCACAGTGTCGACAAGCAACACAGGGCAAGCATAGGTCGAACCATAGAGACTTGGAGAGTGTAGAAGTTGATTATAAATTCTTACTAAGAACTGATTCAGAGAGTAACCAAAGGGGGTTTGTTTTTGTCGATACGACGAGATATTGGCAAAGACTTAAACAGAAAGTAATTTGAATTAAAATATGCAATTAAATCAAGGTGTAAATATTGAGAATATGGATACTACGGTATTCAAATCCACCACTAACCTATGATATGCATTCAACTTGTAATATTATTCTTGTCCTTACAGCAGATTCAAGTCTACCGTATATCTAAGGTGTTTCTCCAATGGATAATTTAATCACAACTAAAGTATTTCTCCAAAGCATTAACTGTCTAATTAAAGCACAACTAATCTGAGGATCAATATTTGGTTAAGCATGAGTTGTAGCATAATCAACATAGAGATATTCTAACTACAATGGATACATGGCATTCATTGTGAGAGCAAGATGTTGACAAACTTGGATTAAAATATATCTTTAAACAATTCTAAACTTTCAAGAACAATATACAAGATATGAATACATAACAATAAGTTACGGCTTCATTTAAACCCTAGCAAATGAAATTAGATCATGAACAACATTACAAGAAAACTTAATTTAAGAAACTAACATGAACAAGCTATTCTTGGATGAGTTTTCAACACAACAACCCTCTCTATTTATACACAAAAATTCTCTCAACACTTGGATTCGAATTTTGGCAATCATCCACTCAACAAAACATGTTTTCTTTAATTGATGGATAAAATGGAATATATTTGGTGGTGGGAAACAAATTGGGAGTGATTGAGTGAGAGAATGGGGGTGAGGTGGAAACGGATTTGGGTCCTGGGTCTTGGATCATGGGTAGTTTAATCCCATGTATTGTAAACAGGTTGCCACTGATGCGCGAGCGGGTTGCAACGCTTCCAACTTTCTGCTCTTTTGTCTTCTCAATTCTTCCAAGCTTTATTTAGTACTTAAAAACACAAAATTAATTAATACAAATATTTATTCTTGAAAATGGTAAAAATGCAGAATTTGGGATAATATATGACTTTGAAGCGCGAAAGATGAGTTAAGTGCCAATGAAAAGGTGTATGAATATGCAATATTTGGCACTCATCAATCCCCCAATTGTGGGTTCCTATTTTATACCCACACCAAAACTTTTAGGGGGCTTCCAAAAGGTGGTGAAAATACTATTTTACCCTTACTACTTAAAAACCTATTAACCCTAAACATAAGGCCCCCAATTCATTTTCTAAAACCAAAATTAGAAAAATCTCCACCCCTCCCTTCCTCTCCCACCCGAGTTCTCCCCCTCTCCTCCATTAACGACAAAAAAAAAAAAAAAAAAATCTTCGTCGATTAGAAAGTAAATGACTAAAACCTACTTATGTTTTGATTTTTTTTCTTGAGTTTTGATTGTGAAATTTAGTTCTCGAACCGATTTTTTATAGTAGCAGAATTAGGGTCGTTACTATTTATGATGTTCGTTGATGGTGGATTTCTATTTAAAGGGTAAAATTGTAAAAAGCCAATTTTTATAAGCTGACGTCCTGCAAAGGATAAAGCCTTCAGGAGATGAATACTTCTCGCCATATTAATTCATTGGAGCATGTGCAACCATCCCTGAGAATTAAACATACCTACCCAGAACGGAGCATGTGGCAACCATCCCGGTTTTCTGTAGGTATATAGCATTATTAATGCTTTAATTAAAGCCTTGTGTTCGACGTGCAAACACCCATAGGCTACCTGACGGTAGGTTATACTATCCCCGTTGAACGCATGCAAGACTACCCATGTTAGTCTCACTTGCTGAAAACAAACCCAAAAATATATCTCACCCGTCCAACTTCGCAAGCATAGATGGAGGGTGTAGATATAGATTCACGGGGTCCTAAGCATGCTACCATGATCACCTCGGACCCACATTCATACATGACCGAACGGTCAAGACCAACTATGGTTGGTCCTTCCAAAACGTGCGCTCAAAGCGAGCATGACGCACGGCTAGGGTTCCTTTTAATCGTGAGCGTCCAACTTCGCCAGCATAGTCGGACGGCTTAGATTATACCCTAAAACAAGTAGTGAAGTGATGGCACACCATTTGCGGGCCCACTTTATACCTACATGACCGACTCCCTCATAGTCAAGCCGTGGTGCAAGAAACGATTGCCCAAACAAGGCTAGATTAACGCCTTATGCAAGTTGAGAAGATCCAAAACGATCACGACCATCCGACTTCGTCGGCATAGTTGGATGACTTAGATTGCGCCCAGGGTCATAGACCAAGCATGTACATGCTCACCATCGACCCAAGATGCTGCATACATGGTCGGTCTCCCCAAAGGAGGCACGCGCAACCCAAAACCGATCGCTCAAAGTGGCCGGTCTAAAGCCCTAATTAGGGTTTGCGGCGCAGAAACATCTCGAGCGTCCATCTTCGCAGGCTTGGACGGAAGGCCAAGATGGAGACTTAGAAGGAACCGAGCATGCTAGCATGACCACCGTGGGCCCGACTTCACGTCTAGCTGATCGGCCAAGACCGGCGGTGATCAAGCTCCTCGGTACGCGTGCCCAAAGGTGATATGTCACGGCCCCTCCATAAATTCTAATCTCGACCACTCGTCTTTGCCGCCTGAGTCGAGTGGCTTAGATTAAATCTTTGCGAGTCAAGCAGGCATGGGCGTGAACACCATTGTATTACCTCCATGCAGGGCTGATCGGTTTCTCCATTGGAACTCTCTAAGCATGCAAACGTTTGGGCCGAAAGAGGCAGCATGCGCGCCTCCCATCCAACGGTCGCAAGCAAGGCTACGAGTCATCTCATCCGTCCAGCTTTGCATGCTTGGACGAATAGCTTAGGGTGCGAATCAACCAGCAAACAAGGTATCACTATGACCACCATCCGTCACTCTTCTTCACAAGGTAACCGACCAAGGCATGGCCTGTCTATACAGCCTCCAAACGGTTACCTGAAGATGGCTGCATGCGATGTTATACCAAGTTCATGGTTCACCCTGCACTATTTTCTGTGGGTCCCGTGATCCACACACTCGAGACATTAATCACGTCATAACTGTGGGATACAAACTGGGGTATTGATCTGGCGGTTTACAGCGTGCAGCGTGCAACACGCCATCACAAGAACGTGTTAGGAAGACATGGGCGGTTAAGTCAAGATGAGAGAAGTGGGCAGTTCTGATCGTGTGACACTCACACACAACTCCACTCTTTCCTCACTCCACTTCCTCCACTTCCCATGAGAGACGTGAAGAAGGCTTAATGACTTGTATAAATAGGCTCTCCTCCCTATTTCCAAAAACATAAGTGGGAACAACACAGAAAACCAAGTGTTAATCGTATTCAACACCCAGAGCCTGCCTGCAACATTTGCTAGCCTGCTCAGCCTTCTGTTAACAAGTCATCAAATAGCCTTCACCTTCATACTCTCAACACATTCTTCGCTTCCCTCCCTAAGATAAACCTCACATCCTTCACCTGTGACCGAAACAAATCTGGAACGGCCGTGTCTTCGATTTAGGCCAGAATTGTATAGATTACCTCTCGAATCAAAGTGCTCATCGTGCAACACATTTGTTGAAGGTTTAAACTCACTTCTCATCCACACAAACCCAAAATTACCTAAACCGGCAGAAGTAGTTTTCTCCCACAAACAATTGGCGACCACAGTGGGAGGTTAATCTCTCGGTTGCAAAACTCAAATCTTTAAAGTCTACCAGCTTTTATTTGATTTTGGAGAGGTAGATCTTAGATTTGATTTGATCATCAATTCACTCTTCACCAAATCCCAGAAGTTCATCCCGAGATGTACTCCCGTTCGTTGAATCCTTCAGAAGCCATGGATAATTCAAGTGTCATCGAAAATGTGACCAGGATGCTGGAAGACGTCCTAGCGAATCAAGCAGGAATTTCCAGAAGGCAGAGTGAAACCTTCCGTCTCTTGAACGACATATCAGCTCAATTACATGAGGGATCTGCAAGCGGCTACCCGGGAAGTATCACTAATAACTCAAGAAGTTCTAGAGGTCAGATTTTCAGAAGAACTAGCAGAACACATGTCCCCAGAGAGCCCAGAGACGAACAAAACCTTTCACCTAGCAACGGGATCTTGAGACGGATCGACCAGCATGAAGAATTACGACGCTTGCCAGATGAAAACAGAGAACCAACTGCATACGAAGCCTTGTTAGAATATTTATACCTCAAGACTCTTGTCAGAACTCAGAATAATGCCCAACCCATGTTGACTCTTCATCCAGGGGAAGAAACGCTGGAGGAAGGCGAAATCAATCAGAGAGCATATGAACGTAGGAGCTTGCAGCCTTCAAATCACCATCTCAACGACAATGCCATCGCCAGCGCAATATCCCCTATGTTTCAGCAGAATCTCCCGACCAAGAGGACCGCGGATGCAGTGACACGAGACAACGCCTCAATTCCGTCTCTAAAGCGTGCTTCACACCGAAACCTAAGGGAAGAGCCACGACACACGTCGACGCAGGAAAGTTTAGACTCAAAAGATCCACGATTCCCATTTCCCGTAAATAAGATTGTGGAGTTGTTGGAGATATGGGTACGTGATGGAGAGGTACAACTGCCGCCGGCGCGGCGTCCACCCACCGATCAAGAGACATCCAACCCGAGGTATTGTCATTACCATCTATTTCTCCATCACCCCACCAGCGAGTGCCACACATTGAAACACATTGTCCACGATAAGATAAATTCAGAGAAGCAATATTTCCCCTAAAAAAATTAGCACGCGCTCTTTGGGGAGAGGGTATTCGAGAATGCTCATTCTCATACACGGATTTCGAAAGACAAGTAAGTCACAACAAACGTTACTGTAAGATAATTATATATCCTACTGGGGACTTGGCGTCCTACATATATGAATAGGATACTCAATGAGCAAGCGGCATACATGCTCACCACCCCTCACCTTTCCCTTTCACACTGCGTTTTCAATTTCACATGACATGTATAACCACTCATAATATAAGATTCAGATCCTATTTTAGAATAATCTTTTCCGAAAGTAAAACATTCATAAAAGCATGTCGTAAATAAACCAGTCCAAGATTCAATCACCTATCAATTCAAAACCTAAAACCAAACTGTGTGAAGGGGAAATCCTCACAATCACTCGAGAAGCATCTAAAGAGAAAACACAAGTAGACGGCATGAATAATTCAGGGAAAATCTTTCAGCAACACCTCATCCTTCTGAGCAAGAGCGGCTTCCATCTTCCGGAGAACGACTTGCTGAGATTTCAACTCCTCGGCCAACCTACCAACCTTTTGTTTCTGACGGACGACGCATTCAGTGGAGAGCACCGTACCTTGCTTCTTCTGAATCTCATGAAACCCTTTGAAGAACCAAGGAGCATTGAAGTCATACTGCACAAACACATCCAAGTGGAACTTCCAGTCTTCCATCATGTCTTCAGAAACATCACGACCGATTGCGACACTCATCTCCCGAATAGAGGGTAAGGCCTCCTGAACGCGATTTACCAAAGCAAGACGACTCTTCAGCTTCGTGGTGGTAGCAATGTGGCCATATTTATTCCATATTGTGGTGTACAACTCCTCAAACTGGGCCGGCACGCTGAACCCTCCAACCAACACATGTCAGGACGTGGATTATCAAAGGGAAGGTCGAACATACCACTAGGAACGAGTGCTGGCGACAACATCTCTTTAGAAGGAACCATCGCAGCAGATGTACCTTCAAAACTCCTCGAAGTGCTGGTCTGGATTGCTGACACGACCTCATCTACAAGCTCATTAAAATTACCGCTCTGAAAGGCATTCTCTTCAATCGATCTTGCACCATCTTCATCGTTGTATATGATAGGATCAGTGTTACTAGACTCGTCTACATGAAGATCGATGTTGCCAGACTTCTCCGCATGAGGATCAGTGTTCCCAGACTGTTCTACATGAAGGTCATTATTGCCAGGCTTCTTAGCATGAAGATTTCCATACTTCCCATTACCTCCACGCTCCTCATTATAAACTCGGGCCAGTGCGGCAAAGGCATTTTATTCAGGAATCCCCTGATCACCAACAAGGATTAGTAAAAGCTGCACATGGAAGTTGAAACTGAAAATCAAGCGTAAGGAATTCAGAATACCTGCATATTGGAAGAGTTGAGAATTACTGGACTACATTCTTGCTTCTTTTTATTGGACTTAAGATCGCAGTCGGTGGCGTTAACCCTACCTCGCTTCCCTGGAAGGGGTTTCAATCTCCTATGACCAGCCAAGACGTCATCAATAGGTTTACCACGAAGGTCAGCTATCGCTTCGCTAGCAAATGATTTAAAGAGCTGTAATTGCCCCCTCCAAAAATATTTGTAACCAGAAGTAGCTACCGGCTTTCTCCCCGGGGAAGGGAAAGGAAGTTTCAGCTCCGGCGAGAAAACATCAACATCGAGGCATGATGACTTAAGTTCTTCTGAAGGCGTTGCGGGACGACGAAATGGGACACCTTGATCAAAACCCATTTGGCGAGCGGCTCTATCAATATTATATGGAATAATGCTTAGCCTGTCATCACAAAAAGAAGGAACATACCCTGGTATACAGCTCCGCAGGAAAACGACTTCTTCAGGGCTCATATCTCTCCCCTCAGGTGGCATCTCAATGACAGGGACGATAGCAGAAGGATGAACTGGCCCCCAAGGGAGAAAGTATATGGCGCTCACACTATCGAGCAAATCTACAAGCCTCACCCCAGCTTTTGGACGTCTATTCTGCCAACGGAGTATTCTTGAATCACCATACAAGCTGGGGACTGAGGTTGTAGGAGTGGGAGCGTAATCCTTAAAGTGTTCCCACAAAAATGCCTGAAGAAAGGCGACGTGCACATATGTTTCCACCTTCATGTACCCGTTGGAAATATACATCTCCTCCACTAAAGAATTCAGGTGACCGTACAGTGAGCCTAGGAATAACGAAGCCAAAGGGAGAGTTATACCTTTGCCCAGCTTAATGGCGAATACGATGATTTTCTTTCTGATAGTTTTCGTGCCGGAGCCGTCATCAAGGATATCTCTGGAAAACCACAAGGACAAGAATGCAGCTGTGCTAAGATCATCATTACCTTGCATGGAAGACCATTCACCTACCCACCAAGTGTAGAAACATTTCAACTTCTTCTCCAACTGATCGTATTCGTTCACCTTCTGAATTATAGCCTGATAGATGTTGTCTTCACTTTCAGACAGCTTGCAATTAAGACTACCAGTGACAGGAAGGCTCATTAATGTAGACACGCTCTCAAGAGTGATAGTCATTTCACCCCATGTGCATAAAGCTGTGTTCGTAGAAGGACGCCATCGAGCAGCAAAAGCGACCAAACCTGGGATATCCTTCTTGACATGAAGAATTGCAGACGCCTTAATAACATCAAGAATTCGCGCCCTGGATAAGTTGCCTCTAATATCTTCATTACCCAACATGCGCCACATCCATCCTTCATATGAGTCAAGTGGATTCTGGCAAATTCTGAAGTCAATAGGGGAAGGTGGATATTCTTTCTTCTGGATACAAAGCCTCATCACGCCTACTAAAGACGATGGTAGACTCTCTTCACTTTATGAACCGGTAATAAGGATTATATTATGTCTGGGGTGCCTCCGGACGATTGGAAAAGACTTGGTAAGCATTCCATCATTTATATTTGGCACATCTCTGAAAGAGTCGACACCTCCCTTCACAACATTATCCTCCGCGTTCATCATTGAGCAACTGCAATAAGATTGGAAGTGTTAGCATGTTTCCAAGGAGTCTTTTAGCAATAAAAGATTCTCGTGATTCCCAACTTCGTTGTTAGGCACCTAATACGGAGATTACATGGGATTGGGATGGTTCAAGCGTCTTCCGAACAAACTCAGTTGAGGGAAATTTACACTACCCTGTGTTCGATTATGAGCTGGGAGCAATGGGTATGGAATCTAGTGTTATGTTATGTTCCATTCTCTTCATATAGAAGTTACCTACAACATATCAAAATTTCACGACAATCGGATGAAAGAGCAAGAATGGGTGGCCAAAACATCAGAAGACACGCAACCTGAAAGAATTCTGAAAACCTCCTGGAAGTTTACTATTTCGCGGTTTTTATCCCCTAAACACGCTCAAAATACGAAAAGCTTCTTTGTTAAAGCTTGGAAATTTTCTGGGCTTGAAGTTACGTATGCGGAACGTCGAAATCCGAGTTTGTATGAAGATTCTAAAGCAATTTCAGTAAACGCACGGGAGTACCTCAAAATCACGTAGGAGGGCACTAAAGTTTGCATGCGCGTCCCTAAAGCTAAGCCAACATGTCAACATATTTTTCTATAGTAGGTTATCATGTCTACAAGTTCAAGACATCGGTTCTACCAAGCTACAACCTGGGTTTTGACATGCAAGGATAAAGGGAACAAACGACATGTTTATGATTTCTTTTACTACGCAACCCTAACAGGCGGTAAAGGAATTAATTATGGTATGTTTTGCTGCACCTACACTCCTCTCAAAATGCAAAAGAAACTCTAACTAAATAATTAGGGTTTGCAAAAAAAAAAAAAAAAAAAAAAAAAAAAAATATATATATATATATATATATATATATATATATATATTTGCACGTACCTGATTAACGGTGCCGACGGCAACAAATCCGGCGGCGACTCAAAGATAATGGTGGCGAAAGACGAGCAGAGAGCTGAACGTTCACACAAAAAAAAAATCGTGAAAGGAAAACAAAAAGGGTTCTCCCTTTTATAGGCAAAATTTGAAGAATTCTAATTAGAGAAGGATTCCCTTTTGCTCCCAAAAAACCAAGAAGGGAAACCGGCCCACCAAAGGTTTCATGCCTGCAACGATGCGTTCACATGGACAATCACTAGCGGCTGCCTTCCAAGGTTAGTTACCTTTATTTATTTTACGTATATTTGTCACCATCTCATGCCTACCCTACAATAGTGTAACCATTGCATGCTAGGCAGGAGACTTAATGTTGATGGTGGATTTCTATTTAAAGGGTAAAATTGTAAAAAGCCAATTTTTATAAGCTGACGTCCTGCAAAGGATAAAGCCTTCAGGCGATGAATACTTCTCGCCATATTAATTCATTGGAGCATGTGCAACCATCCCTGAGAATTAAACATACCTACCCAGAACGGAGCATGTGGCAACCATCCCGGTTTTCTGTAGGTATACAACATTATTAATGCTTTAATTAAAGCCTTGTGTTCGACGTGCAAACACCCATAGGCTACCTGACGGTAGGTTATACTAGCCCCGTTGAACGCATGCAAGACTACCCATGTTAGTCTCACTTGCTGAAAACAAACCCAAAAATATATCTCACCCGTCCAACTTCGCAAGCATAGATGGAGGGTGTAGATATAGATTCAGGGGGTCCTGAGCATGCTACCATGATCAACTCGGACCCACCTTCACACATGACCGAACGGTCAAGACCAACTATGGTTGGTCCTTCCAAAACGTGCGCTCAAATCGAGCATGACGCACGGCTAGGGTTCCTTTTAATCGTGAGCGTCCAACTTCGCCAGCATAGTCGGACGGCTTAGATTATACCCTAAAAAAAAGTAGTGAAGTGATGGCACACCATTGGCGGGCCCACTTTCTACCTACATGACCGACTCCCTCATAGGCAAGCCGTGGTGCAAGAAACGATTGCCCAAACAAGGCTAAATTAACGCCTTATGCAGGTTGAGAAGATCCAAAACGATCACGACCATCCGACTTCGCCGGCATAGTTGGATGGCTTAGATTGCGCCCAGGGTCATAGAGCAAGCATGTACATGCTCACCGTCGAACCAAGATGCTGCATACATGGTCGGTCTCCCCAAAGGAGGCGCGCGCAACCCAAAACCGATCGCTCAAAGTGGCCGGTCTAAATCCCTAATTAGGGTTTGCGGCGCAGAAACATCTCGAGCGTCCATCTTCGCAGGCTTGGACGGAAGGCCAAGATGGAGACTTAGAAGGAACCGAGCATGCTAGAATGACCAACGTGGGCCCGACTTCACGTCTAGCTGATCGGCCAAGACCGGCGGTGATCAAGCTCCTCGGTACGCGCGCCCAAAGGTGATATGTCACGGCCCCTCCATAAATTCTAATCTCGACCACTCGTCTTTGCCGCCTGAGTCGAGTGGCTTAGATTAAATCTTTTCGAGTCAAGCAGGCATGGGCGTGAACATCATTGTACTACCTCCATGCAGGGCTGATCGGTTCCTCCATTGGAACTCTCTAAGCATGCAAACATTTGGGCCGAAAGAGGCAGCATGCGCGCCTCCCATCCAACGGTCGCAAGCAAGGCTACAAGTCATATTGTCCGTCCAGCTTTGCAAGCTTGGAAGAATAGCTTAGGGTGCGAATCAACCAGCAAACAAGGTATCACTATGACCACCATCCGTCACTCTTTTTCACAAGGTAACCGACCAAGGCATGGCATGTCTATACATCCTCCAAACGGTTACCTGAAGATGGCTGCATGCGATGTTATACCATGTTCATGGTTCACCCTGCACTATTTTCTGTGGGTCCCGCGATCCACACACTCGAGACATTAATCACGTCATAACTGGGGATACAAGGCGGGGTATTGGTGCGGCGGTTTACAGCGTGACGTGCAACGCGCCATCACAAGAATGTGTTAGGAAGACATGGGCGGTTAAGTCAAGATGAGAGAAGTGGGCGATTCGATCGTGTGACACTCACACACAACTCCACTCTTCCCTCACTCCACTTCCTCCACTTCCCACGAGAGACGTGAAGAAGGCTTAATGACTTGTATAAATAGGCTCTCCTCCCTATTTCCAAAAACAGAAGTGGGAACAACAAAGAAAACCAAGTGTTAATCGTATTCAACACCCAGAGCCTGCCTGCAACATTTGCTAGCCTGCTCAACCTTCTGTTAACAAGTCATCAAATAGCCTTCACATGCATACTCTCAACACCTTCTTCTCTTCCCTCCATAAGATCAACCTCACATCCTTCACCTGTGACCGAAACAAATCTGGAACGGCCGTGTCTTCGGTTTAGGCCAGAATTGTATAGATTACCTCTCGAATCAAAGTGCTCATCGTGCAGCACATTTGTTGAAGGTTTAAACTCACTTCTCATCCACACACACCCAAAATTACCTAAACCGGCAGAAATAGTTTTCTCCCACAAACAATGTTATACCCTAACGACCCTAATTCTGCATGTATACTCCATGAAAAATCGTTAATCTGTATGATGTTCTAGTGAACGACCCTAATTCTGCTACTATAATTTTTTCCCCTACGTTTGGGTTGTTACCTCTGTAACCGAACCTATTGACGACCCTAATTCTGCTAAGAACAGTCTCTCTGTCTTAAAAATTGGTAGTGTCGTCAATATATATAAGCGAGTCGTCATTGAACTCTTTTGGTTTAGAATAGAGTCGTTACCCATATATAAGTAATCAGATGACGACCCTAGTTGCAAACAAAAATACTCACTGTCCAAAATATTGATAGGGTCGTCAATCTGTATCACACTACCCTAACGATTTTTCATAATCTAGGGCAAAAAATTGTAGTAGCAGAATTAGGGTCGTTACTATTTATGATGTTATACCCTAACGACCCTTTTAGGGTCGTTACTATTTATGATGTTATACCCTAACGACCCTTTAGGGTCGTTACTCTGTATGATGTTATACCCTAACGACCCTAATTCTGCATATATACTCTATGAAAAATCGTTATTGGTAGTGTCAGTAAAGTGACGACATAGGAGAGTCGTTTGGGTATACACTCCCCGACTATGACGACCCTTACACTTGAGTTGTTCCATGGTGTGGATGATTCGACCACTTGGAGCAACGAACAGAAAAATTGAATCTCACCATCAACACAATCATGGTTGTAATTAGAAGCTTCACCAACATCATTTCCTACACTAGAATCATTCATTTCAAATAACCTAAATTTTTCACCAAAAAACTATACTTCTCCCTACCCACAACACCAAAACACATTTTTTTCTTTAATCCAAAAAAAAAAACAACAAATAACTGATTTTAATCTAACCTTATTACTTAAAACCATAATTAACTAATTAAATTTAATTAACACTAATGACTTAGGAGTATTTTTGGCATTTCGAAAAATAAAGGATAAGGGATAACCCAAAAGTGTTATTTCATGTCCCTTTTTATCACGTAGTGAAGGGCCCCTAATTAATTTCCGGGGCCCCAATTAAACTAGGATATTTAGAAGCCTTTTGTTTAATTTTCAAAGAGAGAAAGTCCACAGAAGAAAATTCAAAATGAATTCTTTTTCATTTCTCCAAATGATGATGCTGATTATGTTTATTACTGCATTAGGAACTAGTAAATCAGGAGTAGACGCACAAACTTCACCACCAATAGCCAGGGGGCTATCATTAACTTTCTACAATTTAAACTGCCCAAACTTGGAAACTATAATAAGAAACAGGCTCAGAACTATCTTCAACAATGATATCGCCCAAGCATTTCGGATCATCAACGACCTTCGTGCCCGTGTCCAGAGAGCTTGTGGCCGTATTGTCTCCTGCTCAGATATTACTGCTCTTGCTGCCCGTGATGCCGTTTTTTTGGTATATATATATGTACAATCTATACACTCTCAATAAGATTTGAACTTATGCTAAGTAGATTTCGAACGGGCTAAATGAATTCCATAAATTTTTCAGTCTGGAGGTCCGGATTACAGAATCCCACTGGGTAGGCGAGATGGACTGACCTTTGCAACTCTGAATAAAACACTTGAGAATCTCCCTCCTCCTTCAGCAAATGCCAGTGTACTCATCTCTGTTCTTGCAAATAATCTGAATCTCACAGCCACCGATCTGGTAGCACTCTCTGGTGCTCACACCATAGGTATTAGTACTAGTTGCGCCAACTTTGGGGGTCGGTTATACCCAACCCGAGATCCTACTATGGACCAAACCTTTTTCCGAAATCTGCGACTAACGTGCCCCGCAAACAACACTGTTAATACTACGGTACTAGACATACGCTCTCCGAACGTGTTCGATAACAAATACTACGTGGATCTCATGAACAGACAAGGTCTATTCACTTTCGATCAAGATCTGTACACGGATAGTAGAACACGACCCATTGTGACTAGCTATGCTATCAACCAGACTTTGTTTTTTGAGAGGTTCGTCTTCTCGATGATTAAGATGGGTCAGCTCAATGTGTTGACTGGAAGTCAAGGAGAGATTCGAGCAAACTGCTCCGTCCGAAACCCTACCAGTAGCTCTTCATATTTATCATCTGTGGTTGACGATAATGAACAACAGGAAGTTGTAGAAGCTGAAAGTGCTGCATTTTGAGTACATGTAGCTAGTTTAACTATTACATGATTTTGAACCTTCAAGCTAGCTAGCTATCCAGCTTTGCTATACCTAGCTGTTGGTCTATGTATGTTGCTATCCATCTATAAACGTAATGAAATAAAAGTTATGGAAGAACTATTCACCGTTCTTCATAGTTGTTAATCTTAAAACAATGGCTTCTCTCTCCTACAATCTCCAGAACCTATGTTTCTTCATCCCTATTAGAGATTAGATCCCTTAGATCCCATCACCTTAGATCCATTTGAACCCTCTAGTTTTACTCCAATCTACGATGACTTCTGAGCACCGTTTTGTAACTATTGATCGGAAGTTTTTTAGGTTAACCTATAGCAGAACCATCCCCTCTTCATCCATAATCTTATCAGAATTTCATCTCATGGCAGATTGAACGGATCTTTCACCTTCAGTCTTCCCACGGACCTACAACGATTGTTCCATGAAGCTGCTATCAATGGCGATCTAGGAAGGAAATACTGGAAGCATACGAGGACAATCAAAATTGGTTTTGTGCTACCAAACTAAGGAAAACGGATACTATTTAGAATTATTTCTTTCCAGACCTAACCCAAAATCAAACCCTGTATCCTTCTTCATCCCTTCGGGTCCACGATTTGAAGGATGGTTTTCCATGGCTTCTGCAATGGAATCCATTTTAGCCTTCTCCTCTTCCATCCTAAAACCAAAACCTCCATCCTTAAAACCTAGTAAACCCAATTCTGTGCAGGAAACTTTCATAAATCCAGAAATTTCTTATGCCCAATACCTTTTTTCTAAAGCTAGGTTCACAGAAGTTCCCAATCCTCCTAAACAGTTTCCATCGCCATTTCTCTGTGACAGATATGCTGCACCATGTTCTGTCAAAACAAAAACTCCAAATTTGGGATTTTTTTTTTTTTTTTTTTATCAACATAACGATAAGATTTTATATATATATATATATATATATATATATATATATATATATAAGTAGAAAGAATGAAAAAATTACAACCAAAACTGTTTTATAGATAACAGTTTGATCCCAAAAACTCAAAAGAAACTATCTCGTAACGGTGTCTTCCCATTTGTAGACTAATTCTTCGAATCTTACATTCTTGAGACTATGAGAAGACTGAAGAGTGAGACCAGTACAAGATGATAGCTTTTATGTCTAAAATAATACTGTGCACATCACCCTCTCCATCCTCTTCACAGAACATCCGTTTATTACGTTCTTTCCACAAGGTCCAACATAATGCGTATGGAAGAACTCCCCATATGTAGTTACCCTTTTCAGAGAATATTTTCCTGTTAAAACCTTTGTAGAGATCCTTAATGTCTCCACATTGGACCCAACTGATTCCAAAACTAGCGAAAAATCTATACCATATCTCAGCTGCAACCTTGCAGTGAACAAGTAGGTGATTTACGGATTCCAATTCCTCTTTGCACATGCAACAACGATTGACTAATATTTTTCCTCTTGTAACTAGATTGTCTGGGGTAATGCTTTCATCATCTCTGGGGTAATGCTTTCATCATCTCTTCACCATGCAAGGTTACTTCATGGGCTAATATTGGCAAAATTCTCTGTGATGAGCTTCAAATTATGACAACATTTGAGTTATTTCCTATTAACTCAACACAGGAAATCTTTCATGTGGATGATGAGTTTTCACCAGCAAATTTGGAATTCAAGTTCACTGCAAATAACATTACCTACTCTGTTTTTAGATGGCATAGTCAGATTTGGGGTTCTCCGGTCAATCACTTTTATGATTTTCATATTGAAGTGGGACGATTTCAGTTTGTGGACAAAGTGAAAAGCGGAAAACCTAATAAGGCCCATGACTATTCCTAATTTCCAAAAGTGGCTGTCGTACAGTTTTTTCTACCTTTGTATCCTTTACTGTTCACAATAGTGTCGGTTATGTCCCGAAAATTGAATGACATTTGGATTACTTTGAATATTTTATTGTCGGTGTCGTATCCCTAGAGTTATAACTTTCAACCTATGCCTGGTAGAGTATACAAGGTATGTTGGAGTTTGTAAGAAACTGGAGCTTCTGGGTCGTTGGCAGAGGAGACAAAATACAAATATGGAGAGATAATTGGATATCGGGCAAGCAAACACCTCCCACTTCTATAGACATGAAGAAACTGAAGGCTATGAGAAAGTCAGTGACTTAATTGATGAGCATTCCATAACTTGGAAGACATATGCTGTAAGAAAGTTATTCAATGATGCAGATGCAGAAAGAATTCTTCAAATTCGTCTATTTGCAACAAGAGAGGATAGACTTGTGTGGACTTTGACGCGCAATGGTCAATTCACAGTAAAATCAGCCTACAACAAATTGGTGGATCTCAAAACCAATCGTCAAGTAAATTATGATGAAGAAGCTGCAAAACTCTATAAGCGAATTTGGAATATGGAAACCCTTCCAAGGGTAAAACACTTTATCTGGAAGTGTGTTACAGACATTGTTCCAAGTAGCGAAAGATTGGCTAGGAAAATGGGCTTTGGAGGTGAACAATGTTTTGTCTGCAAGCAAGGAGTATAAACTACTTCTCATATTCTTAAAGATTGTCACTTTGCAAGAGCAGTTTTACTAGCTATACCTGGAGCTACCAGAAGTGCTCAACTCCACAACAACTAGGTAATCAGTTGGATTAGTAGCTGGTTTGAAGATGATATGAATAATCTCGACAATAAATGGGTTGTCAAGATGGCAAATACCTTATAGGAGATTTGGAAAGCTCGCTGCGACTGCGTCTTCGAAAATATAAAACCAAACCCAGTAACAGTTATAAGACGTATTGAAAATCTTAATACAATCAGATGGAAGGAGATGAAGAAGAAAACTACACCAAAAGTCAATACAACAACATCAGATACTGATAATATCCCTTGCTGGAATCCACCATCTTCTCCCTATTATTCTTTATGTTGTGATGCTTCTTACAAAAAAACTATTATACATGACTCAGGCATAAGTCTAATAATTCGAAATTTTGCAGGAGGATTCGAGCATGCAAAGTGTAGCTATGCAGACGGACTAAGAAGCGCAGAACAGGCTGAAAGTGAAGGACTGCTGCAGGCTATAGAGTGGGCTGAAGAGTTAAAGCTTCAACACGTCTTCTTTGAATTGGACGCTCAAACTGTGGTGAATTCAGTTCATTACGACCACTGCAAATCTGCTTGGGAAAATCATTCTATTATTTTTGAAATTAGGGAAAAACGTCGCAATAATCCAATTTGGACTTGCAGGTTTATTAAGAGAATTTGTAATAAGCCAGCTGATATCTTAGCTAGGCATGCTAGAGTATTTCAAGTTAGTAAGATCTGGAAAAAATCTCCTCCAAGTTTCTTCAATAATGTAATCTTGCAGGAGGGCAACAATGTAATCCATCATACTTAAGTTATAAAATCTCTATTTGCATCAAAAAAAAAAAAACTTATATTTTTTCTTTGATTTAGATGACACTACTCCATCACAAAATTATGACATCGTGACTGGGGTGTCACTGCCCTTTGTTCTCTAAAGTCATTGAATTTGACATTATAGAGTTTGTTGCCACTTAGGCTCCACATCGATTCCACATAAGCGTAGACCCTAACATCTCATTCTTCATTTCGTCTTCTTCGTTTCAGCTCCTCTGAGCTCAATTTTGATTTTCCTTCTTCTCATCATACAACAGTAGCAGTGTAGGAGTACCTCCTCAAATCTCCCATCCTCTTTCAAACATATCACCACCAGCAAATTATCACCAGCACCTTGAATCAGTAATCTTCCCAACTCGAGGACTATTATCTCCTTTATCTTTTTTAAGTTTAGTTCTTTATCTTGACAAGATCAGATACATTTTCCAAATCACTTATCTTCTTCACATCGTTTAGGTAAGATGTTTGATTCATCAATTTATCTTATTGATGTTCTTAAAACTTTGATTACTCAAAATTTGGTGTCAATCAAGTATAAAGAGGTGGATTTTAGTACTAGGTTATCTTTGATTTTATACTCTAAAGTCCTGGATTCAGAGATTTTATACTAAAGTTCGAGCTCTTTAGAGTATAGAGCAATTGTCGATTCGGGATTTGAGTATCCATCTGAAGCCAATTTACTTTTTACTTGGATTCTTTTATGTTTTTTATTCGACGAAGCTTTATTTGGATTACCTATTTATTTGTGTATCTGCTTGTGTCGCGTAGTATTGTATTAAGATTATGCTTCAGTGGGCTATTATTGGTCCTTTAAGTTGAGTAGCATGCTAAGGAGGTTGGATTTATGTTCTGAGATGTATTGTTTGAGTTACAGGAAAAACACTAGTGCTGCACTCCTGGTTTTGGAGGAAAGATTTTATTGGTTACCATTTACATAAGAGTTCCCAGAGATCATTTCTTACTCACTGAGATTCCTCGGTGTCTAATTTTTCTTTTGGTTATCAATCAGTTCAACATGAATGCATTCCTCAAGCTAATTTTGGGTATGCATGAAATAGTTTAACCATTCTCTGTTGATGCTTATATTTTAACCACAATATCCTCCACAAGTTTGAGCGGTTCAGCACATACCTGCCTGATAAGAAAGTTGATGTGTTCTATAGTGGTGTTAACATCAAGACCCATAAGTTTCAGTAAGTGCTATGGGTTGTTTTTTGGAGTCGTTGGTAGTAGTAGGTGTTGATCGTGTGGTTAGTGATGCACATTTTTTGGGTTTAGTTGGTAGTGGTGCCTCTTTTGCTTAGTGTTGCGGAGGAACCCCTAGGATTTGTTGATACAAGAACCACCAAGAGAGCTTGTACTATATTTTATAAGATTTTGACTACTTCTGATACCAGCTTCGTAAACATGCAATGAAAGACTAGCTATGTTGGTAATACCTCTCTCTTCCTTTTGCTTAGTCTGGATGCAACTTTGTAAGTTTCTTCCTTTTTGGCATTCTGTAGTACGTGGCCTGATCGACAAATTAACTCAAGAATGATTACAAAGGATCTTCATGGCTATGTGTGGTGATTTAAGCATATTCAGAGGTCAACCTCGGCAGCATTTACTCACAGCTGGTTGGAGTACTTTTGTCATTTGAAAGAGATTGGTTGCAGCTTGCAGGGGACACTTTTGTGTTTCTCATGTAACTTTTAAACTCTTTCTCGCACTCACTTTCTAAGATTTCTTCTGTTCTCACGTTAACTACACATGTGTAAAGGGGAGAATGGGGCTTTGTACGCTAAGAGTAAGGCCATATGCTAAGCAACAAACCATGTAGTTTATTGTTCTACTGTTACTGGGTTCTTAAGATGGATGTTCTTTATTTGGGAAACTGAGGGTTTAGCAAGATCATGTGTTTTTTATTCTAAAATTTCATGTGTAATCTGTTAGATGCAAGTCCCACCTTCAGTTGGGATTTTATCTTT
This sequence comes from Papaver bracteatum, assembly GCA_023529315.1. NCBI lineage: Eukaryota > Viridiplantae > Streptophyta > Magnoliopsida > Ranunculales > Papaveraceae > Papaver > Papaver bracteatum. Next base: position 2,085,686 of record JAJJWX010004210.1, read on the forward strand.
AATTGAACAATATGAGTCAGGCTCACTGACACTAAATAAACAATTTGACCAATCTTTCTTTAATACTAGTATAACACAAAACTCTTCGTCTTGGTAGTTTGGTGGTCTTAGTCACTTTGGCATGGTTTGGTACTCTGTGTATATATTATGACTCCTAATGTATCTCAATCATTCACTGATCATACTGAAAGTTTCTCAATGGTTTATCTTATTGTATTTGTACAGAAAATGGTGGTTGTTGACTAGTCTGTATTTAGGTATCAAGACCCTACAAGAAACCTAAATTTGAGATTATATTTGGGGAAGGAGTGAACAAACTGGCCTGCTCGTTATGACAAATTCATATTTCCTTTTCTCTGTGTTTTATTTGTGTACCGACTTTGAAACCTTGATTTGCATTATGAATTTCTTCTGTGAGTATCCCTAACTCTTCTCTCACTGGTATCGATTCGTTGGTACTTACCCAATCCGTTCTTGGGAGACTGAACAAAACAACCATGTTTCTGTGAGTATCCCTAACTCTTTTCTCACTGGTATCAATTGTATCGTTGCAGGTTGGGCAGAGCAGAGTAAAATCCCTACAGTTCCTGAAAGAGGATCCTCTATGTGATGAAATTAAGCAGCTTAGTGTAATGAGATAAAGACCTAGACTTTCAAATCCAGGGCAGTTCAATGTATTAGTAGGCAGCTTTATAGTTTACTTTAATCAAAGCAAGTGGTTCCTTGGGTTGCTGGTAACGTGCCTCGAGATTTCGCAATAAACCTGGCTAGTGATTTTCTTGTGGATGTCCGGATTTTCTTTCTTTCTTTTCTTTTGTCGTATTTGTCTTTCTTTTCTTTTGTCGTATCATGTAAAGTTAATTACTTCACTTTACAACCACCGAATATAAATTGAAGTATTTCCATGGTTAATCCCACCTAATTGGATATAATTTGTTTTCACTTCATAAATAGTGCTAATACAACCTTTCTAGCTCTCACTGATTCTTATGCGTGCACCATAAATCCCTGGACTCTCTTAAGTCTTGTAGAACCATGCACCAACTCATCACTACCCTTCTATTCTTAAGAAATCTTCAGCACTTCTACGGTGGTGACCTCAAGAATCTAGCCTATATAAGCATATGCAGCAGGTGGGGAAAAACATTTGCACAATATTTGTTCACATTATCAAAATGCCTACATAGGCATATGCATCTCTATGCACAATGCTTGTGCAAATAAAGAAAAATGCCTACATAGGCATACACAAGTAAAGAAATGAGCTAGTTTTCTGCCCATCATTCAAAGATTTACTAGCCTTAAAATGTTGAGTAATATCATGTAAAATTTTAAAAAATTTCTCTGTAGAAAAGGAGCCACCCTGGTATACATTTAAAACTCATGAATCAATAACACACGGCTAATAATCTTTGGAACAACCAAAAATTCATACAAAACTTTACATGCATATTTGGCCAGACCTGCTCTTTAAGAAAGGCAGTATTTCAAAAGACCCAGCAGGGAGGTTTCTAGTTATCGATGGAGTGCACATGATGTCATCTCCAGAGGTACTAACTTTAGCTTGCTCTTTTGAGTACTTCCAAGGTTTATACAAATATTTGGAGACAACTAAAATAAAATATCCTGCAACATCTGCAGAAGATGCACCGTCATGCATCGGCTTTAACCTGAGGTCCACTACCAATTCGATATACGAATAGATCATTAAAACTTGCAATATTGGAATGCAGGGTTCAAGTTCATTTCCAATGCCGTAGAAGTATTTCAGGGAGAATCCAATCATTCTTAAATTGTAAGTATTATACTACAATGTATAAAAAGTTGATAAACTCAGGAATCAGTACAAAAGGTTAATTACCACAAGGCTCTTTCTCAATCGATGATAGGTGTGATAAACACCTAATTTTATATCTAGTATTTATGCTTTCTTTGCGAGTTTTAGTGTGAATTATGTATCTTATGCTTACTTTTGAGTGTATTAGGTGCTTTGGAGTCGTTTGGAGCAAAAGAAGGAGAAATTAGCCATTAGGAGCTACAAAATACTAAAAGGAGCAAACAAGTAAAGTGTTATTGATGAAGAAGGGCCAAAGACCAATTTTAACTCATTTCACTCAAGGAATTCTTATCACCATCTCGAAGAGAATTCAAACGCGAAAAGAACGCAAAAAGAATGAGGTCATTCCGAGTTCGTATGAAGAAGTTATGAGCAAAATGGTGAAACCAATTTGGATTAGGTTTTCTGTTGGGCCTTATTGGGCCTGCGCGAAAAGAGAAAGGAGAGATGCGTTTTGGGCTTGCTATGGACGTGAAAATTAAGGTTTTTTGTGGATTTTGAGGAGGTTAAGTATCCTAATTGGACAAGGATATTATCTCATCTTCTACTTTTGTTCTAGGGTTTAGAAACATGTTAGGTTTTCTCTTTCTTCTTGTTATGAACTCCTTGAACATGAGTACTTAAAGTTTATTATTGGTTATGGAATAGTTGGATTTTACAAAGCATGATTCTTTGATTCAATAAATTAGTTTTGTCTCATATTTATCGTTTGCGATTCTCTGAAAATATAGTTACATGATTTGATTGATTGTTTTGTCAAGTTGCAAATTGGTAGAACTTCTAATCACATCTATTGCTAGTTTAGGGTTTATTATACGTAAAAGTGATATTCCTTGAATACAAGTAGCATAAATATGATTATGGTTTGTAGTGATATATTCTTATGATCATATGTGAATCGTAACCTTTGTTAAATTGAATTAGTGTGTTTTCCACGTTCGATTGCTTTGATTGGCCTGATTTCATAGAACTTAATGCATCCTGGGAATTAAACTTAATTAGTGCTTTTACACGTTAGGTTGTTCTTTTAGATAAAACTCATACTCGCATCTTTTAATGTGTTTGTTGATAATAAAAGGGAATTTGAGGGATATTCTTGCGATCAAGATATTCTAGGGCTTTTGATAAAAGTTGAGATTAAATATCAATTCTACTTATTGCTTTGAAAACATATTTGTGAATGAAGATGAATCCTTAACCAATATTCTCAATACTTTGATTTGTTTACTTTTTATTGTTTTGCTTTTATTTTATCTTAGTATATAAAAATTAGAAAAATACCCGGTGTTTTATATAAGGAACCGAAAATATATTGACAACCTAGACCTCTCTGTGGGATCGATCCTTTCTTGCCCTTGCTATATTTATATTTTGAGTAGTAAGAAAGTGTAAATTATTTTTGACGCATACGACAGCGATCAAATTTTGGCGCCGTTGCCGGGGAGGCAACGGTTGTCACTTGTTTTTGGTTTCTTATTTTTGTTTTTTTTTTTGTTTTGTTTTTAGTTTTTCTTATTTTCTGGTTTTTAACCTTGGTTTTGGAATCGTATTTCAGGTACCAATTCTATGGAAGGAGCATATTGGAACAATGGATACGACTTTCAACCTCCTCAACACTATGACAATTACCCACCATCTATGGAAGGAAATTAAAACCAATTTATTGGCTATGATGCATATCCTAGAGAACCTTATAGTGATTTTCATACATACCAACAACAACCTTGTAGTGGGTATGTAAGTCAAGCACCTAGGTGGGATTATTCTACTTCTAATTGGCTTTATTCGAGTTGTATGCAGATTATGAAAGAATTGAAAGATATGCAACAAAGGCTAGACCAACTTGACCGTAATAGAGAGAACGTCGCACAAACCAATTTCTGGAATATGCCTTCTTACCCGACTCCGGATCGTAGTTATGATCATTCACCCATTCAAAGGGAAGAGTCATGGGAAAGAGAACATATTGTAGCTAATGATGGTAAGCGTGTGAACGTTAGAAAACTTGCGCAGAAATTATACAAGTTGGAAGACGATGGATACTCGGAAGATCTTGTCGATGAAGTTAGTAGGACCATTCATATGGAACTTAAACGACGTCGTGATAAAGGTTGGGAAACCGACGACGATTCTGATTATGGTGAGTCTGAAGATGAAGACGAAGATGATTGTGTTGAAAAGGATCAACCTTTGGAGATATTTGATGACATTAGTGTAGTTGACTCAACTCTTGATCTTTATAATGATCAAGCACCTATTCAAAAGGTACATGAGGATGATGAAACTAATGTTTTTCAGAATTTTGCAACATTGTTTGAGTCTAATGAAGAGGAGTATGTTGAGAATGTGACCGTTATGACCAATATTATGGAAGACCCAATTGAACTTGTGAATGTTTGTAATGATGATGTTGATGTCGAGACTCCGGTTAAGGCAGAAACGGATGAAGAATGGTTGCAAGGTTTAATAGAGGACCATGATATACAAGAGGTGAATAGTTCACTTGAATTTTTCAAGGATGAAGAGGATTCCGTGCTACAAGATATTGTGCGAGGTTTGTCTAACCCTTTGCATATTGATTCTTCTCCTTTACCTTTTGTTGGTTTGAATATATGTGCTTCGAAAACATTGTTGAATGATTTTAGGGTTATTTGGTTTTTGGTACTTACTTTTTGGCCTAAACCTGGGTTTGGTCTAACATTTGTCCAGGCTTTGCGTTTGGTCTAAAGACCAACGTTGACTTATGTTGACTCGGTTATATAGTGACGTGTCTAACTTTTGACTTATTTATTTTTTATGTGGCCCCTCAAATTATAACTTATTTTCTTATTCCACCCCACCCCCAAATCACTCTTCAACTGTAACAAATCACACGACCATGAACATGATGAAGTTCATGTGACCATTAACACATCAACGACCTTTAAATAGATCAAACAACCATTAATCTGTCGCACACCATGTCAACAGCTCCGTCACCCATGTCTTAAAAATCTCTTAACTCCCTCTGTTCACGACCATGACCAACACGACCAGTTCTTCTTCAATTGTAAATCTCTGTACTTCACACTCAAGATAACACCTTATTCAATCACGTCTTCTCTCTCTCTCATACAAGATTCTATAGCACCAGCTTTTACTCTCTGAGTATTTGTCCTTACGGAAACCAACTCCACCGATTACAACCATCTCCGGTAACTCCTCCAGAGAATCACTCCCTCAATCATCCATTTCTATTACGACCCATAATAATTCTTTTTTCAGACAGGTTTTCAAACACTTTCTAGGCAATTTTTCAAACACTTTATGGGTAATTTTTTGTGCATGAGGAGGTGTATCCTTGATGATTTCTGAGATCCTCCTAGAACTTTCTTGACCTGCAAATCCCAGATTCATACACAACCCACATTCATTCACATACACCAGTTCTCAAAGTTACCAAATCTTGGCCGCTCAACACCACTGAACAACACCAAAGTCACCATCTCATGGCTGTTTTGTAGATCTAACATTGATGTTCACTTGCTTATTTTTGAACTCCACGGTAACCCCATCTTCTTTTCCTTCTCTTCTACCATTTATCGGAGCCCCTTATTGTTCACGGCCATGGCGGCAACAAATCAAGACCCACTATCAAAAACCTAAAATCCCGATGTTGTTGCTAATCATTTCTCAATTGAGAAATTCAATTCAAATCCAACTTCAGACCATTGATTCCATTCAACTCCAAAATCAGTACAACCACCACTTCATCCAGTGTAAATCCGTGAAGGCATTGATCTTCAACTAATAATTCTATGCTTCCTCAATTTCTTATCGCAACTGACATCAAATATAGCTATTTACTTGTATTTAATTTCTTCTTCATCTAATCTTCACCCAATTCCATCACTACTTCTGCAAATCAAACCCTAGTTTCCTTCTTCTGTGATTCTTCAACTAAAACCCCCAATTGACAACCACAAACCCTAATTTCTCGACTGAATTTTCTATGTTTCTCTACCATCGATTCAAAACTCCTCAACCATCAATTCGAAATTCGAATCCTATTCAGTTGTTCTGTCTGAAATTTCGTAACAACGCCATAGAAAAATTATCAACAACTTAATCACATCTGAAAACTCGACAGTAGCAGAAAGAAAATGAAAGGAATAGGGGAAGAACAAGTTTGGATCGTCTATTATAGTAATTTACTGCAATAATTTCATTTAATATTTTCTTTTGTCTACGCAAATTCACTAGTTAATTCGCTCAAATTAACTCCATTTTCATCTCCTTCGTTTGATCTGTTATATTTGATGTGTTTTAACTATGCAGCAGGAAAAGAAAAGGAAGAGAAGAGTAAAAGGAAAAGGAAAAGGAAAAAAAGATAAGACACCGGGGCTGAAAAAGATTTTTAGGGCCCCTGGTTGTGAATACTAATAATTTAAGGGTTCACAGAAAAAATAATTAAGTCAACAGTTAGACACGTCAGCATATAACCGAGTCAACGCGGGTCAACGTTGGTCTTTAGACCAAACGCAAAGCCTGGACAAATGTTAGACCAAACCCAGGTTTAGGTCAAAAAGTAAGTACCAAAAACCAAATAACCCATGATTTTATATCTCGATATCTGCCATTAGAGATACTTGATTCTCATACTATGCAGGTTTGTGAACAAGAAATCGTGGAAGTACCCGACTCTTATATTCTTTACCCACATACAAGTGTGGACAAGAATAAGTGTGGGGGAAACTTTTATCGGTTCATAGCTTCGTTTCTATTTTATATTACTAATATTTGTATGGAGATATTGTTTGCAAAACAGGTGCTATGGGTGGATCCCCAAATTTTCAGATTGCTAATATATGGGGAATGAATCTTTCAAGAAGCTAAGTCGGGCCGTCGACTTTAAAACAAGCGCTAAGTGGGAGGCAGCCCCCCCCCGTTTTGTATCTCTTATCCTTTTACTTTTTTAATTTATTTTTGTTTGTTTATTTTTATTGTTTTCATATCATATTTGCATCCCCATGTTTAATTTCATTAAGTCCGTAATCTATCTTAGAAGAGAATTATGACGAATACCTTTTCGTCAGAAAATTTCAGACTGCGCGTAGTTCAGTCCAGAGACCATAACTGTCAGACCGTTTATCAAAACACTGTGAAATTTTGACACTGTGTAGAAAACACGTAGGTGAACAACTTTTGTGAAATGGAGTGTTTCCAAATTCCTTACCAATTTGCACAGTTTTTTCGTTTTATCTGCTGTTACGTCAGAATTCATAACTTTCGGTTTTACACATTGAGGACAATGTGCAGTTTAAGTGTGGGGGAGCATTTATATGTTTGTATAGTTTTTTTTAGTTTTTTTTATGCCTTTAGTAAAAAAAAATAATCAGAAAACTAGAAAAACCAAGAAAAATTTGTGTTTTTTGAACTCCGAAATCTAGAAACTTGTGCCTTTAGGATGACACCATTAGTGAATGGAACCATTTTGAATGCATGAGTTGAGGAACCAATTAACTAAACGGGACGAACATAGCTCAGAAATCACAATTAACATGATAGTTGTTACCATATCTCGGAATATCACCATATCGCATTCTATTTTTATTTTTTCATATTTATATATTGTTCTCTAAGTGCTTTGGTGGGTCACTAAACATCGACTTGTTATTACTGCTAGGATGAAATAGAGTGATTGAGTTGCTAAAAAAAAAAAAAAAAGGAGGAAAAAAAGAAAGAGACTGACCAATTAGACCAAACGGAATAAAAGACACTTGGATAAAGCAATATGTGTGTGTTCTCCCTGTCTCCGTCGCCTAAACAAGCGTGGAATGCAGGATCCAAGGGAACTATTGTGTAATCTGCTGACAAGAATCATGCGCTTGGATCCAGTTTGATCCAATCATGTTGTCTAAACAAAAAAGAAAAAAAGAAAAAAAAGTATTATATTGGTTGAATAAAGTCACTCCTGGTTCCCTTGTATATGCCAGTGAGTTGATGTAGAATTCAAACCAAGTAGCTCAATCCAATAGGAATAGGTTCATCTTGGCAGTGACCTTCAGACAGATATGGGAAACATCGATCACTTGTGAACATTCGCCAACATCTAAATCTATATCCATCTTCTTAATCTTTTCATTGTGATTGTGGTTTGTTAGTTTCCGAGTATTGTGGCTTGTTCGACTATCTAATTATAGCTTTATTTATTTAATTATGAATTGAATTTGCACTAGGTACCTCCTCCTATAGTCAGTTTGGATTCGTTCATTGATTTGTCACAAATAGACGGAGTTGGAAATATAGGTTTTGTAGGTAGACCTCTTGTAAACCTTCACGAGACTAAAACTCGTCCACTAGGGACACCTAGGGGTTTAAAGGCTTGTTATTTATGCTAAAATTAAACGTAGCCTCGACATTGACATACGTAGTTGTATGTATATTTTAGTTTGTTTGATTTGCTCGAGGACTAGCAAAGTCTAAGTGTGGGGGAATTTGATAGGTGTGATAAACACCTAATTTTATATCTAGTATTTATGCTTTCTTTGCGAGTTTTAGTGTGAATTATGTATCTTATGCTTACTTTTGAGTGTATTAGGTGCTTTGGAGTCGTTTGGAGCAAAAGAAGGAGAAATTAGCCATTAGGAGCTACAAAATACTAAAAGGAGCAAACAAGTAAAGTGTTATTGATGAAGAAGGGTCAAAGACCAATTTTAACTCATTTCACTCAAGGAATTCTTATCACCATCTCGAAGAGAATTCAAACGCGAAAAGAACGAAAAAGAATGAGGTCATTCCGAGTTCGTATGAAGAAGTTATGAGCAAAATGGTGAAACCAATTTGGATTAGGTTTTCTGTTGGGCCTTATTGGGCCTGCGCGAAAAGAGAAAGGAGAGATGCGTTTTGGGCTTGCTATGGACGTGAAAATTAAGGTTTTTGGTGGATTTTGAGGAGGTTAAGTATCCTAATTGGACAAGGATATTATCTCATCTTCTACTTTTGTTCTAGGGTTTAGAAACATGTTAGATTTTCTCTTTCTTCTTGTTATGAACTCCTTGAACATGAGTACTTAAAGTTTATTATTGGTTATGGAATAGTTGGATTTTACAAAGCATGATTCTATGATTCAATAAATTAGTTTTGTCTCATATTTATCGTTTGCGATTCTCTGAAAATATAGTTACATGATTTGATTGATTGTTTTGTCAAGTTGCAAATTGGTAGAACTTCTAATCACATCTATTGCTAGTTTAGGGTTTATTATACGTAAAAGTGATATTCCATGAATACAAGTAGCATAAATATGATTATGGTTTGTAGTGATATATTCTTATGATCATATATGAATCGTAACCTTTGTTAAATTGAATTAGTGTGTTTTCCACGTTCGATTGCTTTGATTGGCCTGATTTCATAGAACTTAATGCATCTTAGGAATTAAACTTAATTAGTGCTTTTACACGTTAGGTTGTTCTTTTAGATAGAACTCATACTCGCATCTTTTAATGTGTTTGTTGATAATAAAAGGGAATTTGCAGGATATTCTTGCGATCAAGATATTCTAGGGCTTTTGATAAAAGTTGAGATTAAATATCAATTCTACTTATTGCTTTGAAAACATATTTGTGAATGAAGATGAATCCTTAACCAATATTCTCAATACTTTGATTTGTTTACTTTTTATTGTTTTGCTTTTATTTTATCTTAGTATATAAAAATTAGAAAAATACCCGGTGTTTTATATAAGGAACCGAAAATATATTGACAACCTAGACCTCTCTGTGGGATCGATCCTTTCTTGCCCTTGCTATATTTATATTTTGAGTAGTAAGAAAGTGTAAATTATTTTTGACGCATACGACAGCGATCAATCGAACATATCTCAAATAAAACACCCACCATGTAGTGAAGGTATTAGTACCAGTCTAATCTCCCAACAATCAACTGTAAACTTAAGAAGTTGGAACTATACCCTTATCTTGTAGCTCATGGATTTCTGCCAAAGCTTCAGACTTCTAAACACAATGCCACCTGATTTATGAGGTTTCGCTACACCCACATTCACTTGCTGTTTAACACGTCCTTAAGCACGTTGCAAAGTTTTTCCTACGAGTTCACAAACATGCAGAAACATTAACAATAGGAAGTTTAATCAAAGTCATGGTAGTTACTAAGTCTACAGTTAACCAGAGGTTTACCGACTAATATCAAATTACTATACAGTGATGTCAGATCCAAAAACAAAATAATAATTGTTCTAGTACTATGAAAAGATAAATGATAATCAAATGAAAAAAAATGGAATTTATCCGACCAATAACCAGAAAAAATGTGTCGATTGCTTAAAGAAGCAACTGCAACCAGCACAAGCAAATAGAAAATATCAAATTCGAAAGACCATCACAGTTCACATACACAGAGAAAGTTATATTTACATACTTTTTTGGAAAGGCAACGAACATTATGCTCGAACCTAATGTCAATTTGGCATAATTTTTGAATGTTTGGGACCTGCTTTCTACGTCAGGAAACCCAAATTCAACTTTATGGTCTAACCGTCCAGGACGTAATAGGGCTAGTTCCAAAGTGTCAGGCCTGAACGGTGGCAATAATAGTTAGGGTATGCTGCATTCTAGAAAGTGAAAGATGAGTAATAAAAAAAATCAAAAGTGAAGCGACAAAGGTTATGGAAGGTTGTTAAATAGCTTTTGTAGGAAAAAAGGAAAACAGTACCTTGAATCTCGTCTAATGAGCACGAACTGCTGATGCCATAGTTTGAATCCTCGGTCATCCACACTCTCATACTTCAAATAACCTACCAACTTGAGAAGTATTTTATACACACCAACTGAAAATTGTCATCCCAGATTCCCAGTACATTGTACATGTTTGTGTATAGCTGTTGTATATTGAGAACCTAAGATGTAACAGAGAATAATAAACAAAACACTTTATATGGAAGAACCAAGACAATGCCAAATTTGCATTGGGTTGAGAGGGTCAGAAGGGAGAGACCTATCGAGCAAAGTTCTTTCATCATCTCGTTAATGTTTTTTTCAGCTTCTGGTGTATGACCTGAATGAATAGAATGTTAAAAAAAAAAAAAAAACCAGAGAAAAGAGCCATACCAAGAATCCAATTGCTATATGATATGCTTCAATTCCTCTAAAGCCAACTGTATTCAATTTATGTCAAGGATATGTTTCCCCCAAATAAAAACTAGCATAAGGAAAGAAGCGACAAGTGTCACCATTGTTCTAACTCGGCTAGTACGGCTTTTACATACGCCCCATTACTGGATAAACAACACTTACGATGCAGAAGAAAACTGCAAAAATAAATGTTGTGCAAAATAAACAATCAGTTTGCATCACTAGATTCCAGGCATAAGAATGAAGGATTTTTTCAACATCTACTTGTTAAAAAGTTGGACTCTATGAACGAGAATATCCAAGTGAACACCTTGCCGACTAAGAATGGAGGAACCTAGGAACCTGTAAAAACAGAGGAATTTCACATTTTAATTTTCTTTTTCCAAGAAAACCTTTCTGATATATAAAGTTAAAACTCACAAAATTGGCTCTTAATGTGTTTAAGTAATTATCCAGTGTCATGTCTCCAGAGTCATGACTTTGAAAAAAAATAGGTTTTTCGTAAGTAACTTACATTTTTTCTTTCTTCAGTGTAAGTGACACTCAGTCCTAAAATCATGACATCCGGACGTGAGTGTCACCAACCTTTGTTCTCCAAACTCATGACACTATGGAGTTTGTTGCCACATAGGCTCCACATTGGTTCCACATACAATTACACCCTTGAAGCTTCATTTATATTGTTCTTCACTACATATACTTTGTCTTCTTCGCCTTTGAGCTGAATTTTCTATCTTTTTATTATATACCCACAAAGACAACAACAAAACAAGATGATCAATATTCATTATACAAGATACATATACCACTAGAGCTAATAAAAAAAATGAATACCAGAACAACGTACATGTGCCGTGTTCTTAATAGCAACTGTTATCACCAAGGGATAGATGGCATGTGGGGAAACTTGAAACAAGTAAATATTGACACAAATACTGTTGATATATCAAGTCACCTCTCCCAAGCTTTAAACACTAAATATCGTAGGGGAACTGGTAGCTAGAGATATATAAAGATCATCCTATAAATTTAGAGAACAAAATTAATATCCTCAACGATTCCGAGGAATGGGAAATTACATGATTGACATCGAACACCAAACCTTGCATAGGAGAGCAAGTTTCAATCTTCGAAATGCACTCAGAGGCATGAAAATTCCAAATTGATAAACTCCTGCCACCTGGATAACGAAAAATAAGCTATTCAATTAAATAAATTGAAGAAGAAAATAATTTCTGAAATAGGAAAGATAATGGAAAAACAAGGATGCCTCGGACACAGTCAGTGAGCAAGAGAAACTCATTGACACAATGGCCATCGAGTAAATTTTCACTATGAAATATTCCATGTTTTGGGGAATGAAGCATGGGTTTGTGATCCAGTATTTAAAATTTAAAATACTTGAGTGTGCATAGACATAGAGAATCTCGTCAACTAGATGAACATAACTTCATTTCTTGATGCATTTTTACAGTACAATCAGCTGATACATGTTTCCTAACAGAAGGTACCTCACTTAATGTGTTCAGAGTGCCAATACTGGTCTAACGTGATCACATCTTTGACTTCCTATGACTACTAGTGAAAAAAACATAATAAAAAGTTAAGTCTTTTGGTATATAAATTGTAACACAAACACAACGAAAAGAAAAACATTGACTACGACTTGAAATATCACAAAAAGTACGCATTTCAGTATAGGCACACAAAGGAATTCTTCGTTTATTACCAGCTATCTTTCACTTGAATCCAGACTAGTGAACCTAACCCATGGGAAAGATTCCCTTGACTTCATTGGTCTCTCTTGATGTATGAAGTTAATACATTTTCCATTTCTGCAATCTATATTACCACACATCAAATGGAAGAAGTGCAACCAAAACCCAAGTTATACTCAAGATTACATTCTAGGATCATCATATCAAAACCTTATAAGAAGAGAAGAAAGACATGCATTCATAGATTCAAGCTTACCTTTGTTACTACGCTTATTCTCTTTACATCTTCCTTAATCAATTGGATTTAGCAGCTAGCACACGATGTAATTCATGAGATCTCTGCACGTCATTCCGAGATTTACTCATCTTAAAACTTACAAATAAGTACCAAACATCTAAAAATATTTGAAACAATCACATATCTATACAAAATCTCCACCTGTATCTTTGGCAACAGCTGCTCATTAAGAAATTTTGTCAGCGGTATTTCAAAAGACCCAGCAGCAAGGCACCATATATTGACAGTGTGCACAGGCTGACTTCTCTTGAGGATGTTGTAACTGCAGCTTGCTCCAAATGTGCATTAGAGAGGATAAGAGGGACATCATAGTTCACCTGGTTAGTCAGCTCTTCAGTTTCCTCTTCTGTCGCGTCTTTGTCCAAAGTTTCATCAATAGATTCCGACAGCATCTCAATATGCAATAACAAAAGAAGGTTTATTACAAATAATTAGTGCTTGAAAATAACGTAACCAAATTCAGATAAAGAGAGCTAACAGACCCCAAGAAAATACATACCAGAGCCTTATATTGAACACTACGGTCAAGTGCAAGAAAAGCCCAGACATGCTCAATGAATTCTAGTTCAGCATCCCCTGTATGTGAGGTGGAGCCAACATATGAGGTAATTCATAAGATTTCTACCAATCATTCCAAGATTTACTAGATTCTCCATAGAAAAGGAGCCGACCTGGTAGACATTTAAAACTTAAAAAAAAACAATATTACAGACTAATTATCTTTGGAACAATCACAAATTCATACAAAATTTTACATGTATCTTTGGTCAGACCTGCTCTTTAAGAAATGGTGCCAGCGGTATTTCAAAAGGCCAAGCTATGAGCTAGTGGGTATGCAACTGGAAAAAAAATATCTATCCTGCGATGTATGCAAATAGTAGGCCAGTGGAGATGGTATTCTCTGCATTTCAATGATATGATCCTTAAGCTAGTGGGTATGTGATAAACCAACTAAAAATAGCATGGATAAAATCAAATAGATGGGTCCCAACTAGCATTACCATCGACACCAAAATATGTATGGAAAACATCAAAAGCATCATCTGTCCTATCTGAAATTCCTTTATTCTTTTTATCCTATAATTTTTTGAACACAACTCCGATCATGTTGACAAACTACATAAAAGACCACCAAGTGAGAGAAGCTGGTATATAAATCAAGATAAGATGAGATAAGGCCCCATGGGAAACTGCGGTAGGTACCTCACAATCTAGAATGACCTAGCAAATCTTGTCTTTGTCTATCCAATGAACTCTATCGATCAGAATTAGGCTAGAAAGAACCCACCAAGTCTTTGCAAAGTGACTTGAACATAGTTGTTTGCTAGAATCCCTTACTCCTCTCTAACCCATCTTAATATCCTGCACCAAGAAACAAGCACATAAATCAGACAGTTGCTTAGTCAAATTATATGACATAATAAGACGGTTACTGGATCATCCAGCCACAATCCAAATTTTACGATTTGGACCAAAATTAACAATTTCAACTCAGCAGTCACTTCCACAACTTACCACTTAGAAAAATCAGAAATCGCCCAAGTAATTAAGTGAAAAGAAAACAAAGCTACTCTCATCTTTAAGTGAAAACAAATCAAAAATCCACTAATGAATTCAAAATCGTTAAAGGAACAACCTTTTTTAATCAAATTACATCCATACATAATAATTCCATCATTCTGATTAACAAAAATTAAGACCCCAAAACAAAAACCCCCAATTTTATTACCTCCGGCAGTAGACATCTCTCGTTTACTATCCCTAAGTACCTCTGCAACAACAACAACGAACATAAAACACAAAAAAAATTCCGTCAAAACTGTTTCATTCATTAATCAATTTCCTTCTCGATTACATAATAAAACACCTACCCCCAATAAAATTGAACCGATTATTCAATAAAACACAGTAAAGATCTTACCTTTAGGTGCAGTCTTCTTCTTTAAAATGTTTAAGATTCCATCCACCATCTTTAAAATTTGCAACCTGTGAGAAAAAATAATAACTCTCACATCAAAAACCCATTTCTTCTGTATGTAATCAAGATAAAATAGAAGATGTCGTCAAAGCAAAAACAACCTGCAAATCCCAGAGAAGAAGGCGAATAGATTATAGAGATTTGTGAAAACACTAACTCTAAATTATCTAATTTTAACAGAGATTCGTAGAAACCTAATTACAAAATATCTAATTTTGATAGAGATCTACAAAAAACCTGACTCCAAAATCTCTAATTTTAAATGATTTGTACAAGCCCTAACTTTAATTAGATACAATATAAGTTAAGGAAAAAAAAAAAAAGTTCACTGCTAAGCAGAATCGAGTGTAATCTTGAAAAATTAAAAGTTAAAAACATTCTTTCATTCATGAATTTTAAGCAGTGAAAAAAAAAAACGAATTAAAATAAAATTCATTCCTATAGACCTAATTTTTCAACTCGAGAATTAACATTCATCACTTTTGATGTTAGAGATGAAAGAAACAACCAAAAAACGAGACCTTTTTTTTTTTTTTTTTTTGAAACGAGACCCTTAATTTCATCTTATTACGAGTAGATAAGAGTGAGACCTAGATAGATATGAGAGAAGATGTTGGGAAGTTTCATAGAGTTGGTCAAAGAATAGATAGTGGGCGGCGGCTTGGGCCTCGAGGGTTCGAGTTTGGCATGCCAACACGCGGCTAGGGTTTCGTGGGAAAAGTAAAAGTTTTGGTGGGAAATTTTTTCGAGGGTTTCCCGCTAATTAATTTTGACAGGATGGAAATCCGTATGGGTCTTTGTGTTTTCATATTAGGTAACTTGGTTTTTTATTGGCTAGATGAAATCCATACGGATCGTACTTCTTTTGTTTAGATAATGGATGGATGAACATCTTGTATTTTTGGGGGATCTCGAGACAAGGGTTCTAATAATGTACATAAATATTTACGGAGTTATCAGTCCGCGAGTTATAACCCCGAGTTATAACTCCAAAAGTGTTACTATCCATCCATAAAAAACCATCAAAACAAAATAACACAAAAACCACATCAAAACAAAAGTAACACAAAAACTACAGAGAATTTAATGAAACCAATTTTGATTTCATCATAAAATGTGATGAAACTAATTTTAAAAATTAGGATTTTTGTATCAATTTTGTTTAAGAATGAGTATTCCCCGAAACCTTAAACAAACTTTATTCTGGCATATTGTATTCATAATATGGCTCTGAGATCGAAACATGGCCGGGAGTGGACTATTATAAGTCGAAAACTTGGTAAGAACGATGAGTCCATCCATTTATAGGTAAGATTCCTTCGGAATATTCTCTGAATCGTTAAAAAAACCCTATTATGGCATATTGTATGCATACCCTGACTCCGAGATCGAAACTTGGCTGGGAGTGGACTATTATAGGTCGGAAACTTGGTAAGAACGCTGAATCAATCCATTTACAAGTAAGATTCCTTCGGAATATTCCCCAAAACCTTAAACAAACCCTATTTTGGCTATGAGATCGAAACCTGGCCGTGAGTGGACTACTATAAGTCGGAAACTTGGTAACAACGATGAATCCATCCATTTACAAGTAAGATTCCTGCAGAATATTCCCAAAACACTTACGTGCTTATCAATTGTATGCATAACTTGGCTCCGAGATCGAAACCTGGTCGGGAGTGGACTACTATAAGTCGAAAACTTGGTAAGAACGATGAATTCATCCATTTACAGGTAAGATTCCTTCAAAATATTCCCTGAAACCTTGAACAAACCCTATTATGGCATATTGTATTCATAATCTGGCTCTGAGATAGAAAACTGGCCGTGAGTGGACTACTATAAGTCGGAAACTTGGTAACAACGATGAATCCATCCATTTACAGGTAAGATTCTTGCGTAATATTTCCCAAAACATTAAACAAACCTTTCTGGCATATTGTATGCATAACCTGGCTTCGATATTGAAACCTAGCCGGGAGTGGACTACTATAAGTCGGAAAAACATTCTCTGAAACCTTAAACAAACCTCATTCTGACATATTGTATGCATAACCTGGCTCCGAGATCGAAACTTGGCCGGGAGTAGACTACTATAAGTCAGAAACTTGGTAAGAACGATGAATCCATCTATTTACTAGTAAGATTCATGCGGAATATTCTTCGAAACCTTAAGCAAACCCTATTCTGACATATTGTATGCATAACCTGGCTCCGAGATCGAAACCTGGCTGGGAGTGGACTAACATAAGTCAGAAACTTGGTAAGAATGATAAATCCATCTATTTACAGGTAAGATTCCTTCGGAATATTACCTGAAACGTTAAACAAACCCTATTCTGGCATATTGTATTCATAACCCGACTCCGAGATCGAAACCTGGCGGTGAGTGGACTACTATAAGTCAGAAACTTGGTAAGAACGATAAATCCATCTATTTACAGGTAAGATTCCTTCGGAATATTACCCGAAACGTTAAACAAACCCTATTCTGGCATATTATTTGCATGACCCGACTCCGAGATCGAAACCTGGCCGTGAGTGGACTACGATAAGTCAGAAACTTGGTAAGAACGATAAATCCATCTATTTACAGGTAAGATTCCTTCAGAATATTACCGAAACTTTAAACAAACCCAATTCTGGCATATTGTTTGCATGACCCGACTCCGAGATCGAAACCTAGCCGTGAGTGGACTACTATAAGTCGGAAACTTGGTAAGAACAATAAATTCATCTATTTACAGGTAAGATTCCTTAAAAAAATTACCCGAAACGTTAAACAAACCCTATTCTGGAATATTGTATGCATGACCCGACTCCGAGTTCCAAACCTGGCCGTGAGTGGACTACTATCAATTGGTAACTTGGTAAGAACGATGAATCCATCCATTTACAGGTAAGATTCCTTCGGAATATTCTATGAAACCTTAAACAAACCCCATTATGGCATATTGTATGCATAACTTGGCTCTGAGATCCAAACCTGGCCGTAAGTGGACTACTATAAGTTGGAAACTTGGTAATAACGATGAATCCATCCATTTACGTTTAAGATTCCTTCGGAATATTCTTCGAAACCTTCAACAAACCCTATTCTGGCATATTATATGCGTACCCTGACTCCGAAATCGAAACCTGACCGTGAGTGGATGACTATAAGTCGTAAACTTGTTAAGAACGATGAATCCATCCATTTATAGGTAAGATTCCTTCGGAATATTCTTCGAAATCTTAAACAAAGCCTATTATGGCATATTGTATAGAAAATGACCAAAGTACCCTTTCCAGAGTAAGTGTAACAAATATATCAGATATTCCAAAAAATGACCAGATTACTTTCCAATTTCATCATAATTGCAGATGTTATTATTTTTATCAAATAAAATGATTATATCACCCTTATCGAAATAAGTCCACTAGAGATCTTAAAAATGACTAGATAACCCTCAAATTTCATCACAATTCTATCAAAGCGATCGAGAAATGAATAAGATATCCTTACCGGAATAAGCGTAACAAAAAATTCGGGAATCTTTAAAATGAAATTTCCCTCCAATTTCAACAAAATTTTGTGAAACCTGTCAGGAAATGACCAAAATAACCTTATCGGAAACCAAATTTAGGAAACCATGAAAATGACCAAATTACCCTCCAATTTCATCATAATTTTGTGAAATCAATCAGGAAATGACCAGAATACCTTTATCAGAAACAAAAAATTGGGGAATCGTGAAAATTACCAAATTACCCTCCAATTTCATCACAAATTTATGACAGCGATAAAGAAATGATAAGAATACCCGTACCAAAATAAGTGTGGGAAATTTCGGGAACCGTGAAAATGACCAAATTACCCTCTAATTTCTTCATACTTTTGTGAAAGCGATCAGGAGATGACCAGAATACCCTTGTCGGATATTTTTTTAGGGAACCGTGAAAATAACCAAATCACCCTATAATTTCATCACAATTTTGTGAAAGCAATGATGAAATGACCAGAATACCCCTGTCTGAAACAAATCGGGAACCATGAAAATGACAAAATTGCTTTCAATTTCATCAAAATTTTGTGAAAGCGATCAGAAAATTAACATAATACCCTTATCGGAAACCAAAAATCCGGGAACCGTGAAAGTGACCAAATTACCTCCAACTTCATCATAATTTTACTTCCCGAGCTTATCTTGGTAATTTTGATGAAATTTATTGCCCATTTTCACAATTTGATATCCTGATAGAGAAAAGACTGGTTGGACTGGGATGTGATATGAAAGCCTGTAAAATCAGACTATCCACATAATCCAAGTTAATACACAAAGACTTATATACGAGCTGCTTAGACGCAATCATTAGTTAACAATAAAATTGTAACGATTAGCTGGCGAATATGATTTCCTTCCGTAAAAGTAATATCTTGGTATGTATGCAATAAAAAGTAAGATGCTAGTATGTAAGAGACGGATTAAACTACCACCAGGCAGGATTTACATCTTCTTCTTTTATTTTAAAGCAAAAATTTTCATCCGGATCTCTCCTTACATTATACTCTTAATTATATGTTGCATTGCTTTCAAGAGAACGCGCGATTGGGGATATAGGAAAATGACAAAAACGAGATTTAAATGATATATCAGGATCACCCCTTATCTAGGTAATCTATATAATTCTTAATCTTTTTTTTTGCTAATGAACCACATCCGATATATTAGAAATATCAGAGTTACAGATTTCTTGTAGGTTCTCTTCCCTAATAAGAGAGTTCAAAAAAGGAGGGAAAGAGACCCAAAGATCCTTAATATATAATTCCTAATCTACCACTCAATAATTATATTTACTGGTTAATTATAATTAGATTAGTTTGATAAATAATTAGAATATTATGATTTGGGTGAGGATAAAGCAGAAGGAAGGAAAAAAATTGAGAAAAAGGTTTTAGGTGAAAATGGTAGATGATAGTGAAGAAATAAAGGTTTTATTTTGAAACACGATGCCTTGCATTCCCCATGGTTACACAGTGCCTTGCATTCGCCATGGTTACACCTGAAATAACATAGTGCCGACATGGTAAAAGTATGAATACCATGCCGGCAACGTCCGAATCGGCATGGTCTTTATAGTCTAATCTATACCGGTAACATTTCCGACATGGAATAAAAAACACGAGCATATCAACAACACTTCTGGCATTAATATTTCAGTGTGAATACAATGCCGGCTACGTCGAAATAGACATAGTCTAATCTATACCGGCAACACTTCGCTCATGGAAGCATCAAAGAGTGCAATAATAATAATTCTTACAGGGAATAAGATATGTCCATTCAATTAATACTAGTAATACCACATGTGCGATGCACATGCTTGAATTGGATTCTTTTAACAAATACCAAATTTGATAATAATGAAGAAAAAAAATCTTATTAATTTAATATTCTTGTTTGTACTCATTTAATTCAAAGAGCTTTACAAATATACTAATTTTACAAAAATCCGATATATATTTTTAAAGATATCTAAGTTTTAATTTTTTTGATCTATTTTTAAAACAATGGTATTCCTGTAAATATACAAATATTGATTAAAGACTTATTTAATAGGGATATTGTTGTCATGTGAAAAGGCTTCACCAAACAATTAACTCTTTTATTTATATTAGTATAAGATTATTTGAGGGTCAATTTAGACATTCCGCCGTGCTACACCAAAACCACCCAAAAATGGGTCTTTTCTTTATTATAGTATATAAGATAAGATAAGATGTTATATCTTCTTTGGTCCCTCAAAACTGTGTAGTGTGTACATCTGTTGTGTATTCATGGCGGGCCCATTAAATACTTACTTCACGTGTTAGTTAAAAAAAAGGTGGGAAAGGGATTTGATAGACAGATATGTGTTGGTAGGGGCAGCTTGGAGTAATTTTAGGGTAATGCTACAGCAACCGGGGCTGGGGACCGTGAAAATCACCGCGTCTCACAGCCCCTAGGACCCGCGGGAGCTGGTAGGGGGTGGGGAAAAAAACGGTTCAGTCCAAACATTGTTTAAATAAAACAATTTAGTCCAGACCTAGTTGACTAGGTACAAATTAGTCCAAAATATGAGAAAATACACTAATAACCTTATTATTTACTATTCAGTCCAAATATTTGCCGTTTAGTCCAGGATGATGTCATCAATTTTAAAAAATAAAAAAATAATTTAAAAACAATTTATTTTTCGAACCATTTGTCCAAAATTCGTAAATTTTATATATTCAGAAATCTCTTTCCGAGATCTACAAAAAGAGTACCCATATGACTATATAATTTTCATTTTTTATATATCTTAGTTTACACCGGTGTACAAACATGTACACATTTACAAAATCCAGAAAATCCAAAGACAAGGTGCACCTCATTAATATCCTGAACTTGTCCATTATTCTTCTCCACCTTAAGCTCCCTCAAAAATTACCTAAACACAAAGCAAGATGCTACTAAAAATCATCTCATGAGATTGAAACAACAACTTAGGCTTTAGCAAGAATTAGTTTTTTTATATTTTTGAAAGAGCATTTGTATAATTATGCACACACCTACGGAAATCTAACATCACTACCCACAAAACAAACCATATATTATTGAGAGAGCACAATGGTGTATAATCATGTACACACCTACAAAAATCCAACACTTCTACCCATTAGTGGTTTCCCTAATTTTTGGTTTGTATATATAAAATATAGTTCTGCAAGTGTATAATAATATACACCTAAAAATAATCAACATGTGGACAACTATATATACCTAGATAACATAACATGTATGTACAATTATGTACACACCAGTACATTCCCTAATTTCTTAAACTTCAAAAGGAATGACATATGGACAACTATGTATAATGAATAATCAACATGTGTACAATTATATCAACTGTCTAATTTTTGGAACTCACGAGCCTACAGTAAAATAAGATGAACACCCTAGATATTTACGATCAAATTGTGTTCGAAATGGGTTCAAACTTCAAATGCGAACCAAAAATAGAGACAAATGAACCATTTTTAGACATCACTGACAAGAAAAAAACAGTTGTAATTTAAGTTCTTACTTCGCGAACATCCTCTGCATGGAGGGTATATGATAGGGAGAGAAAGTCATTTTCGTTTGGAACACCCAGGTGCTTATAACCTAATAGAAGGAAAGACTTAACATAAGTAAAGTAGTACAAAAACATATAAGAACATGAAATCTTTTATGAATCAACATGTGTACATGTATGTATGCATTACAATTCAACATGTGTACAACTATGTGCACGTTAACACTTTAAAAATAAAATGTGCACAAACTAGAAACACAAGCATAAGCTTACAGAGTCATTTTTCTACACCTAGGCGTGCACTAGTTTGTACACCTATGTGTGCACTAGTTTGTACACCTGGAAATCTATGCATCATAATATCATCAAGTCTATCTTTTTCTATTTTTGAAAATTACATTTGTTTCTCCAACAGAAACTCCTAACTACACATTAAAAATTTAATAACAAAAGGCCACTCTGGTGAAAATTTAATTAACCCACTACGGTTTCAATAAAAAACCTGAAACAAAAAGGCTACAACTAAGAATGTTACAGAATTTTTAGCTGTTTCAAAAACTGGTGTACTAAAAAGTACACGGCGTATAACTGGTGTAGTAAAAAGTACACTGCTTACAACTGGTGCACAAATAACATGTGTACAATTATGTACACATTAATAATTCAAAAACAAAGTGTGCACAAACTAATAAAGCAAATGTTTAAAGTATTACTAGATTATGAAGAGTCAGATAAGAATTTGGACTAGTGGTCTATCTAACATTTGATAAGTCTCTACTCTTACAAGTTTTAGGCTTAATAAAATATTTGGACCATCCATTCAAGCTTGACTCAAAAATAAAATTTGTAGTGGATCTCACTACAAAATTCAAGTGCCTGAAAACTTATTTGCAACTGTTTACTAATTTGTACAGAAGCCAGGTCATAACAATCTTGAAATCCATTTTTTATGTTCTTTTTCCATTCAAGCCTTTTCAAATAATCATGCCCTATGAATTAATTTCCAAACATCAATTCCTACAAATGTTTAGTTATACGCAGTCATGTGGAGCTTACCCATAGAGTTTTAATGCAGAAACAATATCTAAATATTCCACAAGCAAAAGAAAATCACAACCAATATAAAATCGCGACAAGGATTAGATGATAGAAAACAGAAATTGAATCACCTTCTTTAGCTTCAACCACTGCGAGATACATTTTGAATGATATAGATGCCGTCACGGCAAAGTGGTCAGCATTCTCGATTTTATATTCCATACAACAGATCACACATCTGCAAAATTTTAAAATTAACCCGAAATGAGAAACACATGACTTTCTTGACTCAGTGTGAGTGATGGAGAAGGAAAATCAGTAAGTTACACTTAAATGCTATAAGCAGATTGGATTTATGTACTCGTCATATTCTTTCTTGAAGAAGAATCCTACTTTATGTGAATCACGAGGAGAATCCGTTGGAACTGAAAGCACAATTGTGTACCACTATGTGGACACTAAACAATCAAAAGGTGTACAACTGTGTACACATTAACGAACAACAGGTGTACAACTATGTACCCATTAAAAATCCACATTTGTTCAATTACGTACACATTAAGAGTCAATAATAAATTACTTAAAATAATAATGATCAACTCTCATAGCCAAACTGTTCATTTAAATGAGGGAAATCTAGCCCAGCTAAGGGTGGAGAACCAGAAATGAATCTTAAAATAAATAACGTATCATGCAAAAATAGAAATGAATCTTAAAGTAGAAAAAATAAATACTTCACATTAAAGAAATGGACAACTAATACAAATGATTGGTTTAAAAAAAATGATTGGTGATGATTATCTCCGACGTAGGAAAAATGCTACGTTTGTTGTGTGTAGACATATGTCTAAATGAAAAATACTAGTTTGATAGTTTTAGTTTCACAATCAATACATAAATTAATAAAGTGCACGACTTACAACTAGTATGATAAAACTGGTGCACTAAAAAGTACAATGCGTAAAACTGGTGTACAAATAAGTACACCCCATATATTCCCGATACGATAAAAACAATGCACATAAAAATTCCACCAGTCTTTAGCCTTTCAAAAGATCATCTCCACAGATTTCATAAGGAAATGAATAAATGGTAAAACGGGCTACATGTAAAGAAGTTACATTGCCAAACATCACTATCATGAGATGCAAGTCTTTTTTGTAGTGCTGATATTTTTACCTACATAAATAAAATGTAACAAATCACGACAAACCAAGATGGGATGACATAAAATATAAGACAAATAAAGTCGAAAACCAAGCGTAATAGGAAAAATAACACTGAGCATAAAATAACATATCCACAAATTAAAATAGCTCGCAATTTATGGACTTTTCAAAAAGAGACTATGCAACAGATGTCAAATCTTAAATTTATGTGCTTGTGGTATATGGATATCATAAGATATAAAAAATATCCATACACTTGTACTAGTCTCAAATGAGAAACCATGGGACTACTTACTAACCCGTTCTCGTAACAAGCTCATTGTCTATGAAATCGAACGCATTGACGTAGTTATCTAGACTCAACATGCGCACTCATTAGCAATCAACACATTTACAATTATGTACCCATTAAGAATAAGCATGTGTACAATTATGTACACCTTATTTATTTTCCCAAACATAAGCCTATGAAGTCATTTTTTTCACATACGTACCTACGCAAGCATAAACTTATGGAGACAATGTTTCACATGTGCACCAGTTTGTACACCCTAGTTCTTTATGCAAGCATAAGCTTACGAAGTCATTTTCTCACATGTGCACCAATTTGTACACCCTAGTTTAAGAACCAAACATAACATACAAACCACAAGCGATTATAAAAGATGCAATTAAAATTTTATATACCACAATAAGGGAAAAAAGAATAAAAAAACATCAGGTGGATAACGATGAATTTTGAACTAAGAACCAACTACTCAAGTAGCTGCAATCCAAACTATTCATCAAACTTGAATTTTTGGTGAAATAAATGCATAATTACAAGGGTATGTATTAGGTATCGTAAGAGGGTTGATATTATAGGGAGATACTATTAGTTCTTCTAAAAGTTATAATTACAAGGACTGTCAATGGTACTTCAAACCTATGTAGATATTCAAGTAAATTAGTAGAACATATCAATAAAACCAGGTCAACATCAATTTCAAAGATGTAAACATCAATTCCACTACAAAGTAAGTAATAATAATTATTAAATGTTTCGTTTTAAAGATCCAGCAAAGAGTAATCTAAAGTTCTTAATTATCCAGATCTTTACATACGCAAAATTTCATTAATTAAATCTCCTCCTCATGAATACAAAGTCAATAATCTAGTAAAATCATTATCAAATATAAACAATCTCAATTTTTAAAAACTCATAATAGTCTAAGCATAGTCGATAAGCAACTAAAAACCCTAAAATGTAAGGATAAAGCAAAATCATAGAAGAGGAAATTAAAAGTGAACGAAGGATCTAGCTAAAACAGATCTTAAATTGGATTTGGATGTAAGAGAAGAAGAAGAAATCTGATAAGAATGGTGAAATGAGAAGAAGAACAGTTTGAAGTTGATTTCATGATTGGATCGATATAAAAGATAAGAAATGTTTTGGTCATCGCGAAAATTCTCATATGTAAACTTTTTAGACGCCCTTTCTCTCAATCTGAAAAATGAATAGGGTATTTAGGGTAATGTGAAAAGTGTGATTTTATGGATCGGGAAATGTTTGGACTAACTCGTCCATATTTTGGACTAAACTGTTTATGCGGAGGAATTTTGGATCTCCTAGTACTAGGCTTAAGGAGGAAGGACTTGAGCGTCTAAAGCCCAACAAATCTGGGACTAAACGTAAATTTTTACGTTGTCCTATGGTACTACAAAAATGGATACTTTTATGTAGATTTCACATTGTTTAAACATCTTCGAGAATGATCGCAGTCGAGTTACACGGTGTGCTAGTTTGGCCAAGTTTTATGTAACTAATTAACCATCTTTTTGTTAGTTGCTTTAGTCTCTGCCGGGCTTGTAAACTCTTCGAGCTGTTTCTTGCTTACCTCCGGTAACCTAATTAATTTGAAATACCTTTCAATCTTTTGGATGTTATAGATTATGGTGATAATCAATATACGGTAGAAAAGATCACAACATTTTTCAATCTGTGTGTAAAATCCTAAAGTATCACTATTGACATAGAAGGAGTAGGTATAGTACAAGACTTGCATTCATGTGAACATGTCAAGGTCCGAAGGAAGACTCAAGACATTGTCCAGGATTGGAACAAAACAACCTGTGGTTGGCTCATCTACGCTTATGTTAAACGTATACTTGATAATTGAAAATGAAGTGCACATTTAATTACTAGACTGGCCTAGTTGATGGATCACGACATCCCTAGATCATGAGTGAGCGTCAAATCAAACTACAAAAGTATACAGACCTAGACAAATTGCAAATAGATCAAAGAGCACGATAAGCTTATTATATATATATATAAAGGTCCAACCAAACTATTTTTATGGTCGCCAACAACGCAAAAAACAAAAAGGAACAAAGAAACAAAGCGAACAAACTGCTTACTACATTAGTAAAATTTCGCATACATCATTTCAAACTTGATTAGCCGTTACCAACTAAAAAGCTTCAGTTTCACCATTGATTTCTTCGTCAACCACAGATGACAAGTAGGACGATGAGAGTTTTGACGGGTTTCGGGATGAGCAGTTAGCCCTGATCTCTCCTTGAGCACCAGTCAGCACGCTTGACTGGTCCATCTTAATCATCGAAAACACAAACTTTTCGAAAAACAAAGTCTGGTTAGCAGCAAAGCTATTCACAATCGGGCGGGTGTTTGTATTTACGAAGTAAATAGGCCTTGTCTGTTCACCAGATCAGTGTAGTAGTACTTGTTGTCAAACACATTTGGAGTTCTAATGTCGAGTACAGTGGTGTTGGTGGTGTCCGTTTTTGGACACGTTAGTTTCAGATTTGCTGCGAATTTTGGGCCCATGGTTTTGTCTTGGGTCGGGTATAAACGTTCCGTGAAGGACGTGCAACCTGCTCTACCAATGGTGTGACCACCAGATAGAGCGACGAGATCGGTGATGTCGAGGTTCTTGGCTTTTAGATCAGAGATGAGAACACTTGCATTTGAGAAGAAAGCAGGGAGGTTATTCTCGGTTTCTTCTGTTGAATATTCAACACCAACTTAGTCAAGAGTTCACACCTATCTAGACTAATCTAGAAATATCTAGGATGTCTAGAGTCAATATTAGACAATTAACATGTGTAAAATGAGTGTTCTAGGGTTAGACAAATCAAACAAGAATACTAGATTGTCTAGTAGTTGGTTTGGTAAGCCTCCATAGGCATAGTTGTTAGCCTCCAAAGGCATAATTGTTAGCCTCCATAGGCATAGTTCTCTTCTTCTTTTGTAGCCTATAAATAGGCATGTTGTATTCATTTGTAAGTAAGTAAGAAAGAAAGAATCAAACAATCAAAAATATCAAATAGATTGTATTCCACCAAGATTAATATCAATGTAGTCTTTTACGCTTCCGCGTTTATGTTCTCCTCTCTCTTGTTCGATCTTTAAGATGGTATCAGAGCAAGGTGAGAGGAAGAGAGAGGAGAGGAAGAGAGCTAGAGAAACTCAAAAAAAAAAAAAAAAAAAATCTGGTTGTTATTGTTTAAGTTCTCATTATGGTGTTGAGTATAGAAGGTTTAACAAAAACCTTAGATACACGTGTGGAACTAGGTTTAAGTTCTCGTTATGATGGTGCTGGCTATGGGGTTCAAGGGTGTGTGTTGCGGCTATGTGTGTTGGATTTCACCACCCAAGTAAGTGTACGTGTGGAACTAGGTTTTTTAGATACACAAAAACGTGGTATCAAAAAAACATGTTGATTGTCCAAAAAAGAAAAAAAAAAGGTTAACAACGAAGAAAGTAGGAAGCTGTGTGGCTTGGAAGTGACGAGTTGCTGAGATGTGAAAAGAGCCATGGAAGCAACCCAAGAATGTGCATGAGGAGCCGTGTCTCCGTCCCCAAATATGGAATCGCATGAGTGCACTTTGTGATACGTGACAGTATACCTCAATGGAATACCCATGACTGAAAGTTCACATCAGTCCTTTGAGCATAAGAGGTTGTACTCCCTCAAAAGCCGGCACCTTCCCACTTAAAGTTGGAGGCTCGCCTCCAACTCTCGACTTCGTCCTTTGATGTTCGCCCGTATGGCAGGTGTCGAGATCATCCCGGGGCATGCTTGAAATCAGGACGTTCTCTTTGGTACTGTCTCGAAAGATAACTTTTGTCTATAACACGCCCAAATAGCTCGGTGACTGGCGGGGAAAATGGACAAAATCCGTGTGCAAAGATCGCAACACAACCCCAGAAAAGTTGGGGGTAAAGTATCACTTTCTCTGGATCCATGATCTCCACCATTACTTGCAACTCGAGTAGATGAGAAGGCCGAGAAGATACAATGAATATCGAGTGGTTCTTTGCTCGAGAAAACAAATCACTAAGTTGTGGATGATGATCATCATCGGTGGAAATGATGATGCGGTTCATATTGCAATTAATGTGGCGGAGCTTCGGATAAAGATGATGGTCATGATGCTCGACTGGCTGTTATGAGAGACAGTGGAGCCGAACTGTGGTGAGCTTTGGATAAATCATGGCTCGGTGATGGTGTTGCTGTTCGGGACTGTTGGCTGAGATGAATGGTGAACTTCTGCTCGGTTTTTGGCTTCTTTGTTGATGACGATAATGGAGATACATGAGTGGTAGTTGCTGATGGAAGAAGGAAGTGATGTTGGTAATGAGCTCGAGCAAGGTACTGCTTTGCTTTAAAGCTCGAGAAGGAAGAAGAATAACGATGGTCTTTGTTGAGAGAATGACGAGCTCGAGAATGGATGTCGAGATGATAACAGCAGAGAGAGAAGAGATGAAAGATTGCTGCCATTGAACAGAAGATGCTTTGGTTCGATGAGTATGGAGTATTGTTTGCTACCTGAACATGGTTTGGTAGTTTTCTGTGATGAGTTTAATGAGGACGAGATTGGTTTCATGGCAGTTGATGAACTCGAGTTTGCCAACGAAGCCGATAAAGGGACTGATGAGAGCTCGGGTAGAGAACGTGATGGCATGCTAGAACTCGTGAGAACTCTGAAATGAAGGAAATGATGATGAGTTGCTGCCATGATTGATGTTTGCTAAAGAACGTGAAGGTGGCAGTGGAGACAGGGTGCTGCTCAAGAAAGCAAGAAAAAAAAACAAAAAAAACATGATGCCCATGGGAACTTTCTTCGCATGTGATGGAAGAGCTCTAGAAGAAAAAAAAAAAAAAAAAAAAAAAGGATGATGTTCACGGTGATGATGGTCATGACAGGAGAGCAAGTTGAAGCTGATTTGAAGATGGGCTGAAAGCCTCAAACAAAATAGAGAAGATGAAGACAAGATGTTTGTTTAAATGCAAGGATGATCAGGGAAACATAAGTGTGACAATAATTTCACAGCGTTGCAAATCTGTTACGAATTCAGAAATGTGGCACATCTGGATAGCGTGGCAAAATTGTAACAGCAATATAGCAAGAAGAAGAATAGTTAGAGCTTGTGGCAGAAGCTTGACGAAATGAAAGATTGTGAGAGAATCTTAAAAAAAAAATCAAAGAAGTGTGAAGGTTTTGAACAAAAGCATGATTAGGAACAAAAGAAGAAGAGAAGAAGAAACAACAAAAAGATTGTGAAGAAATGGAAGTAATCACCAAGTGGTGATGAGATAGAGAACAACAAAAGTGGGTGAAAATCCTATGAGTTGTCCAAAGAGTACAAGAAGTATTTTACTGAAACGAAGAGGACCGCAATGTCCCTAAACTACGATGGAACCCGTATGTTCTAAAACTACGAAGAGGACCGCAATGTCCCTAAACTACGATGGAACCCGTATGTTCTAAAACTACGAAGAGGACCGTAATGTCCTTAAACTTCCGAAGAGGACCATAATGTCCTTAAACTTCCGAAGAGGACCGAAACGTCCTTAAACTATGAAGAGGACAGAAACATCCTTAAACTATGAAGGGGACCGAAACGTCTAAGATAAAGAGAAGTTGGAAAGTAGTTGTTGAGGGGGAGTGTTGAATATTCAACACCAACTTAGTCAAGAGTTCACACCTATCTAGACTAACCTAGAAATATCTAGGATGTCTAGAGTCAATATTAGACAATTAACATGTGTAAAATGAGTGTTCTAGGGTTAGACAAATCAAACAAGAATACTAGATTGTCTAGTAGTTGGTTTGGTAAGCCTCCATAGGCATAGTTGTTAGCCTCCAAAGGCATAGTTGTTAGCCTCCATAGGCATAGTTCTCTTCTTCTTTTGTAGCCTATAAATAGGCATGTTGTATTCATTTGTAAGTAAGTAAGAAAGAATCAAACAATCAAAAATATCAAATAGATTGTATTCCACTAAGATTAATATCAATGTAGTCTTTTAGGCTTCCGCGTTTATGTTCTCCTCTCTCTTGTTCCATCTTTAAGATCTTCTGTTGTGGCAAAGTTGAGTCCATCTTTCCTACCCAGTGGGATTTTGTAATCTGGACCTCCAGACTGGAATTAACCAAAAAAAAAAAGTTTCAAAAAGAAATTTAATTGGGTCGAAATGAACATAAAAGTCCGAATGAAGAAATTATGTACTTACCAGGTAGATAGCGTCACGAGCAGCTAGAGCAGTGATATCAGAGGAGGAGACTACACGGCCGCAGGCTTTGTGAACACGGGCACGAAGGTCGTTAATGATTCTAAATGCTTCAGCTCGGAGTGACAGATTTGGTGCAGCCGATTTCTCACCTAGACCACTAGCAGATCCGTCTAACAACACTGAACCATCACAACCCTACCACACACATGCAAGATTATTTATAAGAACATGTAAAAACAAAATAGACAATTTTTGTCTACCTTTACAAGTTTGAGTTAGTTTTTGGAGAGTATATGATATATATATATATATATACCTGCACAAAGCAGTCATGGAAGTGGAGACGAAGTAATCCAGCAGCTTGAACAATATCCTTTTTGAAAGCTATCCTGAGTTGGTCTCTTACAATTTTTTCAATATTTGCACAGTTTGATTTGTAGAAACTCCATGAGAGTCCCTTTACTAATGGAGGTGTGGTTTGAGCTTCTACTACTGACGAAGACAGGTAAGAAGAAGCAGTGAGTAATAAAACACAAGAGACAAGATATAAGAACTCTAATCAGTTGTTGATGGAAGTAAAATGTTTGTTATACAATTGGTCTCTAGGCACTAAGATTTTTGAGAACATTTCTGTTCACAGTTTGTTGTTCAACTGGAATGGGGTGTTAGGCTTGCTTTTGTGTTACTGTGACTCTTTGTTTCACAGTTTGTAACTCTCTTGGATGCCACTGCTTTGTGGTACTCAAGTTTTTTAGTTAATAAAACTTTGCCCTTTCTGAGTAAAAAAATAAAATAAAACACAAGAGATTATAAAGGCAGATGAGGAAAATGTAGATGATGCAGCCATATTTCCAGCGATATACGGATTTGTTATCAGGTGTTGATTTGAAATCTAATTATGTTTAAAACACTCAGTGGTGACCAATAGTGTGATGATAGTATGATACTATTTTCCTCAACTAGCAATGTTGAAACAAAACGACGAATGAATTCGCTATTTATAGATGCTTGATTAAATGACGATAGATTAAAATACTAATTAAGCATAGTGGTGGTGGGCATGGTGGGTGCAAAAGAACAAGGCTGCTAATAGGTCCACAATTACAACCTAACTAAGATTACTATCTATAAAAAATGAGCAATGTTTTCAAAGAAGGGTAGAAAGTAGAAACTTCTGTTTTTTTTTTTTTTTTCATTTTAAGCCAGACATTTGTTGCTTTCGAAGAATTGTATGTTGTTTTTTTTTTTTACTTGATTTAGTGTGCGAAACGTTTTTTACTGACCGGAGCACTTTCTTTTATTTTTTTCAGGAGAAATCAAACGCCAATCACTAAGTGGTCTGGTGGTTGTCATGTTCCCTCTCATTGTGGAGGTAGAGTTCGAACTCTATAATTGTCAAAATTCACTCCAATTTAATGAGTTTAGATGTAGTCTAGGATATCTCAAAAACAGTAGAAATCAAACGCTACGGGGCTTTGAATTTTTATCATGGCCCAAGCATCCAAGATTCCAACAAACATATAATGTTACCAAAGTGGCATGGATCCGCATGTTTTGAACTTCTGACAATTATCTTGTGAAATTTTTGGAGAAAAACATAAACCGAGTACTGGCTGTTGTTGGTAGAGGTAGAATGCATGTGCTTAATCTGACCCCAAGTTTAATACCTCAACGAGCAAGTAGATATCTTGACTCTTGAGATGAGAGTTGTTCACTATAAAACGGTAACTTATTAACTAGGCGACTAGCTTTATCATTTACCATGATGATTATCTTTGAAAAATGTTCACAAAGGTAAATAAAAGAATATTCTTTCATTCGTTCTACGATATAGGACACTTCATTTGAAAACACCAGCCTATATAGGAAGATTAAATGCAAAAGCTGAAGTAACACTAGCCTATATAGTCAAGCCGCCTGTGATATAACATGTGTTCTCCACTGCTCTCAGTAGTTTGAAGTAGCGGAAGGAAAACTGTTTCTTGGTTTGAAATGGAAACCTTTTACGTTTAGTATTTACACTTGAACATTTTCAAAGAACAGACAAGTTCATCTCCCACCTCTCCTATAAAGAAAATCATATTTTTCCTTCACCTGTACCATTCTAGGCGCACGCACGGCGTGCCTACCATTTTATCAAGGGAGAAAAATAATCAAACTCATCACCCGGAATCTAAAAGGATCTGATGACGTGTTTAGAATGACATTTGTGAGCACCAATAATTTCTTGTACACGCTTCACAATATTGGCGGTTGTATGCAAGATAGCAAAGTAGTTCCAGCGATACACAGGACGCTGAGAAGCAGCAGATCCCTTCTTGATATTCTTTATTTCATCTCGAGAAAGCGTATTTCGACGGTGGAGACGAAGGACTACTAATGTAAAGTAACACTTATAATTGAAATTTGAATGTTAAATTATAACAAAACACCATGAAACAAAAGTAACCAACCTTCAAATGATGCTTCTTCTACCCTTTGAACAAGGAAGATACAAAGATTTGAGGTTCTTATCTAATAATCTTCAAATTTCTACCCAATTCTAAGATTGGAAACTAGAAGATAATAAATGCATCTCTTACAAATTGAAATTTCTGCCCAAGTGATGGAGGCTCTTCTCTTAGGAAGGATTTAGGGTTCTTATACCACTTTTCTAAACAAGTAAAAAGTTAGAACTAGAATAGCCAGGGTTCAAACAATAAGTTGTAAACAAAAAGGATAGACTAGTAAATAAACCAAATAAGAGGGGTAAGAATGAGAACAAAAATAAAGAGGATATGAATGGTATTTTATAAATACCACTATGCATCAACTACACCCTAGTCTAAAGAGATGTGGCAGCTGGCAAGGGGACAAAGACAATTAACATATCTAATCAGCATTAAATGCAATAAGACAGATCCTCGGCGTGTGGATAATGATGATCCTTGGGTTCATGATTCAGATCTACAAGCTTCTTCGAAAAATGTGTTAAAAACATTAAGAATTTTTGTTTTTACTTGGAAAACCTTTTTCTGAAAACATATCCTTTGGATCCGAGTATCTCTGAAAACTAGGGAATCTCAATAAAATTTAAGGATTACAAACCTTAAAAAGAATTTAATGCCTTGGAATTCTTATTAGATCTTACACCTTTTAATATTTTGTCAACATTTAATGTTGTCTTTTCAATATACATTTCACCTAGGAGTTAAAGCTCACCTTTTCAAGCTTTTTCAAAACTAATTTCGGAAAGTGACTTAGCCATCTTTTATTCTACGTCACTAACGGCTACCTAGCGAAGGCCCAAAGTAGCAGACTTTATTGTTTTACTGAGTATTTTCAGAACACAGAGCCGAAGGTATGGAGAAACCAAGCGGTGTACCATCAATCTCAAGACCTGATGTTACGTGAGGAAGGTCCCAGAATCTGTCACGCATGAACCAGCAGAACGAAGCAGAGGATGGACAAATCGAAATATCAAGAAGAACGGCGGCCAACCGACCACCTATCCGAGCTAAAGGTATGGGGCAAACTTCAGGAGTCCAACCGTTCTATGGAATGCCATTCCCGGAACCTACTCATGTTACGCAGCCTCCTACAACCAATGTAGGGTTCCCCAATACCGTAGCTCATACGGTACGAGGTTTGGGAAACCTAAAACCGATACAAATTGATCTTGATGCTCTAGTCATCGAAGAAGAACCTCATGGTGGTAGACCTATTAATGAAGAACATATGGCAGCGCGGGTGGCAGATCTACTGCTACGAAACAAGGAGCACGAGGATGCAATGCATATAATGGCTCAGAAGAATCAAAACTTGAAGGACCTTTTGGAAAAACATATCGAAGGCTGCCAAGCAAACCTTTCTCCACCTAGGCGAGATCACGAAGCTGTAGCGCCCCCAAAGCTAGCAGCTGACTAATACAAGAAATTAACTAAGTAAAGAGGCACTAAGAATCTGAATCATTCAATTAAGAAATCTGCAACAAAACTTAACCCAAAAACTAGCCCCACTCTTAAATACATATACAAGAACTCCTCTCAAATGATACATATTCAATATTGGGTTGATTTACAAATGGAATACAACCACATAATAAATATAGCGGAAGCTAGCTAACTAACTAACGTAAATAATTCTTCGAAGCTTTCATCGTCACATGCACATCTTGATGTGTCTCTGAAGCTGAAAGTGGGAATGGGTGAGCACATCATCCCTAAAAGGGGTGCCCAGTAGAAATAACAACTAGCTTTCAAGTAATCATTAATATGATTCAAAGACAATGCAAGTTTTATCGAAAGTCGGTAATACAAGGAAAGACAATGAAACATAATGTAGAAACTTATTTATAGACATTCATAAATAACAGTAAACATCCATGTATGATATGTGTGTTTCCCCACATAAGGGAAGAATAATATTGCGGTGGATCGCCCTAGCCATAATAATATTGCGGTGTATCGCCCTAGCCATAGAATACTGAATATATATAAAGGAAGAACAATATTGCGGTGTATCGCCCTAGCCGTGTAATATTGCGGTGTATCGCCCTAGCCATAAAATACTGATATTGTGTCGGCACACATCTCATACCACACAGAGCACACAAAGATATGCATGAATTTCACAACACAAAGATTGATTGTAAAACAATAATGAATACAAGAGAGTTCGTTATCGATTCCCACCTATTTTGATGACAAGCCTGGCCTACTTCGAGATCCATGATCCATTGATTCATCCTTGAACGATCATTGTTAATTGTCTAACTGTTAACCATACAAACACTCTAAGAGTTTAGCCAAAAGTCTCACATAAGAATCATACAATTCTATCTAATGGTTCTAAGCCCATTATGGTATCTTATTCTCTATCTTTAGTATAACTAAGAGTTTACTAATCCAATTAGATTGATTATTTAATCCATAGCTAAGTCTTATGAATCTCTACAACTTTGTAGAATAAGCCAAAGGTTAATTCAGACCATAAGGGTCCAAACTTTCAAAATATGAACACTAGGTCTAAGCTCAAATCCACTAAACTGGCCCCTTAATCTAAGGCCCAATCCCACCAAGTCAACTAACGGTCAAAATGACGGTCAAAAGTCAACTAACAGTCAAAGTCCAAGGTCAAGTCCCGGTCAACGATTCAACTCAGGTCAAGATAAGGAAAACTCAGTGAGTTAGCTCAGTCTACAAGATTGATTCAGGTGAGTCAGACACTGACTGGGATGACTGACAGCCTAAAGCTTCTGCACAGGCCAGAGCAAAGAACACTAATGCAATCAATACAATTATCAAATCAATTACTAAACAAACTTTGAATTCCAATTACAATCAAAGACTATGCCTACCTGCAATTGCAGCTTTTCCAAGCTTTCACAACAAACCCTAACAGAAACTAACACAAAATCATCCTCTCTGCAAAACCTTACCTAACCCTCAACATCAGAGCTCAATGACTTCAGGCTTGCAATTACCCTTACAATCTGTTCCCATAATCCCTACTTGAGCCATAGTACTAACATCAGCAACATTTATTCCCATTATTCAACGAACCAAACTCAACTTCACTTTACATACTAAACTCAATTCAACACCACCATCACAACATGTAAGCTCCATAACTGCAATATCATATACATACCACAACTCATTCATTCATCTCCCCTGCAATTCAACAACACTTCACAATAACTGAACTTCAATTCCATTGATTGAAGAACTGATTACCTCAGATACAACCAAAATCATATGCCACTGCAAACCACCAACACAACCATTCCAATCACCACTTCCAAGCCATGCCTCAAATAGCAAACACCAACATCATCTCAGCTTGCATCACAACTCATTTAAAACAAAATCACCATTCTCAACCTCACTATGATCTCCACCTGCTACTCAAACTACTCTAGTAATAGTTCTATGAATTCTCTTATTCTTCACATTCAAGTCTAATTCAATACATACTTAAATTCTGATAACACAACATAATAACAGAGATTCAATCCAATTGATAGAATAAAAGATTACCTCAACCAATAAGTCTCAACTAACAACTTCAGATGTATTCAAGACACTCACATGTCCTACAATAATCAACACACATCCTCAACTGATCTCAACAACCACTGCTTCCAACATCTTCTCCTTGTAATCAACATGTCCCTAACACAGTTCTATTCCATATCATAACTTTGTATCCAAATTCCTCAAAATAAACCATAATTCACTGATTATTCAAATCCTCAGTTTCTTATTTAAACAGCTTCATAGCATCAATCCACCGACTACCCCTTTGTACTTCATCTATCTGCTACTCTAAATCAATATCAATTCTACTCAAACCCTAATACAATTTGGGGAAAAACACATGAACCCTAATTATCTTCAATCTCGAATTCAAACTCAAAACAACAATCAAACTCTTCAATTAAGCAAACCCATCTTGTAATTCCGTCTAGCTCTTCTTAATCCTTACTCAAATCGAATTCCAATCCAACTCAGGTAACCCTAACTCTTGATTCAATCAAAAAAACAACTGCAAAGCCTAAATTAAACACCAACCCATGATTCCTGATCTAACAATGGTTCCATAATTCATCTTCTAAATCTTCATAACATTAATCAACACTATCAACCCTAATTCCAATTATAACAACATCATCTATTTCTTTCTCTCCAAAGCTTAATCAACTTCAACGCCTGCCTAGCTTCACCAAGCTTACTAATCTCCTCATGACCAACGTACTTGATTCAAAACACGCTTCAGAGAAGAAAAGAAAATGAAGAACAGAGAAGATGAAGAAACAGAAGAAGAATGAGAGTTATGCTCTCGATACCGTTGATAAGGCCGACCAAAATTATAACGGCACCCAAGAATTGATAAGGGCAGCCCCAACGTGTCTGTGTTGCATCAATAGCATTTTTCCATGAAATTACGGTTTTACCCTTCATATTGTCTGAATATTTTCTTCTTCGTCGGATATCCGATTGACGTGTTCGAGTAGTCCATTCCGCATAACTTTTCGAGATCTATCGAGTGGTAATAATTTAGTATCTAAATTGTTGTTAGATTAATTCCTATTAATTAACGTTCGTGTTAAACTAATCGAGTCATTATCGGCTAATTCGTCACTTGACTAGTCTAATAGCGTTGACGAGCTTGAAGGTCATTACATTCTACCCACCTTAGAAATTTTCGTCCTCAAAAAATCAAACCATCCTTCTAGTATTCGAAACTTCCCTCCATATAGAGATATACTATCTCTTGACTAAATGCAAGTATTGCTCATACTTACAAACGCGCGAAAAAGCAACTCATTTTAAATGAGTTCGAAGCAACATGAAAAGAAATACAAACCTATATTGTTTTTCTACAACTAGAATCTATAATTTATAGATCTAGGTTCAATAAAATAATTTTTCATTTCATATAAAGATTGTCTAATAGCATTGACGAGCTTGAAGGTCATTACAGAAGCTATATCCGCAAAAAGGAGGGACGGTCCTATCCCTCTGAGGGTTTAACCCACCAAGAGATGGAAGAAGGACACGCCATGACCCCAACGACATCGACCCCAGCTACTAGCCTTCCCAATCATACTATGATAACACGTTATCTAGAGGCGCTAGTTAATTGGAGATGGTCATGGATAAAATACGAAAATAAATACAAGGGCTGAAGACTGGCCACACATGAGCACGATTAGAGGGGGTACTTCAGGAAGCGACGACATATTCGTTATCTTTTCATATTCTTAGGGAGCCCATCCCTGCGAAGTGTCTGATACCTACGTTCTAGACATACAATAGTACCACTGATCCTGCATCCCACCAAAGGTACTACACTCGCGTCCTTGCACATTGAGAAAGGAACAAAGTGGTACTTTGTAGATTCTTTCCAGCAAGTTTGACGGTATTAGCATTGGCACGGTACGATAACCTACCGTCCAATTTAATTGACTCATTCGAGAAATTTTCCACGGTATTTTTGGAGACGTACATGTATAACAAAACTACGAATGATGGGTTGGATAGGATATTTTCTTTAGCTATCGGACCCCAGGAGAAATTGATGCAATACACAAACAGGTGGAAAAAAACATATCAAGCAATTGCCAAAGTAAACTCGGAGATCATCATCAACTGCTAAAAGTATGACCTCGATAGAACATCAGCCATCTTCGTAGAATCGCACAATAGAAACCTCAATTCCGAAGGAGAGCTACGCGTTATCCAGGACCGCTACATCATACTTGAAGAAATTCAGAAGGAAAACCCAAGAGCGCAAACTAAAGCTGCAACGGCTCCGTAAAAAACCAACTCTCTGGAACCAATTCCGGAGCAGCCTAAGCGACATAACGATGTCAGGGGCAGAAACAGCTCCAGGGACAAAAAATCGAAATACGGAGATGGAAAAGGAAAAGGGAAGGGCAGAATAACTTCGAATATAAAGTGTACACAAATCTCAACACTATATTCTCCCATATCCTAAACAAAGAAGAAGCAAAGTCATATCTTCCCAATACTAGATGGAAGCAACCAGAGAGGATGAAGGACTCTAAGGAATACTGCGAGTACCACCAGTACTACGGACACACAACCAATGCTTGTTACCATCTAAGGAACACCATCCAGCGGCTCATCGATGCCGAAAAACTCATGGAGTACATTCAGCTACCATATACCAATACGGAGGCATATCCACATAAGAGGGTACATCTCCCTCAGGACGGCAAGTACATCAACATGATCACATTCTCGGAAAAGTCTCCAGAGGAGCTACTTGGATACATTCTCGAACTAACTCGCAATCGAAATAAGATCGAATCACATGAACTAGTCTTCAAGTTAAGCGGCCAACTAGCACATGGAAGGAGTGAATGGCTACCTCGTTAACCTTCTCAAAAAAGAATATCAACCAAGAATTTGAAATGCATAAAGACCCTCTAGTAATCACCCTCCCTATCCACGGGTGGAATGATACGAAGGTCCTCGTAGACTGAGGAAGCGCTTTGAACGTGTTGTTTTACGAGCCATTCCGGTGCATGGGTCTAACAGACAAGCAAATAGACTCGTCCACTTGCACCAACTACGATTTCAACGGAGCGGAGGACACACCATTCAAATAGCGCATTTGCAAGATGGCGGAAATTCACCAAGAGGCGTAGAAAAGGATTTGCAGAAGCTCCAAAGAAGACAAGTATCCTACGTAAATATCCAACATGGTAATAGTACCAAAAAAGAACGGAGGAGTACGCATCTGCACCGACTTCAGCAATCTCAACAAAGTGTGCCCAAGGACATATATCCACTGCCTAACATCGACCAGTTATTCAACATAACTGAAGGTCATCATAGGATATCCTTCATGGACGGATATTCTGGGTACAACCAGATCACACTTGCAAAAGAAGATCAGGAGCATACTGCAATCTTCACCCCGCGCGACCTATACTTTTATAAAAGGATGCCTTTCGAACTAAAACATGCGGGGGAAACATACCAACGATTAGTGGACAAAATCTTTGAGCAATGGATAGGAAAGATATTGGAAGTTTACGTAGATGACATTCTCTTAAAAAGCAAACAAGCAAAGAATCATCTTGCAGATCTTAAGGAGATATTCGAAACCATGAGAAACTATCACATGAAAGTAAATCCTAAAAAATGCACGTTCGGAGTAACCTCCGGAAAATTCTTAGGCTATCTAGTGACAAAAAGGGGAATAGAGGTGGATCCCGAAAAAGTCAGAGCGATAGTGAAAATGCTTTCTCCAAAGACCTTGAAATAAGTTCAAAATATAAATGGAATTTTAGCTTCGATAGGAAGATCATAGCGAGATCATCGGACAAGTGCAAAACATTCTTCGACACACTAAGAATAGGAAGTCGATTCATGTGGATTGCGGAGTGCGAACAAGCCTTTCAAAAGATCAAAGAGTACCTAGCTTCCGTACCCATTCTACAAAAAGCGGATCCAGGTAAAGTACTTACTCTCTATCTTGCAGCTACCAGCTACGCTGTGAGCGCAGTATTGGGCGGACCCAAGCACAAGAATAAAATCCAATCTACTACATCAGTAAAACACTCAACCCAACGGAGCGGAACTATACTAAGGTGGAGCCATATACGCCTTAGTGTTTAAAACTCAGAAACTAAGGACCTACTTTGACGCGGATATCATCCGTGTCTTAACGAAGGCCCGGATAAGCCAAATCCTCGACAGAACTAAAAGGGTAGGAAGAATAGAAAAGTGGAATGCGTAGATCAAGCAGTTTCAAATAATAATTGGAACAAGGAAAGCTGAGAAATCGCATATACTAGTTGACTTTTTGGCTGATTTACCCATCAACGACGAAGAGAAAGTCGATGATATTCCAGGAATGGAAGAGGGGAGAGAAGACCCAAAGGACCTGCTAGAGCCTCAAAATCTACGAAGATAGGAAATATTTGTAGATGGCTCCTCCAGTCGAGAAGGCGCAGGCATATGGATTGTGATAACCACCCCCACAAGAGACATACTCATCTACGCCTTCAGGTTATAATTTGAAGAATTTACCAACAATATTGCGGAATACATGGGCTCCGCTTAGCAAAAGAGCTGGGCCTGACTGATGTTCGATTGACTAGTTAGTCATTAGAAAAATTGAACTCAAATACCAAACTATGGATCCAGTACTATCTGCGTACCTCAAGCTAGCTCAAGAGCACGCATCTTAAATCGCCAAGGTAACGTTCAGACATGTCTGTCGAAAAAATTATAGGCACGCTGATGCCCTAGAATACATATCCTTTATGATAAAGGATAAGAGCACCTAATCCGTTCAGATAGGAAGGTTATATGAACCTTCGATTGAATGACCAATCTCGGAAGGAGAAGAAGTGATGGCCCTAGACGCACCAGAAGAAGAGTCGGAGGGATCAGGTGGAAATTACAAACTCATGACTGAAGAAGTTCAGCCTGTGTCAAAAAAAACCCGAAGGGAATGAGACGGAAGATGATTGGAGAATCCCCGATCCAAGAATACCTTGAAGAAGGTACCTTACCCGCAGACCTAAAGGAAGCAAAGAAAACTATGGCTAAAGCATCCACCTACAAACTCCGAGACGGAATATTATACAAAAGGTCGTTCCTCGAGCCTTTAATGCGATGCCTATCAAGAACATAGGGTAAAATAATTCTTAACGATATTC
Source organism: Papaver bracteatum (assembly GCA_023529315.1). Taxonomy (NCBI): domain Eukaryota; kingdom Viridiplantae; phylum Streptophyta; class Magnoliopsida; order Ranunculales; family Papaveraceae; genus Papaver; species Papaver bracteatum. The sequence goes on from JAJJWX010004210.1 coordinate 2,127,647, forward strand.
ACTACGAAGATGCCAGCAACCACAGTGAAAGGAGGTCTCTAGCAGTTAAAGAAAAAATACAGGGATACTATTGGCCCTGCATGGATGGAGAATCCAAGAGCATGGATAAACGCTGCGAAGAATGTCAACGCTTTGCGAAGAACTATTTATAGAATTATAAAGAGAGTTAGTAGTGAAAATACCTTTGATGTTTAGGTTCCACTCTGTAATTTCATCCAAAGCATGTCTACAAATCTTTACTATACTTATTGTTTTTCTACTGTCATTTGGTCAAAGAAGGCCTGTAACTTATTAAAGTCCCAAAAGTTTTGTCTATAATGAGGAAACCGTGGTGTTTGGGATCCACTGGTCCTCCCGTATATTAATGGCATTATCGTTGCCAATTTCTTAATGGCGATTTTTTTTTACCTGTTGAGCCCCATTATGAATTCCTTTCCACATCGCACATCCAACTATATTTATCATTTGGTTTAGATTTTACATGAAGAATGTCTTAATATGGTTGCGTACAGTGAATTTGAACCCTATTTTAGGGCATACCTAAAAAAATTAGGGCATACTGAATAAAGACAAAAAAGGATTGTAAATGGAAAAATCAGAAACCTCTTAACCAAATATTTTTGGTAATGGCAAATCTTCCCTTTTAGGATTAGTGCTAATACTAATGATTAGTTAAAATAATTCTGATTAGTGATTAGTTTTAAGATTATTTAGTTATAATTTTGTGTAGATGAAAAATTTTGAGAAAGAAAAAAAAAGTTAGGTTTTTTTGGAGAAGGAAAAAGGGAAAGTGAGAAGAAAAAAAACTTGTATTTGATTCAATGGATGAGGAGGGTAATTCTTCATCTAAAAAACCTAGGAAAATACATATCAATTACAACAATGATCCGGAAATGGCTGATTTCTTAGATTATGAAAATGATTTTACAGAAAGAACTCAAGGTCAATCTCAAACTCAAGATTATGATTATTATGAGCCAAATCTAGATGATGAATACATATATGAGGAACCCAATGCTTCTAATACACAGGTACACTTCTATCTTATGTTTATTCTCACTTTTGTAGGTTAAAATCATCAAAATTTAGTGTTTTTTCACTAAGGTTCGGCAAGTCTGGATGAAAAGTTCGGCTAGCTGAAAGTGTTATGATTAGAGCCGAACCTACGTTCTATACCAGAGTTCGTATTGTTTTGAATTGTCCTAATAAGTCGAACCCTACACTGAACTGGCTGGAAGAAAAATTGTTTAAGGTTCGGCTTATATTGAGAAATTAGTAAGCGCCGAACCTCTTGGAAATACATTGTTCGGCTAATTGAATAAGTACAATATAAGTCGAACCTGATCATGTATATTCTTGGGTTAATAATTTTGTATTGGTTCGACACATAATGTGAAATATCGTAACAGCCGAACCTCGTAAATGTGCTAGGTTCAGCTTAAAACTCATATGAAATTTCAAACTGAACTGTTCATATCCAGTTTCAGGAAGTTGTTATGAAGAACAGTTTGGCTCAAAGTTCAACTCAATTTTGAGTCGAACCCAATAATGTAACCGCCAAAACCCCTAGTTTTTCAAAAATTAAACCTATTCAATCGATGAAAAATAACAAATAAAGAGATGAGTTTGTAGAACTTACTTGTGTATCCTCATTTCCGGAGTTGGTGCTTCAATTTGGTTGATTTTATGGTTCAATTTCAGTTTATACGTCTTCATCTTCATTTGGTTCTTCTTCTTCAATTGATGGATTAGAGATGGATTAGAAGACGATCTTGAATGCCCACTCATTGCTTTTTTCCTTTTTAAGAATCATTATAGTTGAGTTTAATCGACGATTAAATTTTCGCCACAATGAAATTTTATTTCTTCTTTGGAAGAGTTCGGCTAGAGTAGTAGGGGAGGGAGGAAGAAGAAGAGATTATGTGAGTGAAACTGATTTTAATTTTTTTTAAACTGATTTTAGGTTTTTATATTAAGATATAAGGTAGATTAGTAATTAAAACTGATGAAGGGTATATAGGTAATTGAACTACCTAAGGCCCTTATAAGGGCACCCTATATGGGGTTATTAGTTTGTATGCCATGAAAGTTTTAGATACAAGCTTATTATAGGGGCGGCATGTTTTATTAGAGGGGCGGCATTCTAATAAGACAAAAAGGGTCATTACATGATCATTCAAGGTGCCCCTTATAAAAAAAACTGGAAATGACAATTTAACCCTTATTATTAATAATTTAGTTTAGTGATGATAATCAAGTTTAGTGTTAATGACTAATTTCACTTATATTAACTCATAATCAAAACAAAATCAGATTTTTGGAGTTAAAAAAAAAAATAGAAGAGAAGAAAAAGAATTTTTTTTGTGATATTTGTGAAACCCTAGATTTTGATTCACTCAACCAAAATGAGTGATTCCAGTTGAAAATTTGAGATGGGTGAATCTCTATATGATAGACAAAACAAGTACTACGTACCTCTTGATGGAGATCCTGATATGGAGTATTTGTTAGATGGTATAGATGTTTTAACCCCAAGTGAAGGTCAATCTCAACCAATTGATGAAATTAACCAACAAAGTGAAGAACCCAACACTGAAAATGACCAGGTATACTTCTAAATTAGTTCCCATTAGCTTTTTGTTGCTCAAAATTATCTAAAGTACGTTAAACAATCAATTTTTTAAAGTTTTCAGAAGAACATACAGTTGGAATTCAGCTCGTGACCAACCGTAACTTTATGTTACGGTTCGTAAAGTAGGATATACCAACCGTAACTGGTTCAATTTGGGGGAAAACCCAAACATAATACCAGTTACGGTTGGATTAATTTGTGACATTACGAACCGTATATGAATTACAGTTGATTATTTCCTTAAGTAGTTACCAACCGTAATTCATCATGTGCATGGCACTATTTAGTGCACTATTTACGGTTGGTAATCTGTTAACATAAATAAACCGTAATCATGTTACTGTTTGTTATTCACTTTTCGTATCCAACCGTAATTTACTTTTTGTGTTTAATTTTTTTTTTGCTGTATTTACGGTTTCTTAGAAGATAACAATTTCTAACCGAATGTCTGTTACAGTTTGTATAGGATTATAATTATCAACGTAACTGGGTTATGGTTTGTTTATATTCTTTCGTTAACAACCGTATCTTTATATATGTTTTCGTTTAGTTGCCTCGTTTAGACTAATGTTGGTATATTTTTTCCCATGTCGTTGATGTACCTCCCCTAATCGATGAACAACCTTTAGCAAATGCAATTATCACCCAAGATTCTATCTTTCACTATTTAACCGATGAGACATGGAAAGACAAAGAAGATGCAAAGAAGTGGGCTAGAGAACGAGGCAAGTTGATTAAGTGTATCATAGTTTGTAATGGTACCACTATATTGCCTTTCAAATGGTTTGCGAGTGTAGTGGACAACATAGAAGTCACGCAAAAAAAGGTAACGTGCATGAGGCAAAGACAAATAGGAAGATGACTACTTTCTCTAAGAAGACCCGATGCCCCTTCAAGCTTCAATTTAAAAGAAACGCGGCACAAAACTGGTTTTTGGAGAAAGTTGTATGCGGTAGTCATAACCACCCTATACCGGAGAGTTTGCTAACACACTCTTATGCTGGACGCCTTACTGAAGAAGAAAAGAAGATCGTAGAGTCATTGACACAAACTCGTATGAAGCCCATTGATATCCTCGCTCACTTAAAGGAAAGAAACCCACAAAATTCTTCTACTTTGCCTAACATATACAACGCAAGAACAAAATTGAAGAATCAGAAATGGGAACAAAGGAACGAAATGCAACAATTAAGGCATTTGGGGGAGACGCATAATTACTCGGTTTTCCATGATGAAGATGATAAAGGACGAATAAAACATCTTTTATTGGCTCATACCGAGTTTGTAAAGTTGGCACGGTGCTCTCATCAAGTGCTTCTAATTGATTGCACATACAAAACCAACAAGTTTGAGATGTCGTTGTTGAACATTATTGGGAAAACTTCTACCAATGCTCCTTTTAGTGTTGGTTTTTGTTTCTTGAAAGATGAGCTCGAAGAGAGCTATGTGTGGGCACTAGAACAAGTGAAGTTATTCTACGTAGAGGGATATACTCCAAAGGTGATTATTACCGACAAGGAGCAAGCTTTGTTGAATGCAATAAGGAGGGTTTTCCCGGAAGCTCATAACCTTCTTTGCACGTTCCACTTGTGGAAAAGTATTGAAACTAAGTGCATGCGCCTTGTCCGTCCAACCCGAAAAATTGAAATGGATAGAATAACGGAACTACCGTTACATAAACAAGATGAGGCCAAAGAGAAATTTAAGAATGATGACAAGTTGGTGGAACTAAAATGGGAAAGTTTCAAAACGGAATGGAGAGCCTTGACCTATTCTATCACCGTGGATGAATATGAGGATAGAGCTCGTATGTTAGTGGCTCATTGGAAAAGAGGTTATCCAAGTGTTGTGAAGTATTTGTTTGATAATTGGTTGGATCCTCACAAATAAAAGTTCGTATCGGCGTTCACTAACCAATATAGGCACTATGACAACCAAGCTACAAGTACGGCGGAGTCATCTCACAACCTGTTGAAGAAAAAACTTCATAGTTGTAATGGTGGGTTAGTTACGTTATTTGAAGCCATGCATTCGTATTTCCTCCGTGATCACGATAGAGTTACGGAGTCTTTTGATAAAAGCCGAAGTAAACATCACACTAAATGGAAACACAATGAGTAGCTAAGGGGAATTACACATCAAGTTTCGCACCGCGCAATTGATAAGATAATGTATGAAGTACAACATTATGAATTGGGGGATTATGAAGAAGAGTGTGTTTGTCCAAACATGACAAGTTTGGGACTCCCATGTCGGAATGTTATAGTCACATACCAAGACAAAGTGATCCCGATTGAAGATGTTGATCACTTTTGGAAACAATTATCATTCCGTGAAACAATAATTGATTGAGATTTTGGAGGAACGTTTGGCGATACCGAGATTGGAAGAGCTCTAGCCGAGAAATATGCTACACTAAGCAGGGGCCAAAGGAAAATATGGTTGATCTCCAGCCGTCAAGTGATGAGAAGCCGACGCTTCGACTAAAAGGAGTTCCTAAACCACCACCTAGAGATGAGAATGGGCGATATAAAAGGAACTATTACATTCTCTATGATTATTACCTTCCAAATTTCCCCGACTATATTCGTGATTATATCAAGGCTACGGATGATGTTGATGGTGATGGGAATTGTGGTTACCACGTATTTGTGGATCAACTTGGACCCTTTGAGGACGCGAAAGAATGGGGTTGTGACGAAGTTACTTATGTAAGGCAAAAATGCTTAATGGAACTACGTGGTCACCGCGACTTCTATAAGCCAATGATGATAATCGAAAGAGATGAAACTGATGCGGTGTTAAACGAGAGATTTGCAGAATGGGAAAAGCGGTTAAATGGAAATAAATGGTTGACAAGTAAATATTGGATGAGCATGCCAATAGGTGGTCAACTACTCGCCAACGCATTCAGTTGCGTCATTCATTTGATCTCCAGAGATATGAATTTTACATTTGCACCAACAAGAATACCGTTTGACGAAGTTTTGTCAACAACAAAAACAGTTGTAATGGGGCACGTGATAGGAAATCATTACATCGGCCTCCAATTGAAAGAAGGAAGCCAATTACCTCCATTGAGGATTGGATTTGATTGTGACGGTGAACTCCCCAAGAATTGGTGCAATCGATTTGAGGAAAGAATAAAATTATGGAATGCTATACTGTTGTCGAGGCCAACCCAATTCTTAGTTATGAGTGATGAAGTGGATGCGTAGATGTTCCTAAGGGTGGTAAGATACATTTTATATCTTGTATTTTGGTATTTTGACTAAATGTTGATGTGATTAAAATTGACAATATCATATTTATTTGATTCACGTTATGAATGAAGTTTTTTGTTCAATCTATATATCAAATCCAAGTATGTTGAGCTAATATCAGCAGAATTCAAGGTTTCAGGGTTATTTACGGTTAGTAATAATATTCACTTACCAACCGTAACAAACCTCGCAAACACATTTAACTGCAATTATTATTTACGGTTGGTAACGATAATATATTTAACAACCGTAACTGTAGAATCAAACAAATTTTCAGTTTCATTGTTACTTACGGTTGATAACTATCATCTGGTTACAAACCGTAAATAAATATAGTGGAATCAACTGGTACAGTTGACATGAAGAATAAACAAGAATGGTTGAGTCAACTGGTACAGAGCTCTCTAAAACTTAAAAGGATACTTTGATATCAGATGTTCTACACATTAAAAATATAAATGACATTATAACTCATTCATTCATGCGACTTAAAAGGATATTAATATCCGGGTCTACGAGTGCGATAGAAGTCGTTAAGGATGTTGAAATGAGGTAAGTATTGAAAATTCGACCTTTTCCATCGTCTCCATTCTTGAATAGAGCTCTCTAAAAATTCAGCATCAGTTTCACCCCTTAATCGTATTTCACCCATAATACGAACTAATGCCATAAATTCTTTAACGTTATCCCGAATAGTTCCATATCGAACATACAACATAATTCCATCGCGGTTATAAGGGTTACCTGTTTCGGAAACAAAGTTTTCAAAAAGAGTTCTCAAATAACTTGTACTCACTAAACCACATCGACGTCGTTCTTCTCCTCTTTTTGGATATCATAGAACAAAGTTGCGGCAAATACATAAATCTTCTTCCAAAGTGAATTCAGGGTTTGGAGCCATAATCTAGGGTAAGGTAAGAGATGATTCATGTGTAGGTGTAACTTCTAGCAAGGAGGATAAGCATATATATATATCAAGAACAAAAAAAAAATCATCATTAACGGATCTATTTTTTGAAAAAGAAGTTGTTGAACAGATATATTTTCAAATTGCAAAAGGACATGTCAATGTGATAGAAGTAAATTTACGTTTGGTAACTATAATGACTATACCAACCGTAACTATGAAGAAATTTGAAATCCAGAGTTACGGTTTGTATGTATTTATCAATTACCAACCGTAACTATGAAGCATTTTGATTTCCAGAGTTACGGTTCGTAACTATTTATCACTTAACAACCGTAACTCTGAAGCATTTTGAATTCCAGAGTTACGGTTGTTAACCATTTAGCACTTACCAACCGTAATTGGCCACATTCTAAACTCGAACCATCCAGGATGATTTACGGTTCGTAATTATAATAAGTAAACCAACTGTACCTTGTGATAGTCACCTACGAATTGTTAATGTGAACCGTAACTTCAGTTACGGTTTATCCCTAGATTCAGTTACCAACCGTAACTGTGAATTCAAATTTCAGCCTAACTCTGTAACTACACAAACACACATATACATAACTGTCACAAATAAGTTCAAATTCATAACTAACAAAAATAAGTTCAAATTCCATAACTAACACAAATAAGTTCAAATTCATAGATAATATCCATAAGCTAAAATACATAACTAACACACAACTATTAATTTGTCATAATATCCATAAGTTGAAATTCATAACTAACCACACACAACTAATGCATATCCAAAACTAACACAACAACCATAACTAAGCACGGCGACCACCACGACCCCTTTTGTTGGCGCTACCACCACCACGAGTTTTAGGACCATCACAACGACCACCGCGGCTACCGCGACCACGACCACCTCTTTGGCCAGCACCCACTCCGTGCACCTCCTCTTCAAGATTTGTCTCTTCGTTACTAGGTGAAGGTTGACTATGGCTACTACTCGCACCTCCAAGAGAGTTTCTACTCCTCTTTAAGCCTCTTTCTTCCGTGACCAACCCCTCATACAATTCTGCCATGTTTGGATTATGCATGTTCCTTATTTGCTCTTGTAAGATCTTTTGTTGAGGAACTTTGATCACACCATTATTACGGATGCATGTAGTCAAGCTATTTTCCAAACCTTGGGCTCGCTCTTTCTATTCACATATAAAAAAGAGTGTTAAGAGACTATTTCATAATATACATTAATCTTAAAATCCAAAGTCATGAGGATAACAAAATTACGTACCGACATGAAATATAGCTTCTTCCAAGTCAAACCAAATAGACCCTTTTTCTCTTTGGTCTCGTCGACCGACTTCCTTTGTGATGTAGCCTTTTGAATATATGGCTGGGCCTCCGGATCAATATTGATCACATGTGGATGACCAAAATGATAATACCAACCCATGTAATCAGCAGATGATTCTTTCGTATTGTTACAAGCCCTTGCCTCTCCCGCTGCGAGTTGGTATCTTGCTTGATGGCGGTTGTTCCAAGCATCAACCGTCGGAGTTGGGCGGTAGTTGAGTACAATTGTGGGGCCTTTTGTCTCGGATCCTTGCTTGGATAATGTGAAGTTTTCCTTGATAACCCTTTGTTGAATATGACCAACTTGGCGTAGAGTTCGACGAGGATTGGTCATAACGTAACCGGTGGGATGATACAATGGTCCGTTGTATCCTGCGGTCTCTGTGAACCTACGAGCATCAATTCCATTTTGAATCCTCGAATAAGGGTCAAAGATAACATCTTCAACGGTGAACGCATCTATTTGCTCCCTCATTAGAATGAGCTTCTCCTCTTTGTACCTTTGTTGTCTACCAGTGAACTTGAACTTCTTTCCCGTAGGGCCATAATCATGTTCTTCCCATTCAGTAGGAGGTCTTAGGATCGGAAAGTGGTCATAAACCCATGCCTAGAAGAAGAAGAAAAGGTATAAACAATTGCCACATGACTAAAAATATAACAAACTATCATATAATAAAAATGTAACCAAACTTACCATTAGAAGCGCAACATTCCCTGCAATTTCAGTAGCTCCAACCCTCGAGGCCTTTCTTAGGCTCTCAAATAAATATGCAAGGGTGGCAGTGGCCCATGAATAATTTTTGGTGTCGTCCAAATTCTTCAACAACTGTAGGTAATGAATATTTACCCTATTTCCTGAGTTATCGGGAAAGAATACGGTCCCAAGAGAATACAACAAATAAGCTGTGGATGTACGACTAACTCTTGTTTCATCCATCACCTCACCTGCCGCTTCCTTTTTCAGTGTTCCTTTAAACTTTTTCCTCAGATTCTTCAACAAAAGCTTTTTGATGATACGTGGTTTATGTGGTTCATCAGGGTTATAACCACCAGCCAACTGAAACTCCATCTCGGTTTCATCTTTCTCCCAACCAAGTGTTTCTTGAAAAAGGGTGTAAAGGTCAGCCCAAGACATGTTGTTGTCGAAACCTTCAAACACCGATGTTCCTTCAACTTCAAGGTCAAGAATACTCTTCACATCGTCCGGTGTTATTGTCATCTCTCCAAATGGAAGATGAAACGTATCGGTTTCAATCCAAAATCGTTCCCTGAAGGCAGAGACCACAACACTATCATACTCCGATTGTGAATGAAGAATTCCAGGCCCTAATCCTGTACTAACAACTAGATTGCGAACCGCAACACATTCTTTACTTAATGGCCAATGTTTAGCCCTTTGACGCTTGATCAATTTTGTGCATCTTGCATGGTCCTTAAAAAACAAATATACCAAAATATAAACATATACACATATGTTGGTGAACTGAAACAAACAAACAAAATGTACCAAAATAAGTTATATAAATTGAATGTTTTAAGAAAAGTAAGTAAAATCATACCCTTGTTTCACAGACTTTTGCGGCCCAGGAATCTTTATAACTAAATAAGATTGACGACTTATCTGGGGCCTCGCCCCAAGGTCTTCTATTCCTCTTATGCGGCAACAACAAGTCTTTACCTTTAGGAATATGCATCCCTTTTGGTGCGGGTTCCTTCCTCGGCTTCTTTTCTTTAACTCGAGGTGCAACTACAACAACCTGTTTTCCCTTGGCATTTTCTCTATCTTCATCATTTTCTTCCTCTTCTTTCTCTTCATCATTTTCTTCCTCTTCCTCCTCTTCATAATTTTCTTCCTCTTCCTCCTCTTCGTCATTTGGTTCCTCTTCCTCCTCTTCTTCATCATTGGATTCTTTAGATACTTCTTCATCTTCATCATAATTAGTTTCTTCCTCTATAATTTCATTTACATGCCTTCACGGTTAGTTTCGACTACGACCCCTTCTTGATCATTATGTTTCACTCCTAACTCAACTCCAGATTCAGCCACAGGTTCTTCTCTCAACTTAATTTCAAACTTATTCTTCCTATTCTCATTCTTGTGGATACCTCTATTATTTACCCCTAAATGCTTGTCACCGCGAGGGGTGGGCGTATGATCAATCGGGGTTAAGTTGTTTCCTCTCTTTTTCTTCACCCTGTCAGGATTCCTACACAAGCATTACAATTGTTTGATTTAGTAAGTGTATAACAAATAATATAGAAAACGAAATACAAAAAACAATTGGTGAGCATGCATAGTTACGGTTTGTAACTAATGAATCGATACCAACCGAAACTAAACTACAGTTTGTAACTAATGAAAATATATCAACCGTAGCTAACTTGTCAATTACGAATCAATTACGGTTCGTAACAAAAGAATCGAGACAAACCGTAACTAAACTACGGTTAGTAATTCTGTTACATTTTTGAACCGTACATCACTACTTCAAATTTCTTAACATACATGATGATGTACGGTTGGTAACTTTCATTAAGTTACAAACCGTAAAAAGGGTACGGTTCGTAAGTGAGATGCAAATATGAACCGTAAAAAAACTTTGAAACATACAGAAGGAATTACGGTTCCTAACTAAGGTTTCGATACGAACCGTACCTGAACCTAATTCTCAAAAAAAAAAAGTTACGGTTTGTATTTGGGTTGTTAGCAACCGTATGTTCTTCAAATTAAACAGTTACGGTTGGTATCTGGGTTATTACGAACCGTAAGTCACATGCAACAAACAAATTCCAGTTTCAATTTCGATCCAAAACCCTAATTTTTGATACAAAACTAACTTAAATCATACACAATAGACTAAACCCTAACTGGGTTTTCCGAAACATACCTCATATAAGTCATTGGGATTGATTTAGACGGTTGAGGAGTTTCAAATTGATGTTCTTGACCTAATGGAGGATGTGGTTCATTAGAACGGCTACAATCTTCGTCAACCTTTTTCTTCGGCATTTCTAATATAGGTTTCAATCAACGATTATCAATTTTTCAAATCGCCGATTAATCGAATACGATGAAAATTTCAGTTTTAATGGGGTTTACGGTTGATAGAGGATGAGAAGAGAAGATGAAGATGAAAAAAAGAAAACTGATTTGGTTTATTGATTCATTAGGTTTATAAATAGGGGAGGACAATTAGGTCTTTTTATCTTATAAAATAAGGGTAGATTAGTACATTTAATGTGAAAAAGGTAATCTAGTCAATTGACATTCCCTTTAGGACATCCCCTAACCAATTAGAGGGACATTACTATCATAATGCCGCCCCTCTAATAAAACATGCCGCCCCTATAATAAGCTTGTTTAGATATGCCCGGGGTTCGTGAATTTGGTAATCCTAGCCCACCTTCGAGAGATCTACGGACCTGTCCGGTAATCCTAGCCCACCTTCCTTCGAGAGATCTACGGACCGAATCCCAGGCACTTTTCTGTAGGATTCTAAAACAAATCATTTTATCATCACAGTTCTTCATACACTGTTTAACAGATTCCAACCTGCAGTCTCCTACTAACCAAGGTTCAAAGATTTTTAGTTTTTACTTATTATTGATTACTGAAGAACTGTTAAACAGTGTATGAAGAACTAAAAATCAGTTATTATTGGGGAGCCGAGATATGAACTCCCAGAATTTGTTACTTCATTCATCTTCATCACTAGAGGATCTGTTTTAAATTATAACTTTCTGCCCATTAAGAAGTTCTTTGGCAATAATGGAAGATAATGTTTCAAGCATATTGGTTGATGGCAATAACGGAAGATAATCTTTCAAGCATATGGTTGAGCATCTACAGCAACTTGTTTGTTGTGTATTCTTGTTCTATAAAATTCACAACTTCAAAGGATAATAAAGCTTCTTCAGGGTTTCCATGTGTTGAAACATTCAAAAAGATAAATTCATGCATGTTTGAAGTGTTTAATGCCGAGCCAATGGAAATATACACCCACCACCAGAACAGGAAGAGTCAGCAGCACCAAGAAACAGTAGTACCTAGTACCTGCTATGAAAAATCCACAGACACAGAAAAACATTAAAGCTCACTCTGTTTTAAGTGCAGGCAGCACAAAGGGTAATTTTTTAAGATTTAGACCATTCTTAACCAGCTAGACTAGATACATATGTTAAAACCAAGTGTGTTATTTTGACAGGTACAATTCCAACCCGACTAACAAGAACCATTTTTTGTAATTATGAAAATTAAAACAAAATTTTCATGGGAAAACTAACAAAACCAAGCCTTTCCTCAGAACGATCAATATGTGTTCTATCACATGCATGCCCACTGGGTTTTGTTTTGGTACTAAGACTGTACCAGATTAACCTGGACATAGCAAGTTAATAGTAAAAGATGGAACCCTTTTGGAAAAACTCATGGGCCCTTTCATCCAGAAACTCATATATTCCTTCCATTAGATGCACTTCAGCAATGGAACTACAAAATCCCTATGAATAATAACAAAATTTTCATGAGAAAACTAACAAAACCAAGCCTTTCCTAGAACGAGCAATATGTGTTCTATCACATGCATGCCCACTGGGTTTTGTTTTGGTACTAAGACTGTACCAGATTAACCTGGACATAGCAAGTTAATAGTAAAAGATGGAACCCTTTTGGAAAAACTCATGGACCCTTTCGTCCAGAAACTCATATATTCCTTCCATTAGATGCACTTCAGCAATGGAACTACAAAATCCCTATGAATAATAAAAGGTCACCTGTCATTCTGGACAGCTGATACTATTCCATTGCAAGATGGTGGAAGAAGCTTGGATAATATGACTGAAAAGAAAAACAACAAAAAGGAAATGGAGCCACATAAAAGAAAAAAAGTCCCCCAAGCACATTTGCCTTTGAATCAATAGGCTTTGATGTGGTTGAAACATTCGCCATCGCAGACTACTGTATAAGGTACTGGAAGAAAAGAGTATCACTGAATCAATACCCAAAGTAACATTCAATATTACATTGCAAGTAAAAGTACAACAGCAGCATGCTTGTAGTGCTTAAAAGTAATCAAATGTTTCAGGTAGAATTCTAATTATATTCACATATTATCACTAATAATCTTTATTTTAGCTTCTGCTGTTCTATGATAATCCAGTATTAGTAAGGGATCAACAGTGTCCAACTCCAAGAGTGTTCTAGAGAGAGGAACCCAGTAATATGCAAGATTTGTAATCCTGCAATGACATTTGTATAAAACTGGAGTCTCAGACATCTAAGGAAGGAATAAAGCAGCATCAGCTCTCAAGCCCAGCGAAAGACGAAAGCTCTTAGGCGGCAACTGCGAATGTTCTTGAGAAAAAAGCCTTTGGATTATCATCATGTGACGGTTTATAAAACAATACCAATGTCTAAGAAACAACTTTCTCAATTTGGGCATTACCTAAGAAATTAGCAATAATTCAACTAGCAAAAAACTGAAAGGAGTTTAATTGTTGTAATTAGTCAGAAATCTCGTGTGGAAAGCGCAGCTCATCGCACCTCGAAAGATGCTGCTTTTGCACAAATACAGATGTTCATCATTCTATGACTACAACAATAAAATGATAGTTTTATCGAGCAATTTGTGTACCTTAAATGGACAAATAGGTTTTTGGAAGAGACCTCTTATAAATTTAAAATAAAATGTTTCAGGAAAACAACACAAAGACACGATAATTAGAGATCTGAGATGTTGTCAATGTATAGTCTTACAAAGTTTTCCATCATTTAATGATCAACAAGTAACAAGAAAATACACAGCTGACAAAGTGAACAGATGGATGAATTTGAATTTTAGGGACTCATTCATTCCTGAGGCACAAAATCAAGCCAAAGAAGAGATGTTTAATCCCTAAGAAAAGCAAAGTTTAGACACTAAATAATGCAGAAAACAAATACTGAATCTTGGCTGCTAAACAGTGCTAACATATTCAACAAAAAAAAAAAACAATTCAATAATACACAGAAAACGCAAAGAAACACCACTGAACCATCTGGTACAGCCCTGGATTTAGTTTATGTCACGATGAGTCACTAGATCTTATCATTTTTAATTTCAAAAGCAATGAAATAACAGAAAAATTAGAATTAGGGGCGATGAAAACAGTACCGATCTACGCATAAAGCATGAAATGATGAAGAAGAACGGAAAGATAACGTGCGAGTGTGAATGGCGGAAGTATGCGGAGAATGAAATAGTTTTATAGGGAGGGATTAGGAGATTAGGGTTTCAGGGTTTTAATATTTTTTTCCCCTATGGTTTTATTTGGTAACCATTATTTTAATGGATTATCTTCTTTTTTTTTATTTAGAAAAGGCCCAAACAGGCTTAAATTAATCAAAATAAACTGTCAAATACAATATCAAGTGGTAAGAAATTGGAAGGGAGTCTAGCAACAAGCTGAGCACCAACCGCTTTTTGAATGACAACACCTATTCTATGGAACAGAAAATCTCCAACTTTGACATTTGCATCATTACTAGCCATATAATGAAAAGAGGGGCTTCAGAGAACCCCTAAATTTATTTATTTGATTACCTCATTCAAATTGAGGTTTGGATTGTTACATAAAAGAAGTGGTATACAAACATACCCTCTTGTTTCATCATTATACATTGCAGATTGATGCAAACAATTTACAATGTGAATATTTTGATCTACATGAAACCCAAAAAAAATGGAAAAGACTAATCAGAATAACGGTATATTGATTGATCTTCAACTATTTAAAGATTTCTTCCTCTTTAATATAAAATACTTTGCAAAAGAAGAAGTTTATGCTAATCTTCGTAATCATGATCCATTCCAATAGCCATTGATCTTTTTTGGATGAATATTGATCATCGTCACGTCGGAATTCATCGTCTTCAAAGATAAGCTGCAATCTCTCATCGGATTTCAACACAAGAGCCCAAAGGCTGTAACAAAACGCACTAATGGCGATTGGAATTATTTGAAGGCATGACATAGCCATTGCATATACAAGGTCAGAAACCTAAAAAAATATATTCTAAAAACCTAAATCACAATGTGATTTTTATTTAAAGCAAAAAAATAATCATACAATTACAAACCTAAATTTACTTGGATAATTTGATAAATCGGATTCAATCCTAGTAAATCTAGGTTTGAAGAAGAAGATTTTGATGAAAAAAATAGGTTTGGATAATTGTTTAGAAAAAACGGTTATACAGAGAAAACACAACAGAAGATTATAATCCATATGCGTTTGGTAATCATTATAATTAGGGTTGCACAACGGGTAGGGTGAGTAGGATATGGCCCATTTCGCCACCCTACCCGTTAATTGTCGGGTAAGAAATTTTTTACCTGTCACCCTACCCGCCATTAAACGGGTAATATCCTACCTGACCCATTAATTGGCGGGTCGGGTAAGATAGGGTGGCGGGTATAACCGTTTTTTTTTTTTGTACAAGACTTTCTGAAACAGTGCAAGTAAGATCCAACAGTGCAAGTAACATACAACCTATCTAAATATGTACTGCCAATCTAACTAGGGGAAAATGAAAATGAACAAACAAAAGTATTCTCAAGAAAGCCATTTATAGTCTCAAGAAACGAGTTATATTCTTTTCAAAATCGACGATGAATCCCAGCCCAATTCCATGTTCTTCACGTGACCTTGTTCTTCATATAACAGTATCATCACCAAAAGCTCTACATATTGACCTTCTTCTCCAATCATCATCTACGATGATGGAATAAGTACTAAGATCACCAAATAAATCTGCATACAAGTTATCTCTTGTTAGATTCAGTCATAATAGTGAATGATTTGATGCAAAATTCAGTCATAATACCAACATCAAGTAATATCACTCAAGTTCTGTATCTCCACAATTTTTCAACGGTGAGTATGAAAGAAATATTAATGTTTGAAAAACAACAATAACTCAAACACAACTTGACAGGAGGAACTAATGAGAAACAAATTGAAAGGAACTCACCAACATAAACTGTGCAGTCCCAATTTCCGGGCATGATTTGTTGCTTCGATTCTTAATGAACAGAATACATAGAGAGTTCTTCCCCTGTCTATCTTATTATTCTATTAAAGCATCCATACACTAGGATTATTTAGTTATGGCAACGCAGTAAGTAATCGCTGCAACGCTGCAAGGAGTTCTTCTTTAGGCATCTAAGAGTGCAAACACCAGCCAGAACCTGCTTGGAGTTTAAGAAGTGATCTACCAGTACAAAGAAATTATAGCATATCTCAGAGTATAAATCTTGTTTTCTAAGCTCAAAACATGTACATGTAACACTAGCAAATACGAAGTCATGTCAAATTCCTGAACTGTTAACAAATTAACTTAACTATTGCCCTGATTAAGAAGATTTATAACAGAAAAACAAAAAAGCAAGCCACCAATACAAGGATAAAAGCCTAGAACAAAAGGATCACTTCAATAGACTACAAAAGTTTAAGTTGACAGAG
The DNA here is from genome assembly GCA_023529315.1 of Papaver bracteatum. Taxonomy (NCBI): domain Eukaryota; kingdom Viridiplantae; phylum Streptophyta; class Magnoliopsida; order Ranunculales; family Papaveraceae; genus Papaver; species Papaver bracteatum. The sequence goes on from JAJJWX010004210.1 coordinate 2,144,307, forward strand.
GGACCAGAGGTAACCGAAACAAATTATCAAAACTTAACAAAACAATTCACACTGATAAAGTCCGAACAATAAGATTTACCATACACACAAGGCAACAAGAACAAAAGGGTATGGTGTGGTCCACTTCTCATGATGTGGAATTATTAAAAAGAACTACCAACATTTATCAGCTGCGGGTACAACTATATATGTAAATTAATGAATCAACAAACAGAGGACGAGTTAGCACAAGGGAGTTTTCTTGTTTGGTGGCAATTCCTATTTAAAATGTTATCTTCTAAAACTGTGCAGCACATGAAGGCCGTGAGCTATATTGAGCTTGCCAGTCAATTTTAAAATTTCAAAAGAAATTAGTTAAAATGTATTTGTTTACATTAAAGATATACATAATCAGCAATAACCCAAATAGCTCACACAACCAACCTACAAAATCAAAAAGTCAGAAGAAAAAAAATACCTCGTGATGAACAATAGGATCCAAAGAAAAATCCTCAAGAACCTCCTTTAAAGCAGGAACTGCTTCTGCATCTTGAATTTGACCTAGTGCAAATGTTGCTTCATGGGCAAGCAAATTTGAAGAATCTCTCCTTGCTGCAAGACCAACATAAAAAAATTCCAATCAAAACATACATCTAGCCTCTAACAAATTTCTCAGACACGTATTCTGAAACTAGCATTCCAGCAAATACTAACAATCCACACCCAATATACGTAAAACTGAATAAAATCATAATGCTTAAGTTATCCCAGCATACGACATCTTATTTATACTTCTGAAATATAAACAATATGCTTAAGTTTTAGAGGTCCCTCAATAAGCATTAAAGCATAGTTGACGCAAATTGGAGAATCAAGGTAAACCATAAAGGACTAGTATATATCATCTTTTGTTCCCAGATGATACTTGTTCTTTTCAACTGAAGCAACTAGTCATGTACAACACATAAGAGCCTTACTTATTTTGATGTATACTTTATCTCATTATAAACTATGGCATCAACTGTTATTAAACAACTTAATAGACTGATGTGAGACTTTTTGTGGAGAAATAAAACATCAGAGACAGTATATATGCACCTTTAGCATGGAGTAAAATGTGTCGAGCTAAGGATCAAGGGAGTTTAAGAATAAAGAATTTGAACGGAATGAATAATGCTTTACTTTGTAAATAGTTTGGAGGTATTCAATCGAGCAAGAATCAATGTGGAGTAGAATAATCCACGTGATATATCTAAGAGATTCAAACTGGCGGGACACTAAGGTCGAAAATTATTTCAAGAGGAGTTACAAATCGAATGGAAATATGACAGAAAGGTTTAAAGGACATTGGTAGAGGTGATAAGACGAGGTTTTGGACTGACCAGGGGATAGAAAATGACAAATTTATAGACAGTGTTCCTAACTCAAATAAATATCTCAAGAAAACAGTCACTAACCACAGACAAGTTTATTCAGTCACACATGGGGCATCATCGCATCATCAACTGGAATTTAGATATTAGTGTAACTTGTGTAATGATGAACGGATATCCTTAAAATCTACTTTTAACCACATTACAGGGGAAAGAAGACATAAACTTTGTTTGTATACTACATGGTTATGAGTCACTAATGGGTACATCACACAGAAGTCAAAAGCTTCTGTCACTAATCAAAATACAAGCGAGTTCTGGGTGATGGGATCTGGAAAATGGACTATCTGGAAGGAGGATTCTTGAATTACAAAGAATATGGGTGCACATACCCTACCCATACATCACACAGAAGACAAAATATTCCCAGCGAAAACCTAAAGTTAAACAACCAAAGAAACTTCACCTAGCGAAAATGCTTATACTTATAGCCGGATGTTTTTTTGCACTAGGTGTAGTTGAGAACTTGCAGATTTTATGGAACTGGTTTAAAGAGACAACATAGTAGTTAAGATTGAGAGATAATCATTCATATAAACATACTATCCCTGGTCAACAGACACTCCAATCAATTCGAAAGAGAATCATGACAAGATAATCATATATCTTACCACATAAGGCAAGACAAGTAAAAAATCTTTAGCCCCCTGAAACTTCCATTTAATAGATTCAGATAATTTCCTAGAATGAAAAAGAAGAGAACAATCAAGAGCTAGCACATAATTTTTTAACCTAGCAGAAATATGTTATTACCTTTTACTCACTGAGTCACATACCATTCCTTACTCAAAAAACAAAACTACTAAATCATATTCTCATTACAAGGCATTTGTATTAGCTGAGGTACCTTATTAGTTCTTCTGATCTTAATTATACATGCATTGAGCATCTAATTATCCAAATCACAAACTGAAGAGATGGGAAAATGGATCTAAAAAAAACTCTTCACAAACTAATTTCATTCTTATAAACAACATTGGAAAACAAAGAAACCCATAATTCATGTACAAATAAGGAACCCTAAATTTCTCTAAACCATATTAAGAAAACATGCAATTATGGTAATTACGACCTACCCAAGTAATGAATTGAAAAACTGAAATCAATCTACAACATAACTAACCAATTGAATTAGGGCAGAAGAAATTTAAAAAAAAAAACAGTTAGGAAGATCCTTACCTCTCGCACCCGAAATTGAAAAACCCCAATCCTTAAATTTAGCTGAAATCCTGAAACTCTTGTGTTTGGAGGTAAAGAAGATACTCGATGGAAATGGTTACTTCAGATTTCTACTGATACATACGTTTTGATTTCGGTTAGGACGATGAATGATATGTGATAGTGAGTTTCGATCTTTGATGTGAGAGTGAGATTCCTCTTCGATTTCTAACTAAGATTTCTAATTATTGAGAAACAAACTGGATTTTCAATCTAGGGTTCTGGGAGTTTCTGTGTAGAGAGGAGATGAAGAGGAAAACGAAAATGAATTTAGTTTTTAGGTTCAGTTGATTAATAAAAAACCAACGGCACATATGATCAATTAGAGAAAGATCAACGGCTACTATAAGCTGTTATATAAATAAGCGGGTAGGGTAGGATAATTTTGTGTTTTATCCGTCATCCTACCCATTTAACGGCGGGTAAGAAATCTCTAACCGTCTCCCTACCTGCCAAATAATGGTTAGGATAGGATACAATTAAAAAACTAGCGGGTATGGATAGGGTATGTGCACCCCTAATTATAATAATTGCTTATTTTAATGACAATTGAAAAAATCCATTATTTCCATAAATAGGAAAAAGTTGTTTTGAAAATTTATTATAATCAATTATTTTTTCTAAGAAACTCAAATTGAATTTTTTCTTCTTATTTTCTCTAAACTATCAAAAAAGGGATAAAAAAACAATATAAGACTAAAAAAATATCCTAGATCATTGTGCTTTCCTCTCCTTTTTGAGATCATCATTCTAAGATAATCAATTATTTGAAAAAAAGTGTTTTGAAACATTTATTTTGAAAATGATTATATCAAAATCATTTATCAATTTATGATTATCTTTAATCATAAATTTTACCAAACAAGGCCATTGCGTTACCAACGGGCTGGGCTTAAGATGTTCAGGTTTTAAGCCATTTGGTATGGGTCCTGGGGGTGAGTATTTTATTCGTAATCCGCGAATTTAACCGGGATCAACCATTTTTGTGCGGATGGATGTCCGGACTGTTCGTTAATGGGTTGGACGCGGATGAGATTTTTGAAACCCAACGGATTATGGATTGGACCCGGATGCAACCTTGAAAATCCGTTGGACATCCATACCCGATAGATTAAGGGGATCTATAGTAGAACCTTTGTAAATTAATACTCGCTAAAATAATAATCTCGCTAAAATAATAAAATTTCTTGGTCCTTTTTGGGCCTATATTGCTAAAATAATAATTTCGATAATATAATAATTTAATACATTTCAAAAATCTCCCTTAACTATTTATAGGTCCCAAATATTATATAAATTAATAATTACTACAAGAAAATTAAAAAGTTTTTTATACACATCAAACTTTAGGAAAATATGAATAAATAGTTGCTTTCTTCTTCTTTGAAAATCAAATCTAATTGTATTTCACTCTTAATTACGGTTATTGACCCACCAACAATTTAAATGGTTTAATTACGGTTATTGACCGACAATTTCCAATTGATGAATATCTAATAAAATTTAGTGGTCCCAAGGCTATTAAATTATAGAGGTTTAACTGTAGATAGTTTCTAGAAAATATATGGATAATTTTGGAATTTTTAAGGTGTTTGCTTGAAGTATTGTCCATGGTACTTCTATATTTATATACATATATGAAATGTGTAGGTATTATAAGAAGTCATCTATTGGCTTTATTTTTTTATTAAAATTTTTAAATAACACAAATCCATTGGATTATCCGCACCAAATCTGTTTATCCGTGCATCCATTGGATGCAAATCCGTTGGATGTTGGATTGGATGCGGATGCCAAATTTGAAATCCGTAGTGAATTGGGTTGGATGCGGATGAGGTGAAAATCGGTCCATGCTCACCTCTACTATGAGAGAGGAAGCCTGCATTCATAGGGCGACTGATGAGCATTTGGCATAAAATTCGTGGTTTTTATCCGGCATAATCGCATTTTTGCGGATGGATGCCCGGACCATTCATTAATGGATTGGATGCGAGTGTAATTTTTGGGATCCGACAGATTTTAAGACTGGATGCACCTTTAAAAATCCGTTGGACATCCGCATCCGTTAGATTTAAAGTATTTGTAAGATTTTTATAATATACGATGTTAATTATGTATTATTTTTAATATTTTACAATACAGTTAATTTATCTCTTCGTCATTTTCTTCCATCAATTTTTTAAGGCCTAAATTAGTGACGCAAAATCAAGTCATAATCTTTTTTTTAATTCTTTGACTGATCATTATTCAAGTCATCTTTATTAATTTATTTTTTTAATTTAACGTTTAATCGTAAAAGAAATTTATCGGATAATCTGCATCCAATCCGTCCATCCATAAGATGAAAACCCGTTGGATGTTGGGTAAGGAAAAAACCGGCGCACCATGCTCACCTCTAGCCAGGAAGGTGGAAATTTGTTTGTGATCAATTGTTGCATGTGGGCACGGGTCAGTATTTGGGACTGAATCTGTGGATTTGATCCCTATCCTTTTTTTTTACGGGATGGGTTTCTAGCTTGTATATTAAGGTCAAGCACAATGGTGAAGGATTTCCCTTAGCTATATCTTAATTGAAGCTAAGAGAAATGGGTTTGAGGCTCACCTCACTATGGGGCATTGCCATCGCTTAGCTAATCCACGTGGAAACTCAGTTTTTGTGTAAATAGTGGAAAATGGATACTAAGTCCATTTAGGTCACTTTGTTGACTTGACTATATGGAATTCCATGTGAAATCTATAACTCAACAGAAATCAAACTATTATGGCTTAATTACCAAACGGACATTAAGTTTTCGTGCAATATAACACGGATACTCAGTATTCGTTTGGATAAAAATTGGATATTGAGTTTCCATAAAGTGAAAAATCCAACGAAAACTTAGTTTGTGTGTGATTTCCCTTAGCTATAAGGTGTATCGGATCTGATCAACTTTAAAGTGTAGTTAAGGGATTTTGCTACATTTAAGCGACATGGGAAATCATAGTAGTTGGATTTCGCTACAATTAAGCTATAGCGAAGCGAAATCGAAAACCATTGTGCTTGGCCTAATTAGCTGGATGATGATGCAATTTGTATGATTCAATGAATTTGGATTGGATACGGAGGTGGACACCTACACTCGTTATATTGAATATATAGAATTTCCTTAAACTTTGAGCGTAGTTACCTACTATATTCATCTTATTTCTTCATCATTAACCTTCATCGAATTTTTCAGGGCTTGAAATTGATAAGTTGGGGAAAAAATGGTATAAATGCACTTTTCTCTTTGTAATGATAATTTATTGTGGTTATCAATTGTAGTATTTACAAAATTAAATCCATTAGATCATCTGCATCCAATCAGTCCATCCGTGCATCCGGTGGATGCAAGTCTATTGGATGTTGGATCGAATGAGGATTCTAAACTTGAAATTCATCGTGTATCTTATCTGGACCATGCTCACCCCTACATGTGGAAACATTTTGATTATCATTTGAAAATGGTAAAGGAATTAAATTTTAGTTGGATGGACAACCAATGGGACTCTTAAAGAAAAGTATCCTGCTATCTTTTGCGTTTTCCAATCAAAATAGTATTTTTATTGCAGGCACGGTTGAAGGTGGAAGGCTTTTTTCAGGTCAAGGAGAAATATTTCAACTCGTGAACAATTAGAATGGAACTTGTTGCATAATGAGCTTGGTTCAATCCCTAATTCGGCGGATGGGGGTAATACTGTTGATGTGCTTTGAGCCTTTTTTGTCCATAATTGTTGTGAGGTGCAGAATCATGTGCAACATGGTCGTTTTTTTGAGAAGTATATAAAAGACGATACTTTTACGATAAGTATTATGATTTTATCATAATTCTATGCTTATTTTAAGTATGTTATTTCATGGAGGCATCAATGTGAAAAGTAGCTTATGCATTATATGTAAGAAGGATGGGGAGATTTTTTTATCATGTTCTTCTCTATTATGAGTATGCTAAAGAAGTTTGGGGGGGGGGGGGGGAGTTTATAGACTTCTTTTGCATTTAATGGGTTTGTCCGGAGTTTGCCAATGATCACTTTGAAGCTTGACATGCTACTGTTCTTTGCGGGAGAGAGAAGAAAATATGGAATAAGCTAAGTTATGCTGTCTTGTGGCATATTTGGAAAGAAAGGAATAATAAGGCTTTCGGGAGCAGTCTCATGTTTCTTGATGAGTTATGTTTGATCATCAAGAAAACTATCATTTTGTGGTTTTTTTAGATGATTTATTTAAAGTTGTGATAAATGATGAGTTATATTGATTGTGATTGTTAAGCATAATTACAGACTAGTTTGTCCTCTACATAGACTACAAAGAAGAAACATAATAAGAACATAATGACGAACAAAAAATGAAAACAAAATCATGTGATTCTATCACAAGAAAGTAAGACGTTGATAAGCACATAAGTGTGATATTTTCACTCCTATATTTACATTAGCTAGGTCTTCTTATCTATCTAATAATATTGTTTTGGTAATTTCTATGAAATACAATCGAATTTGACCACCAGAAAGAAAATGGTTACATTGGAGGCTAAAATGGTGTTAGCTGTTAAAACCACCAATGCTACATTTCACAGCACCAATATGAAGATGAGTAAATAATGGCAGCCGTTTTCGAATAGTAAGATTCATATAAGCCACTTAGTTGCAGATAATAATGAGGAGATTACTCATGATATTGTTGCTCCATTGAGCTCCTGTTTTGCTGACATATCTTGTGATTTCCTGATTGTTGATGTGAATGTGGAGGCAATTGGTATTGGTCAGGTAACTGCTGATTTTGAACCAATCTTATTTTGGTAAGCCCACTTTCCAGATTCTGATGATCCTATGCTTATTGAAATTGTCAATGCATTGTGCCTCCAATAGTTAATCAAGGTAACTCAACAACGGAAGTTATTTCCGCGTACTTAAGACCTGATTTAGGAGTTACTGATTTTGATAAACTTGAACTATTAGATAAAGGTTTAAACCATTGTATTGAGTTTGATAATCCGATACCTTTTTACATTGTCAATACATTGGTTCATGTGATTTCTAGTGAAGATAATGTGTTGACTTAATGTATTTCCCCTGATTTAGAACCTGATTTAGAGTGCGCTTCCCGAAAAGAAACTAATGTACATTTTATGTTTGTTGTCCATGTGAGTGATTTACTTATCTCAACTAAGGACTATTTTTTATTGGAAATGGATTTACACATATTTTTGGAGACTTATAGTGTTTGCAGGTTCATATTCGCAGCTGACCTGATTTGTTGGATTGATTCCCAACTTTTCAGACTTTATATATATGCTTTGCAGCTTACTTTAGTGTATCCTCACCCTGTTTGAAATTTTTTGCATGCGCAAGCAGGGATACAAAGATTTTGCTTCATGGGAGTCAACCATCAGATTTGTTTCCCTTTCTCTTTCTTTATCTTTTATATTTATTTGTTTACTTCTTTGCACATCATATCATGAATTTCCCATCTTAATTTCTACGTTGGATGAATCAATTACATTGAGGATAATGTAATGTTTATGTGTGGGGGAGTGGTTTAGCATTCAGATTTTTTTATTTTATAGGTTTTTATTTTTGTTAGGGACTTAAAAAAATCATGTTATAACCAGCTGTTGAGCAGGTTTTAAAAAAAAAATGCATGTTATGACAAGTTATTTAGAAGGTCTTAAAATATATATATATATTATTTGGGTTGCTAACTCAACGGTAGAATACTCGGCTTTCAAGTGCTGCTAGATTCTTTTACACATTTGGATGAAGCAACGGATTCGCCCATACCATTGGTAAAGTTTGTAAGACTACGACTGATCCTTAAAGGGAATGAATTGAAAAATAGCATGTCGTATCAATGCAATACTCTTAAAAAAATTCGTCCTTACCAGAGCGGTACAAGATATTGTTTGAATTCTTGGAGCGTGACAAAAGAAATTCACGGATAGGTCGAGTGAACAAATGGATAGAGCCATACGGCTCCAATTATAGGGAAATAAAAAGCAACGGGCTTTTGTTTTTAATTTGAATGATTGCCCGATCTAATTATACGTTAAAAATATATTAGTGCCTAACGCGGTAAAAGGTTCTCCTATACGTGGATTATCTATTTTTTTTTATGAATCCTAACTATTCACTATATCTATTCTTCATTAAAGAATAATTAAAAAAATATTTATGATATGATCAGCTGTTGAGCGGGTCTTTCTCTCCGTCTCGCGGTTTAGCAGACATTTCTCCATATCCAGCTGTTGAACGGATATTATTTTTTTATTTATCCGTTGTGGAACGGATATCTCTCTTCTTAACCAGCTGTAGAGCGGATTTCTATTTTCAATTCGTTGTGGAGCGGATATGTTTTTGTTTTGCTCGGGACTAGCAAAATGTAAGTGTGGGGGATTTTGATAAGCATATAAGTGCCACGTTTTCACTCCTATATTTACACTAGCTAGGTCTTGTTAGCTATCTAATAATATTGTTTTCATTTCTATGAAATACAATCGAATCTGACCACCAGAAAGAAAATGATTAAATTGGAGGCTAAAATAGCGTTAGCCGCTAAACCACCAATGCTACATTTCACAGCACCAAGATAAAGAGGTATAAATAATGGCAGCCATTTTAATATTTAATATTAAGCGCAGCTGTAGTTACCTAAAGTCTGAGAGAGGTTAGAAGTGGGATTCTAGGGTTTCTGAAAGTGAGTTACTAGAGCTTGAGCACGAACAAACTTCGCCTAAACCACACACAATGGACGTTCAAAGGCTGCTTCAGTTACATGGAAGAAGGATTAGCGCAAGTCTTAGGGAGGGAAGCAGATGAAGAGAGAGATCAGAGAACAAGTTATTGCTCTGGGAGGTTATGAGAAAGATGATCATAGCTTGGAAAAATAGAAGACCTATTTATAACGGAATTCTCTAATCTCAGGTCGATGAAGATAAGGATTATTTTGCATGCTTTACAGAGCAATTCTCACGTCTATTCAGGAATAGGGATAAACTAGGTTGAGTTTATCTCATTATTCCACCGCCTTTACTCTCTTCTGCGGTGAGAAATAAGTCGGGTATTCCTCACACATGTCGTAGACAGCCAGACCAAAAACCTAATTGATATCCCCCCATTTGTGTGAAGCTGATTCAACTTTTGTGATGATGTGTTGAGAGACAAATATTCTTTTTAGCTGAGTTGGCAAAGATAAAGAGATATTCTGTGATTTGTCAGAATGACTAGGATGAGTCACGTGAAAAAAAAATGGAATTCCTCAGAAATCGTATACAGAGTGTGAGAGAAGTTGAGGCTGATCTCCCTCTATCCATGGATGGTCACATATGTCATGTGAATATTGTATTATTTTTTGTGGGTCCCTTTGTTAAGCATGCAGAGCTCAAGAGAGTTTATCCACTTTTTTGGATAAACATGTATAGTTCAGGCTCAATTTACTAGCCGTGATTGTATTTGAGAGGCTGAGAAATAGGCTCGAGCACTAGGTAAGGCGTGTGCCTATCATGTGAATCTGTCCGAGATTTTGAGAAAAGATTTGAATATCTACGAGATTTTGCAGAGAGATTTGAATCTCTCCGAAATTTTGCGGACGGCTCAAAATTTCTTCATGATTTTGCAGAGAGATTTGAATAGATCCAAGATTTTGCGAACGGCTCAAAATATCTCCGTGATTTTGCAGAGAGATTTGAATCTCTCCGAGATTTTGCGGACAACTCAAAATCTCTTCGTGATTTTGTAGAGGGATTTGAATCTCTCCGAGATTTTGCAGACGGCTCAAAATATCTCCGTGATTTGCAGACGGGATCAAAATCTCTCTGAAGATTTTCTTATCGGATACGAATCTCTCTATGGTCAGCTGGGACTCGTTCTGGAAAGAGAGAAAAGGCTTTGTACGCCCAATAAATGCCTCTGCGAGACTTTGGCTCACTTGTCTTTGACCAGCGTATCTTGCAGAGATGTGCTAGGAATCAACTGTGTGTCCATATGATGGGCCAACAAGACCATTGTATCGCGAAAGGATGTCGCAGAGGCAGAATAACCAGCGTATCTCGCGGGGATGTCCTAGGAGTTATTCAGAAACCTCAGTAAGTCGAGTCAGAGCCTAGAGCATACATGACCAGTGTATCTCGTGATAATGTACTAAGAATCAGTCCTTGATATCAAATAGGGTGATTCGTGCTTACAGGAGATATGCAAATCACTGCTCTGGGTCATAAGTCCGCCGGGGACGTATTTACGCATCTACAGAGCATACATGACCAACAACATCTTGTTGAGGATGTATAATAGTAATTATGGCATCATAATCAACTGTGTCTCGCGAAGACATGCTGGAATTATGGATGTTATGGTGCATAAGTCTGTCGGGGACGTTTTACGCCCTACAAAACCTACGTGACCAGCAGTATCTCGTCGAGGATGTGCGCTAGGAATCACGGCATCACGACCAACAGTGTCTCACCGGGACAAATACTAAAAATCGTGGCTAAGGATTCCTTGATGGCCAAGGGCTTAATCTCTCCCGTGAGAGTTGAATTTTGTCTATATGATTAAAATGAAACTTTTACCCCTAATCCAAATTTCACCATCTACATCAAGTCCCATAGTCAGAGTAGAACCTTGATTGTTCAATGATGAGTATATAGATGGCAACAAATCATTCGTACGCAATTACAGTTTGTTCGCCCTTTTAGACTTGCAGAATCCCTGAATTGATATTTAGCCTTCGATTGTTATGACTCTGATCTTGGAATCAATTCTGGACCTCGGAATTTCCTGGGACTTTGTTTTGGACGTTAATAACATCATAATTAAGTCGATGAGACAAAATTTTCCATCTTGAACGCATGGAATTTATTAATTAGGGTTTACTCGGCCAAAACCCTAATTTTATCTCTTTGTGCATCCTTGAGTTTTCTGAATAGGCGAGCATGTGGGTAAGGGAAAATTTATTGAATGGTTCCTGGATGGCCTTGATTTTGGTGAAGCGCCATGATAAAATACGGATACTGACCTTTGAAGTAACTGATTCCATATTCCATGTAAATTCTGAATTCAGGCTTATACTGTATCCTAATTTCTCTTTTATTCGCGTCCGACTCCTTCAGACACGCTGGAGAGGCTTGAAAATCCTTCAAAGGCGTGCATATATCTTGTTGGGTTATCACCTTTCATGTTGAGAACTTGTTTGATTTCTTATACCAATCATACACCCCTTTTCTGAGAGAAAATGCATATCTTCGAAACTAAGGGTTTTTTCGTCAAAAACCAATATGAGCCTGATTTTTATTTGGCATGAGAGAAATATGGAGCCTCCCTAAGCATAGTCACATCTTTAAAGGGGGATTGGCGCGTCTCTGGTTCTGGTTTTGGAACTCATAAACCCGTATTCCCTTTTTTGAACCAGATTCCCTTTATTTTCTCTGAAATTCTGCCTTCCTGGATTCCGCTTTGATTCCATTCTTCTTCAAACAATTAGAGAACTCAATATTCACGTGTAAAATACCCTTGTAATGGGTATATGAGAGCTTGCTCGGTCTCTGGCTGTATTAAGGCTTTTCTTCTTTGAAAATACTCAAAATCGCAATATAAGGGTATTTTGGTCAAAATCCCTTATGAGCTCGTTTTTGTTGAAGAGTAGTGAGCTAAAAGGGAGTGAGAGAGTCTTAGATAACCGTATAAGATAATAGGATAGGCTCTGTATCCTCTCTTTTATAATAAATCCCTTTTTCACAGAATTCTTGAAATCATGGCTTTTTCGTCAAAACCCTAATTCTCTTCGACTTTGATCCCTCTGAAAAAATTACAAGAGAATAAATCATGTCCCACTGGCCTACGAGAGCATCCGCATACATGAAAATGGGCTGTCCATGATTTGTGGAATTTTTTAGAAGAATAAAAGACCTTGGTTTCCTTATTTGATCCAAATTAAGGCTATTTTCCTCAAAACCCTAATTCTCTTCGACTTTGATCCCTCTAAAAATATCTCGAGAGAATAAGTGACGTCCCATTGTCCTATAAAAGTATTCCCATACATATTAAGGGCTTGTACATGGTTTGGAGGAATTTTGGAAGGAGAAAAGACCTTGGTTTCCTTATTTGACCCAAATTCCTCTAATTTCCTCTTTTAGTTCTAACTCATTTTACTTTTGCATCAAAGATTCCCTTTTGAGATAGAAGTGAAAAGAGAAATTTTCCTTTATCTATTTTGAACATGTACTAGGTTTAGAAACCGGTTCACCCTGTTCCACAAATCCACGAAGTCTATTTGCACTAGACTTCCCTTTTATTAAATTTTTTGAACTATGGGTATTTCTATAAGAAACTCTTATGAGCCTTGTTGCCGCTGCATTATGGTGTAGGGAAGAGGCTCGAGAGATATTATATATAATTATACACCGAATAGAAGAGACAGGCACGTCCTTGACCTGTCTAGAGAGGATTAAGAACTTAGTTTCCTGATTCGAGTCAAACTTCTTTTGTTTTCTTCGAAATTTCAAAAGCCTTCATATGTAGCGTTTCTAATGCCTTCATAAGTTGGAGAGGCTTTGAGTGACCTTTTTATAGAGGCATGGATGTGAGTACTTGAAGACTTTCCTGACTCTTTTGATAGAATCCCCTTTTTAAAAATATTGAGAAAGTCTCAAATCAGGGTTATGTTTGTCAAAACCCTAATTTTGTTTGCCTTTGTGCTCATGAGGGAGAGAAAATATACGAGTGGAATCCATTGCGTGAAGCTGATCACACAAGAAGATAGAGTAAAATACTTTTTTGACTTATTTTGGACAACCAGGTGGCTTGGGTTTCCTTGTGGGAGTTATTTCCTCTTTCTTCTTGAAGTAGAATTAGTTTTACAGGAAACCCATTCGTTATAATTAATGCTTGCAATTAACTCTTAATCCCAGAATTCCAAACATGGCATGAATGTTTCTGAATGATCACATCTTCTTTTTGCTTCGATGGTAGTTTTGTTCTTATTTCAAAACGATACTACTCTTCAAACTGATGATATAGAAGTTAACATAAGTACTTATCATCTTTTAGTTTGCTGATGTAGATACCCATCCTTCATTCTCCATTGAGTTATCCTCGGTAAGTATTGATATTTATCCCTCCTTGATCATATATTCATATTCCTTTGACCATTGAATGAATATAAGTAATCGTATTTGTTAAGGATTCACTTTGTTTAAGTGTTTGTCAGAAAACTTCAGATTTGAGATACTTAGGGAGAATAGATGTAAACTCTTCATAAAGACTTTGAGTCCTCGACCTCAACTTTGAAAAGTAAGAGAATAATTTTATAACAAAATAAAAAAAATCACTTGAATCCGAGTTCGTTTGGCTAATCAAATTTGTGTATACTTTCGACTTTAGAAATCTCGTATAAAAAGTTTAGGATTTTTTCAGATTGCACTTACTTCGGTGTTGGGATCACATGTCCTAGATCGTTTGTCCATTTGAGGTGCAATTTTGGTATGTTTCTGGTAAGAAATAGAGGAGCATATTTTCTTCAGGAAGTACCCCGAAATTCCTTATGGTTTAGCATCAGTTTTCAAGTCTCCGCGCTGCAATGTACATCAATCTGAATTATCGAAGAAATCCTTGTTTCAGTTGGACTCTTAAAGTGTTATCTTGCTTCAAGCACAACCCTTTCGAGTATTATGACTTCACTACCCTTCCTTAGCTTGGTTTAGATCGTAAATTTTGTATCCTTAGGTTAAAGACATGCCCATCATTTCATTTGATGTTTAAACCCTTTGTCGTGAAGAAAACATATTTCCCTTGATCCTTTGTTAAATTGTGGACCCAAAAAAATCCATGAGTATCTATTGGTATGTGAGATGGATTTCTTGATAAGTATAGGACTATAAGCATAAGGGTATGCTTGAAGGGATTAGGAGAAGACAAGGCTTGAAGGGTTTAGGAGAGGACAAGGCTTTAGGTAAAAAGACCAGTCTTCATGTAAATCAAACAATTGTCTCGTGTTGTTGCTCCATTGATTTTAACTTACGTAGTTTGAACTTTGCATCCTTATCTGGACTTTTCTTTGTTTGTAGAGTACTCTTCATGGTGAGAACGAGATCGACTTTGGTAGAATGCGGATGAGGCGGGCGAAAGATTATATCGTGAGAATGATAACTCTGAATGGTCTTGCTTTTGATGATCTTGTAAACCTGGAAAACTCGATGACAACCCGTGAGAATCTTTGCTTTCAATATGAGGTGGTTGCGAGAGTAGATCGATTCTGTCAAGGTATGTTTGAGTGAATTTAGTTCAAAAAGGTTTTTAATCTGAGTTGCGCATGGTAGATGAAGAGCTGGAACATGCTAAGCAGGCAGCTCGAGATGCAGAGGCCGAAGTGAAGCAACTGAACATGAAGAAAGAGATTTCTCTAGGGGCCTTTGATGGATGATTTTCTTCAGGAATGTTTACATAGAGATTCTGACCGACATAATTGAACTTGGAAGTGTTAAAGAACTATGTTCGGAATATTCTTACGAATTGGAGTGTTACATAATGAATTTAATCATTCCGGTGATGCAAATTAGGAGCAGAGAGAAATGCATTATTAAAGTTGTTGATCAATCATTAGTGGAGACTACCTATTTTCATATCAACCAAGGCACCAGACCAAATTTTATTTGTAGCTGACTAAAGAGATTTCTTTTGAGTGTGTGTCACCGTACGTTAATTCCGGGTAGAATGGTGAGCTACCCAACCTCCCACCAATATAAGCACTATTTTTGATCTCTTGAATGCTAATTTTGTCAATCATAAGGGTGACGTCTATAGATGAAAACCACCTTCTTGTAGTTTGATTTGCAGGCACCACTCTCTCTCTCGCCAACAACAGATCCATAGAAACACATCATCATCAACAATGGAGCAACATCAAAAAATCTACAAGGAAGTTGAAGACGTTTGAGGTTTATAAGCAACAATACAAGGAAGAGCAAATTTTATATCCAAGTAAAGCAACATACAATGAGCAGATTTTTATATACATGTTGAAGACTTACACATAAGGAGCGGAATTTTATATCAATGTATGAAGACTTATTTACAAGAGTGAAGAAAATCAAAAGATGAGAGTAATTGAAGTTTATGATACGAAGGCATTACAAGTTGTAAAGATCAAAGTGGTAACGTAGTTCTATCATGGCCATGTTAATTTTATTTCACTTTTATTGTTTTAGTTGCAATCTCTCTTACAAAAAAAAAAAAAAAAGGAGAAAATAAAAATAAAATAAATACAAAGAAATTTGCATTTAGGTTGTTATTTGTTCAATAAGGCCATGTGGAAGAAAAAAATATATAAAGAAGTTTCAAGCAACAAGGAATTAAGGAAAAGAGTACAAATTGTCGAAGTTCTACAAGTTCAAGAATTTATCATCAACAGTTGAAGACCGAAGACCAAGATGAAGAAGACGAGCCGAAGGAAGACGTTTTTATTGGATGCTGTGAGAGTGGTGATTTCATCACTGCAATCAGATGTGAAGGTGGTAAGTACTCTCATCCTTGCTAAATTGGTTGATTTCCTTTCTTAGAGATCATCAGAAAAATATTTTTGTTTTCCACGATTTTATGGAGTCTCCAGAAATAATTCGGAAGGTTACCTTCCCACCATTCAACGTGTGTAGGATTTCTCTCTTAATTTCTACCTGCACACATGTGATACCCATAAAAAAGCTGTCTTATTGAGTGCAATTATCATAAAATACTTTTAAGTGAGGCAGAAGTCGAGGCGAAATGCTTATTGATCGTTCCCAAACGCGCGTTTCTCTCATTATGGTGTGATTATTTCTCACTCAAGATTAAAGAATGAATATGTTCTTTGGTATTTCTAACTTCTTATTACTAGCATGCATAAATTCTATGTCCTCGTAGCTCTTTGGATGCTTGGGAAGATGGAACACTTTGAAGTTGGAGTAGGTTTTGTGGGTATATCTCTCGTAAGCCCTCACGATACTATAACTCGTCCACTAAGGACACCTAGGGGTTTAAAGGCCTGTTATTCATGCTAAGAGTAACTGTATCCTCGGCGACATGGAGTTGTTGTATTTAAGATAGTTTGCTCGAGGACTAGCAAAAGCCAAGTGTGGGGAATTTGTTAAGTGCATATTTTGCATATATTTAGTGTCGAATCCATGCTAGTATTTGCTATATTTTCTTGCAAATTATTATATATTACGTTTCTTTTTCTCTTATTTGTGTTTCGCTAGGTGAATCATCCAAAAGAAGTGAATTGGCACATATTTGTGCAAAGAAAGAAGTTAGCCGCAAGCGGAGAAGGGCCAAAGACCAAGTGGAACTCGTCCAAACCTATGATTCCTTACTATCACCTTGAAGAGGAGAAAAAGACGAAACAACGGTGAAACAACGGAGTCATTCCGACATCGTATGAAGATTTTACGAGCATTTGAAGCGAAGCAAAGTTGCGAAGGGATCGAAGTACATAATTCATAAAGGCACCCACCTTTTTACTTGGGGCTGCCTCCAACATCTTCTTCCACAAGTATCACGACTAGTTCAGGAACTGAAATTAGGTTCGGCTGTGGAGTTGAGGTGGTTGCTGCCACTATAGTTGGATGTTGTGGATTATCTAAAAAGGAAAGAATGGAGCTGTGATCGGAAGTTGGATGAAGTTCAGAGCTCGTGATGTAACGTAGGAGACTGCGTTGAGCTGTTGATCGGTATTCATGATGGAAATGAATGAAGTGATGTTACCATGGGAAGAATGGCAGAGATGGATAACTCAAAGTTGGCTTTGCTGCTGCTGTTAGGATTGATGGAAGTATGTTGTTGTCATGACAGCTTATGGTTGGCTGGAGTTGTGAGCAATGATGAGAACTCAAGTCTTCCATGGTAGCTATACATCGGCGATGGCAGTATTGAGCTCGAGATGATTATGGCTGGTGAGAATGAAGACAAGTAACCGAGACCGTTAATGATAAAGATGGATCTCGAGCTTTGCTGAGATACGAGTCTGTAATGAGACAATACTGGAGTTGAGATTAGCTTGCTGCAATACTCGGCAATAGATGAACAGAGGATGGACGTGACTATGGCAGCTTATGCTGGTGATTGCAGTTGGAAGAGAATGAACGGGAGTTGTGGGCTGTTAAGTGAGTTCCAACAGTTCGAGATGAAAACAAAGAAGAACAGAGTATGGTTGATGCACTGGGGATCAATGGATACTGAGATGATGACATGATCAGCAATGGACGGAAATGTTGTTGTTCATAAAGTCAGTGAAGAATGATGTTGTGTAATGGCAGTGATGTTCTGGTTGGATAGTTCGGAAGATGACAATGAGATGGAGATCATCTCAAAGGATCATACATGGGTTGATCATTGTGCTGGTAATGGGAGCTCGTGAAGATGGAGGAGGTCGTGTTGCTTCTCACGTCTGTTAGAAGTTGTATATGGTGATGGTTCAAGCTGCTACTAATAATAGCAGTGATGGTGCTAAGAGTTGCTTCCAGTTACAGGTTGTTGGAGTACACGAGTTTAACAAACTCATAAGGAAATAATTTTCACGTAATGCCTGGTATACGTGAATGGCCGGAGGAAAAAGGAAAATCCAGGGGAATTTAATTATCACGGCGACCAGAGTGTCCGTGATATTGATCGGAGAAAAATGAAAACTCAGGGGAAATTATCGCTCACGGAGGTGAGAGTATCCGAGGAAACTACGAGCCAAAATAAAAATCCAGGGAGAAAGAATTCTCATGGTGACATGTATGCCTGTGGTTTTGACGAAGGGAAAACAGAATCCAGCAGAAATTTTCGCTCACGGAAGCATGTGTGTCCGCGGAAATTAGGAGATGAAGATTACACTGTCAGTTTGCTGGAACTGACAGCTGAATATTATATATGGACTGGATTTCTAGGACCAGATAAAATCCCAGCTGGCTATTTTGGCAGAATTTGCCATGCGATCAAATTTGTGGTCGTGGGGTTTGGAGTGTTATGGCTAGTTTTGGCAACTATTCGACCGGGATTTGATGCACGGGCATAACTACAATTGGGGCACCTATATAAGAGAACTTCTAATATTTTTTGGAAAAAAGAATCATATAATCTTTAATCAAGTTTTTGGAGAGAAGAACTCAAGGGAGAAAAGCTAGGGTTTTGGAGCGTTCTTCATCACCGTAACTATTTCTTTACCATTTTATTATATGAAACTCATGGGTTTTGTTAATACAATGAGTATCTAAACTTCTTAATGATTGGGGATGAATTCTAAGTTCTAATATATGATTCAATTTAGCATATAAATCTATTTTAACTCTTCACATGATTATCGTTTGTTTTTACAATAATTAATTTTATTATTGATTGATAAATTGTTTAGGTGGCCAACTGAACTAGTTTATTAGTTAACCTAATACTAGTAGAGAATTAGGATATCCGTAATTGTTGAATAATTCTCTACACAAGTAGAAATTGCGAAACCTTGCAGAGGGATTCTGTGGAGCAATCGCAAGTAAAAAAACAACACTAGAAAATGAACCTTGCGCTAAGAGTTCAACTACTAGGATTGACCTAAATTCAAAAAATATAAAGCATTCGACCAAATTACACTTAGAGTGCGCTACTTTTAGGTGGTTTATAGAATAGAATCTGGCATTCGAGCGCTTCGGTGTCCAGTGACTTAAGGAATTTTGAGGATAGCACTGCGCTAGTTGTTTTCCTACGGTTGATAATAATTTGTGAATGATAAAGAATAGATGAATATGCTACTTTGATGACTATTTAGTAACGAAGAAGGATTCCCTAATCATATTTCTCTCAATTGCTTGCAAACTTTATTACTTTCAATTGCTTTGTTATTTACTTTGTTCTACAATCTAAAACAAAACCCCCCATTGTGACATTTTTGACAACTAAAACTCCATGCTCTTCGTGGGAACGATCCTTACTTCCATTATATTACCAGTTAATTGTGTGGAAATAAGTAATTTAATTTGAGTGCACCTACGACACGCATCAAATTTTGGTGTCGTTGCCGGGGAGCAGTTGGTAGCTTTAGTTGTTATTTCTTTTTGTTTTATTTTTGGTTTTAGTCTTATTTTTAGTTTTTGATTTAGCTTTTGAGAATTTTATTTCAGGTACTTAATCTCTTGCATCGAAGGATTGGAATTACCAGAGGTGTGGAATTCAAACTCGCAAGGGAACGGCACTACAAGCACGTCCAAAGTTGCAAGAAGAACCTTCCACATAAAAAATGGTAGGCGGTAACAATAATCCACCACCACCTCCACCTTCGGAGAGAAAGTTAGGAGAGTTGACATCTCCATGCTTAGATTCGCAACCACTGTGCATTACAATCACTGAACCAGTGGAGCTGAAGTCAAATCTACTTCATCATCTCCCGAAGTTCAAGGGACATCCTGGTGAAGATCCGAACCATCATCTTCAAGTATTTCAACACAAGATGTCAAGTGTGAGGCATGCAACCGCAGATAGAGATATTGCTATGCTACAAGCCTTTCCGTTCTCATTGACAGACTTAGCAGAAGAATGGTTGTATTGTCTTCCTCCAGGGAGTGTTACAACATGGAATGATATGAAAAAGCTATTTCTGGAGAAATATTTTCCTGCTTCCAAAGCGGCATCTGTTCGTAAGGAGATTAGTGGCATTCTACAAATGTCTGGGGAGTCTTTATATGAATATTGGGAGAGGTATAAGAAGTTATTGGCAAGCTGCCCACACCATAATATATCATCAACAGTTATCATTCAATATTTCTACGAAGAATTACTTCCAGAACATAGGAATCTGATTGATGCAGCAGCCGGTGGTTCACTCACTGAGAAGATAATCTCGCAAGCAACTAGTCTGATTGAGAGTATGGCCTCAAATGCTCAACAGTTTTATACAAGACATGACTCAAATGTTAGAAGAGTTAGCGAGATGGGGGAGTCTCCGAATACAGAGCATCGTTTGAGTACAATTGAGAAGGAGATTTATTGCATAGCTTCTGTAGTAGCTCCATCATATGAAGAAGAGGCTGAGGTTAATGCTTTATTCCCTAATCCTAGGCCAAGGTATGATCCATATTCTAATACTTATAATCCAGGTTTGAAAGATCATCCTAATTTAAGTTATGCTAATAAGCAAGATGCAGCTCATAATCCTTATGCGAGGCAAGGTGGTTTTCAACAACAATTTCAGCCACAACCTCAATAACAGAATCAAAGCTCTAGTTTAGAAGAGATGATAAAAGCTATGATGCTAAAGCAAGATGAAACGTCCAAAGAGAAAAAGGCGATATTTCAACAAAACCTACTATATCAACAAAAGAATGATGCTGCCGTTAAAGACTTACAAGTACATATTGGGAAATTGGCGAAAGATATGAATCAAATGAAAGCACAAGCTTCGACAAAGTTGCCATCACAACCTTTTGTGAACCCAAGAGAGCACGTTAATGCAGTAACTCTAAGAAGTGAGAAACAAACGGAGGAGCTAAAGTAACAAGAAGTGATTAATAATGACATCAAAAAGGAAGTAAAGGAGGAAACCATCCCAAAGGAAAATCCAACCTCAACCGGCCAACCAAAGGACACGGTTCCCACCTTTACCACACCACCTCCTTTCCCTAGTCGTTTTGCCAAATCAAAAAAGTAAGCTCAAGATAAGGAGATCATGGATATTTTCAGCTTGATACAAATCAACATCCCATTTATTGAGGCCATCAGAACCGTACCCAGGTATGCTAAGGTTTTGAAGGATTTGTGTACAAGGAAGGATAAGTTGATTGCTAATGAAATTACTCAGGTAGGAAAAAGTGCAACAGCTATGCTATTGAAGAAGATGCCTGCAAAGTGTGAAGATCCTGGTGGCTTCACAGTGCCAATTACTATTGGTAAATGACGGTTCTAGCGTGCTTTGCTTGATTTGGGAGCATCCATAAGTGTTATGTCAGCCGATATTTATGATTATTTGAATCTCGGACCTTTGAAAGAGGCGAATATTACTATTCAATTAGAAAACAAGTCCAATATATATCCTAAGGGGGTCGTGGAGGACGTGTTGGTTCAAGTGAATCAGTTAATCTTTCCGGTTGATTTTTACATTATGGATATGCATAATGGAGATAATTGTTCATCTACTTCGTTACTTCTTGGGAGACCGTTTATGAAAACAGCAAAGACGAAGATTGATGTGTACAATGGTACACTCACTATGGAATTTGATAAGGAGGTTATACACTTCAACATTTTTGAAGCTATGCGTTATCCTGGTGATGTGCACTCCACTTTCTCTGTTGATGTTATTGGTTCGTTGGCACAACAGATATTTGATTTGAACAAAGAAGATGAACTAGAATTTGTGCTACAAAATAGCATTGATTTGGACGTCCATGGAATGCCTAACTTGGACGTTGATATTCCCAAGGAATTTGTTGAGACATGTGGTGCTTTAACGTCATCACAAGAATTTAAAACATGTAATATTTCATATATCTCTTTACATATTACCGATGAAGTTCCTTTACCTTCTGTTGTGCAGGAACCTAAATTAGAGTTGAAACCTCTACCTGATCACTTAAAGTATGCTTACTTGGGTGATGGGGAAGAGCTTCGAGTCATTATTGCAAAGAATCCCACAACAATACAGGAATAACGCCTTCTTCGGGTTCTGAAAGAGCATAAAACGGCTATTGGTTGGACAATTGCTGATATCAAAGGCATTAGTCCATCCACGTGCATGCATAGAATCCTTATGGAAGATGATGTAAAGCCAGTACGTGATGCTCATCGTAGGATTAACCCCCCAATGATGGAGGTCGTGAAGAAAGAGATCCTCAAATTACTGAGTGTGGGGGTGATTTACCCAATTTCTGACAGCAAATGGGTTAGTCCGGTGCAAGTGGTGCCTAAGATATCAGGTGTCACCGTTGTTAGAAATCAAGATGATGAACTTGTTCCTACAAGAGTTCAAACAGGATGGCGAGTGTGCATAGACTACAGAAAGCTCAATTCGGCTACCCGCAATGATCACTTTCCTTTGCCTTTCATTGATCAGATGTTAGAGAGGTTAGCGGGACATTTTTATTATTGATTTTTGGATGGTTATTCGGGCTACAATAAAATTGTTATTGCACCAGAGGATCAAGAGAAGACAACTTTTACTTGTCCATTCGGTACATTTGCATATAGAAGAATGCCATTTGGTCTTTGCAATGCGCCTGCCACTTTTCATAGATGTATGGTTAGTATATTTTCTGATTACGTGGAGAACATCATTGAGGTATTTATGGACGACTTTAGTGTTTATGGCGATTCATTTGATATTTGTTTAAATAATCTTGAACTCGTGCTTAAAAGATGCATAGACACTAATTTGGTTTTAAACTGGGAGAAATGTCACTTTATGGTAGACCATGGAATTGTACTTGGCCACATCGTTTCCTCTAAAGGGCTCGAAGTGGACAAGGCAAAGATAGACTTGATTAGGAACTTACAATACCCCACTTAGGTGAGGGAAATTCGCTCGTTTCTTGGTCATGCAGGTTTTTATAGGAGGTTTATCAAAGATTTCTCCAAAATCTCAATGCCGATGTGCAAATTGTTTCAAAAGGAGGTTGCCTTTAACTTCGACAGGAGTGCATGGATACCTTTAATAAATTGAAGGAATTGTTGACTACTGCACCAATTATTAAGTCACCTGACTGGAATTTGCCGTTCGAGTTAATGTGTGATGCAAGTGATTATGCAGTCGGAGCTGTTTTGGGTCAAAAAGTAGATAAGAGATCACATGTGATTTATTATGCATCTAGGACCCTAAATGATGCTCAAATTAACTATTCTACCACTGAAAATGAGTTTTTGGCTATAATGTTTGCACTTGAAAAATTTAGGTCATATTTGGTGGGTGCAAAAGTGGTTGTGTATTCCGATCATACATCACTTAGGTACCTACTTAAGAAGAAATAAGCTAAGCCAAGACTTATACGGTGGATATTGTTGTTGCAAGAATTTAATTATGAAATCAAATATAAGAGAGGTGTTGAAAATACTGTTGCTGATCATCTTAGTAGACTTGTTGTTTTCGAAGAAGAACTCCCATTACAGGATCGTTTTCCAGACGAACAACTCTTCTCAATTGAAGATTCAACACCTTGGTATGCTGATATAGTGAACTATTTGGTTACAAGGAAAGTACCTAGTACTATGTCTAATTTTCAAAAGCTAAAGCTTAAGAAAATAGCCAAGCAGTATGTGTGGGATGAGGCCTACTTGTGGAAATATGGTGTTGATCAAATTATCCGCAGGTGCGTACCAAACTCTGAATTTCAGTCAATTATATCTTTTTGTCATTCTTATGCTTGTGGTGGTCACTTTGGTGCTAAACGTACCGCTCTCAAAGTTCTTGAGAGTGGCTTTTATTGGCCTACCTTGTTTGAGGATGCATATAATTTTTGTAAATCATGTGATAGATGTCAACGAACGGGCAATCTAGGTGCTCGAAATCAAATGCCACTCACACCAATTCTCACTGTTGAGATATTTGATGTGTGGGGAATTGATTTTATGGGACCTTTTGTTAATTCAAATGGAAAATTTTATATACTTCTTGTTGTGGATTATGTTTCAAAATGGGTGGAAGCTAAAGCCACCCCTACTAATAATTCTCAAGTTGTTTGTGCATTTGTGAAGGAATATATTTTCTCTAGACATGGTACACCAAGAGTGGTTATCAGTGATGGAGGCTCGCACTTCAAGAAATCCTTCCATGCTCTTCTTAAGAAGTACAACATAAATCACAAGGTCGGTACGCCATATCACCCACAAACTAGTGGGCAAGCTGAAATTTCAAATCGTGAGATCAATTCCATCTTGGAGAAAACCGTTAATACAACACGGAAAGATTGGAGTTATAGACTCAACGATGCACTTTGGGCGCATAGAACGGCATACAAAACACCGATTGGTATGTCTCCATATCGGTTGGTTTATGGAAAAGCTTGTCATCTTCCAGTTGAACTTGAACATAAGGCTTATTGGGAGATAAAGATGTGCAACATGGATTATGACAATGCGGGGAAACATAGAAAGTTACAAATTAATGAGCTAGAGGAGATACGTAATGATTCTTACGAGAGTGCTCGAATTTACAAGGAGAAGACTAAATTTTTCATGACAAGATGATTTCTAGAAAGAGTTTTTTTGTGGGCCAAAAAGTTCTTCTATTTAATTCTCGTCTTAAGTTATTTCTCGTTAAGCTAAGGTCACGTTGGAGTGGACCTTTTGTTGTTACTAATGTTTTTCCTTATGGTGCAGTTGAAGTAACTAGTCTCACGAAAGGGACGATATTCAAAGTAAACGGCCATAGATTAAGGCCATATTACGAAAACTTCCCTACGGAGAATGTGGACGTGATTGAGCTTCGGGATTTACTCCCTCTGGAGGAGTAATAAGGAGAATGCCAAGTCGGGCTGAGGACGTAAAACTAAGCGCTAAATGGGAGGCAACCCATAGGTTTTGTATCTTAAACTCTTCTATTTTTTTTATTTTTTTTTTATTGTTTTCATATCATATTTGCATCCCCATGTTTAATTTCATTGAGTCCGTAATCTATTTTAGAAGAAAATTATGATGAATACCTTTTTGTCAGAAAAATTCAGACTGCGAGTAGTTCAGTTCAGAGACAATAACTGTCAGACCGTTTATAAAAACACTGTTACCTTTTGATACTGTGTAGAAAACACGTATATGAACAACTTTTGTGAAATAGAGTTTTTCCAAATTCCTTACCAATTTGCACAGTTTTTGCGTTTTATCTGCTGGTACGTTAGAATTCAGAACTTTCGGTTTTAGACATTGAGGACAATGTGAAGTTTAAGTATGGGCGAGTATTTTGCATTTAGATTTTTCAAAATTTTGCATAAAAAACCTTCAACTTATAGAGATTTTAGAGTCACTAGCATACTTCTATGTATGTTTACATAGAGATTCTGACCGACATAATTGAACTTGAAAGTGTTAAAGAACTACGTTCGGAATATTCTTACGAATTGGAGTGTTAAATAATGAATTTAATCATTCCGGTGATGAAAATTAGGAGCAGAGAGAAATGCATTATTAGAGTTGTTGATCAATCATTAGTGGAGACTACCTATTTTCATATTAACCAAGGCACCAGACCAAATTTTCTTTGTAGCTGACTAAAGAGCTTTCTTTTGAATGTGTGTCACCGTACGTTAATTCCGGGTAGAATGGTGAGCTACCCAACCTCCCACCAATAGAAACACTATTTTTGATCTCTTGAGTGCTAATTTTGTCAATCATAAGGGTGACGTATATAGATGAAAACCACCTTCTTGTAGTTTGATTTGCAGGCACCATTCTCTCTCTCGCCAACAACAGATCCATAGAAACACATCATCATCAACAATGGAGCAACATCAAAAAATCTACAAGGAAGTTGAAGACGTTTGAGGTTTACAAGCAACAATACAAGGAAGAGCAAATTTTATATCCAAGTAAAGCAACATACAATGAGCAGATTTTTATATACATGTTGAAGATTTACACATAAGGAGCGGAATTTTATATCAAAGTATGAAGACTTATTTACAAGAGTGAAGAAAATCAAAAGATTAGAGTTATTGAAGTTTATGATACAAAGGCATTACAAGTTGTGAAGATCAAAGTGGTAATGTACTTCTATCATGGCCATGTTAATTTTATTTCACTTTTATTGTTTTAATTGCAATCTCTCTTACAAAAAAAAAAAAAAAAAAAGGAGAAAAAAAAATATATATACAAAGAAATTTGCATTTATGTTGTTATTTGTTCAATAAGGCCATGTGGAATAAAAAATATATAAAGAAGTTTCAAGCAACAAGGAATTGAGGAAAAGAGTACAAATTGTCGAAGTTCTACAAGTTCAAGAATTTATCATCAACAGTTGAAGACCGAAGACCAAGATGAAGAAGACGAGCCGAAGGAAGACGTTTCTATTGGATGCTGTGAGAGTGGTGCTTTCATCATTGCAATCAGATGTGAAGGTGGCAAGTACTCTCATCCTTGCTAAAGTGGTTGATTTCCTTTCTTAGAGATCATCAAAAAAATATTTTTGTTTTCCACGATTTTGTGGAGTCTCCAATAATAATTCGGAAGGTTACCTTCCCACCATTCAACGTGTGTAGGATTTCTCTCTTCATTCCTACCTGCACACATGTGAGACCCATAAAAAATCTGTCTTATTGAGTGCAATTATCATAAAATCCTTTTAAGTGAGGCAGAAGTCGAGGCGAAATGCTTATTGATCGTTCTAAAACACGCGTTTCTCTCATTATGGTGTGATTATTTCTCACTCAAGATTAAAGAATGAATATTTTCTTTGGTATTTCTAACTTCTTATTACTAGCATGCATAAATTCTATGTCCTCATAGCTCTTTGGAATCTTGGGAAGCCGGAACGCTTTGAAATTGGACTAGGTTTTGTGGGTATATCTCTCGTAAGCCCTCATGAGACTATAACTCGTCCACTAGGGACACCTAGGGGTTTAAAGGCATGTTATTCATGCTAAGAGTAATTGTATCCTCGTCAACATGGAGTTGTTGTATTTTAGATAGTTTGCTCGAGGACTAGCAAAAGCCAAGTGTGGGGGAATTTGTTAAGTGCATATTTTGCATATATTTAGTGTCGAATCCATGCTAGTATTTGCTATATTTTTGTGCGAATTATTGGATATTACGTTTATTTTTCTCTTATTTGTGTTTCGCTAGGTGAATCATCCAAAAGAAGTGAATTGGCACATATTTGTGCAAAGAAAGAAGTTAGCCGCAAGCGGAGAAGGGACAAAGACCAAGTGGAAATCGTCCAAACCTATGAGTCCTTGCTATCACCTTGAAGATGACAAAAAGATGAAACCAACGGCGAAAGAACGGAGTCATTCCGACATCGTATGAAGATTTTACGAGCATTTGAAGCGAAGCAAAGTTGCGAAGGGATCGAAGTACAGAATTCATAAAGGCACCCACCTTTTTACTCGGGACTGCCTCCAACATCTTCTTCCACAAGTATCACGACTATTTCAGGAACTGAAATTAGGTTCAGCTGTGGATTTGAGGTGGTTGCTGCCACTATAGTTGGATGTTATGGATTATCTAGAAAGGAAAGAATGGAGCTGTGATCGGAAGTTGGATGAAGTTCAGAGATCGTGATGGAACGGAGGAGACTGAGTTGAGCTGTTGATCGGTATTCATGATGTCAGTGAACGAAGTGATGTTACCATGGGAAGAATAGCAGAGATGGATAACTCGAAGTTGGATTTACTGCTGCTGTTAGGATTGATGGAAGTATGTTGCTGTCATGGCAGTTGATGGTTGTCTGGAGTTGTGAGAAATGATGAGAACTCGAGTCTTCCATGGTAGCTATACATTGGCGATGGCAGTATTGAGCTCGAGATGATTATGGCCGGTGAGAATGAAGACTAGTAACCGAGACCGTTAATGATAAAGATGGATCTCGAGATTTGCTGGGATACGAGTCTGTAATGAGACAACACTGGAGTTGAGCTTAGCTTGCTGCAATACTTGGCAGTAGATGAACAGAGGATGGACGTGACTATGGCAGCTTATGCTGGTGATTGCAGTTGGAAGAGAATGAACGGGAGCTATGGGCTGTTAAGTGAGTTCCAACAGTTCGAGATGATAACAAAGAAGAACAGAGTATGGTTGATGCACTAGGGATCAATGGATACTGAGCTGATAACATGATCAACAATGGACGGAAATGTTGCTGTTCATAAAGTCAGTGAAGAATTATGTTGTGTAATGGCCGTGAAGTTCTGGTTGGATAGTTCGGAAGATGACAGTGAGATGGAGAAGATCTCAAAGGATCATACATGGGTTGATCATTGTGCTGGTAATGGGAGCTCGTGAAGATGGAGGAGGTCGTGTTGCTTCTCACGTTTTTTAGAAGTTGTATATGGTGATGGTTCAAGCTGCTACTGATAATAGCAGTGGTGGTGATAGGAGTCGCTTCCAGTTACAGGTTGTTGGAGTACACGAGTTTAACAAACTCATAAGGAAATAATTTTCGCGTAATGCCTGGTATACGTGAGTGGCCGGAGGAAAAAGGAAAATCCAGGGGAATTTAGTTATCACGGCGACCAGAGTGTCCGTGGCTCTTTGGGCAGAATTTGCCATGCGATCAAATTTGTGGTCGTGTGGTTTACAGTTTTATGGCTAGTTTTGGCAACCATTCGACCTGGATTTGATGCACGGGCACAACTACAATTGGGACACCTATATAAGAGAACTTCTAATATTTTTGGGAAAAAAGAATCATATAATCTTTAATCAAGTTTTTGGAGAGAAGAATTCAAGGGAGAAAAGCTAGGGTTTTGAAGCGTTCTTCATCATCGTAACTATTTCTTTACCATTTTATTATATGAAACTCATGGGTTTTGTTAATACCATGAGTAGATAAACTTCTTAATGATTGGGGATGAATTCTAAGTTCTAATATATGATTCAATTTAGCATATAAATCTATGTTAACTCTTCACATGATTATTGTTTGTTTTTACAATAATTAATTTTATGATTGATTGATAAATTATTTAGGTGGCCAACTGAACTAGTTTATTAGTTAACCTAATGCTAGTAGAGAATTAGGATATCCATAATTGTTGAATAATTCTCTACACAAGTAGAAATTGCTAAACCTTGCAGAGGGATTCTGTGGAGCAATCGCAAGTAAAAACAACACTAGAAAGTGAACCTTGCGCTAAGAGTTCAACTACTAGGATTGACCTAAATTCACAAAATATAAAGCATTCGACCAAATTACACTTAGAGTGCGCTACTTTTAGGTGGTTTATAGAATAGAATCTGGCATTCGAGCGCTTTGGTGTCCAGTGACTTAAGGAATTTTGAGGATAGCACTGCGCTAGTTGTTTTCCTATGGTTGATAATAATTTGTGAATGATAAAGAATAGATGAATATGCTACTTTGATGACTATTTAGTAACGAAGAAGGATTCCCTGATCATATTTCTCTCCATTGCTTGCAAACTTTATTACTTTCAATTGCTTTGTTATTTACTTTGTTCTACAATCTAAAACAAAACCCCCCATTGTGACATTTTTGACAACTAAAACTCCCTGCTCTTCGTGGGAACGATCCTTACTTCCATTATATTACCAGTTAATTATGTGGAAATAAGTAATTTAATTTGGGTGCACCTAAGACACGCATCATGTACTGGCGAAAAGTTCACGTACGTGAATTTCTACTGAGTTTGAAAACCAAACAAACTTAAAACCGGTTAATTAAATACGCATACTTAACTGGTTACTTTCTAAAATCGATAGTGTACATGAACCTAAACATTTATCAGTAAGGAATGCAATCTATGCAAACATGGGCTATAATGTTCATGTATTGATTCAAGTGAATCAAACCGATTTTGCTTCAATTGTGTTATTGTATAAATATATGAGAATATAGCAATTGAACAACTCTTTAACTAGTTTCATTTGAGTCATTTGAACTAGTTATGGTTGAGATGAATAAGGTTGATATGAGAGTAATCATATGGCTAACCCCATTTAACTATTTTTGAACCAACATGGTGTACACATTTGCGTACGGTTACATAAACCTAAATGAGGGTACATTTCATTTGTGCGTAACAATCTAAGTTCGATCTAACGGTTGAAAGATATTAGCTTGGTTGAATCAGGTTTTTCATCTAACGGTGATTATTGAATGCTTTTTTACCAAGATAACTTGGATTGCAAACTATGATTTGAAAACTATATAAAGGAGAACTCTAGCAACTGGAAAACCCAATCCCCACACCTCCTGTGTGTTACTAGTTGCATAACTAGAGTCGATTCTCCTTTAACCTTAGGTTTCTTCTCGAGACCTTGTAGGTTAACGACTTGAAGACTTCATTGGGATTGTGAAGCCAGACCCAACTATTCTCTTTGTAGTTGCGTGTTCTGATCTTTCTATTTCTATCGTATTGAGTTCAATTGAAATAATTGACTCGAGATTTATTATCTCCGATAGGCAAGATAGAAAACTAGTCACAATCACCTCCGTCTCATCGTTTGTGATTCCACAATAACTTGTTTCGCTAGTCGATTAAGTTTATTGTGAGGTGATTGATAATACTAGGTTATTCTACGGGAATATAAGTCTGGTTTATTAATTGGTTCCTGTTTACCTTGATTTATCAAAAAACATAACAAAACTCGTAGGTATTTCTGTGGGAGACAGATTTATCTATTCTTATAGACTTTTTTGTGTGATACAGATTGGTTTATCAAGTCTTCGACTTTGGGTCGTAGAAAATCTTAGTTGTGGGTGAGATAAGCAAAATTAACGAATCAAGTGCGTAGTATCCTGCTGGGATCAGAGATGTAAGGAGCGCACTGTACCTTAAATCGGTGTGAGATTGATTAGGATTCAACTACATTCCAGTCCGAAGTTAATTTGTAGTAGGCTAGTGTCTATAGCGGCTTAATACAGTGTGGTGTTCAAGCTGGAATTGGTACCGGGGTTTTTCTGCATTTGCGGTATCCTCGTTAACAAAATTCGGGTACCTGTGTTATTTCTTTACCGCATTATATTTTGTTATATAATTGAAATATCGCAGGTTGTGCGCTAAGATCAATCAATTAGAATATCCAACCTCTGGTTGTTAATTTATATTGATTGTCACTTGAACATTGGTCTTTGGTACCGTTCAAGTTATTTCACATAATAATCAGGTTCACGGATTTCTATCTGTTCGATTAGCTGATTACATTGTGAAACAGAGATATTAAAACTCTATGATGTACTTTTTTGTGGGTGAAAATGGTTTCTGCTGATTTCGGTTATTTCGGGTGTGCGGGTAAGAAACGAATTTAAACCCTAAACAATGTACTGCAAGGGAGTACTTCAGATTCGAGAGATCAATCTGTACAAGTCCGGCCTAAACCAAGAAATGGCCGTTTCAGACTTGCTTCGGTCACAAAGTGAAGGAGAATGGGTTGGTTTTGGGGAGGGAAATAAGGAAAGTGATTAGACCAGAATGGTTGATTCTGGAAGAGTAGTTGTGTTACGACTTGTATCAGAAAGTGGGAAGCCAGCAGATGGAAAGCTACCAAATGTTTTTTGAGTGTTGTATGCTCCTTGACTGAACTTGTCGTTTGGTAGAAATAGGTAAGACCTATTTATACAAGTCGAAGTGAAACGTACTCTGGTCTCATTAAGGAATGTAAAAATTGGTGAGTAAATGGGAGGAGGTGGTAACGCATGGAATTGATGTTCCATAAAGCCGTTAATGCATGGAATTGATGTTCCATAAAACCGTTAACACATGGAATTGATGTTCCATAAAAGAGCGTTTCACCGTTAACTCCATGTATTTACTAACCGCCTCATCCTTATGACACTTCCTTATGACGGGCGTAGTGTACACCGCACGCTGTAAACCGCCAAACCAATACCCAAAGAGGATCCCCCAGTTTGTGATATGTGTTGATGTCTCTAATGTTTTTGTGGAAAACATGTAGCATATTGTTGTTGCCTATCAAGTCGAGTTTGGGAGACTTGCTAGCTTGGTGACCTTCGACGGTCGAGATTTTGCATCTTAAGATGAAAGGTAGCCATTGATCGTTGCACACTTTCGTTTTTGGTGGCCGCATATGAAAGGCCAGCATGGTGGCGCAGCAAAGTTTGCATGCCTTGGTACGGTTTGGCGTGGCTAAACTAGGGTTTCAGGTCAAATGTTACCATGCGTTGTCTGGTATCCTTGGACGGCTAGGATTTGCTCCTGGGATTGAAGGGCGACCTTTGTTGTCGCACGCCTTCGTTTTGGTAGCCGCATAGGGAAGGCCAGCATAGTAGCGCGGCTAGGTTGGCATGTCGTTGGCATGGCATGCCTTGGCGCGGTTTGGCGTGGCCAAACTAGTGTTTTGGGCTAAAAGTTACCATGCGTTGTCTAGTAACATTGGACGACTAGGATTTGCTCCTAGGATTGAAGGGTGACCGTTGATTGTCTCACGCCTTTGTTTTGGTAGCCGCCTAGGGAAGGCCAGCATGGTGGCGCGGCTAGGTTGGCATGGGGCCATGGCAAGGTGCGTTTGGCATGGCACGGTGGGGGCCAAGGGCTTGGCATGGTGTGGCCAATGGCTTGGCATGCCATGGGAACATTTTGAGGCTAGCATATCTAGGGCCAAGTCAAGGTGCAGTTTGGCTTGGCATGATGGGGCCAAGGGTTTGGCGTGGACGGTTTGGCTTGGCATGCCATGGGCGCATGGTGCGGCTAGCATGGCTAGGGCCAAGGCAAGGTGCGGTTTGGCTTGGCATGGTGGGTCCAAGGGTTTGGCATGGACGGTTTGACTTGGCATGCCATGTATGCGTGGTGCGACTAGCATGGCTAGGGCCAAAGCAAGGTGCGGTTTGGTTTGGCATGGTGGGGCTAAGGGTTTGGTGTACCAAGCTAGGATCGTGACCAAGTTAGGGTTTTGGGTCAAAGGTTACCATGTGTTCACTACACCAAATATGCAGATTAGTAACTCAAATTAGTAATGGGCATGTAGCCATTACTAATTCATAACGAAAAAATCCAGTTACTAAATTTAAGTAACAGCCCCTCGCTGTTACTAATTTTGAAACGGCCCAGGCCCTGTTACAAATAGTAACTGCTGAAATAAAATCATGCCACGAGTTCATGTGCATGGTAACACAAGGCCTCATATTTCCGCCCAAATATTAGTAATTGTTTTCAACTTCAAAAGATAATTCTACCCTATGTACTATATCTTATCTAACCAAACTCCCCCCGCAACCACATTATCTTATTTTCCCTTCGTTCTTCATCGAGCAAGTAGAGCATCCACTCTTTCTTCGTCTATTCCTTCTTCATCTCGAGCACCACCATCAGCATCTCACTGCTTCCAACGCCATTGTCTATCTTCTTCTTTTTCTTAAATCAACTTTCCCTATAACCCCCATGTTTATCTGTACAGTGGAACCCTAGATATAGGATTTCTGTTTTTCTTATCTAGGGTTTCAATTATAGAGATGGACAAGAGATTATTTCAATTGATCTAAAGGAGGACGCGAATGGAAAAACAAAGGTTGCGAATAATTTGGTTGATCTACAAGAGATTATTAATCAGGTGATGTTTCATTGCAGAGTTTAAAATTTTCTTACAAATTCGAATTCGGTTGTTTCATTGGGATGATCTAAACGATCGAAGAACTGAACCCTAATAAAATCCGATTTCCTTAGTTAAATTTTGAAGATTATTAAGAACCCTAACTTTGATTTTGTTGTTTGATGGACATTAGCAGGTGAACCAGCTAAAAAACTACGGAAGGGTATGATTTCATTGAGGTAATTCTTCGAAACTACTTTGTGATTTCCGTATTTTTATCTTAAATTTCTTATTTATTTTTAATTTGAGTATTGATTAGCTTTTTTGTAGAATTTTTTAAGCAATTTGGTTCTATTAAGCGGTTGAGAATCGCGGGGAATATGAAGGTTTGTTTAGATTTAACGTTTTCAATTTTGATTATCTGGGTTTGTTTGTTTTGTGCTGGTTGTTAAGTTTTGGGTGTTTTACATACAAGAAAATTAAGCATTTTGGGTTTATCGTTTTGTGTTGGTGGTTAAGTTTTGGGTGTTTTACATACAGGAAAATTAATAATTTTGGGTTTATCGCGTTTGTATCTCCTGAAGTTTATACCTGTACTTGATGTGGTTCTCTTCGATTCGTCTGTAGAAGTGGGTTTGTTTTCAAAACTCAAGTCCTGGCGAGCAGAGGAGAAGTGGTTTGTATTTTTAAATTTTACTCACCTTATGTGTTTCACTTCAATTTGTGACTTGTTCAGTAATAAAAAAGTTTGTTTTTCTATTGGGAGGAATGCATTTGGTGACCGCATCCAAATGGTTGAGCTTGTTATACTAAGACATTTGTAGACAACATAATGTAAGTATTGATGACATATATACTCGCGTTCATCCATATTTCTTTACATTATCACATATATTTGGCAGGTGTGGGACACATTGATTGAAAATGAAGTTGCTCGTAGATTCGGGAAATACAGTAATAGGAAACTTCCTGCACCAAATGAACAAATGGGTTGTGTTCAGTAATAAAAAGTTTGTTTTTCTATTGGGAGGAATGTATTTGGTGACCGCATCCAAATTGTTGAGCTTGTTATACTAAGACATTTGTAGTCAGCACAATGTATGTACTGATGACATGTATACTGCGGAGGTTAACTAGAGGGTGAGGGATGGTACAAAGAGGATCTACAGGAGGGTCTAATGTAAGTAGATATCAACTTATGAAACCATAAGTGCTCATGAAAGAAAGGTAGAAGTTTATGTTCCTAATATGATTTGGTTTATCTTAGGTGCAGGTAACTTTAATGGAGGTGGTGAATTCAATGAAGATGGAGGAAATTGGGATGGTGGACGTGGCTTTGGTGGCATAGGAAGAGGTCATGATTTATGCGGATACGGAAGAGGTTATGGATATGGAGATATGCAACCTGAATTTGGTGGTTATAACAATGAGCCTCCTGACGAAACACGTGGTTAGTTCCCGTGTTATACATTTATGCAGATCTTTATTTTGAACCATGTATTAATATATGGTAGATGTTTGTAATTTGAAAGGTAAGGATTGAATTACAGTCTCCATTTTCTATCAAACATGAGTAAGAGGGGACAGAAAGAGAGAACTTGTTTTTATTGTATTTGACTCGTTTTTGCAATGTTGTTTAGTGTGAATCTGCAGTTCGTGGTCGTGGTAGAGGAAGGGTGGGTCGTGGGCATGGGTGAGACTAAAATATGGCAGATGGACAACAACAGATTCAACCTATAGTTGCTTGAGCCCTAGGTTGAAGGAAACTACACTTGCAATTCTTGTGCATCGCAAATATTATAGAAACTGTTTTTTTTTTCCTTCCAATTTATGCTTTTTAGACTAGTGCTAAGTAGGTGTTGGTATGCTTTCAGGTTCGGTAGGAAAAGAAGCTGTCGACAAGGCTTTTGCTGATCTCTAGTTATATATGGTAATTACTCTAATCATTTTTGATGAACAACTGAAGAATATGGCATCAGGTAATTACTGCCACTTTGTACCTCGGTGTTCTTTTAGTCTTGTCCATTATCACTTGCCTCCATGAATATAACATGATCCAATTAAAATGGAATATAGGTTTCAGGCGTCCTGCAGAGCCAACATATCAGAATACAAGTTTGCAGGCATCCTGCAAAGTCTAGAAAAGAGCTTGAGCATAAATTGCAAGTGTCGAGATCTCAACCACCTACAAGTCACAATTCTTGAAGAGGGGATTCAACCATGGTAATGCAAAATTAGTCAAAACTGAATTACACTAAGATTCCATTTGTTATTTCGCGTGTTTAGTTTGGCTACTGTTGTCTTTGCTAATTGAACGAATCTGATGAGATGCAGGAACCAACCGAGAGTTTCACATTGTCAGAGATATCACAAAGCTGGGATCAGTTCAATGTTCGACTTCGTTAAACTCACAGGTGGCACATTATTATACTTCCAGATTCCCTCTTTTCTAATTTATCCGACTTTTATTCAGAACTGTTTTACATTTTAGCCAAGAACTGATAATTGCCAACAACGAAATTTGTAATCAAAACAAATTCACAGAGATAAATCTTTGTTGCATGCGACTGATGAACTCACTAGAAATATTCTTTGATGTTGCAGGTTGTCATATAGACAAAGGAGTTGAACATAATATGATGTCATATAACTAGAGGAGTTGAACTGAATATGGCCAAGTGAGAGTTTCTTTTATACTTTGTGTATATGTTATAATTTAGAATGTTTGACAATAACCTAATATTATATAATGTAAGTATCATTGACAAATATGATAAGCATAGTTTAGAACAATGTTTGTTTTCTTTTCTTTTGTGTAATTACTTTAATGGTTAAAAGATGGAATGTTTGTAAAATGAATTGAATTGAATGAAATAATTTCAGGGAAATAGGTTTATCAGGGGGTTGTAGGGAAATTGCGGGGTGTTTGAAATGAGATTTAAACTAATTTGACTAGGTCAACAAAGACCGACTTCATTTATTTTTTTGTTGCAAAAATTTAGGAATACTTAGGCGTTGTTACTAAACTTGTTACTGAAAAATGAAAGTCGGTCAATATTGACCTAGTAATTTTATTTTGTAACTCAGTGAAAAATAGTAACGGCGTACTTGTTGTTACCAATCTTTTACCAGAAAAGGGAAGTCTGTCAATGCTGACTAAGTCAAGATATTAGCAACACGTGTACAAATTTAGAAACGGCTGAGAAGCAGTTACTAATTCAAAATTAGTAACAGTCTGTTGGCCGTCACTAATGCCGTTACAACCCAAGATTAGTAACGGCGACATGCTCGTTACTAAAATTTATTACACCCCCTTTTGAAACGGTCGAAACCTGTTACAACCCCGATTTGAAACGCCCTGTTCCTGTTGCTAATCCCCAAATTTGGTGTAGTGGTTATCTGGTAACCTTGGACGGCTAAGATTTGCATCTTAGATGGAAAGATGGCCGTTGATTATTGCAGATCTTTGTTTTGGAAGCTAGCATTGTGCATGGCGTGTTGGGACGGAAATCATGGTTGGCATGCTTTAGCGTGGAGATGTGGATGGCATGGTTTTCCATTGGCACAAGGGGTGTGGCTATCATGGTTGGCATGCCTTGGCGCGGTAGGTATGGCTGGCACGGCTTGCCATTGGCACAGGGGGTGCGGCTAGCATGGTTGGCATGCCTTGGCGCGGTAGGTGTGGCTGGCACGGCTTGCCATTGGCACAGGGGTGCGGCTAACATTGTTGGCATGCCTTGGCGCGGTAGGTATGGATGGAATAGTTTTCCATTGGCACTTCTGGCGTGGGAATTAGGGTTTTGGCCCATCGAAACCCTAACTAGTAATTAATAAAAAAAAGGTACACTGGTAATTTTATCGCAGACATATTAAAGGGTTCAATAAATGCGTTTAAGTCTTGTGACGTCACTGTCTGACTATGGTTTTACGACTTTACCCCTAAGTTAAAAACCACCATCAATATTAAGTCCCCTGTTTAGCTCGGAACAGGGGCGTTGTTGCGAGGTAAGCATAAGATGGTGACAGACAAGGACAGAATCGAAACGTAAATCATGCAAGATGGTCAGGAAGATCCGTATAGCCTTTTTTGGGAAGCAGGGAGAATCTGTGATCCTTGTGTTTGGCAGCTTTGTGTAGATTCTGCTCGTGGTACTGCAGGTTAGGTTGCATAGTGGTAAAGGCCGGTTGAGATGCAAGCTGTTGGCCTTGATATGGAACGGTTGCGCACCTTCCGGATTAGGATTTGGAACGTGGAGCGGAGCTGCTAGCATAGACTTGGCGTGAAGGGAAGTCGCTGCTATTGGATCGTCTTGGGATTAGCCGTCAACATTGGTCGGCTTGGACTCAGAGCCGTTAGCACTTGATTAGCTTGGAATGGGAGACGTCAGCACTTGATTGGCTTGGAATGGGAGCCGTCAGCATTGGTCGTCTTTGAAATGGATCTTCTTGCATTGATCGGCTTGGAGTTGAGCTAACTTGGGTTCCTTGGAAGGATGATGACTGACTTCAGTTCCTTGGAATGATGGCAACTTGCCTTAGTTCCGTGGGAAGATGATGACTTTCTTTAGGTAGATAAAAACTTGCTTCAGTTCCCCGGTGACGACTAGCTTCGGGAAGGTAACAACTTTGCTTCAGATTTTAGCATTTTACAACCCTAATTAGCACCCCTTACTAGAATCGCTGTAGAATTCTTGTACGAACTCGGATTTTGACGGTCCGCCCCTCCATTCTGGACGAAAAATAATTTCCTATCTTCCTACACGGGAATTAGGTCTTGAGCTCGTTCGGGAGGTGAAAATAGCTCGACAGTAAAATTCAGGAAGAATTTAGGAGGGATGTTGCGGGCCCGAGGTAGTATAGTCGCGCCCAGTCATCTGTTTCATGGAGAAAGAAGGAATCTTTATTTTGTTCAGGCTCTAGAAACTATGTCTGCATGAAAGAGATATGGACCTTTTTATGTTTTCTGTTGTCCGTCCGGATCCGCGCCTTTGTCTGTAGTGTCTCTCCAATCTATTCCATAATTTGCCGAACTCCGTCGCATTCTTGGGACGGATGGATGAAATATGTACTCGGCAACAACTATTTTAGGGATAATATTGGAGATTGTGGTTATGTTGTCGGTCAATCCTCGGCTTTAGGATGTTCAGTGCCTGAACTTTTTGATCGTGATGATGGTGTGTTGTGAATGCTTGCATGGTCAAAATCTTCCGACGCCACTGGATAAAATAGATGAGTTTGGAGACGTTCCGTTGTCGATGTATTGCTATCAAAGTCTTCAAGGACTTTGTTCCAAGTGACATCCTTTGAACCATCTTATGAATCTTGGACTATCCTGGTTGAGGGGAGTGAAAGCGTCTCATGCTGGTAGTACCCATGTGTAGCCTACTTTCACCGCATCGCCTTGAATCCATGTCCACGGGATTTGATACAAGTTTATTGTACTCTTTTGGATGTGACGCTGGGATGCACCTTGAAGAAATATTCTGTATAGTGAAGAGGCAGGAATGAGTGAGTTATGTTGTTTATCGTGGCTCCCTCTGTTTCTTCAAGAAAATATTTCATCCGTGTCTCTGGAGTTTTCTCGTGAGTCCTTAATGGTCATCGGGATGGACTACGATGAGCAGTCCCCATTCGCATTTTTCTTTAGTTTTTGAAGTTTTTTTCATCTGAGAAGGCTTGGGATCCTCCGCGGCCTCGTAAAGTGTTGAAAGCATCTTCTAGACAGAGATGTGATGATATTCTT
Organism: Papaver bracteatum; assembly: GCA_023529315.1. Classification (NCBI taxonomy): domain Eukaryota; kingdom Viridiplantae; phylum Streptophyta; class Magnoliopsida; order Ranunculales; family Papaveraceae; genus Papaver; species Papaver bracteatum. Next base: position 2,183,829 of record JAJJWX010004210.1, read on the forward strand.
GCGCTGCACCCTTGAAGAGCAGGTGGTCTTGTTGTGACTATGGCCTTTTGGTTGATTGTGTCTTCTGAGCTTCTACAATGAAGGGATTTTGTGTATACCCTCAGTCCCCAAGTATGGTTTACATGTTTCCATCTTGTATGGTCAGTGGGTTGACCATGATAAAGACATCACCATCATGCGTTCGTACCAGTGATTTTGTTACTTCTTCCACGAAGAACTTAGAACATGGAGGAGTGTGGGTTACCTTTGTAGTGATTGTTGTTGTGGTAAAGCTCTAGCTGGTATCAACAAATGAGCAGCAACAGTTCTTGGTAGCAGATGTAATCATAAGAGACTATATTATCGCGATAACGAAGTAGGTTGGCTGGAATTGTATGGGCATCCATGAAAGTAAAAGGATTGGCTGGATGTGTAAGCGAGCAAGCTATCCATGATCACGAGCTTTGGCGGGATGGATCATAGGGAGGCCATGACTACGAAGATTGGCTGGATGCGATCATGATCCTTGACATAGGGAGCGTGGTGGCACGACCCTTTGCAGGAAGGAGTGGTGTTGAAGAAAACGTTGAAGCGGAGCCGCTGCTGGAGAACATTGAAGCGTAGCCATTTCTGGAGAGAACGTTGAAATGACGCCTTGCAACTCTCAGAGCCTTGACGGTTACCATGTTGAATCCGGAGGCTTTGTCACGTTCTGTCAAACTCGACATCCCTCAAGTGAACTGAGGTTAGGAGTCCCATGTTTCATCTATCGATCGTGCTTTCTATGAGAGGTCAGGGTTTGGGAATGGATTCCCTGGCCGGAAACACCTACTTTCCTGATGCAGTGCGGTTGAGGGATGAAAATATGTCTTGTCGCCACGCCTTGGAGAAATATAGAATCTCACATAACTGTTTCATCATATATTGTACGACTTTGTGGGACAAGTTCCCATCTTGCAGGTCCTGACGGGAAGAGGGTCTCTGTGAACTCGGGAGGGTTGCTGATTTCATTTACTTTCAATTTTGGAGAAGTCGTTCCTGATCTTTACGTGTGATGAAATTGGATTGCTTATCCCATTCTACTGGGCGTTCAAGAGCAACGCGAGTCTCTTCATATATAAATGCACGTCCTGCTGAAGTGTCTTTTGTCTTTTCATTAAATCAACAGTGGTAAAAGGAGGTTGGCTTCTCCCGGCTCTTCCATTATCTTGCCATGATGGTAGAGTAGCATCTCTGGTGACAGTTGGAGCTGTCATGCTTGAAGAACCGTTGGGGTGGCGGAAGCGGCTCTGGTTCTGGTGATCATAAGTGCATCGTCTAGAGATAGCACAGTTTTGATCACGAAGTGCTGGATCCATGGTGTTGTTTCGAAGGGTGAGGATGGCGCTGCTTTGGCTGGTTGTGGAGCGGAGTATATGGTGATGGAAGGGCGCAAGATGTTAGCGCTGGAAGGATGCAAGTTGTTAGTGCAGGGTGTGGTATTTTAGTTGGCATGCACGTGCGGCATGTGGGCCTGGCATGTGCGTCTGGTAAGCTCGTCTGGTAGGCGCGTCTAGTACGCGCGTCTGGTATACGTGTCTGGTAAATGTGTCTGGAAAACGCGCCTGACAAGTGCGTCTGGCAAGCGCGTCTGGGAAGCACGTCTGGCATGCATGTTTGGTAAGCGCATCTGGCATGTGTGTCTAGCATTATCTTGGCTGCGGACTGCTATACACTAGAATATGGGAAAGCTACGGACATATCTCCACAAACAAGAAGATTACTAGTCGATTTGCGTTGATTAAGCGGGTGGATGAAGCTTTGTCTTCGATCGACGACATATGCAACGTAACTGGTCACACGGTTTTTGAGGATGTAATATCGAGCTGGAGGTTCCATCGTGACATGTGTGTGAATTTCCAATTTAATGTTCCTTGGTTCGTTGAAGGTTTCTCTGAGGTTGAAAAGTTGCTGGTCGAAACATTCGAAGGTCCTTCCGCAGATATGGTAAAGAAGCAGGAAGCGGAATTCAAAAAATTGTGCAGGCAGCTGAAGTTGAACAGGGTGGCTCTCCAGAGCACGAGGGAGGCCTTTGCTAAGAGGAGAAAGCCGTTGTTGGAAAACTTTCCTTGAATACATTTATGTCTTCTTATTTTTAGGTTTTTTTTTAAGGAAAATAAAATGCCTAGTTCATGGTTTTGATTTCTTGGGTTGATAGATAAATGTTACCTTAACAGTTTTGGAGTATTCTTTTGGAATGAATTGTTTAGGAATAAATTATTCAGGAAATGATGTCGTTTTTGGTTATTATTGGTTATGAACGTTGCGTGTTGGTAGATGACATGGGATGAAACATAACATGGCTATCAGTTTTATCATTCCCATGAAAACTTGAAATAGCAAACCATGTATCTTGTCTAGGTAAGACTTACGGTTTTTCAGGTCTTCTGGTGAAAAGGGAACCTTCCAGGTGTAAGACCGAGTTTTATGGGAAGCACCGTCGTGATTGTGGAAAGTCCCCAGTCATCTCATCTGATAATCGAGTCATCGATCCCTGGTTGGATCATTTGATTTTAATCTCTAAGCAATCCCCAGCCATCACTCATCATGTCAAGACTGATAATCGTTTCTTATGGTAACTGAGTCGTCGATCCCTTAGCGAATCGCCTGCTTCTACCATCTTGATGTATGGATCAAATCATGAGATCGATGGTCGAAAATTGACATTTTAACCGAAAGATCAATCTCCCACTGTGGTCGCCAATTGTTTGTGGGTGAAAATGGTTTCTGCTGATTTCGGTAATTTCGGGTATGCGGGTGAGAAACGAATTTAAACCCTAAACAATGTACTGCAAGGGAGTACTTTATATTCAAGAGATCAATCTGTACAAGTCCGGCCTAAACCAAGAAATGGCCGTTCCAGACTTGCTTCGGTCACAAAGTGAAGGAGAATGGGTTGGTTTTGGGGAGGGAAGCAAGGAAAGTGATGAGACCAGAATGGTTGATTCTGGAAGAGTAGTTGTGTTACGACTTGTATTAGAAAGTGGGAAGTCAACATATGGAAAGCTAGCAAATATTTTCTGAGTGTTGTATGCTCCTTGACTGAACTTGTCGTTCGGTTGAAATAGGTAAGACCTATTTATACAAGTCGAAGCGAAACGTACTCTGGTATCATTAAGGAATGGAAAAATGGGTGAGTAAATGGGAGGAGGTGGTAACACATGGAATTGATGTTCCATAAAACCGTTAACGCATGGAATTGATGTTCCATAAAAAGAGCGTTTCATCGTTAACTCCCTGTATTTACTAACCGCCTCATCCTTATAACACTACCTTATGACGGGCGTAGTGTCCGCCGCACGCTGTAAACCGCCAAACCAATACCCAAAGAGGATCCCTCAGTTTGTGATATGTGTTGATGTCTCGAATTTTTTGTGGAAAACATGTAGCATATTGTTGTTACCTGGCAAGTCGAGTTTGGGAGACTTGCTATTTTGGTGACCTTCGACGGTCGAGATTATGCATCTTAAGATGAAAGGTAGCCGTTCGCACGCTTTCGTTTTTGGTGGACGCATAGGGAAGGCCAGCATGGTGGCGCTGCAAGGTTGGTATGCCATTGGCATGGCATGCCTTGGCGCGGTTTGGCATGGCCAAACTAGGGTTTCAGGTCAAAGGTTACCATGAGTTTTCAGGTAACCTTGGACGGCTAGGATTTGCTCTTGGGATTGAAGGAAGATCGTTGATTGTCGCACGCCTTCGTTTTGGTAGTCGCATAGGGAAGGCCAGCATGGTGGTGCAGCTAGGTTGGCATGCCGTTGGCATGCCGTTGGCATGGCATGCCTTGGCGCGGTTTGGCGTGGCCAAACTAGGGTTTCGGTCCAAAGGTTACCATGCGTTGTATGGTAACTTTGGACGGCTAGGATTTGCTCCTAGGATTGAAGGGCGATCGTTCATTGTCGCACGCCTTTGTTTTGGTAGCCGCATAGGGAAGGCCAGCATGGTGGCGCGGCTAGGTTGGCATGGGGCCATGGCAAGGTGCGTTTGGCATGGCACGGTGGGGGCCTAGGTCTTGGCATGGACGGTTTGGCTTGGAATGGTGGGGCCAAGGCAAGGTGAGGTTTGGCTTGGCATGGTGGGGCCAAGGATTTGGTTTGGCATGCCATGGGCGCATGGTGCGGCTAGCATGGCTAGGTCCAACGCAAGGTACGGTTTGGCTTGGCATGGTGGGGCCAAGGGTTTGATGTGACCAAGCTAGGATCGTGACCAAGCTAGGGTTCTGGGTCAAAGGTTACCATGTGTTTTCTGGTAACCTTAGACGACTAAGATTTACGTCTTATGATTGGGTGTAGAATACACTTTGATTTAATATCTATTGGTTATGCTTTCTTTGCTATTTTTCTTGAAAATTATGTATTTTACGTGTGTTTTTGAGTTATTAGGTACTCTAGAGTCGCACTGAGGAAAAGAAGAAGAAATCACCAAAATTGAGCAAAAAGGGCATAATTGTCATTTCATAGGGCGAACACTATCTGGAGCCAAGTTAAGGTTAAGGGGCACTCATTTTTGGAGAAGTATTAAATAATATCCATCACAGGTTAAGGGGAGGCCAATTGGCTAGCCCTTATCAGAAGTGATCATCTACTATGAGCACCCAATATGTGCGTGTATTCTGGCAGTGGGGTGTCTTAATCTTCACCCCCTTCTTTTATAACCTAATCGAATTTAGGTTTACACTTCAATTCTTCCCCAAATTCGTTCACTTCAGTTCCATGGAATCGAGCAGAGATGAAGTAATGGCATGATGAATCTGGAAAATTGCAGTAATGGGTTTGACTTCCTTGTGGTGTTGGTGACCGCTGGTTAATGTTGATGAGTGGAAGAAGAAAATAAAACCTGTTGTTCGAGAGAAATAAAAGGGGATCTCAATTGAGAAACTGAAGGATGAAATTGAAGTGGATTCAAAGAAGAAATCCATGATGTTCAGAGATCAAGACACAGAGTTGATGAATCTCAGTGAAGGAGGAAGAACAGATGGGTTTATGGTTGTCTGTTTCTGTTGCTCTCTGAGTATAAATAAGAAGCTGTGAATAAAGGGTTTGCTACGAATTTGGTGGTGATTTAAAGAGCAGATGGGTTTTGGTTGAATTAGGGTGTTGAGATGGAGAATTGAAGATAATGGTGGTGCTCAGTTGATTGCAGATACAAGAGAATGGTGAAATTTGTTGGCTAGATGGAACATTGTGCAGAATGGAATGATTGAAACAATAGATGTATGATAGGTTTCTTAACAGGAGAAGACCAAAAATAGGCCTGAGAATCATCCTGAAAACAGAGGAAACTCTGTTGAAAATTCCCCTCCGGCGAGTCGACTCGGTGCCGGCGATGACCGATCCAGACGAGTCCGGTGACCGTTCCAGAACGATTTCGATGAGCTGATCTGACCCAACTCAGATTACTCAGCCTGACTAAGAAGCTAACTCATCCTCCCTTTGACCCGCTGACTAAAAGTTTGAATGACGGTTGACCTGTTTGACCATTAGTCCTAACGGTGGACTGACGGAATATTCATCTACCGGAGGAGAATCTCAAGTAGCCGGCGGTGACTGATTCCGACCTATTTCCGGCCAAAAACACAGTTTTCCGGCGAGCAAAAGTTACAGATTTTTGTGTGGATTTCTCTCATGGGATGTGAAGACTTGGATTTGGAATTGGATGAAGAATTTGGTTTGGATTTGGAAAGAGGAGATGGAAGATTTGAGAAAGGCTTGGATTTGGAAATTGAGCTACTAAAGGAAAGGGATTCTATTCCTTGGAAGATATGGAAAGCATTGAAGCCTATAAATAGAGAAGTTCTCTACTTTTCTATACACACTTAGATACACTTTTGCACACTTCTACACACACAACACTTTTTCTTTTCTTTATTCTTTGTGTGAACTCTTAGCATGAGTAACTAATTTGATTAAGGATGAATTCCTAGTTCTTAACATGTTTTGAGTTTTGTTTTAAATCTACTTTGAATTTTCACATGATTATCGTTTGTTTTTACTAATATGAGTGTTTATGATTGATTGATAGGTTGTTTAGGATGCATACTAAATTGATTTGTTAATTTTATCTAAAGCTAGTGAAAGTTAGGGAATACGTAATAGTTTCTTGACTCTTTACACAGGTAGAAAACACAAGACCTTGCGGAGGGATTTCGTGGAGCAATTGGGTGTGAAAACAACGCTAGAAAGTGGACCAAGCGAACTGAGTCTAACTATTAGTACTACACCTAAATTCATAAATCTTAATGCGTTCGGGGAATTACATCTTGTAAGCGAACCTCAAGGTTGTTCTTTTGAATAGAATCTGATAACTAAGCGGACCTGTTACTCAGTGAAATAAGGAATTTTGGGGTCAGCTAAGCGAACCTGCTATCCTACGGTTGGTGATAATCTGTGACTAATAAAAAGTGGAAAAGAACATAACTTTAATCATTGTTTTGCAGCGAAGAAGGATTCCTTGATCTAATATCTCTTATTGATTTGTCTTATCTTTTTAATTGCTTTGTTTATTTATTTTATTTTATTTTACATATTCCCCTTTGTGACATTATAAGACAACTAGAATCTCGTGCTCCTCGTGGGATCGATTTTTACTACCCTATATTACTTGTTAATTAGGTAGTAAAATATTAATTAATTTGTTGTGGTTACGACACGCATCAAATTTTGGCGCCGTTGCCGGGGAGCATCAGACGGTTTTATTTGTTTTCTTTTTTACTTTTTGCTTTATTATTGCTTTGTTAGATTCTATTATCGTATCTAACTTGGTTTTTGAGAAATGTTTTCAGGTACTCCATGTATGGTGGACAAGAGCAAGCATATTACAACAATGAATGCGGTTTTCAACCTCAACACTATGAAAACTTCCAACCATCCTTAGGATACAATCAAAACCAATCTTTTGGCTATGATCAATATCCTACGGAACCTTATGGTAATATGCAGACAAAGAGTTGGGAATATACTCCTCTTCATCGTGTTTTTCCTTCACTTTTTAAGGAGGTACGGTCTAGAAACTCTATACACAGTGGTAAGCGTGTTAATATCCGTAAAATTGCACAAAAGTTATACAAATTGGAAGATGATGGAGACTCGGAATAGCTTGTCATCGAAATTAGTAGGACTATTCATATGGAACTTAAACGACATCGGGATAAAGGATATGAAACTGATGAAGATTCTTATTATGGTGATTCCGATAATGAAGATGATTGTGTTGAAAAGGACTAACCTTTGGAAACTTTTGATGACGCTAGTGTAGCTTACTCGAGCCTTGATCTTAATAATGATCAATCACCTATTCAAAAGGTAGAGCTTGAAGAAGAAGCATTTAGTGCTTGGAAAAAATTTCTTAGGGAAAGATATGAGTCCGCGGAAGTGTATGAGCGTTGCAACAATGAGGAAGTTATTCCAACTCCGGATCATAATAACGATCCTTCACCTATTCAAAAGGAGGAGATTGGGCGTGACTTGCCTATTGTTGTAAACGGTATAACACCCTCACAAGAATATCTTACAATTTACACCGAAGAAGATTTTATGAAAGAGGAATGGCCCGATTCCGATGATGAAGATGTTGAAGAGGTGATGCTCGATAATGGAACCGAATTGAATGATATTATGGAAGACCCAATTGAACTTTCCGATGATTATGATGATGCCGAGACTTTGGTTAAGGTAGAAAATGATGAAGAATGGTTGCAAATTTTGATAGATGACCATGATATGCAAGAGGTAAGTAATTCACTCGAATTTTTTAAGAATGAGGAGGATACCGTAATACAAGAAATTGTGCAAGGTTTGTCTAACCCTTTGCATATTGATTCTTCTCCTTTACCTCTTATTGGTTTGAATGTATGTGCTTCGAAAGTATTTTTGAATGACTTTGTTTCTCGATATCCACCATTAGAAACACTTGATGCTAACACTATGCAGGTTTTCCAAGAGGAATGCATGGAAATTCCCAAATTCTACTTTCTTTATACACTTCCGAGTGTGGACAAGAATAAGTGTGGGGGAAATTTCTATCGAGCTATAACTTTACTATTATTTTCTTGTGCTAATATTTGTATGAAGCTATTGTTTGAAAAACAGGTACTATGGGAGGATCCCCAAATTTTCCGATTGTTAGTATATGGGGAGTGAATCTTACAAGAGCCATGTCGGGCCGTCGACTTTAAAACAAGCGCTAAGTGGGAGGCAACCCACCGGTTTTGTATCTCTTATCCTTTTGCTTTTTATTTGCTTTTTGTTTCGTTTATTTATTTTTATTATTCCATATCATGTTAGGATTTGCCACCTTGACTTTGCTTGGACGATTCAATTACATTGAGGACAATGTAAGGTTTAAGTGTGGGGGAGTGGTTAAGCATGTTTCAAAAAAAAAAAAAAAACTTTTGCATAAAACTTTCAACTTTTAGAGATTTTAGAGTCACTAGCATGCTTCTAGGTATGATTACATAGAGAATTCTGACCGACATAACTGAACTTGGAAGAGTTAGGGAACTACGTTCGGATTTCTTGTTTGTTAGAGTGTTAAATAATGGATTTAATCATGCCGGTGATGCAAATTAGGAGCAGAGAAGAATGCATTATTAGAGTTGTTGATCAATCATTAGTGGAGACTACCCATTTTCATATCAACCAAGGCACCGACCAGAAATTCTTCCTTTACTAAAGAGATTCTTTTGAGTGTGTGTCACCGTACGTTAATTCTGGGTATAATGGTGAGCTACCCAATTTCACACCAATTTCAGCACTATTTTGATCTCTTGAGTGCTAATTTTTGTCAATCATGAGGGTGACGTCTATGGATGAAAGCCTCATTCTTGTAGTTCGATTTGCAGTTAGCACCATTCTCTCAACAAAGGGTCCATATAAACACCACAATCATCAACAACAAGGGAGCGACATCAAAATCTACAAGGAAAGTTGAAAGCGTTTGAGGTTTGCAAGCAACAATGGAACAAGAAAAAGAGCAAATTTCATATTCAAGTAAAGCAACATACAATGAGTAGATTTTTACATACAAGTTGAAGACTTAAAATACAATGAGGTAATTCTATATCCAAGTATGAAGACTTATTTACAAGAGCGAAGAAAAGTAAAAGGTGAGAATTATTGAAGTTTATGATTTCGAGACGATACAAGTTGTGAAGAATCAAGCGGTAAAGCACTTTTCCACGGCCATGGTTGTTTTATTTTTCACTTTGATTTGTATTTTGTTTCTCTTGTCTAAAAAAAAATGAAAAAAAAATTTGAAAAAAAAAAAATGAGACAAGAGAAATATCTATTATTGTTTTGTTTTGAATAAGCCGTGGGGAAGGGAAATTTATAAGGAAGTTTCAAGCGACAAGGATTTTAAGGAAAAAGATTATAAATTGTCAAGGATCTACGAAATTCGAAAGTTTATCATCCATAGCCGAAGACCAAGAAGATGAAGACGAGGAGCGGAAGACATTTCTATTGGATTCCGTGAGAGTGGTGTTATCATAATTGGCAATCGGATGTGAAGGTAAGTAAGTAATCTCATCCTCGATAATAGTGGTTGATTTCCTTTCTTAGAGATCGTTAGAAAAATGGTTTTTCAAAATATTAAAAGATGTGGGTTTTTAAAATATTTCGGAAGTTATCCTTCCCACCATTCAACGTGTTGCAGGAATTCTCTTTTCATTCCTACGTGCACACATGTGAGACCCATAAAATAGCCGTCTTTTTGAGTGCAATTATCATAAAATCCTATTTTAGTGAGGCAGAAGTCGAGGCGAAATGCTTATTGATCGTTTCTCAAACACGCGTTCTCTCATTATGGTGTGGTTATTTCTCACTCTACATTTAAGAATGAGAATATATTCTTTAGTATTTCTAACTTCTTATTACTAGTATGCAGAAACTCTATGTCTTCATAACTCTTAGGATGCTTGGGACGCTGGAACGCTTTGAAGTTGTAAGTTTTAGTTTGATTTTCTCGAGGACTAGTAAAGTCTAAGTGTGGGGGAATTTGACTGGGTGTAGAATACACTTTGATTTAATATCTATTGGTTATGCTTTCTTTGCTATTTTTCTTGTAAATTATGTATTTTACGTGTGTTTTTGAGTTATTAGGTACTCTGGAGTCGCACTGAGGAAAAGAAGAAGAAATCACCAAAATTGAGCAAAAAGGGAATAATTGTCATTTCATAGGGAGAGCACTATCTGGAGACAAGTTAAGGTTAAGGGACACTCATGTTTGGAAAAGTATTAAATAATAGCCAGCACAGGTTAAGGGGAGGCCAATTGGCTAGCCCTTATCAGAAGTGATCATCTACTATGAGCACCCAATCTGTGGGTGTATTCTGGCAGTGGGGTGTCTTAATCTTCACCCCCCTTCTTTTATAACCTAATCGAATTTAGGTTTACACTTCAATTCTACCCCAAATTCGTTCACTTCAGTTCCATGGAATCGAGCAGAGATGAAGTAATGGCATGATGAATCTGGAAAATTTCAGTAATGGGTTTGACTTCCTTGTGGTGTTGGTGACCGCTGGTTAATGTTGATGAGTGGAAGAAGAAAATAAAAGCTGTTGTTCGAGAGAAATAAAAGGCGATCTCAATTGAGAAACTGAAGGATGAAATTGAAGTGGATTCAAAGAAGAAATCCATGATGTTCAGATATCGAGACACAGAGTTGATGAATCTCAGTGAAGGAGGAAGAACAGATGGGTTTATGGTTGTCTATTTCTGTTGCTCCCTGAGTATAAATAAGAAGCTGTGAATAAAGGGTTTGCTACGAATTTGGTGGTGATTTAAAGAGAAGATGGGTTTTGGTTGAATCAGGGTGTTGAGATGGAGAATTGAAGATAATGGTGGTGCTCAGTTGATTGCAGATACAAGAGAATGGTGAAAGCTGTTGGATAGATGCAACATTGTGCAGAATGGAATGATTGAAACAATAGATGTATGATAGGTTTCTTAATAGGAGAAGACCAAAAATAGGCCTGAGAATCATCCTGAAAACAGAGGAAACTCTGTTGAAAATTCCCCTCCGGCGAGTCGACTCGGTGCCGGCGATGACCGATCCATACGAGTCCGATGACCGTTCCAGAACGATTCCGATGAGACGATCTGACCCAACTCAGACTACTCAGCCTGACTAAGAAGCTGACTAGAAGCTAACTCGTGCTCCCTTTGACCCGCTGACTAACAGTTTGACTAACGTTTGAGCCGTTTGACCGTTAGTCCTAACGGTGAACTGACGGAATATTCATCTACCGGAGGATAATCTCAGGTAGCCGATGGTGACTGATTCCGGCCTATTTCCGGCCAAAAACACAGTTTTCCGGCGAGAAAAAGTTGCAGATTTTTGTGTGGATTTCTCTCATGGGATGTGAAGACTTGGACTTGGAATTGGATGAAGAATTTGGTTTGGATTTGGAAAGAGGAGATGGAAGATTTGAGAAAGGCTTGGATTTGGAAATTGAGCTACTAAAGGAAAGGGATTTTATTCCTTGGAAGATATGGAAAGCATTGAAGCCTATAAATAGATAAGTTCTCTACTTTTCTATACACACTTAGATACACTTTTGTGCACACTTTTGCACACTTCTACACACACAACACTTTTTCTTTTCTTTATTCTTTGTGTGAACTCTTAGCATGAGTAACTAATTTGATTAAGGATGAATTCCTAGTTCTTAACATGTTTTGAGTTTTGTTTTAAATCTACTTTGAATTTTCACATGATTATCATTTGTTTTTACTAATATGAGTGTTTATGATTGATTGATAGGTTGTTTAGGATGCATACTAAATTGATTTTTTAATTTTATCTAAAGCTAGTGAAAGTTAGGGAATACGTAATAGTTTCTTGACTCTTTACACAGGTAGAAAACACAAGACCTTGCGGAGGGATTCCGTGGAGCAATTGTGTGTGAAAACAACGCTAGAAAGTGGACCAAGCGAACCGAGTCTAACTACTAGTACTATACCTAAATTCATAAATATTAATGCGTTCGGGGAATTACATCTTGTAAGCGAACCTCAAGGTGGTTCTTTTGAATAGAATCTGATAACTAAGCGGACCTGTTACTCAGTGAAATAAGGAATTTTGGGGTCAGCTAAGCGAACATGCTATCCTACGGTTGGTGATAATCTATGACTAATAAAAAGTGGAAAAGAACATAACTTTAATCATTGTTTTGCAGTGAAGAAGGATTCATTGATCTAATATCTCTTATTGATTTCTCTTATCTTTTTAATTGTTTTCTTTATTTATTTTATTTTGTTTTACATACCCCCTTTGTGATATTATAAGACAACTAGAATCTCGTGCTCCTCGTGGGATCCATCTTGACTACCCTATATTACTTGTTAATTAGGTAGTAAAATATTAATTAATTTGTTGTGGTTACGACACGCATCATCTTAGATGGAAAGATGGTCGTTGATTGTTGCAGGCCTTTGTTTTGGCAACTAGTGATGTGCATGGCGTGTTGGGACTGCAATCATGGTTGGCATGCTTTAGCGTGGATATGTGGATGGCATGGTTTTCTATTGGCACAGGGGGTGCAGATAGCATGATTGGCATGCCTTGGCGCGGTAGGTATGGCTGGCACGGCTTTCCATTGGGACAGGGGGTACGGCTAGCATGGTTGGCAAGCCTTGGCGCGATAGGTGTGGCTGGCACGGCTTGCCATTGGCACAGGGGTGCGGCTAGCATGGTTGGCATGCCTTGGCGCGGTAGGTGTGGCTGGCATGGCTTGCCATTGGCACATGGGTGCGTCTAGCATGGTTGGCATGCCTTGGCGCGGTAGATATAGCAGGCATGGTTTTCCATTGGCACATGTGGCGTGGGAATTAGGGTTTTGGCCCATCTAAACCCTAATTAGTAATTAATAAAATAAAGGTACCCTGGTAATTTTCTCGCAGACATATTAAAGGGTTCAATAAATGCGTTTAAGTCCTGTGACGTCATCGTCTGACTAGGGTTTTACGACTTTACCCCTAAGTTAAAAACCACCATCAACAGTACTTTACTCTAGATTGAGTTAGACTGTCTAGTTGTTTCTCTAGAAAGTGTATTGGAGTAAGTCCTCTCTGATTACCGAACGAATTGTTGCGTGTGGTTGTTATACCACCACATTTTCAAAAATAGAACAAAAAACTATAGTTGACAAGCTTTTTGAAACCATGATTCAAAAATAACTCATGGAACCTATCAAACCATGCTTTAGGATCCTATTTGAGTCCATATAAAGACCATTTTAGATGTCAAGCATGATTGGGAGGAGTATAAGACACAAATCCAGGAGGTTGCTCCATATAAACATCCTCAAACAAATATCCGTGCAAAAATACATTAGATATATCCAACTGCCTCGTAGACCACTTATTGCTAGATAAATACTAAACAAACATGTTATAGTACTGGCCTTAACACCCAGCGACGGAGCCAAGAATCTGCGCATGGATGGGCTAGAATATTTTTTCCATGAATACTCAATTGCGATAAAGATTGGTACAATAAATCTATAAAGGTTCCTGAATCTAGACATTTATCTTAATGGATGCAAAGTTTAATGATGAAAGTTTTGTATTAGGCATACATACTTATATTTTTAGGCGGCCATAGGGCGCTTCAAATTTTTGGAATTTCGTCTATTTTGTCAGAATAAAATGATGTTGTCACATTTGAAAATAAATTTAATTAATAAATCTAGCACCATCCTTATATATTAATAGTAAAATTGATTGACATGTAAGAACTATTTCAATAATTATCAAAAAAGAAGAGGGACAATTTAATTAAAAACTAGAGCACACTATAAAAAATCCTCGCACTTTTAGGGGCGACTCCAACGCAATTAGGGGAAACTTTTTTATTCCCAACCCAGAGCGAACGTTAAGGGATGTCCAAAAACGCGGATATTATGTTAATGCCCTTATATAATCGGAAGATATTTTGTGTCCGATTGTTAATACTTAATCGGAAGGTTAGTAACGCCATTTGACTACCGATTAATATAGATTTTGTGCCAAACGCGAATATTGCTCCTATAACAATCGGTAGTAAGAATAACCTCACTATACTACCGATTATAGTATCTCCCAAAGAAGAGATTTGGGGCAACTTTATAATCGGTAGTCATATTAACTACCGATTATTATAGTTCTCAAATTCATAAAATTTGAGAATTCTCCCAAAACAAAATTTGGGGCAACTGTATAATCGATAGCTAAATACCTTATTTGGCTACCGATTATAAATTGAACCTTTCAATTTTGGATTTTAAATGTATTCGGTAACTTAATACATAAAATGATACCGATTGATCATATTCGGTAGATAATTATACTCAGTTAGCTATCAATTAATAGTCGTTAATGGAATTCAATGCGTAAAAGGTGACGAATTTTAATGTTCAAAATCATACACAAACACACATAACATTGCTATTAGAGTTTGTTAACAACATACCTGATTGTTTGACGCATTGTTACCTTCGGTTTCGGGTGATTCTCCATATTCTTCCATGAAAGTGTCGTCTAGGGTTTCATCTCCATCAAAGTGTGGATCATTCAATAAATACCCCAAATTGTCATCTCTAAAAGGTAGTGAACCTTGAACTTCAACAACTTCACGTCCTTCTTTGTACCCATCCATGTTTATGGAAGTTGGCAACAATCGCAATTAGTGGCAACATATACCCACTTTTTTTTTTTTCTTCTTCTTCTCTCACTCAATCGAGTCATTGGGACTATGACTCCAAGACAAATTCCGAACACCAATATATAGTCCCTTTCCTACCAATTGCAGGTGAATGCCTCCAATTATTTTAATCGAACAGAAATTAAAGCTGTTAAACTTTCGATTATGGGGCAAACCAAATGGTTAGGGCTGGCTCTGCACCCTAAAACCTGTGGAATTTTGGCAAAGGTTCGATGTGGGGAAACCTATAATCGGTAGCCAAATTTTCTACTGATTATATTTAATTTCAAAATTTGGGAATTAAAGAGTTTTAGAAAAAACTCAATTTTGGGTCAACCTATAATCAGAAGAAAATGTAATATGTTAAACTTCCGATTATTGCTACGTCGCAAGCACGAACCAAATGGTTAGGGCATGCTCTGCACCCTAAAACCTGTGGAATTTTGGCAAAGGTTCGATGTGGGGAAACCTATAATCGGTAGCCAAATTTTTTACCGATTATATTTAATTTCAAAATTTGGGAATTAAAGGGTTATAGAAAAAACTCAATTTTGGGGCAACCTATAATCGGAAGAAAATGTAATATGTTAAACTTCAGATTATTGCTACGTCGCAAACACGACCTGTGGAATTTTGGCAAAGGTTCGATGTGGGGCAACCTATAATCGGTAGAAAATTTAACCCGTTAAACCTCCGATTATATAGTTTGAAAGATAAAACCGATGTCAACCTAAATTATTTTCATTTCGTTTATTTTCAACTTCAACTCTCTTCTCCTCTTGCTCTCCGAATACAGAGAGGAAAACTGCCCCCCTCGTTAACTCCGCTTCAATACATCGTTATCGTTAATCGTCAAATAAGAAGATGAAATATAAGGGACGTCAAAAAACTCGAAACACAAATGTTGTTCATGGTGTTGATCCAAACATTGGAGTGCCTTCCCGTAATAAAGAGGTTCTCACCGAAGAATGCGAACAAGGTGAAGAAGAAGATGTCCCTGATGTAGATGATTCTGATATCCAAACTCTCAAGCAACTTCAAATGGCCCCAATTAGGTAAGATTCTACCATTTTTTGGGTTCCTATTGCTTTAATTCGATGAAACCACGAATCTTTTTTTTAGGGTTTTCGATTATTACATAGATTCGATAGTTTAGTTAATCTTTTAAACTTTCGATTATACTCGAATTTTCACTGCTCAAGAACATTGGTCATATTCGGTTGCTAAAAGTTAGGTTTCCTACTGATTGCCTTAGTTTTTCACAACTGAACCCTACAATAGGTTAATAATCGGAAGTGAAAAGTGTTTTTCTCTTCTGAATATAATAGGATTTTGTATCTCCTGGACACAAACTGATGCATATTCGATAAGTATACTTTTTTTAGCTACCGATTATGTGTATTCGTTAGATTATGTTGAAATTTGGATTCCGATTATTAATAATCGGACGCTTACACTTACCTAAAACTTCTGATTATGAACCTATTGTTCTTGTGTTGCTATTTAGGGATAGGCGAGGAAAAAAATCCGATGACGCAATTGTCTCGGATAGTGCAAGGCTGGAAATGCGTAAGAACTTGTCAGCTAGTGCAAGGAGAGCTAGGGCCACTAAATCCACTTCAAGTGCTCAAGATGGAACTCAACAAACTGCCCCACAATCAGAGCCAGTTAAAGAAGATGTTCAACCAAGTGCCCCACAATCAGAGCCAGTTCAAGAAGGTGTACAAGCACCTGCTCCACAATCACATCCTGAAATTCAACCTATTGTTGAACCAAAAGCACTAAAATATAGAGTTATGGAAGTTGGATAACCCAGTGGTGCACAAGAAGAAGGAGAAGCCGAAAAGAAAATTCCTCCTCGAAAGAAGGAGAAACAACTTGTCCCTAAAGAACTCAAGGTGAAGGATATTCCATAAGGTGTAATCCTTGGGATGCCGGCTGATGGAGGAGATTTGTTATTTGGATACAAAGACTCCTGGGCAAGAGAAATATATGAAACTGAGGTAATAATCGTATCCATTTTATTTATGTATTTTCTTTAGGTTCGTAATAGTTTTAAAGGTTATAAGTTTATGTAATTCTAATTGTTTTTTAACTTGTCCTGTGTATAATAGTATCATTCTGATGCGGTTCGTTTACTCAAACCCACCACCGCACCACCTAAAATGCTAGATGGCCTTTATCCGGTGAATGTGAAAGGTTCAAGACAATTATTGCAAATTCGGGGTTCGCTAATGCTGCTGAAAACTCTATGCTGCAACATGACCGGGTGGCTATATCGGCGTTTGTGGAGAGACTTTATCCTGAGACCGATACCTTCCATATGCCGTTTGGAGAGATGAGATTACCCCAGATGATGTTTTGCAGATTCTTAGACTCCCTGACCATGGAAAATGTGTCAGGGATGAGTTCACAAAGCAGTTGGAATGGGCCAAACTTTATGCTCTAACTAACAAGTATTTTGGTTGGGATGAAGAAACATCAAAAACTGAGTTCAAGAGATGCATGGGGTATAGAACCAGACAATTCAACATTAGTACTTTGATGGATATGTTCAGGGGCACCAAGGAAAAAGAAGAGAAAGGAACTTTAACTGATGAGCAAGTGAACCATGCGGCCACCGCATATCTCCTATGTGTATTAGGATGTGTCATTTTCCCCAATACTAGTGGCAATTGGGTCGACGCCAACCTTTTACAACTTCTGGATCCCCTCGATAAAGTGTATGAGTACTCTTGGGTAATGATATGCCATGCATGGTTGATGGAAGAGTTGAGAAAGGCATCTAGGATTGGAATTAGCCAAGTGGCCGGGAACGTGAGTCTACTACAAGTATTTTTGTTTAATCTACATACTTGGTTGTTTTTTTTATTTTTGTACCATTGAAGAATCAATTTCCTAAAACTTGCAAAAATGACAATATAGACATGGATCTACGACCACTTCCCTATCTTGGGATTGGCCATTGAAAACCCGGCATGGGCGCTAGGTCAGCCTAGAGGAAAAAAGTACGGCTTCGATGACAACCATTCTAGGACAAAGGAGCAGCAACTGATTCGTTTGAGGGAGATTTGGAGTCACTGAAAGCCCAAGAAGTATGCTTTGATCCATACAAGGAAGACCGAGCTAATGGAAATATCGCAGGTCGGTCCGATTTGGCCCTTTATTTTGGACATTTGTGGCACCCAACAAGATATGTGATGTACAATGCCTCGAGGGTGATGCGACAAAACGGTTAGGTACAAGGTTTACCAAAGTGGCACATCCATGGGATGTTTAGTTTGGATGTGGTGGATTAATGTAATTATGATAAAGCTTCTATCACGGTGGTTTACAAGGGTAACCCATCCTGCAAAAACCATTGGGATAGAAGTATGGATTACTTGATCAACGGTGGAAGGCAATCCAACCAAGGTTTTGAAAATGCTCCCAACTATATGGATTGGTATCAGGATGTTTCTCATTTTCGTGTAATCCGTGATCTTAAAGCAAAGCCCGCACCGTATAAGAGTATCCTCAAATATAAACCTCCGGGTTTTGATAGATTGGTATGTATTGGTTTCTTAATTTAGTTTAATTTTATGGGTCAAAATCATACTGGAAACCGTTTGGTGGTATGCTATGTTTTAAAACAGATGAACATGTTAAGAGGTTTATCCAAATGGTGCACTAATTGCATAAAAGTCAGAGAGCCTGTGCCACTTGAGAAGATAAAAAAGCACCAAGAGATGATTGATAACATTGACAATGAAGATTATGCATCTCAGTTTGGGGATAAAGGAAAGCAACCTAAAAATGTTGTGAAAAAAAGAACTCGGGCGTCATCGAGCCCTCAAGTTGATGAAACCGGTGATGATGTTGGTCTAAGTGGTGGAGGCAGTAAAGGTCACAAAGTCCTAGGAAAAAAGATGAAATAAACTTTCGATGTTGTAAACTCTCGCTGTTTTTAGTTAACTTTATGGATAACTTTGTTTATGTCGGATTATGTCGTCTTCAAAGTTTGTGTCGGATTATTAGTTGGTACGTTATGTTTATGGATTGTGAATGGTTCCTTTTATGGATTATGAATGGCTATATTGCTATGTTTATGCATTTAACGATGACTCGCAAGCGAATCACATGATGAGACATTTAACTGTTGAATTTTGGAACACAATCGGAGGCTAAGTTTATATATGAACCAACCGATTCTGGGATTTTGCATTTTTTGTCAGAATCGGGAGCTTTATATATTTTAACCTACCGATTCTGGAGATTTTGCTAAATATTTAGTCAGAATCGGAAGGTTAATAATATACTCTGCCTTTCGATTATTATGTGTAAAGAAAACTTGTCTTCTGTATCCAAACAATACCACAATCGGAGGTTTAATTTTTACTCTGCCTTCTGATTAAAAATATTTGGTAGGTTTTTTTTATTCTTAAAGTTTGATTATTCTGTGTGAAAAAACTTTGTTTCCTGGAGCCAAATAACACCATAATCGGGAATGTAGATTCCTTCACTGGTTTACGATTATATAAAACGATAGTTTTGTTTTATGTGCTCCTTACGATTATTCTATGCGCAAAAAATTTATTTTCTGTAGCCAAACAACACAACAATCGGAAGGTAAATTTTCACCATGACGTCCGAATAACTATATTAGGTAGGGTAGATGATTTTTAATATCCGATTATTCCGTGTGAAAAAAATTTGTTTCCTGGAACCAAATAAAAACATAATCAGAAATGATGTTGACTCACAATATTACCGAATATGTTAATCGGGAACCTAGTTAACAAGAAATTCTACCGAATAATAATAATCAAAAACTTTTTTATATTAATATTCATCCGATTGCGTGCATTACATAAAGTTCAAAAGACCACAACCTTACAATTTCGTCAAAAGCACCTAAATCCATACTCCTTATTGACCATAAAAGTATTAAAAAAGATCATAACGTCCAGACACACAGAAATTGTCACTCTTGATTTTATAACATCCTTCATGTTCAAATCGTTTCCCGTAGAGGTCCATATACCGATGATCAGCAAGATTTCTCTGAAATTACGAATGACCAAGTTAGTATTAACGAATGAGTAACAAGTGATCCGGAGATATGAAAGATACTTACTCGTTTCTGATACGTCCATTGAGGAAAAGCATCCCTAACAAATCGTTCTTCATCTTCAAGCTTTTCAATATCCTTATCGACCGCCTTCATTCTCATCTTAATGTCATTGGATGATCTTCGAATTCGATTACCATCTAACGCCTCAAATACCATTAAAATACGGTTCCATAATTGCTCTTCGAATTCCCGTTTGTAGAGCTTGTGAACACGATCATGAGTAGTTACCACAATCCACGCTCTATAAATAACACAATCTTCTTCTTCGGCAAAAGCAATATCCATGTTTTTGGTTTTCAAAATTAGAACTGAAGAGAGAAAAGAGTTTGGTGCAATTGGGGTGATAGATATGAGTTTCTTTATATAGGCTTAGGGTCCAACGACTCTTTTTCCTTTTCCAAAAAACTCCAACGGCTATTTCTGAAATTTGGTTCAACATGCAACGGCTAATTTGACGAAGGTTGAAAGTGGAGAAACCAATAATCGGTAGGCATTTTAGTTATAATACCTACCGAATATGGTAGCTTTCAAAATTTGAATTTGGGGCCACCAATAATCGGTAGGTTGTGGAACCTATTTTCCTTACGAATATGGCTACATTCAAAACACGAACCAAGTGGTTATGCCTGGCTCTGAACACTCAA
Organism: Papaver bracteatum; assembly: GCA_023529315.1. Lineage (NCBI taxonomy): Eukaryota > Viridiplantae > Streptophyta > Magnoliopsida > Ranunculales > Papaveraceae > Papaver > Papaver bracteatum. The sequence continues at coordinate 2,204,280 of JAJJWX010004210.1, forward strand.
AACCTATGGAATTTGGGAATGGTTCGATCTGGGGCTCCTTATAATCGGTAAGTTGTTTAAGGTGGATACCCTACCGATTATAGCAGATTTCAAAATTCAATACATGAAGGATTTTCGATAAAAACTCATTTTGGGGCTACTTATGATCGGATGGTTTTGTAATATATTAAACTTCCGATTACCGCTGCACCCAAAACACGTACCAACTGGTTATGGCTGGCTTTGTACACTCAAAACCTATGAAATATGGCAAAGGTTGGATCTGGGGATCGATATAATCGGTAGGTTTTTGTAGTTGTATAACTTACCGATTATAGAAGATTTCAAAATTATGTACGTGAAGGATTTAGAAATAAAATCATTTTGGGGCAACTTATAATCGGTAGGGTTGTAACATATTAGCCGTCCGATTACCGCTGCATCCACAGCTCAAGCCAAGTGGTTATGGTTGGCTCTGCACCCCTCAGAACCTCCGGAATTTGGCCAAGGTTGAATATGGGGCTCCTTATAATCGGTAGCCTTAAAAGTTGGATAAGCTACCGAATAAACAAAGGATTATTTGCCGAAGTATCTACATAATATTCGGTAGGTATATTTTCAATTTAACCTACCGATTATGGTGTAGGTTCCCGATTATTTATGGACATATTGGCCATTTCGAAAAATCACAGATAAGGGGTAGCTTAGATTTACGTTTGAGTGACTTTTTTTGTCTTTTAGTGTCGCCCCTAATTGCGTTGGGTCGCCCCTAAAAATGTCAGGTAAAAGTGGGAACACGTCTAAACTAAGCAAGCAAATAACTGTACATAATTAACGTGGGAAAGTATAGAACTTTCCACAGCCACGAAAGCCATGACCAAATGAGTAGTGTGTATTCATACGGGGGTTAAATATGATTTTTTTCATGACAACTAAAAGGGCTTAAAACATATTTCAAATTTTTTGGGGTGGGCTAAAACCCACCTTAGCCTCCCCGATCTCCGTCAAAGTTAACAACAAGACTAAAAGTTTTCTCAAAATCAGTGGCATCTATCTAATAGAAGTAGAAATTTACGTTTAGTCCCAAAGTTATTGGGCTTTAGACTGTCTAGTCCTACCATTTCAAGCATAGTACTAGGAGATCCAAATTTACCAAATTTTGTACGAGTCAATCCTTTCATGGACGATTTAGTCCAAAACTAATTTTTTTCGTGGGCAAAAATACCCCTCAGCTAAATGTCATATCACTTCTTCATAATTCAGTTTCCATGTTTTCATTTTCATCTCATGGAAACATCTCTCTTGAGCGAAGAAAAAAAATCATAATATTGAATCTCGTCGTTTCAATGAAATTTCAATCTTCAAACTTTATTGTGATAATTGAACAAGCACCAGATTCGTCTTTGAAAAACCTAAATTGTCGTTATCAGTTCCATTTCTTGAAGATTAACTAAAAATCAGTAAATTTTAGCAAATCAATATGAAGATTTCATCATTTGGAAGCGATTTAAAAGATGTGAATACGTTCTTATCATTTAATTTGAGTTAATATACCTCTCTCCCATAGAAAAACAGAAAGAGAAACTATTTATACAGATCTGAAGATTTAGAGAAATAATTTTTGTTTTGGTTGATGGAAATTGAATGTCATATAGAGATTGTCGAGCATGGATCTAATGATTTCGGAGAAGATGTCATTTGTTCAGCTTATATTTTCATCGGATCTGCTCACAAGGCCGTTTTTTATATATGAGGTATTGGACTCCTTCAATTCAAAGATGTAAGTAGTAGGAATAGGAACCTAATTTTTATATCAGATCTCACTTTAATTTGATTTTTGGTTTTGATTTTTGTGCATCGGAATCGAAATCTGTTATGATTTTCGTTGATTTGTATTAGCAGGTTAAAAAATTTGTAATTCATTTGGTGTTGTTTAATTGTGAATGTGTTTGTAGTAGCTTAGGAATTTATGGTATATTTGCTTATAATAAACCATGAAAACTTTGTGTAAAAATATTACTTTCCCATTCATGTTTTTAATTTTCTTTTAGGTTCTGAAGTTGTGATACTCACAAATCACATTTTGCTATGTAATTTCTTTGAGTAGTTCTAATTACGTTATGCATTGAGATTGTGGAATCTGTTAGGAGACTAAAATGATACTATTGAATAATGAGAATGAGTCATCACTTATCAATGGAATTATTGTTTTGCTTACACATACCCTGGCCCGGAGATCTAACACACATACAAATACATCCCTTACGACTTCACCCAACAAGAGATGGTTGTGGCGCAAGCACGAGGCCGTTGATAATCATTCTGAGATTTCTATTTCAATTTTTACTCCTGTCATTGGTAGACCAATTTGCAGTAAATACTCAAATTCGATTTTAATTAGACTAATCTTTTCTAGGATTTTTCCATTAAAACCATAGTATGGTTGTATTTATAATCCATCTTAGGTTCTTCTTATGCAGACAGCTTGTATTTATTGGTCTAATCAGACACAAGTGGAGGAAGGAAGCCAAATGAATTAATTAACGCCTCCTTTGGTATGTCTATTACTTTGTCCCACTAAAGACTTGTTTCACCTAATGATCAAGTTTTCGTCTAATTAAAGTAGAGACCCTCTTTCATTTATGTGTACCTATATATATTTAACACAACCACAACTTAAATCATTGATGATGACATATAATTAAGCATGTAAGTGCTAATTCATGTTCAAAATTTTCATTTATGTGCTCACTACGCATTTATGTACCAGCTATACGCCGTATGTGTACATATAAGTGCACCTTTTTTTTTATCCTTGTTATAAGAGGTGTATATGCTTGTACACCACTTATATGACTTCTTCTATATTCCACATGCACTATTTTTAATTTTACATGTGAAAAACTTGTCCTTCCTTGTGATGAAATGGGTATCGTAACGATCTTTATGACTTCTTGCAGATATATTACGTCATGTTATTGTATGCTTGCATTAATTAATTGGGATAAATAAGGGTAGATTCATTTATTCATTTTTTTTCTCCAAAAATGGCCGAGAACAAAGGTCATGACTACTCATCTGGATGGTGGGAATTCTTTTTTGGCTTCCACAATTCGAAGCCTAGACGCAAAATGAAACATTTAAAAGGTATTACTTAAGAATTTCCACCCTGCTATTTGTTTCTTCTATTTTACATCCTGGTTATTCTATTTGTTTGTTGATATGTACATTTTCAATCCAGATTCCTGCACCTTTAATATTATCGATTTCCTATTTTACTCAAACTAGAAGCTCTTAATGTGTGATGCGATGTGTACATAGTTGGACACATGCGGAAGATTAATGTGTACATAATTATACACTTGTTTATTGGGTGCGATTTCTAGGTGCTTATCGGAAATTTAGGAATAAGCTTTGGTTAATGTTTAATTAATCCTTCTACTGGCAATTATTACTCGTATACTTTTGTTTTGATTTTCAAATTTCATAATATCCCATCTCATATGCTAAATGTGAATTCCTTATGATAAGTTATATGCTTGATATGAATTTAATTATTCATGATAATATGTCTCAACATTGTTGTAAGTATAAATTTTATATTTTCCATTTTAGTTGAAGACCTTCTCTTGCTGATAAACTGAACTGGTTTCTTTTACACTTTTAATGTGTACATAGTTGTACACATGTTGATCATTGATGTGTACATAGTTGTACACCCATTGATCATCGATGTGTACATAATTGTACACCTGTTAATCGTTAATGTGCACATAATAATACCATACACAAAAAAATAAATTTACTTTCTATTCTTTGCATATTTTAGCCTATTTTGGAGCTAATATAAAGGAAGAATCAGTTGAGTATATTCACCCATAAAACCAGGGTGTACAAAGCAGTGCACATGTAAATAATGAAGGTGTACATAATTGTACACATGTTAATCCTTAATGTGTACATAATTGTACACCTATTGTATCTGTTTATCTCTGTATATATGTGCTTGTTCTGTTTTACATGTACTTATTTTTTGTTCGATTGTAGTTGTATTGTTGATATTTTCTGATTGTGTTCTCTTTTTATTCAAGGTCCCTTTTCCAATGGAGAGAGTCTCATCCATTAATTTGAGTTTGGCACCAAAGATTTATCTCCTCGAGGTTGATTTTGAACACTTTAAGAGCTTGAGTGTTCTAGAGTTCTTGGATGATGTGAGAAAATATGTAAAGGTATGCAAAAAGTTTGTTATTCTAAATTACACAAGATTACTACTATGTAAATGACCCTATACGAAGCTATATGGTCAGAAATTATATAACTGAAACATGTGCACTCTAATGTACACCGTCCATGTAGTTTGCAATCCTCAATGTATACATGTGTACTTTTTTGTACACCATGTACTATTTTCATACAGCTGAAACATTTACTCCCAAGAGAAAATGACAACATTTACTCCCAAGAGAAAATGACATGGAAAATCATTGATCTAAGTGAGTATGTCTTCTTTTTTTTATCCGTAACTAGGTGTACGAAGTTGTGCACATGTGAGAAAATGACATGTAGTTGGTTATGGAGGTTCTTAATAGTGTTTTCGTTTATATATTTTGTGGATATCCAAATGGTTCTCGCATTGTTGGTGAGAGTAACCAGGGTCACAGAGTTATACACATGTTGATTTTTAATGTATATATACTTATACACATATTAATTCCTAATATGTACATAGTTGTACACCTGTTGATTGTTAATACGTACATAATTATACAATGTAGATTGTTGATGTGTACGTAGTTGTACACGTGCTGATTATATCATACCTTGGTGCACCTTTGGCATCAATTCTTTTTTCTTTTTATGCATTTCATTTAGGGACTCACAAGCTCGAAATGGTAAGAGTGCCCAAGCCTATCACAAGGTTTGTGGAGGTTGATGGTTCAAATCCATCTGAGTTCCATATATTATGTTTATACAATATGGGTAGTTGTGTACATACTAGTTCGCTTTGTGTAAATCCATTGAAATAGATTAGTTTGTAGGCGAATATTGTTGTTTGTTATATGTTTTGTATGGGTGTATATATATGTGCACAAGTGTATTTTTCATGAAATATAGGTCGATGCGTGGGTATGAATGGTCGATTTTATATGTGAATGTTATGTGGGGGTGCATCTATGTAATTCCAGTGAAAAAATAAGTTTGTGTGTGGTTATGAATGATCAATTCTACGCATGCATGGAGAGGTGTACAAATATGTACGCGCATGTAATTTCAATGAAAAAGAAGGTTAGGTGTGGTCATGGATGATCATTTTTATGCAAGTTTTGCAGGGTGTACATATTAATGCACAAGTGTATTTTTCCATGAAAAATTAAATTTGTACGTGGTTATGAATAAACGGTTTCATTGATGTTTTGCAGGGGTGTGCATATTGATGCATCAGTATAATTTCCTTGAAAAAGTTGGTCTAAGAGTGGATATGAATGACCAATTTCATCCTCTTTTTTTTGTGCATACAAAGTGATGGACATGTAGAAAACTGATTCAACTTTTAAAATTTTCTTGCAGGTGCACTTTTTTGTACACATCAAATAATGAATAAAAAATTAATTTTTTTTAAAAGTGAATATTATATAGTCATATAGGTACTCTTTTTGTAGCTATCGAAAAGAGCTTTCCGAATATATAAAGTTTGTGAATTTTGGATGAGGGGTTCGAAAGATAAATTGTTTTGAAATTATTTTTATATTATTTGAAACCGGTGACGTCATCATAAGTCACCATGGACTAAACTGAAAATATTTGGACTAAATTGTAATATTAAGGGTTATTAGTGTAATTTCCATATATTTGGACTAATTTGTACCTAGTTAACTAGGTCTGGACTAAAGCGTACTATTTTGAGCGGTTTTGGATTGAACCGTTTTTTCCCCTAATAGAATCCCTTATCACGAACCTGGCTTTATGTTTTTTTACTTTACCATCAGTTTTAAGCTTAGTCTTAAACACCCATTTACAACCTAAGGTATTCATTTAATGATTAAAAGGACCATGCTCCCGTGTGTTATTATTGATTTATTGTGCAATGCATCATATTCAAGTTGTATTGGTTTAATCCGTTTTGGACTTTTGGAAGCTTCCTTAAAAGACTTTGGCTCATCCAAATAATTTTGTAAAAAATAAAAAGAAATGCCAAGGTATCTATCTTTTTTTTTTTTTGTTATTAATGGGATTTTTAGAATTTTGAAAATAATTTTTCCATGTTTCGGGTGGATTCGAGGACTAAATAAACTATGGATTTTCGAAGGTTTACCATTTTTCCTGTAATTTCTTCGAATTTATAAAGGATGTCGAGCATATTCTTGGTCTCCCCAAGCCTGCGCTGGTAAATAGGAAGCATTAATCAGCGAAGGAAAGATGAGAAATATTTAGAACATCTTTATTTAATTTTTAACCCCGATTTCTCTCTTATAAAGCATAGTTTGGACAACTTAGGCAAGTTAAAGAGCGGCCAGGATTCATTCTTGGGAAAATTAAATCTACGGCTATAAGATGATCAGTTTAATTAACTTTCAATAATAAATGTTCTATTAATATTTCATAATAAATGTTTGCTTAATTAATCAAATAAATACACTTTCATTAATACAATACATAATAGATTTATTTTATACTAAAATCAGTTGACACTATTGGTGGTTGTGATGGTCGGCGGGGGTGGTGGATCAGCAATGGGTGTTGGTGAGAATGGTGGAGCGATGACGTTAATGGTGGTGGTGGTGGAAGAAGTAGTGGTAGTGGGATGAGAAAGGTGTCCTAAGGTAGATAAATTACATAATTACCCGTGGTTTTTTTATTTTTTTATTTGATATTTGTGTTTAAATTTGTTTGTTTGTCTGTTTCTTTATTTCTTTATTTCTTTTATTTTTTAAAATTTATAATAAATATTATATGCCAGATTTTTGTCGGGTCGGGACAAGAAAGAAGATGAACAGTTGAGGACTATAAAGTAATAAAGCTCATTCTGAAAGTTAGATACCAAACCAAGATAAATAGTCGTTATAATTGAAAAAATTACCATACAAAAAAAAAACTGTAAAATTATTTTTTTGACGTATTAATCTAAATTTTGCATTTGTGACAAGTTAGGAAAGATAAAGAGTGGTTGAGATTTGTTTAGGAAAAAGATAAATCATTGGTTGTGGTTGTTTACGTCATTATTGTATCATTAACTTCAAATAATAAATATTTTATTAATCTCTCATTATAAATGTCTTAGTATTATATTTTCATTAAATAAATAATAAATTTATTAATAATCATTACAGATTATTAGTGTGGTCTTTGTGAGTGGTAGTGCATGGAGCCCGTGATAATAATGCTAGTGGAAAAGGTAGGATGAGTGGTTCTGGTGATGGTAGTGCATGTGCTCAATGTGTCGGTCTATGTCGATAGGACACATGTAACATTATTATGGAAGTTGTGGTTGATTTTTTTTTTTAATTTGAAAATAAGATGGTTATTAATACAAAAGAAACAATTGTACATGCTGACCATAATTTTTTTTCCGAAAAATAACCCGAGAAAAACTCAGCGATAATAGGGATAGTAAAGGTTTTCAGTTGATCCCACTACATGCTTCACCCGATGATTTTTTCGAGATAAATATTTCGGTCAGCCTAACAATTCTCTGAAAAAAAACATGACTATTAAAAAATATGGGGAAAAATTGTCACTTTATATAGAGCCAACAAAAAAATGACAAGGGTTTAAATTGACATAATTTTTTTTTACTTACTATGGAGGCCGTGCCGTTACAGCACGGGTGAAGTTCTAGTTTTTCTCTCTAAAATAGCCTTGTTCAGAAGCCTTGACAAAATTCCCATGCAAATCAGATTTGGATGAGGGGATACGGGGGTCTCCCCGGTGAATTCCTCTTGAGGTATCGAATTTTGGCCCCCGAGAACCATTCAGAAGATTCGAGAAAGAAGTTGTCGAAATGCATTGAAACGTTAGGTTCCCCCGGATTTCACTGTATCTAGAGAATGGCTTGTTTTATGAAATGTCACTTTATTCCATGGGCGTAGCCAAGAATTCTGAAACGGGGTGGAAAAATTTACTTTGGGGTTGAAATTTCTTTTAAGGGTACAAATAAGCAAAATTAAGCAAAAAAATAATATGTTGGGCTTAAATTAGGTTTTGGAGACAGCTGGGCGGGGGTGAAAGTTTACACTCTTACAATAGGCTGGATCCGCCCCAGCTTTATCAAAATCTTTAAATAGATCTAATTTTAGTGCTAGTAAACCTTTTTTAGCTTTTGAGATTTTTATTGAATAAAGCCGTTCGTGAGCTATAATTATGTTGTTTGTGATTTGTCTTCCAAGAAGAAAGGTAGATTGATCCAGGGAAATTATTCGGTTTAGGAGGGGTTTCAGCATATTCGACAGAATTTATGAAATAACTCTATAGAATGTGTTGCGTAGGCTGATGGGTTTAAAATTCGCCGGAGTTCGTGGAGTGGAGATTTTTGGAATAAAAGTTATAAAAGAATACTGATTTAAAGATTTATTTATCCTGATGTGAAGAGTTCTTAAATAGTTTTGATTATGTCCGTACCAAGATGTCCCCCTTTCCTTCAAAGAAGCTTAGCTGCCATCAGGGCCAGCCTCCCTCGCGGATTCATGCTAGATAATGTGTGCTACATTTCTTCATTGGAAGAAATTTGAGACTTGAGTAAGAGGGAGATTTTTCGCATATGATATACATGATTCTATGATAGTGAAAAGTTGATATCATAATTTTGCAATTGTGTTTTTCGGAGCGAGTTCATTTGATCTCGATTAGAAATCCACATACCTAGATATAGTTCAATTCAATTTTCACCTATTACTGGAGATGCTCTTACACTGTCGAAAGTCTTTTCCATATCTATATTTTATAAAGAATTCCAGATCTTTTAGATTTTCTGGATTTTAATTTGGAACCAATACATTTGGACGCAATAGAAACTCTATCTAGGATTTGCTTACCATGAACAAAGGCACCTTGGAATCCCGAGACTAGAAACAATTTTCTTCAATCTATCTGGTAATACCTTCAAGATACTCCTATGCACTCCAACCACCATACCAATAGGTCTGAAATCTTGGCGTGGACGAGTACTCTATATTAGGGATAAGGGTGATAAAACAAATATATTTGACAGCAAATCTGAAAATCTAACAACTATACGCCGACCTCACAAGGAATGAAGTGTGTTGGTAATTGACAAACGTTTTCAGTCAAAGTTAGATGGAAACAAGGCATAGATAATCACTGTTATAAAAAAAGGTGGTCTTTGACTCTAAGATTTGAGAGTCATTAGACGGACAAGATTGAATGGGGACCATGATCCGAAGGTCGGGAATCTCCGGATTGGGTTTTTACATGGACGTCTATGAAAGACTCACTGTATGATACACGGAAATCAAGTTCAATTACACTCGGAAATCACTCCTATGTTTACCATAAAAAGTACTCCTGCCTTATATGATACACGGAAACTTTATATACCTTTCAGGTTCTATCACTTTATCTCAGCTCCGTTTCTGACTTTATCTCAACCTTGCTCCGTTTCTGGCTTTTTTTTCAACGCATTAGCAGACATTAACAGATATGTCGCACAATCATGACTATCTCAACCTTGAAACGTCCGGCGAGAGAGATGTGGAAAAAACGGTGAGAGTATAATGATCAATCAGGATTGGGTTTTCGCTTGGACGGCTGAGAAACCATATTTATCTAACAAAAACAAACTTTAACCCAATGGAAGGAAAAAGAAATTAAACTCTTGGATTTTTTTATGAGCTATGAATCTTGCTGTCGAGAAAAAGGTAATGATCTCTAATTGGGTTTTTTAAAATTTTCTTATTGTTAATTTGTTGCCCTCTTTTAATCAAGTTTCCAGTGTATTGTATTAGATAATTGAGATTATTTATTTATTAGGACATCTTATTAGTGATTTCACTTGGTATATTTACCAATTCAACGTATTGGTGATTAAGATTTTAAACTTTATATCTTCTTATAGGAATTTTTTGTTGTCGCTATAGTTTCCAATCTGTTTTTTCTTAATCGATATAAGTTCTGTTTTGTTATTCCAGGCTTTAGGAGGATACTACAAGATGGAGTATCGAGGGTACTACATGATTGATCTATCTATCTATCTATCTATCTATCTATATATATATCTTTCTGACTTTGATATTGTTCTTATTTTTTCAGAATGTTTTTCCCTGATTAATTTTGTTGTTGGTAGTGGTGAACCACAGATTTGAAGACAAAACCACCATTCATCTCAGGTAAATTTTAAGTGAATTCAATGATTAGAAGCGGTTTTTCTCCTCTTAATTTTGGGTTTAGGGTTGTTATTGTCCACTATATTATGTTATTGTTGGGTATATAAAATCTTGATGGTTTAATTTTAGTTGATTTTGAATGTATTTTTCTAAGTTTGATTTCATTCTCCTCTTGACTAATACAAGTTTTCTCAGTTTTGGAAACTGGCGACTTAAAAGAATTTCTGAAAAAAAATATACGAAAATAAAGTAAGGCAAGATATGATTGTCTATGGAAGCGTGTTGTGTTGGATCTTGGCTTTTACCCTTGGTGGAACATCAACAGAATGAGGTATATAGTTTCTGGAACATTTTTTTTGGTTTCTAAACTTCAGAGTTTATTTTTTTTGAGTTCTTGCTATCAATTATCAAACGATTGAATTTATTCGGAGATTATTAGACCACAAAATTGTTCATCGAGGGTTCTGTTTTAGTCGTGAAATTTGGATTCTCGGTATTTTTTATTGGCTATGTATTTTAGTCCTCCCCACTAAATAAAACCTGAGGATATGGAAACTTCAAACTTATGATTGATTAACTTTCATCAAACAAAGACGACAATAATCTATTTTGTCTAACAAGTTGATTTTTTTATGTGATTGGGTATGAAGGAGAATTAAGAGTTTTTAAATTGAGTTCAAATGTAATGATGGATTTATGATTATTTGCAGAGTTACCTGACATGCTACCTCTCCATAAATATAGAGAAGATGAGGTCAAGTTTCTCTTATAACATCGGAAAAAAGGATTCCATAATTGGGATTCATTTCACGATTGTGCAATGTACAATGATTTGGGAGCCTGATGTTCTTTTTTACAGGTCGAAAACACGCAAAGAAAGGTCTCAAGTTTAACATTACAGGCTAGTTTCGACTGCCACTAAATGTTATTTTAATCTCTTAGATTCGGGTGAAAGCAAGACAGTTTTTTGTTTAAAAAAAAATTGACTAAAAAGAACATCATAGAGGCAGTTGTGTATATAACTAATTAGATTGAGAGAGAAAATTTTACTCATGTATCAGATTTTTTAGTTGATACAGCAGGTCCACAAATTTTCATGTTTCTTTTGTCACTAGATCCACCTATGTATCCCCGTAGAGATGGTATATGTTAAACTCAACATTAACCAAATTAATAAAGCACGGATGAGTTTAAACTCAATTTTATGATTAAATAATGATCATATTTACTTACCCCATGGGAGGTCGAGGAGGTTGCGACAGAAAATTACCTTGAAGAGACAACATTATAACTAGCTGGCAATGGCATGCATGATTTTAACATTGAAAATGATAACTTGATACAGGTTGAATCGCACATGAGAAGATAAGAAGCTTGCTTGACACTGCCATTATTTCTTATGAGAATGATTTCCAAGTGGGACTCCTTCCTACCATGCCAATACCTCGTGATATTATCACCGTAAAGATGATGTTTAGTGAGCAATGATTATAGACACTGTACAAACATATCATATACCGTTGGCAATCCAATTTCTAGAAACTTCTTGAGTTTTATAAAGTATTTTTCGTAAAACATGACACGAACAGTATATTTTCTTATAATATGAAAATATTTTTCTGCTAATTATTCAGGTTAGGGATGTGATATCGAATAAGGAAGTAGCATAGATAGAGGAGAATCAGCAAAAATATTAGTAGGGTGTGCATCAAAGGCATAAAAATGCAAGAGTAGAGGAATTTCGGTAGATGACATTTCGACTATCTGCCTCTTTTTTGGTCACTCTCCTGCAGATCCTTCTACTTAGATGATCAATCCCTCTTCTTAGAATAAGGAAAGTGAGAGACTGCAAGATTTAAAACTGGTAAGTTTCACCATTTTTCTGCCTTTTTTACTGGTTTGATAATCAGTATCAACGTAAATGTTTATATGTACATGTCTTGGGTAAACCTCACCATGTGGTATGTTCTTATGATTCGTTTCTGTTTGGTAAATTAAGGAAACAAAAAATCAATTTTAGGCCATAATTATGAACATACATGACTTGGGGACATGGTTAATGTCATTTCTTAAAATTTTCATTGTAAATTTTATCGTAAATTATTGGGTCTTAAAAGTGAGTGTGAAGGCCTCAATTTTCACTGTAAATCACCGGGTCTTATAAGATAAGGCAAGTGACTCAATTTTCACTACAACTATGGCCTAAGTAACTGAAGAAAAAGAAAAATTTACTGATGGTTATGGATAACTCTAATCAATTTGGTAGTTTCTGATACGTAACTTGGCTTATATATTTAGATATTCCAGCAATCCAGATCGAAAGCACAAAAAACATGACAGGAGAAGATACTCGGGAGAAAGAAATAACATGAAAACTATAACTCATCGACGGTGAGTACATCATGGGAAACAAACCAATACATGTATTTTTACAGAAGATCAACATCCAAAATTACATGTCCATGATATTAGGGTTAAAGTATGATTTCATGACTTAGGTATATATGTGTTTTTGTGATTAACCTCGGTTCTTTTATGTTTGATTGTTGTCCGGATTTTCAGGGATCCCACTCATATTCCCAGAAAGCACACCAAAGTAAGGTAGTGCAACAATGCCAGAATGTCTATACTATATGTTTTCGCAACTAAGGAAGGTATCCTTAGTTGATGTGTTTGTATCGGATATTGATAAATCGTGTGAAGAGGTTTGAGGTTATAAAGTTAGAGAAATACATAGAGTTGAGGGCCTTAAGGCCGCATATTAGGTCGTCAGAATCTGCTGTCAGGTATTTGGAAATAAGGTACATAAGCCCGTTGCAACAAGTAAGAATCTTGGAGATGAAATTATTTTTAAAACAAGTAGAAATTGAACACCTGAAGACTTGGAGATCAAATTAGTTGGATAAAATCTTAAAGATCATGCACTCTCTTAACCAATCATTGTTATAAAAAGGTACGAGGTTTGTCTCCATGATACCTAGGGCTATCAGACGGATGTCGTTCAATGGGGACCCCGATCTGGCGGTTGGGAAGCTCTAGATGGTGTTTTTCATTGGATGGCTAGGGTATTGTTAGGCGGGTCGATGTGGGTGGACATAATATTGGGCGGGTGTATTTTTCCGTGTCATATAAACGCTTATGTCTTCCAACTCCCTGGCTTTTCTTCTCTAACGTAGAAACCCAAGGTTTCTTACTTCTCTGTGTTCCTTTTTGGGATTTTTCTTTCTGTGTGATATAGGTTCTTATAATAGATTCATATTTATACGTCGTAGTTGAATCAGAAATACGATTGAGAATGATAGAAGAAGAAGGTAAACATACATATTCACAGAAACCCTAGAATTTTACCTTGAAGGTCTCTAATTAATTTGAAAGATCAATTTGGTAAATCGACAATTACAAGTCTGGGACTAAATATACTAGAGTTTTCATAGATCGGTAATTTCTTTAGCCTCCAAATAATATCTATTTTGATGATCAATGTAATATCTATTTCTTTAGCCTCCAAATAATATGCACTTTGGTAAGCATAAATCTCTTTGGAGAACTGTTTGTCAACATTAATCAGCTAGTAAGAAATTCCTAATTGTATAGTTACCATCTCTTTGCATATGACATGACTCATCATTAGTAGGTTCTCTATGAAATAAACAGGCCTAGGGGGATAATATTAATAGTTGTCCAAAGATCATAGAATTTAACAAATTTCATTGCTTGGGAAATAATTGTGTGTATGATTTTCAACTGTGAGTGAGTGGTGTGGGAAAGAATATGTTGATAGGTATATCATGGCAAAGGATTATAGATTTTTTCTTTGCTTTGGTTTATTTTTGGTCCTTTCAGTAAAAATGAGAGAAAGTTTTATGTATAGAAACTGATGCTGCTACTTTGGTGCTTTTATCATGTTCACTGGAACAATGCCGTGCAATTTGTACTGATTCTTTCAGTTGAAATTAATGTATTGCTATTGCAGGGTGACGAATCATACTGGGGTGTTATTTAAGAAACCTGCTCTTTCCTACGCGAAACCTAAATTGCACCCTACAAAGGATGAACACCGAGATATTTTCAAGTATTATACTGAGGTTAAGCCTTCGCCTGCAACTTAAATGGAAATAACTTGCTACGAGTTTTCTTTTACTGATTTTGACGACCTGAAATTGACCCTCAACAACATTTAATTTACTTTGGCGGGAATATATATTCATTAGGCAGAGCTTGAGAACTTTTTGGAGTTTCTTTACCGGGAAAACTTGGCTAGAGAAAAGTTTGAGTAGCCTTTTTAATTAACCGTTTAAGCTGACAAGTGTGTAATCCCAAAGTTGCAGAAGTTTCATAAGCAAAAGATTTTAAAATTATTGGGTTCGTCAAATGCACTAAAGGTTCTGATGGTCTCAGAAATCTGTTCAAACTAGATATTAAAGCTTGCTATTTTGAAATCAACAATCCAGTACAAAGACGATCTAATTCATTACCTAACTTTAAAGAGTTTGAAAAATAGAACCAACACTTGATAGTACATATCATAATGTCCTTGGTCAATTTATTTCAGTGGGGATGTGGAGTTATGTGCGAAGGGTGTGAAGCATTCTCTAGCCAGAACCCTCAGAACCCCAACTCAATCGGCTATTTTCCTGACTAAATTCAGTTTCTTCTCTCTTAGCTCTCCGTTGTCCATGAACCCCAAACTTAAATTCGTTCTTATGTTTTGTTTGTTTTGTTTTAATTGTAGATTTAATTGTTCCATCTTATTCGCTGTAGGGGTTAATCCGTTAGCGTTGAATCACAAAGAGCGTCACGAGTTCAAGGTTCTTTTCTTAAAAGCAGTTGTTACAACCATCAGTGCAATTGGAGGAGCTGCTACCAATGTTTTTTTTTTTGGAACCCTTTCTAGCAATGATCATTCTCATTTGGTAATATCAAATTCAAACACTTCATCTGAATTTCATATTAGTTACTCTCGATTAAACACTTGATTCTTTTTTAAGTTGTCGCTACTTACGAGTCTTCTCTTCCTTCTGTATAATTGCATCTAATCAGGATTTCAACGCACTTAATGGTTTATGTTCTTAATAAAATATCAAGTCAGAAAGTTGTAGTTACATGTTTGAAGTTTTTTGTACCCTAACAAAATCATGCTACAGTGTTACTCATTGAGATATATATTTAGAAAAATCTGATTAAAACTTGCCTTACCCCAATATTGTTTCTTGAATCTTCCTAGATTGTACTGTCCGGTTAATATTTATTCATTTCCATAGGATGTTAGAATGGATAACATACATGAATTTTTTTTGAGGCTCTACTTGAGGGTGCGGTTCCAAGTAAAGATTTTAGGAAGAGATCGGTGATCACTCACTTCTTTGATTTTTATTCCATTGTTAGATTAAGGAGTTTTTTGGGTTGTGGTTGTATACTAGAATTTACTTAGAAGTCAAGTGTAAGGCTAAGAATAATGGTTGTTTGCTAATTTTTATTTCTCCTAGAGATAACTTCCAATAATATTTGAAGGTGAACAAAATCTAGGATAGTTTTGCTGTTACAAACTTGATACAATTTACTTATCAATTGGATCATCCAACAACTTCACATGGATAACATCCTTTGATAATGATATATGAACACCCTATATGAACTCATGTTTATTGACGGTTATGGTTGGAGATGATTTCTTATACTACCTTTGTTTCTAGAAAAGAGGTACTAACACTTTTTCATTTTAGCCCAAAAGTAGGCCAAATTGAAAAAATGATAATAGCTCTTTTCATTTTACTAGATTTGGTTTGTTTCGTAGATTTCTGTTCTTTGAGAACTCTAACTTAGAATACTTTCTTTTGTCTTTTTTTTTTATTTGTTTGGTTTGACTTCTCCCTCATCCTCTTATCTTATTCATCGTAGAATTTGATGATGAATCACAGAGATCTGTCCCGAGAACATGGATTCTTATGTTGAAACGCCTGTGATGGTACCGAGTCATCTCTTGGTTTAAAGGTATCCATGAGTATTCTTCTTCCGATATATTCCTATTTTGTTATTTTTTTCATGTTATTTAGTTGCAGATTTATTCTACACACACATATTGATTTTATATTCATTGTGTTTCCTTTTATGAATTATATATGTAAAGGTAATACATATTTGGAAATCGATCTTGAATTTTGCCAAAAATGAGTCTTAGATTTTTCCAAATCTCTGACTTAGGACTAATTTTTCACCAAGAGTCATAACTTAGCATGTTTCAACGTCTAGGCAGGTCTACATATGTTGTTTACCGTTATAGTGGTGCACTAAGTCGAAAGGTAAAATCAACAAACATAGACGAAGAGAACATTGACTTCTACTGGCTATTTGATGTTATTTTTAGTTTTTCTTGGCGGGTGATCCCAATCATTGTTTTACCTGCTCTTGCTTGGGTTGCCACAAGTAAAAATTACTGCTGCTCTGCTGTTTCTTTTCACCAGTAGTGAGTTTCATTGTTTTGCATGTTAAATGGTGCACTTTTGTATTTTAAGAAGGTGGAGGAAAAATCCAACAACGAATAATTTAAGAAATGAAAGACTACCATTTGCCTACTTATTAATGTATAAGAGAAAGAAAAAGTAATTCCATGTACATATCTGAGAACTTTACGTGCCCGTTTTCTCAAGTACTTTTTATAGTCATGTTTACACCAAGCAGTTAATATAATTACTTGCTTTTGTTTTGTGGAGCTTCATTGCATCAGTGTTTAATAATATTATGTATAGGATTGCGAATTTTATTTTCCGCTGGATAGTAACAGGTTGATTTGGGGTGATACCGGGTTTTCCAGCAGATTAATGTAAACAAGGAAAATCATCCAAGATCATGAACTACGGCTAGACTTATATCAATATGTATGTCTTCAAGCCCATCGCCAGTGGACCAATATGGGCTTTAGGACATGTGGGTGTGCATGTGAATCAACCATTTACTGGTGTTATTTTTTAAATCTAGGCACGATGGATAGATTCATATCTTGCGAACAACTGTAAAGGAGGATGATTCCTTGGCGTACTCTCCAGAGGGAACTACTTGCGGGACACTTACCTAGGTATGGATAGTCTTCTAATAAACTTTGTGTGATTTAACATGAGTAAATCCTGGCGCCTTGCGATTGTTTATTATATAGAATCAGTATCAATGAGTGATTGAGTAAATTGACACTCCTAGACATCATGAATGTATCCAAATAAGATTTGTGGAGGCTGCTTTTGGAAGAAAACGAGTAGATAGTAATCAGAGGAGCGAGGAGCACATCTGCGGTCCTCTTTTTGACTAGCTACTGTATAATTATTTGCGTTATTTCTCATCAACCCATCAACGACCATGAGATGCACTTAATTGTCAGTTATTTGATTATTAATACTCTGTTCATTTCAAGTGTTGGCGTCAACTTTGTTGATATATACTGATTTTGGTTTTGTTGATTTTGTATTGTATCATGTAGTTGATCTCCGAAGAGAACTATAGCGTCTCTTGGTATTAGGGTCCTGCCTATTTGGATTCTTTTTATATTATTTAAATATAACACTCATTTTTGCTTCTTATTGTACCAGTGAGGCTTTTCCTATCAAAGAGACCCAAGGGTTGTTCTTCACACCATGAAAAGTAGATGATATACTTCTATTTCTAGGATAATAGAAATAAGAACAGTGGGATTAAAAAGAGCAAGCGTCTTTCCACCTATGAAAGATCCATGGGATTAGTTTCATATCTTTGTATCATAGTGTTTGCACCAAATTCTTAAAATACTTTATTTTTCATTGTACTAGAATCGATGAGTTACCCAGCAAGCACATTAACGTCGTACAAAAGAAGCTCAACAAAAATGCAAAAGAAGCTCAGCAAAAAAAAAGACCAAAGTGTATTGTACACTTTGAACTAATCGATAG
Organism: Papaver bracteatum; assembly: GCA_023529315.1. Classification (NCBI taxonomy): domain Eukaryota; kingdom Viridiplantae; phylum Streptophyta; class Magnoliopsida; order Ranunculales; family Papaveraceae; genus Papaver; species Papaver bracteatum. The sequence continues at coordinate 2,222,509 of JAJJWX010004210.1, forward strand.
TGTCATATCTAAATGTTACTATTGTCACGGTATTTATTGAAATATTAGCTTCAATAATCTCGAAAAAATTTAACTACACTTACAGAATTACCGACACAAGTGGACATGTAGGCATTACTCAGAGAATTTGTTTGTCAAGAGTAAATGTGCTGCTCCGGAAAATTGGTCAGAATCCGAGTGAAATATATTTGTGGTTTTTATCGGGTTCACAGACTTATGGAACTATGAATAACCGTTTGGTCCGTTTTACTTCGGATAACTGCACCGGGGAATTCAAACAACCCATCCAGTGTGCTGACATAAGCATGGAGCATGTGAAATCTATGGCTCTTTGGGCTCAACGTATATACAAACTAACTCCTATACTGAATTTCTGTAATTGGATGTGTATGTATTTATATTTGGCATTAATTTAATTGTATGCATCCACGTTTGTGTACATAACATCTGTTGCGAGATGATTTGCATGAATTTTGTAGTAAGACAAGGAGGATGACATGGGTACACCAAACGTTGTAAATCAGAACTGTGAACCGGACTTAACCTTCATTATCTTGAAAATATGTATGTTGAATGCTCTGTATGTGGGCTGATGATACGTGTTGATATCTGTACCTTGGTGACTATTATTATAGAGGCGGAATTCAGAATAATAATAGACGAAAACTAGAAAACAGAACACACTAGAAACCAGATTCGGAGAAATATATCTTCTTTAGATTATGAATAAGAAAACTATTATAATTCTCTCTTTGTTACGCTCACAATCTCTCTAGGTAAAATAACCTTAAATTATTTTCTAAGCTTACTTTTGCAATAATTAATTGCCTCACAAACTTCTCTCTAGGTATGTGTGTTAAACCTCCTTTTCTAGGTGTCCAACCACACTCCCCAGATTATCTTATCATTGAGCTAAACATCTCTATTTATAGCTTTAACGGTTTCCCAAACCTAATAGGAATATATTTCCTTATCTAGGAATAATTCCCTTTCTAGGTATATTCCTTTTCTAGGAAGTATTGCCTTATATTGGCATACTTCCTTACTTTGGTTTGGTTTCCCAAACCTCTTAGGAATCAATTTCCTAACTAAGAGTATTGCCTAAAACAAAACCCTTTCCCAACTAAGAATTCTATCCAAATAAGGATTCCTTCCTAATATAGGATTCTTCCCTCAACTTAAATTGAGGTTTATTGGTTCCCGGAGAGAGGAAGATACACATATATCAGCTGATGCATTGGCTGACGAGAGATTAACTAAATCATTCAAAAAGAATCTAACCTTTGAAAAATGTTGTCTCTAAGGAAAAGTGAAACTCCCTCCATTGTTTAAACCTCCCAAAGCTTAGAGGGATTTACATGATGCTGGTGATGCGCGAAAATTGTCTGGTGATTACATCCGAGAGTACAATGTTTCAAATGCATTTACCGGTCTTGGACCATAAAAAACATGGGTTCAAAGTATTTTTCAATACGTGGGGAGCTTGGACAAAATAGTGGAGCGTTAGTACAAAAAAAGGAACATTTTATTCTCATCTTTATATGTACGATCCTAATCATGCACCGAGTGTTCGACAAGGATGTACGTGAGGCAATTAAAGATACTCCCTCACAACGAAATATGATTCGCAGTAACTATTATTTGGAACATGAAATTCAGTCTTATCTAGAACACTAAGATAATGCATTACAAAGAAACTACGGATGGAAGGCGGTACAATTTACTAACAACCTCCGAAGCGATTATACTGCAGGAGATGGTTCTGACATACTAAGTGTCCCCAATATTTTGCTTCACCTGAAAGAGACAAAAGTTTTTCCATGATCTCCAAGTGCCACCCTTTTTACTTGCCGGAGATGGCTCTGACATACTAAGTGTCCCCAATATTTTGCTTCACCTGAAGGATACAAAAGGTTTTCCCGGATCTCCAAGTGCCACCCTTCTTACTTGCCCCTGCATTACATTTTTATTTTTCCATATGGAAAGTTAAGTTGGCATCCTCACATAAATCAACAAGATCCACGCATAGGAAAACATACCATTACTTGACTAAAACTAAAAATTAGAATTCTTTCAGCCATTAGCTAAAACTGAAAATCAGAGTGGCTATCATAATATTACTCGACATAAAAAGAGAAAAGGGACTAAAAAAAGTTGGATTTTATAAATTGAGGAGGAGAGGAAAATATACTAACATGCATTAGACCCCAAAAATTATGGACATACAGAGAGCGACAATGACTATGTATGACAGTGTGAAAGTAGAGATAATTGGTGTATAAACTTTCCTTCAATAATCTGCTTCGCAATGATGAAGAAAAATATCGAAGGTACTCAGAATCTCCACAACATCGAGATTTACATACACATTCATTATTTATGCCCTGGAATATTTTTTACACATTGAATTCAAAAAGCAAAAGGTAAAATTAAATTTAATAAAAAAGAGGATCATACAATACAATAGTAGAATCATTGCCTTTCCCATGACATAAGCAACAACATTAACTAGTTTTTTAAAAATAACTTTGTGATTTTTTATTTCTTTTTTCTTTTTGAAAAATAACTTTGTTTAACATTTTTACAGCTTTTATCAGACCAGATCAACAATTTAACTAGATTATGTTGATGTTGCTTTCAGTTGTTGTTGAATGATTTATTTATGTCATTTTTATTTTATTTACAATCTGTTATTTTTTTGTATACCGCGGGCATTAGATGCTAAGATACGAAAGTGATCAAATGGGATGCAAAGAAATATCAGCCCTTCTGTTTTAAATTTTCTAGATAAGGTAAAAAGCTTATCATGATACATTATAGATGCAGTTATTTGGTAAATATTTGGGAAGGTTTACTATTGTTATCAACACACTATCCACTGTTGAACAAGATTATGCTATTGGGGTAGTATGTGTGCATGAAGCAAGGAATTAGGTAACCGTCTTCTTGCTACTACAATATATGGCATTTTACTTTGGTTACTCATAACTTCCTTTGAATATAGTTTTAGTGTCTCCTAGCAGGAAGGAATAATATTAACTATGGTATTTTGATGAGAAAAAAAAATATTTTTACGTTTTTAATCAATTATCTAATAACTATGCTAATCGTAAAATTGAGCTAACCAAAGAAAGGTGGAGCCCAGCCGCTGGCTCAACCTGTCCAAGGCTCTTATGGGGATTTAGGTATAGTTTTTTATTCCCTCCTTTTCCTTTTTCATATGTGCATTGAACTTCCTTCGATGGGCGTTTGAGTAACAAGACAAATATGAGATAAAAATGCATTTATTTTGTTGATTTACGAAATCCGAACATTATAGCATTGAAATGTTGTGGAAAGTCTAATGTGGGTAAGTGCAAGAGTAATGTAACCTTTGGTGCAACAAGTGTACATTAAAATTTAATGCGTACCCAATATGTGATCTCTTCAACGATTCAACAATAAATTTGCCAATCCATTCAGGTGGTGAGTACTTTCGCTTCATTCATTTGTTTTTTTAGACATGATATTTTCGTCACTTATTTCTCTTTGTTCTTCTTTTTGCACCATTTGATTTTACAAAGTTTCCCATGCTCCGATTACCCTTCGGTTGATCTCAAAACATGAACCTCCAACTTAGTTTATGTCCATGTTATAGTTAAGCTCTTTAAACTAAAAATATGTGTGGTTAAATGTGCCTCTATTGTGATTATTTCTGAAAGTTTTCAATCTTTGATTAAGACTAATTTAATTCTTTTAGCGTACTTCTCATATATACTCTTTTAAACTAAATAGATTATAGATAGGCTACACTATTTTTGAAAAAAATTTATAAAAGTAAACATAGGCACTATTAATTGTTGAATTATCAAGCTTTACGTTAAATAAGCATGAAAAAAAGACGATGCACCAAGACGAAATCGAAGTCAAGCCTCATGAATTAGCAAGGAGAAAAGATCAACCATTAGTTAACTCCGAATGATACTTACAATTGACTGTACGAAATTAACTTGAATTTTTAAGTCCCTTCATAGGTACTCGCCTTTACATTATGCTTTCTTTTTTGTTTCTTTTTACAATATGGTAAATATGATTGGCAAGATGAAACGAAGCATCAAAATTCGTATGCAAGAGAATTTACTTAAGCTTAATTAAATTATTTTATTTTATCTTTTATGGGTTTCCTTTTTTATGACGCCTAAACGAGCATTTTTCTATACTGGGAATTAGAAAACTTTTTCAAGAAGTTTTCGTAGACATATATTCGAGATCTATCAAGGTTTGATGACCATTACACGTTTTAATCATCACCCATATATATTTGCGATGTTGATTGGTAACTCTGATCAGCCAAATATTTAAGACATTTACTATATCAAGATGCATCAGATTGTCCAAACTGAATACCCCCTGTTTTCAAGTTGAAAAGAGATTATTTGATGAAATAAATCGAAGAAGAAATTCCTTGGGTAAAGTAGTTGTATTTCATATGTCTACAAGATTGAATTTCAAAAATATTTATTACCCTATATGATTTTTTCCTTTTCTATTCTTTAATTTTTTTGAGAAATCTGAATTTTGGAACGAATTCAAAAATTTAGTTGTGCTAATCTTTAGATGAAAAAACTAACCCAGTTCTTTTTCAAACACAAAGAAAACGTACAGTGCATGGTTTATATGGTTGATGAAACGAATCTCCTGTATGAGAAAATAAAAATATATTAAAAATTAACTGAAGATACAGGTTCATCGTATATTTTCAGATGAAGGTGAATATTCAATTTATTGTCAGATGTTGTTCCTTAAACCCAATCTGTTTTGAATGCTAAATTGTCATATCATTGTGGATATTGTTCCTTTTATTGTCGCATGTTGATAAGTGTTGTGCATCCAATCATACTTATGATGTGTTAAGCAGTAAACCAATAGATTTACGATGTTTAAGAAAAAATGGATAAGTGGAAACTAATCTTTGTGATATGTAAAGAGTCAAGAGTTGTCAAGAATACCAATTATCAGGAACAAGATATACCAAGTGTCGAGAATCGTATCATTTAACAAGTAATTATATTTTTCATAAATAGAAATGGGACATAGTTTTTGTTTAGGAACCCAACATCGTTTTGAATTACAGATCGCTAATACTAATTTGGCAATGCAAGGTTATACTTATTAGAGGTCTCTAACCAGGGAAACTCAAATCAAACTGTTTTTATCTTCAATTAAATGTTTTGGATTGATTTTTAAAATTTAAACTTATTGCTTTCAGATTCTTAGATTTTTTTTCTCTTCAGAATAAGCGAATATTGGAATTCTTAATTCATTTATTCCAAACCATGCTTGCATGTTCTAATTTATTAGATAAAAAAGCCCATCATTATCCACACAAGTCACATTATACTTTTACTGTAATTAACTTTGAAAGATGATTTTACGTTTAATTAATGGTCACCATTTAGTAATCCTGGAAGCAGCGAATAAAAAACACACCAAGGTAAACAATCTGGAAATCATTAATAATGATGCCTGAATAACATAAATCGGACCATATCAGTGAGATCCCTGAATACGTATATTAATGATATTTTAAAGTATTATCAAAGAACATATGTACCAAGTTAGAAACCATGTTGAATACCAAATATTGTGTGAGGCATGACACTAACCAGAGATACCTAGTGAAATAGGATGAAATATAACTGCAATGCTAGTCTCACAATTAAATTACAAGGACCAATAATAATTTGTCAAATTTCATCTGATCTTCGCCTACTCTTTCAGCCAGAATTGTTTTTCTCCCCAGCTCTTTCTTGAGCAGAAGTGACATTCTTGATGATGGAGGCATAAAGATTGAAGTCTGCTTTCAGTTTTGCACAGCTCGCTTCAATCCACTTCCCTGCGAGGCTGGTAGAGATGCTCTCTTGGCTGTCCTTCTCATATTCTTCAATAGCTGGCCGTATCTCATTATACAACATGCCTAGTTCGGATGTCGTCTCTTTCTTCTTCTCCTACGTAGCCACATAAAACAAGTGAAAAACAAATAATTCTGAAACTAAAACCCAAGTTGTAAGGAAAGAGAAAATGTGATTCTTTTAAGAGCAGCTGCTACATTTGTGCTCAATCTTAACATGGTAATGCAGATCAGGGTAGTTTGCATCCCATTCTACTTATCCACCACTTGGAGCACAAAATAAATATTTAGCCAGAATTTAGTTATTTCCATAACAACAAAAGACAGATCTAAATATCATTATCATACCAAAAATTTGAATTTAGTTTCACTACAACCAGGTGAACACAGTCCAGCACAATGTCAGATCCCCAAATACCAGAGAATGGCATTGATTCTTACCTCTCCTCTCTTGCCTCCTTTGATGCTAAAAGTTGAGCGACAAATGCTGCATCAACTTGTTTCTGGGCTAAATGTTTTGACTTGCCTTTAGCATAATTTGCTGATTTTTTGTTTGACATAGGGCTCCGCTGTATGTAATAATTCCGGCATGCACTATTACTTCGTATACGAGACACCATTGCATTTTTCTGTGCAAAATCCTGATGAACTCTAGTAGCATTTGTATCAGACAGATATACTTTCATTTCCTCGCTTCAATCTTCCCCTCAATTCATTACCACACCCTCCATTGGAATTGAATCAAGTGGCTCTATAACAAGCGCTGAGGACTGTGAACTAAGCTCAGGTTCAGCTATGGCAATCATTTTAAAGAATGGTCATGTTTTATTTATTATCATGGTACTAGATTCAATTTTTGAGGAGTCTGCACTTGCATTAAGGATCTTAGGGCCATCATCCTACGAATCGTACAAAGGGATATTCTCCACCGAGTATCTGGTAAAGTTAAAAACAGGTCAACATATTGAGACAGTTTAAATGGAAATTTGTATTTAAAGAGCAAAGTTATTTGTTATTGCTTAGAAACAGTAGAATTTAAAAAGAATTTGGGGATAAGATCCCAATCCAGTAAGTAGTTAGGATAAAGATGCATAAGATTAGGAACTTTTATGATAAGAAAAGGCATTAGACAAGATATGATTCCTTGTTCTCTTTAGTCTACGAATTGCTAGCCAAAACAAAAATTGAAAAATAAAGCAACATCAAAGACAAATCATTTTCCAAGAATTTCCGACAAGAAATTCAAGCTAAAAGGCACCACGGATAACTTGTATCAGTCATATGTTGTGCCATGACCGACTGTATGTCAGAGTTACGACTATCACTGCCAACAAAATTGCCAAGATTAAAGAAAGCCAAGCTAAATTTCCAAGAGATTTAGAAAAATACAGACACATTAAAAGTGTACTCCAAGAACAAACTCTCTACAACTAGGAATTAACCAATTAATACAAACAGATGGGATTGCAGTTGGTGCCGGTTTAATGGTTAGCCTGGTTTAGTAGATTGCTCAAATTACTATCTAGTCTAGTACAAAGGAAACAAGAAGAATTTATGATTTCAAAGTTTTTTCCATTAATACCCTGATGTGCAACAATGTAACAAAAGCTACAAAAAAACTTGGAAGTGCTCCATCTCTCAAACGAAAGAACTGGTATTTGTAAATTTTAGACCGTTGGCGAACTTTTCAAAAGACATGTGCAACGAGTATAAACATGACTATCAAATTATTTACATTTACCAGAGAACAACACTAATTATGAAAAAGGATAAAACATAAAAAGGAAAAGATTTATTATTTTGGGAAGGAGGGAGTAGTTTTTATAACTCTAAACAAATGGTAAATTGGCAAAAGTTTAGCTAATCTTCCTGGAACCTATTTGCAGTCTTCTTTTTGTTACTTTTGAAAGACTACACGCACTACTGAGAGGGTTATTTCTATGTAAAGTGGGTAGGGTTAAGCACAGATGCTCCTCGACAGCAAGGGTCGACAATTGTCACTCGGACCTAAATATCCGTACAGACATTTAAAGTATTCAAACCAATTCGCCCATCTCTCATTAGAGACATACAATGTTTCTAAATATAAAATTCCACACGTAGTGGTATATATTTTCAGTAGTACATCTATGATTTATCCAACAGTTCTCATTCATAAAAAGTTTTGTGAACGCGTACTGACAGGTAAGAAATTACCTGAAACCCACGAGATTTTTCCCCAAGAAGTCCCGAACAACTAATTGCACCACAGAGACAGCGAACCTTAGCGCCTCCAAACCATTCAAAGTTATAATCATATGCCGGCTCGGCTCCAACAGGAATATCTTGTTTGGAGAATATCCCAACTCTTACTTCCCCTAACACTGTCCATTTCCTTGTTTCACACTTTGGCTGGTTGCATTCTTCAAAAAAGTCAGAATAAGATGTTGAAAGCAGAAGATCAACTAAGAACATTTCTCGCAGAGATTTAGAGATTTACCCTCGTATACTGGAAAATCTTTTTTTTTTCCTAATAAACTACACTGGAAAATCTTATAACTAACTTGTGATAATGAGATTAAAAAAAATGGATGGAAATTACGGGTACATATAATACCAACATATGATAATCTTGCTGTTAATGTTTGCATCTTTGTTATTTCATATCTCTTCATAACTTCACCTCCTTAAATCCTCTATTTCCCCTTTAAGGAACACAAAGAAGACTAGAGGGATGCCATAACTCAAAATCACCAACAACGCCATACCTAATCACAAAATTTGTGAGAGATGTATCATAAGTTTAGTTTAGTAAATCAAATAAACAAAAATGAAAAAACAATACAAAATTTGAGGACTTGCTATTTCTCTACCTACAGGATTAATAAGCAATTGATACGAAGTGCGGGGTTAATAAGCAATTGAACTTGACAGCAACCCTTGGAATATGAGCAATGACAAATTTCTTACCGTAATTAACATATCGTGGTACCACCTTGATTTTTTTAGTATTTCCCTTTGTAGATTGATCCGAGGAACTAAGCAACTGAAGAAGCATCGAAATCACAACTAACCCACTTCCAGTTTTCTCTCTTACAACTCTTTGACTAAAATCCATTGAACTAAAACCAGCTAATTCATATGCATAATCTTCGATCACAACTTTCATAAACAAAAATATACCTAGCAACAAATCCAGTCTGGCTATGTTCTGGATTTTTTGTGATTGCTTATATCTCCCGATATTAATCAGATTAATAGCAGAAGCAAAAGTATAAAGAGGTAACCAGAAGTACCAATCTGAAACACGAAAATAAATAAATGATGATTTGGGTATTTGAAACTAGTTTGATTACAGGTTTGATAAAAGTTTGATTTACATACCTGGGTCGTTTAACTGAACTGACGCAGAGTAAGCAAAGAGAAAGGCCATTAGAAGAGAGCTTATGGTGAATAGCTTAGGTTCTATCATATTTCTTTTTTCAATTTCTAAAGCTTGGTCAGCTGAAGATGGTGAAAATGTAAAAGTAGGGTAATCTTTGAATTTGGACTCCTTCAAAACCTGTCGAGATTGGGGTATACCCAATAAGACAAAATAGTATGATTTTACTTCAATACCCTTGAATTAATTAACTTAAAATTAAATCCTAATTAACTTAAAATTAAACCCTAAAATTAAAAACTTAAAAACTTTTAATCTTTCTTAATCTCTCTTCTCTAATTTCTCTGCTCTTCCCCTTCATTTTCTTCCATCAAACGAAAATTTTCAACATTGATTTTCCAAAAAAATTGTCGATTCTACGGACGAAAAGAAGACTATAAATGATGTTTAAACTCAAACCCATCATTATGTTGTGTGATTTGACTGTTATATTAGGTTAGAAATCGAAAATTGCGATTTCTGTGTTTTTGGTCGGCAAGGTCGTAACATGCATATCTTGCCGACTTTTCATAACATCCATGGCCATTGTAAAAAAAATTCAACCGCCGGCAGGGTATTTTTTGAAGACCTTACCGGCCAATACAGCCGTCAAGGTCAGAACATTCATATCTTCCCGACTTTTCATAATAGTCATGACGGCTGTAAATTTTTAAACCGCCAGCAGGGTATTTTATGAAGACCATGCCGGCCAACACACCGCCGGCATGGTATTTTTTTAAAACCTTGCCGGCTAACACCCCGCCGGGGTTTTTTTTTTAAACCTTGCCGGCGGATTCATTTTTCTGAACAGCCGGCGGGGTATTTTTAACAGCCGGCAGGGTATTTTTTGAAGACCTTGTCGGCTAATAATTTTTTTTATGTCGTCTCCTGTGTGTCAAAAAAAATAAAGTCGGCAAGGTCGACGAATAAAGATCATGCCGGCCAAAGTTTGGCCGGCAAGGTCTTCATCCGTCGACCTTGCCGACTTTTTATACTTTCAGAACTGAAAGTGTTGATTTTTGATCTAATTTTGAGTATGTTTTAAAAAAACAGCTTTGCATTCCCCTTTTTAGAAGTGTTTGGGTTGTGTGCTTTCATTTCCGTTGCAAAAGATTTTCTCAAAACAATTTTTTTTCATCAAAAATCTTCTCAAATAAGTTCAATCAAAAACAAAATTTCATATCATAAGTTTTAATCCACTCAATTAATCAATCTAAACTCAATTAATTAAGCTAATCAGATTTTTTTAGTGTTAATTAAGCAAGGGTATATTAGCCATTTAGAAAAATATATTACTAAGGGGTAGATTATTTTACTTCAAAATGACCCTATTTTGTCTTATTGGGTATACCCCAATTAATCTGGGTATACCCCAATCTCGTCAGGCTTCAAAAGAGTTTTTTTTTTTTTTTTTTTTCAACTGTTGGAAGGTTCCAAATATGAGCTGTAGTCCAGACATGGAAGACTTGTTTTGTTTTGCCCATAGAGCAAGCTCATGAGCAACAGAATTACAAGTATGAGGTTGGTAACTAAAGATACAAGCATTTAGACTAGAGGAGAGAAAAAGGATGTCTTTGAAGATAGCATCCGTGCAAGCGCCTCCATCAATGATCCCAGCAGAAATTGATCAATGAGGGCTTTCGCATCACTTTCCACAATGACACGAGAAAGATGTTGTTCCACAGCTTTCTTCAACACTGCCCAGATGGCTCTAGCTTCAGCTTCTTCAGCAGAATAGACTTCAAAGACTAAGGAAGCACAAAAGGTTGCTTTACTAGCAAAATCTCGCATCACATATCATGCACCATTAGCTCCAGAGACATCATCAAAAGCACCATAAGTATTGCGTTTAATCCAGCCAAACAATGGGGGCATCCATTTGTCACAAGGCCTGACAGACAAGGTAGAGGGGATAGAGGTACAAGGGATGTTATTCTTCCTAGTGAGAAGCATAACTTTGGCTCTAGCAATGACAGCAGTGAAGTTTACCTTAATGTTTTGAAAAGTGAGATTATTTCAACTAGACCAAAGGGACCATAATATAGCCACAAAAAGACACTGATCATCCTCAAAGAGTTTAGTTTGGGAATCAACCAGCTAGAAGATGAGCCAATCTGTAAAGGATTTATTTTGAAAAAACTGGGTGTTTATGTTGAAGTCAGATATGAACCAAACTCTACTAGCAAAGGGGCAGAGGACTAAAGCATGCAAAATGGTTTCCTGAGGATCAAAACATCTGGTATAATCTATATTGTGCATAGGCATTCTGGTGTGAAGAATGGTTCTAGAGGGGAGATCATTTCTGGCAGCTCTCCACAAAAAAGCCTGAATTATGTAAGGAATTCTGATCTTCCAAATACGGTTCCAAAGGTTTTTACAAGGAGAAGGCCTAAGGCCCCTAAGACCCAAGTAGGCAGATTTTCAAGAAAATTTGCAAATCCTTGAAGGATCCCAAGCCCTCCTATTAGGAGTGCAAATCTGGCTTAAGGGAATAGTTATAATCTTCTGAACAGAAACATCATCAAAATGGGTGTTAAGTCTAGACTCATCCTAACTTCTAGTCTCGGCATTAATAAAATAAGAAAGTTTGATGTTAGGGTCAGGGGGGACCAAAGGGTTGGGGGTGGCAGAGCCTATGGAAGGAATCCATTTATCACACCAAGGATCAATGAACTGACCATCCCCAACAATCCAAGAAATGGAAGGTTTTATGAGCTCCTTAATAGCATGTAAGCATTTCCAAGTCCAATAACACTTGGCAGTGCATTTAGCATTCAATAAATTAGTTTTAGGAAAATACTTAGCTTTTAGGACAGTAGCTAGAAGGCAGTTAGGGTGTTCCAGAATTCTCCAAGCATTCCTAGCAAGCATAGCTAGGTTGTTTAATTCAGCTTTTCTAAATCCCAGCCCACCTTCAGCTTTTGGAGAACCTAAAGTGTCCCAACCAAGGAGGTGAAGCTTTCTATCCTTAGGATCTAAAGTTTCACCCCACCAGAACTTACAAAAATGGGAGTCCATTTGTTTGCAAAGGTGTTTAGGGATAAGGAAGACACCCACTTGAAAAAGGGGAATAGCTTGGCCAATGTGCTTAATTAGAGTTGTTCTAGCAGCTTGGGATAATAGCTTATGAATCCAAGTAGAGATTCTGGCATCAATAGCTTGGAGAATACCCATATGGGTTTGTATTTTAGAAGCTTGGAACACAGTAGGGGTTCCAAGATATTTCTCTCCCAAATCCCTACATTGAATGTCTAAGATATTAGCCAAAATAGCTTTCCTGTGCTCATGAATTTTCCTACTAAACCAAATGCCTGATTTTTCAAAATTTATTTCTTGCCCAGAAGCAATACAGTACTTTTAGAGGTAATCTTTAATAACTTGAAAATTCTTTTCAGTAGCTTTAGAAAACAGAAGGGAATCATCAGCAAATAACAGATGGGTCATCTCAGGGTCATCTTTACAAACTTTGATGCCCTCTAGGATGCCATTTCTCTGAAGAGTATCTATATAAGAAGAGAGATCTTCAGAACAGATAATATAAAGGTAAGGGGAGAGAAGATCTAAGATCTCCCAGTCTGAGACCCCTTTCAGGTTTAAAGAAACCAGTAGGACTACCATTAAGGAGAACAGAATAAGACACAGTGGAAACACACTGGTTTATCAGTTTGACCCAGTGGTTAGACAAACCCATTTTGGTTAAAACTTTTTCAAGAAAATCCCATTCCAGCTTATCATAAGCTTTAGACATGTCAAGCTTAATGGCAGCAATGCCTACCACTTTATCATTATGATTAACAATATATATAGCCTCATTTGCTAACCGAATATTATCAGAAATACTCCTTTTAGGAATGAAGGAACTTTGGTTTTGTGAAATTATAGTATTCATGAAAGGTTTTAGCCTGCTGGCTAAAGTTTTAGAGAGGATTTTATAGATAAAATTGCATAGCCCAATTGGCATGTATTGAGTGACCAATTCAGCAAGGGGGACTTTTGGAATAAGAGCTATATTGGTATGATTAAACACTTTAGCAATGTTACCAGTTCTAAAGAAAGTTTGAGTCATATCAATAACATCATCTCCCACGATATCCCAATGGTTCTGGTAGAAGAGGCCAGTAAAACCATCAAGACCAGGAGCTTTTTTTTCCCCATTTGAAAAACTACATTCTTTATTTCCTCAGGAGTTAGAGGCATATTTAAGGAAATATTATCCTCATCAGTAAATTTAACAGGAAGATCAGCAAGGATTTCTTCCTGAAATTGCTGAGGATGGGAAGAAATAAAGTCTTTTAAAATAATCTATGAAAGAGTTTCCAATACTATATCTATCAGTTAGAATAGTATTCAAGGAATTCTTAATCCAGCTGATGGTGTTTATTTTTCTCCTAAAGAGAGTAACTTTATGGAAATATGGTGAATTTATGTCACCTTCCAAGAGCCAGACCTCTCTAGATTTATCTTTCCATTATAGTTCCTCTAGATTATACAAGTATTCCAGTCTAGATTTGAGTCTAGAGGTGTTACCAGTGTCAGTAGGATTGGAGAGGTGTAGATCAACTAAATCTTTCCTAATGGTAGATATATTGGTTTGAATATTACCAAAGGAAGATTTATTCCAATCTCTTAGACCTTTTTTGGTACTTAAAAGTTTAGCTTTAAGTTTGTAGGCTGGAGAACCCACCACATTGACAGACCAAGAATTATAAATGATATCTCTACAAGTAGGATCTTCAATCCACATAGCCATAAAATGAAAAGGTCTAGGAATGCATGAATCTTCATAGTTAAAACCAATATGCATAGGACAGTGATCATAGGAATCCCTAGGCAGATTATTAACACAGAGTTTGGGACATAACTCTTCAGTTATTTGGTTGATAAGGCATCTATCCAATCTTTCAAGGATTAAGTCAGGACCCTGATGCATATTGGACCATGTAAATCTAGGACCAGAAAAACCAGGATCATGTAAATTAAAGATAGAGCAAAGATTCCTAAGATTTTCAAAATCAGGGTCATTTACTTCTAGGCCACCATTTTTATCTTTAGTTCCAAAAAGATTATTAAAGTCTCCTATAATGAAAACAGGTTCATTTGAAGGTACATTGGTTTGCTGACAAAATTGTTCCTAAAAGGCTTGTCTAAGGGTCATGTTAGGTTCACCATACATGAAATGAATGTGACAGGTTTTAGAGTGGATTATGTCAATGGAAGTAACATGGATGCCCCTCATGCTTGAAGATACAATGTTAAGGTGAATTTATTTCTTCCAGGCTAGATCAAGGCCACCACTTCTACCCACACAGGGGACATTAAAGGTACAAGGATACCCCATATTCCTTAGCTTTCTAGCTGCTATATCTTTGTTCATTTTTGTTTCAGAGAGAAAAATAATATCAGGGTTAACATTCCTACAAAGTAAGCTGAGTTCTCTAATGGCAGATTTTTTTCCCAAAACCCCTAATGTTCCAAGAAATCAGATTTATATTATTGACAGGAGATATATTTAAGGTATTATTCATATAATTGATTAAAGGGATGGGGGAGAGATGATTTACCTGAGTGGTAGAGTCACAACCACCGCCAAGAGAAGCACCAGAAGAGTCACCACCTTGAGAAGTACTTTGGGTAGAATTGAGACTAAAACCAACAACACTGAGATGAGAATTATTGCGGATACCACTGTTACTTGGGAAGTTGTCAGCAGGAACATTATAGCTACCAAAAGAGTTGAAAGCTAGTTGGGTATTGAGGGAGCAGGAAGAGAGGTCAATGGCTGGTAACTCTCCCAATTTAATAATTGGAGGACACAGTTGAACATAATCAGGTTCAGTAGAGGTGAGATATTCGGGGGTAACCACCGTACTAGAAAAATTAGCTCTGGTACGTTTCCTTAGCTCTGTCATGGGATTAATTTCCCTTTTAAGATTATCTAAAGCTTCTTGTTCAGCTGAGATAGTGGTATCTCTGGTCATAATTGTGCTAGGACTCGGGATGACAGCCGTTTTAAATCTTCTAGACGAGTTAGTAGTACGAATCGGACCACTAGGACATAACTCAGAGTTAGTGCAAGAAGTTGTAACTATACCATTCTGATTAGTCACTGATCGCTGTCGTATGCGTCAAAAATAATTACACTTTCTTACTACTCAAAATATAAATATAGCAAGGGCAAGAAAGGATAGATCCCACAAAGAGGACTAGGTTGTCTCGTTGTTTTGGTTTCCTATATAAAATACCGGGGGTCTTCTGATTTTTAATAGACTAAAATAAAATAAAAGAAAACAAAAAAAAGTAAACAAATCAAATCAATAAGATGGTGAGAATATTGGTTAAAGATTTCATCTTCAATTGTAAACAAGTTTTTGAATATATGAATAGAATTCGTATTTAATCTCGTTATCATCAAAATCCCTAGAATACCTTATTGCAAGAATACTCCGTAAATTTCCTAAGTCATCAACACATACATTAGAGCTGTGTATGTGAATTCTACCTAAAGAATAACTCAACGCCTTGCGCTAATCAAGTTCAATTCCTAGGAGCATTAAGTTTTGGAAATAGGCTAATCAATGCAATTGTCATACATTGCGCATGACAATTCGGGCAATGGTCAATTTCTACATATGATTACTAGAGTGTATCACTACAAACTGTAATCATATCATGCTACTCGTATTCAAGGTTATCGCTCGATGAAAACCCTAAAATAGTTATAGATATGGATGTATGTTCAATCAATTCTAGACTCAACCAAACAAACATTCAATCATATTGCAATACATCAATCATGCAATTATTATAATCAGTAGAAATCAAACGATAATATTGAGAGAAAACTAATCCATGAAATCAATAACTTGGTTGCAAAATCCAACTACATCTTAAACCAATAATAAAAACTTAGTTACTCATGGCATATGAGTTCATAACAAGAAGGAAGGGAGAACCTATCATGTTTCTAAACCCTAGAACACAAAAGTAGCAGCATCCCCCTAATGGTGATATCTCTAGGTTTAGAGAAAAAGTCCTATTTATATGCCTCCCCCCAAAAGGATACCCAAAAGTAGGTCAAGTCTTTTCAAAACGCGTCTCAAATTCGTCCACCAAGCCCATGGGTGAAAATAAGTCTCTGGAAAATTTGGGTCCAAAACAGGGTCGCCGGATTGCTGACGTCATAGCCGGAATACGGTCATCGGCGCCGTAATCCGGTCAACGGAAATTTGTCTCAGGCCACTTGAACTATCGGAAACTGTCACCAGCAAGTGCACACTCCCAGCAGCTCATCTTTCCTTCTCTGCATTTCAAACATTCACAAAAATCATCCAAACCAATTCTTTATCTCTTGCGAAAACGCGCCCAAAAGCGTGACTCGTAGCTCATATGTGCCGCGGCCAACTCTTGTATCCAACACATACCCCCTTCGTGATTCAATGAAATATTGCAATTCATGCTTCAAGTTCCGAAATCCGGCAACCGGATCTATTACCACCGCCTCACCATTTTCGCTCACTTTTCGCACAAAAATTCACCCATCTATGCCATTTATTCCCTGCATTGCCATATATCACCAACACCGTTCTTCCCCTCAATGTTGCACCATGTTGGTTCATCACAAACTCAACTCCAGCCATGTTAGCGCTACATCCTTGGACACTTCATTCCATACCCAACTGCAGCTGCATACTACATATTCCACCAGTTCCATCACTGAATTGCACCTGCAATATGAGCTCAGCTCCTGTCTCATTCCAAACCTCTGTTCCATGGCCATTGATTCTTCTCTTCATCCTTCATTACCAATCACAACCTCAACCACCACCATTGCAGAGCAGCCATTCAAGTCCTCAACTCCATCGACTGCAATCAAGCATCAAAAGCTCGCCTCTTGTAACTTGCAGCTCAAAACCAAGCCATAACATCTACAATACCATCTGCATACTACCTAACCATTCATTCGAGCACAACTGCACTTTCACCAGATCGAGCTCATTAACCAATCCAGTCCATTGCCTGCATCTCACCAGAAAAATATTACCAGCTCTCACTCGCAGCTGCATCTCCAACCCTGCAAACATGAGTTCATAAACTACCATTGCAACCTGAAACAACACCAGATGCACCCTGCTACAGCTGCACCATTTCCTTGCACTTTTTGCAATTCAGCTCACAACTATGAACTGCAACACAACCTCCCTTGACTGCACAGCCCTCGATTCCCAACTTAATCTCTCCACCAGCTCAATACTCGAGCCATTATACACAACATGTATTCCTCCTGCTCAGTCACCATCACAATACCAACAATGACTGCAACTCTTCATCATCATTCACCAGCTTGCACCTCCAGTAATGCCATCATCACCAGATTTTCGGCACAAAGCCAACCCATTTTCCAACTGAGCACCATCCTTCTTTCCATGCAATCATCATCTCACCCAATCTCTGCAAAGCTTTCAGTTCATACTCCTTTAACTCCTTCACAACTGCAAATACAGCATATCAACCTTCCCTGACCAGCACAACATCGCAGCTTCATGCCTGCCGCTGTCACATTCTCGAGATCTATACAATAGCAGCAAAGTTCAAGCTCCACCAGTCCATGTTAACATTCTCTCAGTTCAACTCCCTTGCCTGTAATTTAATCTAAACATTCATCTAAGTCAAGCCATTCATTCACCGCAACACTTCAGTTCATCCAACACCTGCAAGCACCAACCTAACATTATAATACAGCTCGCCAATTCCTATTCACCTTAACCATCAGTTGCAGTTCCCATTTCAATTCTTTCCCTGTAATTCAATGCCACCACCTCATTCCATCTCCAACTACAGCTGCAGCAACATTAGCTCCTCATCCAAGACTCCATCTTCCCTGATGTACCAGACCATCATGTGTAATGCAATCTCATATGGCATAAAATTCCAACCCATTGCAGTTCAGTCCCCATCTCAGGTCTCTGTAACAGCATTTTTATTTGTCTCGAAGCCATTGCCATACAACCTCATTTTAGTTCTTATCTCCCATTAGCTTCTTGTTCTTCATCAGCAGCTTCTACAAATACCACAACCTATTTTTTGTACAACTCAGCTTCAGCCATTCTACTAACCATGAGCCTGTAACTCATTCAGTCTTGCTTGACTGTCACCGCCAACCCCATGGATTTAATGCATCTTCTCTACTCAACTTCATAGTAATTTCTCAGAATCAGCACCAGTTTAAACCACCAACACAACCTGAATTGTTCATCTCCTCTATCTTAGCCAACCAACACACACATCACTTTATATAATGTACCTTCCAATTTCAGTTGTATTCTTCAATTATGCAGCTTAATTCTCTCCTTGTTCTTCATATCCATCTCAGTTTCTAACCTTCAGATTCAATGGCTTGCAATCCCTGTATTGCTCCAATGCCACCAAGTCCATTACATCTGTAGTTGCATCTCAACAGCACCAGTTGCACCATTTCAGGAAGCAGCTCACCTGAGACAAACCCATAACACAGCAGCCACCATTGTTCTTCTTCATACCCAGAATTTCCATTAATTCTTCATCTTCTCGAGCTTTGGACATCATCCCTTCCATGAATTCGAACAGCGTCTCCCTATTCTATCTCCTTAAATTTTGATCTATCTCTCGGCATAATAGCAGCAGCGGCTGCTAGTTTTAATTCTGAAATTCTGGTGAATGAAATAAATGAAGGAATGATTGAGAAAGAGAACTCTCTTCTCGATTTATGGTTGGGTTTGTAATTTGGCGCGGATTCTACCACCCCAGCTCTGTAGATAAGGGTCACCCAGATGGCATCCCCCTAACCTTGACTCGGCTCCAAATATCGCTCGCCTGTAAATGACCAAATCACCCTTCATTCTCAAAATGGATTAGTTTTACTCCTTTCCAAATGACTCCAAAACACCTATAGAACTGAAAATAAACATAAGTGACGCAATTTAAAAGGATTATAGCAAAGAAAGCACAAATACTAGATATAAAATTAGGTGTTTTACAACACCTATCAAATTCCCCACACTTAGACTTTGCTAGTCCTCAAGAAAATCAAACAAAACAATTTTAAAACATACAACTCCGCCTCGTCGAGGCTACGGTCACTTTTAGCATAAATAACAAGCCTTTGAACCCCTGGGTGTCCCTAGTGGACGAGTTTTAGTCTTGTGAAGGTTTACAAGAGGTTTGCCTACAAAACATATATTTCCAACTCCGTCTATTTGTGACAAATCAATGAACGAATCCAAAATGACTACAGGAGAGGTACCTTGCACAAATTCAATTCATATATTAGTAAATAAAGCTTTGATTAGATAGTTGAACAAGCCACAATACTCGGAAAAACAAACCACAATCACAATGAAAAGATTAAGAAGATGGATATATATGTTGGTGAATGTTCACAAGTGATCGATGTTTCCCATATCTGTCTGAAGGTCACTGCCAAGATGAACCTATGCATCCTATTGGATTGAGATACTGGTATGAATTCTACATCAACTCACTGGCATATACAAGGGAACCAGAAGTGACTTTATATAACCAATATAATACCCTTTTTTTTCACTTTTTTTTGTAGACATCATGATTAGATCTTTTGGATCCAAGCGCATGCTTCTTGTCAGCAAGAATGTGATAGTTGCCTTGGATACTGTATTCCATGCTTGTTTAGGTGACGGAGACAGGGACAACGTTTCAAACATATTGCTATCCAAGTGTCTCTTTTTTTTTAAATTACATTTGGTCTAATTGGTCGGTCTTCTTTTTTTTTAGCAACTCAATCACTCTATTTCATCCTAGCAGTAATAACACATCGATGTTTAGTGACCCACCAAAGCACTTAGAGAACAATAGATAAATATGGAAAAATAAAAACAAAATGTGATATGGTGATATTCCGAGATATGGTAACAACTATCATATAATTTGTAATTTCTGAGCTATGTTCGTCCCTTTTATAGTTAATTGGTTCCTCAACTCCTGCAATCAAAATGGTTCCATCCACTAATTGTGTCATCCTAAAGGCACAAGTTTCTAGATTTCGGAGTTCAAAAAGCACAAATTTTTTTCTTGGTTTTTCTATTTTTCTGATTTTTTTAAAGGCATAAAACAAACTAAAACAAATTATGCAAACATATAAATGCTCCCCCACACTTAAACTTTACATTGTCCTCAATGTAAAATTGAATCATCCAAAGAAAGTCAAGGTGGGAAATTCATAACATGATATATTTACACAATAAGAAAATAAAATGCATGATAAAACTCATTACTCCAACTCATAGCTATTTCGGAACAATAGAGGATAAACACTAAACAAGCTATTTAGTTGGCATCTAATCTCAACTGAGCCAATATATACACCTCACCGCTAAGAAAAAATTCCATCTACTTAGAAAGGCTAGTGTTTATTCTAAATTGTTCAAAAATCTCTAAAAGTTGGAGTTTTGATAAGCAAATATACAAAATAAGAAAATAAATATAAAAGACTTAAAATAAAATAAAAAGATAGAGATAGATACATAAAACCAGTGGGTTGCCTCCCATTAGCGCTTGGTTTAAAGTCGTCAGCCCGACATGCAAGTTGAAGTCCCCATACACCAATAATCGGAAAAGTTGGGGATCCACCCATAACACCTGTTTTGCAAACACTAGCTTCACACAAATATTAGTAATATAAAACAACAATGAAGCTATGAACCGATAAATATCTCCCCCACACTTATTCTTGTCCACACTTGGAAGTGGGTAAGGAATATAGAAGTCGGGTACTTCCATGGTTTCTTGTTCACATACCTGCATAGTATGAGAATCTAATGTTTCTAATGGTGGATATCGAGAAACAAAATCATTCAACAATGTTCTCGAAGCACATACATTCAAACCAATAAGAGGTAAAGGAGAAGAATTAATATGCAAAGGGTTAGACAAACCTCGCACAATATCTTGTAGCACGGAATCCTCTTCATCCTTGAAAAACTCAAGTAAATTATTCACCTCTTGTATATCATGGTACTCTATCAAACCTCGCAACCATTCCTCGTCTGTTTCTGCCTTAACAAAAATCTCGACATCAACAACATCATTACAATAATTTGCAAGCTCAATTGGGTCTTCCACAATATTGGTCTTATCAGTTTCATTCTCAACATACTCCTCTTTGTTTTTCGGCACATACACTTTTGCGGATGCAATTCTGTCCATAAGGAATTTCTTTAAAACACTCATTGCATCATCCTCAAGCTCTACCTTTTGAATAGGTTCTTGATAGTTATAAAGATCAATGCTTGAGTAAGCTACACTAGTGTCATCATATTCTTTTTCAACTTCACCTTGATCCCAAAAAGATTTCATTGTACACTCCTCGTTGTTGTCACCATGAGTTGTTTCAAGAAATGTATCATAATCACCGTCACTTTCATAGTTAACATAAGGTTCTTCGTCGCTAAATTTAGTGTTGCTAAACTCTAACTCATCCTTTTGAATAGGCGAATGATCATTATTAAGATCAAGAGTTGAGTTAGCTACACAATTATCAACGAAAGTGCCCAAGGATTGGCCTTTTTCAACATTAGCATCAATCAAATATTCATCACAAACCATATGCACATTATAATTATTCATACCTTCCTTACATTGATCAATGCCTCTTCGCAAGTTAGCAATACCTTCACGAAGTTCTTGGAGTTGCTCGTCTCTAGTCTCATTAGCTTTTCGAAACTCTTGTCGTACAAAGTTAGAAAAATTGTCTAACAAGTTAGAGACTTGTTGTTCACGAGCATAAGAATCCTCCCATCCTTGTGGTTGTTCATACCCGCCATAAGGTTGTTGAGGAAAACCATAAGGTTCCATGGAATATTGGTCATAACCAATAAATTAGTTTTGATTATACCCCTGGAATTGGTAGTTGTCATATTGTTGAGGTTGTTGAAAACCGTATCCGTTGTTCCAATATGCTCCATCCATGAGAAATAAGTACCTGAAACACGATTCTCAAAACGAGATTAAAAAACAGAAAATAAGAAAAACTAAAAACAAAACAAAAAACAAAAATAAGAAACCAAAAACAAGTGACAACCGTTGCCTCCCCGGCAACGGCGCCAAAATTTGATCGCTGTCATATGCGTCAAAAATAATTACACTTTCTTACTACTCAAAATATAAATATAGCAAGGTCAAGAAAGGATCGATCCCACAGAGAGGACTAGGTTGTCTCGTTGTTTCGGTTTCCTATATAAAATACCGGGGTTTTCTGATTTTTAATAGACTAAAATAAAATAAAAGCAAACAAAGAAAAGTAAACAAATCAAATCAATAAGATGGTGAAAATATTGGTTAAAGATTTCATCTTCAATTGTAAACAAGTTTTTGAATATATGAATAGAATTCGTATTTAATCTCGCTATCATCAAAAGCCCTAGAATACCTTATTGCAAGAATTCTCCGTAAATTTCCTAAGTCATCAACACACACATTAGAGCTGCGTATGTGAATTCTACCTAAAGAATAACTCAACGCCTTGCGCTAATCAATTTCAATTCCTAGGAGCATTAAGTTTTGGAAATAGGCTAATCAATGCAATTGTCATACATTGCGCATGATAATTCGGACAATGGTCAATTTCTACATATGATTACTAGAGTGTATCACTACAAACTGTAATCATATCATGCTACTCATATTCAAGGTTATCGCTCGATGAAAACCCTAAAATAGCTATAGATATGGATTATGTTCAATCAATTCTAGACTCAACCAAACAAACATTCAATCATATTGCAATACATCAATCATGCAATTATTATAATCAGTAGAAATCAAATGATAATATTGAGAGAAAACTAATCCATGAAATCAATAACTTGATTGCAAAATCCAACTACATCTTAAACCAATAATAAAAACTTAGTTACTCATGTCATAGGAGTTCATAACAAGAAGTAAGGGAAAACCTATCATGTTTCTAAACCCTAGAACACAAAAGTAGCAGCAGCCCCCTAATGGAGATATCTCTAGGTTTAGAGAAAAAGTCCTATTTATATGCCTCCCCCCAAAAGGATACCCAAAAGTAGGTCAAGTCTTCTCAAAACGCGTCTCAAATTCGTCCACCAAGCCCATGAGTGAAAATAAGTCTCTGGAAAATTTGGGTCCAAAACAGGGTCGCCGGATTGATGACGGCATAGACGGAATACGGTCATCGGAGCCGGAATCCGGTCATCGGAAATTTGTCTCAGGCCACTTGAACTATCATAAACTGTCACCAGCAAGTGCACACTTCCAGCAGCTCATCTTTCCTTCTCTACATTTCAAACATTCACAAAAATCATCCAAACCAATTCTTTATCTCTTGCGAAAACGCGCCCAAAAGCGTGACTCGTAGCTCATATGTGCCGCGGCCAACTCTTGTATCCAACACATACCCCCTTCGAGAGTCACTGAAATATTGCAATTCATGCTTCAAGTTTCGAAATCCGGCAACCGGAGCTATTACCACCGCCTCACCATTTTCGCTCACTTTTCACACAAAAATTCACCCATCTCTTTCATTCATTCCCTGCATTTCCATATACCACCAACACCTTTCTGCCCCTCAATGTTGGTTCATCACAAACTCAACTCCAGCCAAGTTAGCGCTACATCCTTGGCCACTTCATTCCATACCCAACTGCAGCTTCATACTACACATTCCACCAGTTCCATCAATGAATTGCACCTGCAATATGAGCTCAGCCCCTGTCTCATTCCAAACCTTAGTTCCATGGCCATTGCTTCTTCTCTTCATCCTTCATTACCAATCACAACCTCAACCACCACCATTGCAGAGCAGCCATTCAGGTCCTCAACTCCATCGACTGCAATCAAGCAGCAAAAGCTCGCCTCTTGTAACTTGCAGCTCAAAACCAAGCTATAACAACTACAATACCATCTGCATACTACCTAACCATTCATTCGAGCACAACTGCACTTTCACCATCTCGATCTCATTAACCAATCCAGTCCATTGCATGCATCTCACTAGAAAAACATTACCAGCTCTCACTCGCAGCTGCATCTCCAACCCTGCAAACATGAGTTCATAAACTACCATTGCAACCTGAAACACCACCAGATGCACCATGCTATAGCTGCACCATTTCTTTGCACTTTCTGCAATTCAGCTCACAACTATGAACTGCAACATAACCTCCCTTGACTGTACAGCCCTCGATTCCCAACTTAATCTCTCCACCAGCTCAATACTTGAGCCATTCTACACAACATGTATTCCACCTGCTCACTCACCATCATAGTACCAACAATGACTGCAACTCTTCATCATCATTCACCAGCTTGCACCTCCAGTACTGCCATCATCACCAGATTTTCGGCACAAATCCAACCCATTTTCCAACTAAGCACCATCCTTCTTTCCCTGCAATCATCATCTCACCCAATCTTTGCAAAGCTTTCAGTTCATACTCCTTTAGCTCATCCACAACTGCAAATACAGCAGCTCAACCTTCCCTGACCAGCACAACATCGCAGCTTCATGCCTGCCGCCATCACATTCTCGAGATCTATACAATAGCAGAAAAGTTCAAGCTCCACCAGTCCATGTTACCATTCTCTCAGTTCAACTCTCTTGCCTGTAATTTAATCTTAACATTTATCTAAGTCGATCCATTCATTCTCCGCAACACTTCAGTTCATCCAACACTTGAAATCACCAACCTAACATTATAATACAGCTCACCAATTCCCATTCACCTTCACCATCAGTTGCAGTACCCATTTCAATTCTTTCCCTGTAATTCAATGCCACCACCTCATTCCATCTCCAACTACAGCTTCGGCAACATTAGATTCTCATCCAAGACTCCATCTTCCCTGATGTACCAGACCATCATGTGTAATGCAATCTCATATGGCATCAAATTCCAACCCATTGCAGCTCAGTCCCCATCTCAGGTCTCTGTAACAGCATTTTTCTTTGTCTCGAAGCCATTTCCATACAACCTCATTTTAGTTCTTATTTCCCATTAGCTTCTTGTTCTTCATCAGCAGCTGATACAAACACGACAACCCATTTTCTGTACAACTCAGCTTCAGCCATTCTACTAACCATGAGCCTATAACTCATTCGTCTTGCTTGACTGTCACCTCCAACCCCATGGATTTACTGCATCTTCTCTACTCAACTTCATAGTAATTGCTCAGAATCACCACCAGTTTCAACCACCAACACAACCAGAATTGTTCATCTCCTCCATCTTAGGCAACCAACACACACAATACTTCATATAATGTACCTTCCAATTTCAGTTGTATTCTTCAATTCTGCAGCTTAATTCTCTCCTTGTTCTTCATATCCATCTCAGTTTTTAACCTTCAGATTCAATGGCTATCAATCCCTGTATTGCTCCAATGCCACCAAGTCCATTACATCCGTAGTTGCATCTCAACAACACCAGTTGCACCATTTCAGGCAGCAGCTCACCTGAGACAAACCCATAACACAGCAGCCACCATTGTTCTTCTTCATACCTAGAATCTCCATTAATTCTTCATCTTCTCGAGCTTTGGACATCATACCTGCCATGATATCGAACAGCGTCTCCCTGTTATATCTCCTTAAATTTTGATCTATCTCTCGGCACAATAGTAGCAGTGGCTGCTAGTTTTAATTCTGAAATTCTGGTGAATGAAATGAATGAAGGAATGATTGATAAAGAGAACTCTCTTCTCGATTTAGGGTTGGGTTTGTAATTTGGGGCGGATTCTGCCACCCCAGCTCTGTAGATAAGGGTCTCCCATATGGCATCCCCATTAACCTTGACTCGGCTCCAAGTATCGCTCGCCTGTAAATGACCAAATCACCCTTCATGCTCAAAATGGATTAGTTTTACTTCTTTTGCTCCAAATGACTCCAAAACACCTATAGAACTGAAAATAGACATAAGTGATGCAATTTAAAAGGATTATAGCAAAGAAAGCATAAATACTAGATATAAAATTAGGTGTTTTACAACACCTATCAGTCACTTGCTTTGGAATTATAGGCAAACTATTCCCCAACTTAGTTAGATGCTGCTGAACTTGACCAATATCGAAAATCTTGAGAGTAATAGACTTGTTTGTAAAGGGGCCAGTATGAAAGTTATTGTGGAGGATATTCTGGAGAGTACTCTCCATTGCATGTTCAAGAGCTCCAAGTTTTTCTTTGTTACATTCCTCAATGGCATACAATTCAATTTGTGTTTCTGGAGCTATGTCAGATTGTTGCATGATAATACCAGAGGGAGCAGTAGAGGAAGAAGCTACTTGCTTAACCATAGGAGGCATCATTAGCTTTGAAACTGTTGGAAGAACATAATTGCTGCCAGAGGCCTCAGAATATTTAATCTCCTGCTTCAACTTCCAAGCTGGATAGTTCTGATCTTTATGGTCGAGAATACAGCAGGAGGTACAGAAATATCTTGGTACTATGATATGTCTAAATTCTATAAGAAATGGCTCACTTTTTCCACTTGTAAACAGAAGAATGCCTGTTGGTAAAGCTCTCTGGACTGGAATTTTGATGCAAACCTTGACATTCTTCTTGAGAGGATGTTTTCCAAAAGGGTTTTGAGCTTCAATTAGTTCTCTCATACCAAGAGTGAGTGTTTGTAGATCTTCAAATTCTGTGCATTCATCTAGGACATTGCACAAAATAAACCACATAACTTCTTCATCAAACAAGAGTTGATGGTTGACAGGACAACCTTCAACATGCATTACTTTTAAAACCATAAGATATCCACAAACAAACCAAGGTTTTTGAGAGTTGATTCTGTTAAAATCTTCCTCAGATAAGTAACGGATGAGGAATTTATTTCTTTGGCCATTGAAGGTGGTTACAGAAGGGTGTTGAGCTGAGGGACAATTGTTACAGATGTAGAATCTTATGGAAGAGGTTGGAATCAAAGTTTCACAGCAAGCATAACCCACCATACACCATTCCCAGTTGTTTTCAACCTCATCCAGAACTACGTTTTTGTCAATGAAGACTGGTTTAGCTAGTGTAGAAGGTAATGTAAGATTCTCAGCCATTTGAGTAGAAAGAGATTGAATTTCCTGGTTAAGGTTTTTTGTATTTTCAGAGGAACTTGGGTTTTCCATACTGTAAAATACTTGGATATATATAAAATCAAGATTATAGGGATCAGTATCCCAAATTATGAATATAATGTGTAGTTGAAAAGAGAAGAATCTCTTGTTTGTATTGTGTTGGTATTGATTACAAATGATATAAAAGGAGATAATACCAGGAGGGGGACAAGAAGGGTATTTTTGTTTATTGGTTTAAACCTTAAAAAAGGAATGAGGAAGTTGTTAACTGTAAACAGAAGAAATATCAGGTGATATTTGGTGAAAGGTAGTTGTCGTAGCACTGCGAAGTCTATTTTTGGGAGGGGGTTATCATATGGGATGTCATTGTCATATCCTTGCTTTATTTGTGTTATCATAATAGGATATGCACATGAGTATGATGGACAAGACTTAGAAAGTAGACAAACTCAATAATGCCTTGTTGGATTTTCTGATGTGAGGTGATATGGTAATGTATGACGCATATGGAGGTAGTTGAATAATTATTGATTTTGTCTTTCTATTGGTAAATTCCAAACCTCATTATGGCAGTAAAAAAAAGGGGGAGGGGGGATAAGAAAAAGAATGGAGGGAAGAAAATTAGGTTTGAAATTGGTTTAGAATGAAATGTTGAGCCGCAAGGGTAATGGTGGGTTTGGTATTGTTGCTAGTAATGTATCTGACTGTCATAACCCATGTCGCAATGGTGCCTCTCAACTGATGCTGTCAGCTTCTAGTCTGCATAAAACACACAATTTTAATTAGACCCCAAATAACTTCATAGGTGTCGGATAACTTACTAATGCAACCCTTGAGAGTAGTTATGTGAGAAGTTAAGGGTAATGAAGGGATTATGTGTTGAAAATAGGTATTTATAGGGTAATTATGAAGAGGAAGTTGAACAGGGTACGCATGGCTTTGAAGTGGCGTGATAAACCAAGAGACGTGACTGATAACCAAGGACCATAAATGGAAGTTAATGAAGGGGTATTTTTCTTTAAACGGGTGTTTTTGGATAGGATTATCAGAACCATAAGCAATTTTACAAGAAAAGGGAAAGGTTAGATATAGGTTTACTGAGAATGGAAAATTCCGATGTCCCCCTTCCAACCAATGTTGCAATTTCTGATCAGTACGAATTTGCCCGAACTCAAGCTTTGTTAATCTCATTGGATGAATTGATAAGATTGAGAGATGAATTTCAAGGTGAGATAAACAGGCGTTCAAACGAAGAAGCACAACACCAAAGAGATGAGGATGAAAATAGGAGAAGATAAGAAGAAGAGGCCGAGTCACTGTATGCTGCATGGTTACCACATCATCTTGCATGATCTGACCGGAAGAGGGAGGAGGGGTCTGAACGAAATCAAAGGTATCCAAAATATGGAAGTTCCACTAAGGATGGCTCTGATGGAGATTCTGATGCATGATTTGAGTACCCTTTAGAGGAGATAGACACCAGTGATGATGATAGCAGTGTTGCTGAGGATAAAAATAAGATGGAGAAGTATCTTGATTGGAAGTTGAGAAGGAGGTTTAAATTTGAGAGAGCCAATCCCAAGATATTTGCCAGGATCATGCATAAAGGAGAACCCAAGATTGAGAAGAGAGATGCTGTGATAATCCATCCTCGGAATGTTCATTCCAGCGATTCTGATGAAGATCTCCCTGAGGCTAGAAGTGAAGAAGAGGATAGTGGAGGTTCATATTCTGAAAGTGGTGAGACATCCCCTGCTTCTTCTGGTAGAAGTTGTAGTGAACGGTATGTGGATGATGAAGACGAGTGGAGTTACAACGAGGAGGACTACTATAGTTCTCCTTTGGGGTATAGAGGGAAACCAAAGTTTCAGACTTCACAGAAAGTTTGATTATGAGTAGCAAGTTTTTCCCCAAGTGGTTACCTCTATACTTACTCCTTGTTTTTGATTTTTTTTGTTGATATTAGTAAACAGTGTTTTGGTGGTGCACTCCTGTCTGGCGGGTATGGTGGAAGAAATATCAGTTCTTTTTTTAGTTTGTTGGTGTTGATAGCAGTCGGTACTAGTAGTATTTGTGAAGAAAAAAATGGACAGTCTTTGTTGATTGAACTTAGTGATGTTTATGAGTTATGTGTGGTGATAGTAATGTTGATAATGAATCTTGGTGTTTTGGTTTGTAACAATGGTAGACAGAGTAGTATTATGTTTGGATCTTTTTTTGCAGTTTTTAATGTTGTTGATTTTTCTTCGATTAATTTCCTTGGTATTAATAATTGTAAGGTAATTGCATAAGCTGATGAAGAGATTTATGAAAGACTTCATGAGATTGATAACAATAGAGCTAGGATTATTAGAACTACGAGAGAACATTCCCGGTGTGTTTTCTCCTTCTCGGAGAAGATATTGATTTATCCCTTAGAAAAAAACCTTGTTTATTTTTCTAGACTTGGTCAAAAGAGCTTGTTATAGTGTAGTCAACGAGATTTTATTTTATTTTAGTGTAGTCAGCCGAAGATGGTGAAAATGTTGTTATTCAAAAAGGTGTTGGAGCCCGGCTTGTTGCTAGGCTACACACCAAAGCTCTATACGATTGATACTTTTATTATAGTAAACATTGATATCTTTTATTTCCTTTTTTGTGAGTTAAAATGTATTCAAATGACTAACTTAGAGAGTTAGTAACCCTACATCAGGAATAGTAGAGTCATCTAATGTTGGGCTATCGACTTCAACCCAAACATTAGATTTATATACTTCTAAAGCATGCAAAATACAAGATGGAGGTTCATACCTCCAATTGGTAATAGTTTTAAAAGATTTAGCCTTCTTGGCTAGAATGTCAGCTACATTGTTTACTGATCTTGGAATGTAAAATAAAACCTAAAAAATTCTGACAAAATCCTTGGATAGAATCGGAGAATGCCAAACCTTAGAGAGAGAGAGGAGGACCAACCAAGAGGTGTATAACCGACTCTTGGTGGTTGTGGGGCCATCTAATGGTGAATGGATCATCTTCCAAGTTGCTGGAGAGAGTTTGAACCAAATATGAATTGTGGATGATTAATTAGGTCATTAATCATTAAAGGAGGTGGGACCGGCTTTAAAAGCCAAGAAACCGACCATGACCGAGCATGGTGGCATACCCGTGTCACCATATTGTTCGTGGACCAATCCTGAGATTTTTGGTTTTTTATGATGGTCCATCGAGTATTATTTCATATTTTTTTTTATGAAGAATCTGAGTTTGACTGAAACTCTTAATCTTGGTTGAAAGAGAAACTATTAAAAATATTAAAATAATATGTTTTTATGGCAGAAAGTCATAGTGGTTGTAGGACCACTTGCTTTGTAAAGCATATGATCCATGGAAGAAAGATGTGAAATAAGGAGTTTTGATTGAAAGAGTAAGTCCTTGAAAGAGGAAACCCAAATAATAATAAAATAATATTATAATAATAAAATAAAAAGGAAAAGGGAGTGGGGGACCAGCCAAAACTGGTACACGGCTAGCATGCCGGCCGTGTGGTCCCCACCCCCACTGTTTTCCTAATTTTATTTATTATTATTTCTCTCTTTTCCTTTTCCTTATTTAATTAATCCAACTTCCATATCCTTGTTCTTCCATGTTATATCCCTGTTCTTCCATGTTTTTAGATGCTCCTTTGAGCATTATAACTAAATACATTTGTGCCTTTTACTCGGGGCTTACTTGGGGGTGCCCCTTATGCCCGTAAGGCGAATATCCATTACTATTTCGCGGAATTCAGCTGAAAAAAGCCATGAATCTGAGTAAGTGAACATTAGGGTTTAATTAGTGTATTTTTATAGGAATTCAACTGATGAATATAGCACTAGATTCAATTAATTAGTCGTTCTATACTAGCAGGAAATCTGTCTAGGAGAATTTAATTTATTCAGATATGAGTCAACAATTATCATATTAATTATGGGGAAGTTCAGACGCCAAAGTTGAATTCTGAATTCAAATAAGAAGTGTTGAGTCCATCAGCTTAACTGTAAAATATATAGAATATTGAAGGCTGTACTTCAGAAGCCCTAATATTGCTGTCATATATTATCACATTTGATGAGGTTACAGAACTGCAATTCACTTCTCTTGCGGAAGGTGAAGACACGAATTTCCTATGATTCCGATGTTGATCATAAATTCATAATTTCCAATGTGATTTTATGAATATGATTAGTGTGGGACAATCATGTTCCACAGTATGCATATAAAAGTTAATTTTTATTAACATAAGCAAAATGAATGAACAAGCTTAGTTATCATATATTACCAGGAATTTCGATCAAATGATGTTGACCGATCGTTGAATGAGCAATGTCCATACGTAGAAGCACTTGTAAAATGACTGTGCATCAACATAAATTGATGACACACGCTGATTTTGGTAGTAGAAGGACCATGTTGACTCGTATATAGCAAGGGAGTTGCTCGCAAGAGGAAATCATAGTTTGACCGAAATTAGGAAACCAAATAATCTATATAAATGGGAGAGAAACCTTTTAATTTTTTATCCTTTTTCCACCGCCAGCACCTACCGGTGAAGCATTTCCTGCTTCCTCTCTCCTTTTGACGAAAATAAAAGGTCATCGGAATTCCCGCCGGCCAGCGACTTCCGACCGACGTTGACCACTTTTTTGGTAAGTTTTTTTTTTCTTTTCTGCAACATGAAGCTTCATCCATGGAAAAGGGAAAAATTATTTTAGTACTTTTCATGAATTAATCCATTGTTAGCAGACTTCTTTCTGTGCGTGATTGATAACAAGAGATTATTTAGGTCAAAAACACTTATTTTTGACTTTCGGTGCTTCAATCGTCTTCGTAGGTGCTTCAATCATCTTTAGTGCAGCAAAGAGAAAGTTCTTGAAGCATCAAAAATTGCATCATCACCACTAGTTGTTGATTGAATCGTAAACATGTAAGAATTAGGGTTTTACCATCTTTTCTTCGTTGACGTCGTCTTTAATTGATATATGCATCTTTGCGATAAAATTGTCACTTTTAAATTTTGTTATTTGCTGATTTTTTGAGTTTTTATTTCCTTGTATGATGTATTAAAGTATACAGTTAGTGTAAAAAGATGAGGGTACCCAAATATACCTCAATCTAAAACTTTTTCACCTATAAGTACTTAGCCGAAAGTGATTGTCTATGGACTAAGTCGAGACAATACAACTAATCGGTTCACACTTCGTGTGATCATCTATGGATACGAGATAGAGACAATACAAGAAAGAAGTATGCTTACTTGATAATAGGTTCAGACTTAACCAAACTCTAGGGATTGTCTATCAAGTAAAATAGGAATTAACGTTTGTGTTATTTACTTTAAATTATAATAAACACAATTATAATTGCGGAAAATAAAAGTAAATGACACAGCAAGATTTTGTTAACGAGAAAACCGCAAATGCAGAAAAACCCCAGGACCTAGTCCTGAATTAAATACTCTCATAATTAAGCCGCTATACAAAATCAAACCAACTTCGTATAGTTGAGACCAAGCAACTAAACCTATAGTTCACCTAGTTTCCTCAGTATCCATGCGCCTCCAACTTGCAGTAAGTCACGCACTTGGAATAATTCCTTTGGTTCGTATTCCAAATAGTAAAGGAATAACAAATCTGTTTGGTAACAACTCTTTTCAAACAAAGTGATATGAGTTTGACAAAGGCTCTTTCGTTTAACCAATAAACTCTTCCTTAGATCAATCTCTTAACAACTACCGAAGTAATTGTTAGACTATGCAAACAATACTATTAATCACAAAGAAGTGTATTAATGCCGACCTACTCAACTTATCAATCCAATCTATCACAAGGATAAACCGATTATAGTTGGATCCCTTTCTAGCCGAAACAAGTATTGTGCACACCAAAGATTATGAACCCAAAAAGTCTTCTTATCTTCAAATATTCTTTAATCTTCAATCAGCACCAACACACAATCAACTTGAATCTCTTATGATCAATCACATACAGAATGGAGTTTGTTAACATTGGATTATCACAAGATGTCTCTTTAGATCTACAAACAGTCTAAAGATCCCCATCAAAACTTTGATCTAGTTTGAGTGAATCTTATATCAGAAGAGAATATTCTCAAGCATAAACAAACTAGGTGCAATCAAAGTTCAACCACCGTTAGTCAATTAAATCAATCGAAAACTAAAATAAACTGCAATTATCTAGTTTCCCACCAACGGTACTAATAGAGCTTCTCAATCCCAAAGAAGTCTTTAAACTGAGCGGCCATAAGAGATAATGCCTAATTAGCTAGGTTACTTTACTCTCCGAATAGGCGGCTCCACCAATAACAACACAACTAGGTAGTTTTGCTGACTCTAAGGATTAGTTTGCTAGGAATGAAAACTTAATTATTTATAGACAAGGAAGTTTGGACACCAAGGAATTTCCAAAACCGAATATTCTCAAAGATATGCAATAAACACAAAATCGGTTTTCATAGCTCCTGGAAATGCACTGTCCAAATATTGACTGAAATCCCAATAGAAAAATCTATAATCAATAGATGCACATTATTAATTTTTATTTTCTAAAGATATGCATTTAATTGCTGGATATTAAATAGCATATAAAAACTAAGACACCTTAATTATAAAATTCTCAATTTATTTCGATCCTGGGATTCTCCTTTAGCTATCAAGGAATATCTTTGAACAATTAAAGATAAGAGTTACTGCACATGTTCAAAGTATGTCGACATCCTTACTTTGCAAGTCTTGTTCATACTTACAATCTTGGAAATGATTTTCCACACTTCCAAACAAGTTTAGAATTGGTTCATCTGAATTCCAAGAACTATGTGATTGATTATCCTATCAAATCACCAATCATGGGTTTAACGGTTCTACTAAAACAAGTTTCAGTTCTACCTCCATGTGAGTATTGTGCATAGTCATACTAGTTACCAAAATTCAGTTGACTAGGTACTAGGATCGGTTTCCCACAACTTATGGTAACTAGCTGTATTCGGTTGCACATATCCATAGGATCGGTTCCCCCAAAACTGCAAACTTCTTGCACATGTTCATAAGATCAGTTCCCCTATCTACTAAAAACATGTTGCACCTCTTACAAGGATCGATTCCCCTCTTGTGAATTTGTTGCACCTCTTACTAGGATTGGTTCCCCAATGGATAGATAAAAGTTGTTATTTACAAGGCATCGATCATACCATCTTGAGTGATTACTTAAGATCGGTTTCACTAATAAAAGTCATACCAATACATAAGTCAGGCCTTGTGAATAGTTTTACCAAGATATATAAACAAGTTTATGAACGGTTATACTAAACACACATATTGGTAATTCAAAATAGATTTACAATGAATAACAATTCCAATAATCCTAGCGATTTCCCTTTCGATTCACAAAACGAGTTTATGAACTTATTTCCTTTAAATGAATGTAAAAAATTGTTTCTTAGTATGAAATCTTCACTCATACCCATACATAATCACAATAGCATTCATACGATTATATCGATGTCTTATATACAAAGTTTAATGGTTAAGAAATAAACCTCGTATTGTATTCCTTAATACTATGTCTAACTAGAGTATCATACACAGCTTCGCAGTTATGTTTTCAATATGCACCACTTGAAAGATATGTTAGGGACTGAAACAATTCAAGTCAAATATTACTAACCTCAAGAGGAAGGATGATGCTTGTCGTTGTAGATCCATACTTCTTCACATTCTTCAAGTCTTCATGTAATAATTGTAAGTCTCATATCCTAATACTTTCAAGCTAACCTATACGAATTTGACTCTAGTATATAATCAAGCGACTCTTTAAATGAGTTTTGATTCACTAAAATATGACAACCAAACTTGACATACCAACACTTGGTGGGTTCAACCGAGCTATGCTCTAACAATCTCCCCCTTTGTCAATTTTAGTGACAAAACTCTTACATCATATGGATAAACAAATTACAAAAAATCATTATACACATACGCTTGATTTTAAGTTCAACATCACAAAACCTGCATTAAATTCAATCCTTAAATGTCGATGCTGGCATTATAATAACAAAGCTAATACTCCCCTAAAGGTAAGATGGGTAGATTTTCAATCCGCACGTCTTTGTTATTTTCATGTAGTGATTGTCTATGGAAAAAGTCGATACAATACAACAAATCAGTATTCACACTTTGTGTGATCGTCTATGGATGTGAGATCGAGACAATACAACAATCAAAGTGTGATTACTTGATAATAGGTTCGAACTTAACCAAACTCTATAGGATCACTATCAAGTAATACAGAGTTAACGTTTGTGTATTTTACTTTTAATTATAACAAATAATTATAATTATGGAAATAAAAAAGTAAAAGACACATCAAGATTTTGTTAACGAGGAAACCGTAAATGCGGAAAAACCCCGGGACCTAATCCACAATTTAATACTCTCAGAATTAAGACGCTATACAAAATATAACAAACTTGTATAGTTGAGACCAAGCAACTAAACCTATAGTTCAACTAGTTTCTTCAGTATCCCTGCACTTCCGACATTCAATAAGTGCACGCACTGTAACAATTCATTTGGATCATATTCCAAACAGTAAAGGAATAATAAATCTTCCTGGTAACAACTCTCTTGATTCTTTCAGATGAAGATATCTCAAGTCATAAGCAAAGGCTCTTCTGTTTGACAAATAAACTTATTTGCCTGGTCAATCAATATATTTTCAATCAATCAATATATAATCAAACAAGAAACTATAAGGTGATGCCGATCTTACACAACCAATCAATCGAATAAATCTGATTATAGTTGGATCCCAACCGATCAAGGTTTGTGCATACCAAAAGATATAAAAACCAAATCAGAAATCTGTTTTTTCTTCAAATCTTCTTTAATATTCAATAAACACCTGCACAACACCACTTGAATCTCTTGTTATCAATCACGCACATAATAGAGTCTGTTAATAATGGATTTTCACAAGACGTCTTTAGATCTACAAAAAGTTCTAAAGATCTCGTCGACACTTCGATCTAGTTTGAGTGAATCTTATATCAGAAGAGAATATTCTCAAGAATAAACAAACTAGGTGCAATCAAAGTTCAACAATCGTTAGTCAATCAAATCAATCGAAAACTAAAATAAACCGCAATTATCCAGTTTCCCACCAACGGTATTCGTAGATCGCTTCTTGATCCCACATAAGTGTTTAAACGACCGGTCGTAAGAGATTTCGCCTAATTAGGGTACTTTCCTCTCCGAATAGACAGCTCCACTAGAAACAACAAAAAGATGAAGTTGCCTGGCTATTATGATAGTTTGCTCGAAATGCAAACTTGGGTATTTATAGACCAAGGATGTTTGGACACCAAGGAATTTCCAAAACTGAATATTCTTAAGATATGCAATAAATGCCCAAATCGGTTTTCATAATTCCTGGAAATTCTTTGTCCAATATTTCCGAAATCTCACTAGAAAATCTCCAATTAGTAAATGCATATTACCAATTTTTATTTTCCAGAGATATGCATTTAATTGCTGGTAACTAAAAGCATATAAATCTAACAACCTTAATTAAAAGATTCTTAATTTATTTTGGTCCGGGATCTCCTTAAGTAATTTAGGAATATCTTTGAACAATAAAAGATAAGAGTTACTGAACATGTTCAAAGTATGTCGACATCTTTTTCTTTGTAAATCCTTTTTCATATTTCCAATATTGGAATCGATTATACCACACTTCCAAACAAGTTTGGAATTGGTTCATCTATATTCCAAGAACAACTATGTGATTGATCAAATATCAATTCACTAATCATGGGTTTACGGTTTTACCAAACACAAGGATCGGTTCTACCTCAATATGGTTACTGGGACCGGTTATATCAGTTACCAGGATCGGTTACATCAATTACCAGGACCGGTTACCATATTCTCATGGTATTACTTGTGATCGGTTACACAAGTCACTAGAATCGGTTACACCAACTACCAAGATCGGTTACACCAATTACTAAGACCGGTTACACCAATTATAAGGATCAATCACACGACTCTTTTGTGATCGGTCACACCAATTACAGATATCGATCATACCATCTCAGGTGATTACTTAGGATTGATTACACTAATAAAATGCATACCAATACATAAGTCAGGCACTATGATTAGTTTTAGCAAGATACATAACAAGTTATGATCGGTTCTACTATCTCACACATATTGGTAATCTAAAGATATGCAATGAATAACATTACCAATAAGCCTAGCGATTTCCCTTAAGATTTATAAAACAAGTTCATGAATGTACTTCCTTTAAACAAATGTAAGCATTGTTTCCTAGGATGAAATCTTCACCTTTACCCATACACATAATCACAATAGCATTCATATGATTATGTCGATGTCTTATATACGAAGTTCAAAAGATAAGCATTATACTTCGTATTCTAATTTCTTAACACTATGATCATGTGATCATGTCTCACTACTAGAGTATAATCATTCACAGCTTCACAGTTATGTTTTCAATATAGCACGGCTTGAAAGATACATTAGGAATGAAACAGTTCAAGTCAAAATATTACTAACCTCCATAGGAAGGATGATATCGTTGTTGTAGCTTGTTAATTCTTCACATTCTTCAAGTCTTCAGCCCCGTTTGGGATTGCTTTTTTTTTTCCTACAAAAGCACTTTGTAACCAACTTGTAACAAACTTTTTAGGAAAATATCGTTTGGTAAACTTTTTTCAAAACGCTTTTTTCTAAAAGCACTTCTGTTTTAGGCAAACTTTTAAAAGCTATCCAGGGGTAGCTTTTAAAATCAGTAAAAGCAGAAGTTGTGGACCCACTCAATTTTAATTAATTGATTATCTATTTTAACCTTGTTATTAAATTTAAAAGGCAAAATATACCATTAAATAATTATTTATATACAATTATTTAACTAATCAAATTTTATAAAATAACAACAATAACAACAACAATTTTATAAAAAAATAAAAAAATAGTATTTAAAGGTAAAAATTAAAAATTAAATGATTAAATTATGAATAAGAATTATTATTATTTTTTATCTTTTTATTATTATTAATTAATAGATGTAATTTAAAAATAATTTTTAAACCATGTCTATTTTCGTCATTATCCATATTTCAACATGATAATTTACCAAACAGAATTTACAGCTTGTTGGTTCCACAACACTTTTCATATTATAGTTTACCAAACGTCTGACTACTGTATTTTTAAAGCACAGCACATCAACGCACATCACGGCACAACAGAAAAGCACTTTTGTAAAACTCACAGCAATACCAAACTAGGCTTTCGAGTAATACTTGTATGTCTCATAATCCTAATCTTTCTAGTCTTACCTATACGAAGTTTTCTCTAGTACATAATCAAGCGACTCTTTAGTTGAGTTTTGATTCACTAAAATATGACAACCAAACTTGACATACCAACGCTTGGTGGGTTCAACCGAGCTATGCTCTAACAATCTCCCCCTTTGTCAATTTTAGTGACAAACCTCTTAATACATATGGATAAACAAATTACAAGAATTCATTACACATACGCTTGATTCTAAGTTTCAACAGCACAATACCCTGCATATATTCAATCCATAAATGCCGTAGTTAACATTTGAATAAAAAAACTAATACTCCCCCTAAAGGAAAGATAGGTAGATTTTCAATCCGAACATCTTTGTTATTCCCATTTTGTAGTCAAGATAACTACAATACCAATATGATATGTTGCTCCCCCTTAGTCAATGCTTTACTCTTTCGTTAGATATAACGTTTAAGCACAATTGTCCTTTCCTTAATGATAACAAATCACTTGTTTACTCCATATATTTCTCCCCCTTTTTGTCACAAAATGACAAAGGTTTGAGAAAATAAAGGACAAACCGAAAGGATCTTACAAATCTAAAAGACTTGTACAACCTATAAGAGTTAAGCACGAAGGTTTCACATACCATTTTAGATAACCAATATCAAAACCGAAACTACAAGTAATTTGGTTTTAATATGTTATCAAGGAAACACTTGCCCGAAGTAATTTTCCCTAATAGTTTAACAAATTGACTAAGAAACATAGTTCCCTTGCTAAACCGATTGCACAAATACAATCGCTTATTTCGATAAGACCAAAATAAAGATCAGAATTAACTTTATTTTTCTCATCATGCTCTAATTATTCAGGCAATAACATAGACCTTACACTTTATACAAGACAAGTACTAGGTTAGTTGACTAGTATTTCTTGTCAAGGAATTCAACTAGACTTGAATAATCGAATCCTTTACTTTGATAAGTCTAACTAAGATCAGAATTAACTTAATTTATCTTATCAGGAATCGAATTGGACTAAACAAATGATCCCGTATTTTGTTAAGCCATAAAAAATATATACAAACAAAATAAATTGACTTGCACAATTATTTCTCTTAACCGGAAGCAATTGAAACAAACATAGACATTAAAGCACCGCAATTGCACCGAAAATTCGTTAAGCCAAAAAAAAATGATACCAAACAATAAAGAAAGATATCAAACCAGTTTTTCTTAACCGAAAACAATTGAATCACACACACACACACACACATCCATACACAAATAATGGAATAAACATCAATTGTACCGAATTTTGTTAAGCAAAAGCAAAATATATGCAATAAAATCAGGCTTTTCTTAAATAGGAAAACGATTAACTAAGAAATTTGTTACCTCTCAGATTCCGCATCCTCTTCTCCACAGAAAGACATATCATTAAGCGCAAGTTCAAGTTATAACTCTCTCCCATTGTGTTGTCATCCTCTCGCAAGAACAAAAGAACAACAACAAAGAGCAACCTTTACCATAGAAAGGTTAAATCGGTTTTAACTAATGCGTGCCAATAACAAAAGTTGAAAACCCGAAATAACAAAGGTTAAATCGGTTTTAACTAATGCGTGCCAATAACCCGTTGTGCTAATATTTTACATATTATATACTTGACAGTTTATTTGTATGCAGCATTAGGCTCTTTCAATAGATTCGGTGCAATCATCTCTCTCTCTCCATCTTGTTGGTTCTCATATAGAATCATAGTTCTGTTCTGTACCTTTATGACTTTGTCTTCCTTAATTGTATCTCCAGATTTGGATTTTAGTTCAATATCGCAAACCTTACCACAAGATACCAGAAGAAACTTGAAATCGATGACGATCAGAAGTTGTAATTCAGGGAAGCTCATATTTTTATTGATGAGTCTCTTAAGGTGTACTTCAAAGGTACAGAGAGGTAATTTTTCTGTGTATATTTTTTCCTCA
Source organism: Papaver bracteatum (assembly GCA_023529315.1). Taxonomy (NCBI): domain Eukaryota; kingdom Viridiplantae; phylum Streptophyta; class Magnoliopsida; order Ranunculales; family Papaveraceae; genus Papaver; species Papaver bracteatum. The sequence continues at coordinate 2,263,241 of JAJJWX010004210.1, forward strand.
AATCTTTTCAGTATTTCTTTTGTTCCATTTGTTGATGTTTAGATTATTCTTACACTTTTCAATTAAATTTCTTATTTTCTGGAGCTAGCCAATGTGCTAGTATTACTCATGTATGGCATCACACTTGTTCATTATTTTAGTACTACTGTAAGGATTTGGGAATGCTTATAGCTGTAGTAGGTGCTTAAGGGAAATTATGTTAGTCTCTTGTGCTCTCCACTAATTCGTTTTGATAAAATATGGACACTGCAGGTTTCTTGTACAATGTATGTAGTGTTTCCATTATCATTCATAATTTGAATATGGTAGAGTTGATTTATTTACTGAATTATTAGGATAGGACCCTTGTTATCTTAGTGATTTTGCGAACGATTATTAATGTTGCGCAATAAATTGTAAGATTTGAATATATCTAGATTCATAACTAAATAAGGTGTACGGTGTTGGAATATATCCTTATTTATTGATCAGATATTTAAGGGAAATTCACTAGCCTTAGCTCAGATGAAAATTTGGTATTGTTCATGCCTGATTAGGAAGTTAATCCTATCTAGATACATTCTGATCATATTTATTATTTATTTATTATCTAGCTATATCGTCACCTAGCTTAACTGAAGATCTAACCGTTAGAATTCGATGATTTTTGGATATTTTACTCTTAAGTATTTTGAGAAAAATATTATAAATTTTGAGAACGATCAGAGATGAGTAAGTGGTATAAAGGTCTGAATTACAGAGAACTGTAGTGCAGAATTTCTGTACCAAAATGGACTATGTGCCAACTTTTGAGCAATCATCATTCATGCCCAACATTTTCTTGCAGAATTCAGAATGGAGAACAAAGCTTTTATTATTGAAAAGCTTTGTCTTCCATTCTGAATCTCAAAACTTAATACTTGTAGAAATTATGGCATCAACACGCAGGTTATCCAAAAGATTGTGTTATGTACATGAAGTAACTTGGTTCTTGTACTTGAGCATCAACACTCATGGTATTACTTGTACGAATTTATTGGCTTACGCTTGACTCTGATTGTTTTTTATTCTTAAGTGATGCCTCTGAATGGAGTCATACCTGATCTTGTACATTAGGTTCCTCATGTTCTTAATTGTTGTTTGTATATAAGAAGTGTTAATACCTGTAGGGATGCACTAATCTACTACTAAGTTCTTGATGTTTCCTTTTAGATCAATATTCTATTGAGTTCTTGGAAAATCTTCGGAATATATATATATTGCGATGATATGACTAGTAAGTCGCTTCATTTCTTGTAAACTGTTATGATGTCGTGCTAGGGTGAAGTCATTTTCCAGTTTGGGCCTTGTAATTTTTTTTAGACTTGTGAAGAAATCATAGATAATTTTTCCATGCATGTATACCCTTATCTGTTATCGGTGGTTTTGCTTCTCTAACTTCAAGAATATCATCTTTGTTTATTTTGTTTTTCCTTAATTTTTCACATTTCACTGGAACCTACGTTAAATTAGCTAACACTAGAAGTTCTATCATTTATCTTTGTGCAGTCCGCAAAGAGATGCGTGATACTGGTGTGGGAAACATGACTCTTTATACTCTTGCAACCACCAGTTCCATGATCATGGGCGTTCCATTCTGACATTATCTGGGCAACTCACATTTTTGTTGATGACGTCTCTATCTATAGCCTGGTATGTTTTGCTCATGCTTTTATCAATCACTGCGCTAATAGCAACTGGTTTATCAGTAGGAAGAACAAAATTATTGAGTTCTTTTGGTTATTCATCTTGGGGCCTCTCTGCAATCTTACCTGCAATACCTGTTACCATTATTACATTAGGATTCCATGTATAACCCATTCTGTATCTTGTGCTCGAGATATGTCAAGGTCGTGAATTAGTGAACTAGTTACATTTGTGCCGTTGTGTCTTTGTTGGACAGAGGCAGGTAAAGAGATTGACATCATATTGGTTAAGATACCCACCTTTATAGATCACTGTCCTCTCATGTGCATGGCAATGGTTATTTTTTTTATAATCATTTTCTTGATTATTGTGACCTCCTCACATTAATCAGTTGATGGATTTTTCTGTGCAGGTACACCATTATGAAGTAGGAATAAGTTCTTCATCATCATCGGAGTTTATAATTTTGCTGTTTAATCAGTAGTTTTTTAGTTCATCGTTTTGTAATCAAATCCTAGAACTACAGATTACACTGGTCAGAACTACATATTTTAATCTTTTGTGTAATTTGAAACCAATGAATCAATGAATGTTAAATTGAATGATTATTTGTGTGCAAGGTTAATTTGAATTCTAATTTGAGTTTCATTTGATTCTCATTTGAATTCTAATTTGAGTTTCATTTGATTCTCATTTGAATTTGGTTCTCATTTGAGTTTCATTTATGTTTAATTTCAGATTTAGTCAGATTCATTCAGGCCAGACAGCCAATCTGAATCTATTTTTTTATATAAGATTTATATCTATGACTAATTGAAGACTGTCATAAATTTCTGACCGTTAAAATCGGTCGTTGATATAAGATTTTCAACGACCCCCAGGGACACGTCATAGTTGAAAAAGACGCTCAAACAGAGACCCTTTCTTCGACAGACAAAGCAAGTCATAAATACGAGTTAAATGACTTGCTTTGTCGGTCGCGAAACTAAACTAAAGACGGATGGAGAAAGATCTAATCTGTCACCTACTTTACCATGTAGCAAAGAGAAGATAGTGGGGCTTTTAGATCAATGGGTGGCAAACAAAGAAGAAACTCTACCGGCGGTCTCTGTAGAGCCCACTGCAGCGGATAAAGTACATGAGCGATATTGCTATTTTCATAGGTGAATACATCACCCAACTATGAAATGTTTCTCCCTCCGCTACATTGTATAGAGGAAACAAACTAAAGGGGAGTTGGAAATAGGAGATCAAAACATAAACAACGACCCCTTCCCTCAGCATCAGGTTATTGTGATCTCACACGATCCGACAGACGGGGAAGCCTGGAGACCTTGGGAAGATATGGAAGAAGAAAAAGAGGCGTACGAAACATCTGAGGTAACAACCTTTCCGGATACAAACAAAATCACCGGCAAATTCTCTCAAACTGTCTTAGCGCAACAATTTATGATTATTTGGGTTTTAGCGAAAATCATATTCGGGAAGCATCCAAAGCTATCGCTGCGATCGCCTCGAGAAAACCATTTGATCCAGCGCCCAAAGGATCTATTACAGATGAAGATATTTGCTACTCAGGAGAACATCTTAGCCCCTTGTACTTGATGGCCTTCATTACTAAACAGCCGCTTAAGAGAGCATTAGTAGATAGGGGAGATTCACTCAACTTGATTTCATTGCACACACTGGAGTTACTCGGGGTATCACAATCAGCAATTAAAATGCATGCAACAACTGCAAGATGGTTTGGAGGAAAAACTCAAACGACAATCGGGATAGTGCACTTGGTGATGAAGATCAGATCTATCAGAGCACTCACCCCCTTTTACGTACTCGAAGACGATACCATGTTCCATGTACTACTTATGAGGGGATGGCTCTTAAACCACAAAGTAGTAGCGTCTACTTACCACCAATATATCAAGACTAATATTGGAGGTAAGCAATACCGTATCCCCTCCACGAACAATCCATTCGGTCCGGAGGAAGCCTACATGGCCGATGCGGTATTTTACACACAGCCTGTCATGGACCAAGAAGTCCATCCGGAGCATTTAACATCCCTACCAAAATGGGAGGAATCAGCTGAAAGAGCAAGTGAAAGAGAAAACTAAGTCAATGTTCAGCCCATCACGTCCAATTCAAGTGTTTCTCACGACCAGAAGGTGGACACGTCTACCGTTTATATCAATTAGCCGGGGAAGTCTCTCATCATCCACATCACTGCGCAATGTCATCAATAGATTAAGAGATAATAGAGATAGCCCCTATAATAGACGAGAATCACGAGGAAGCGAATGTGAATATTACTGAAGAGGAAGTGATGCAAAAATTACCTGAAGAAAAGATAGCCATCGATCCAACACATGACGGACTCGAAGAAATTAATCTTGGTTCAGTGAAACACCCGCGCTTCGTGCGTATCGGCAAACACCTACAAGGAGAGGAGAAAGAGCGGATGAACAAACTGCTTTGTGAATATCAGGATGTATTTGCATACAAATACGATGAAATTCCTGGCCTTGATAGCAATATGGTTGCTCATAACCTGTGTATCTAGCCTGAATATAAACCGGTTAAACAACGGAGTCACAGTTTCCCAAAAAAGATAGAGATCGCTATCAAAGAAGAAGTAGAAAAGTTGCTTGAAGCTAAGTTCATCAAGCCGATCCAACATCCCGTGTGGTTATCCAACGTTGTACCAGTAGCAAAGAAAAATGGGTTGGTCCGATGTTGTGTTGATTATCGAGATCTGAACCGAGCCTTCCCCAAAGACGACTTTCCAGTGTCAAACATAGATATATTGGTGGATAACACATGCGGCCACAAGATGTTTTCGTTCATGGACGACTTCAGCGGGTATAACCAAATCAGAATAACGGCGGAAGACGCTCACAAGAAAGCCTTTCAAACACCGTATGGAAACTTCTATTATATCGTGATGCCCTTCCAACTAAAAAAAAATGCATGCACGACTTACCAACGAGCGATGGTATCCATATTCCATGATATGATGCATCAGATAATGAAAGTATACATAGATGATATTGTGGTAAAGTCAAGGGCCCGAGAAGATCATTTAGACCATTAGAAGCGCGTCTTTGACATATATAGGAAGTATCACCTCAAAATGAACCCTCGCAAGTGTACGTTCGGGGTCATCTCCGGGAAATTTCTGTGATTTGTTGTCACTGAATACAAATCGACCCAAGTAAAGTAGAACCAATAACTATTATGACGTCGCCTACGAATGTGAAGGAACTACAAGATTTATCGGGGGATATCATATGTTCGAAGGTTTATTCCTGGGATAACTCAGTTATTATCCGCCTTTTTACCACTATTAAGAAAAACAAACAGTTCGAGCGGGATCAACAACGCGCATTTCAAAAGCTCAAGGAATGCCTGACTAGCACGCGTGTCCTACGACCACCAATCAAGAAGAGACTTTATACTTATATAAGACATTCACTAGTTTATCAATCATAGCTCTGTTAGTCCAAGATCTCGGCAATGACCAGCTATGTACCATTTACTACATCAGTCGGGGGTTCAGGGAAGCAGAGTTAGATACTTGAAAGTAGAGCAAGCATGATTGGATATCATGTATGCTACATAGAAGCTTTGTCCATACATACTTGCTCATGAAACCATAGTGGTCGCAACAGCTAATTCGATCCTCTATTTAGCCACAAAACCAGTCTTGTCCGGAAGAACGACCCGTTGGTTGTTGCAGCTGTCCGAATTCGAATTAAAATATCAACGACCTATAGGAGTCCGCGGACAAGCAATTGAAGATTTTTTAGCTGCATTTCCAGGAATGGACATAATGGAAGTGAGCTATGAAATACCCAGAGAGGTCGCAGAAGCAGAAGTAGAAGAGCAATGGGTAATGTTTATCGACGGATCATCATATGGTTCCCATGGAGGAGCTGGCGTTATGTTTGAAACACCTACGCAATATCTATTGGTGTACGCATTCAAATTGGATTTTGAGTGCAGCAACAACGTAACAGAATATAAAGCGCTGATCCTAGGATTGCGACTGGCAGAAGAACTTAATCTAGGAGCAGTAGACATAAAGGGAAGCTCTAAACTCGTTACAAACCAAGTGACAAGAGAAATCCAAGTAAAAGAAGCACACTTGGGCCCTTATCGTGCAGAAGTCCAAGAGTTATTGGAAATAAGAGGAAGTACGGTTATAGAACACACGAGGAGGACGTCTAATCTACATGCCGATGCGTTATCCACTCTAGAAGTAAAGATACGATTGAATAAGTGCAAAGATTGCCGAGCACCTCTACAACAAGCTGAATTATGCATCGTTGAGGTAGAGAATTGGAGGCATCCGTACGTTGAATATATCAAGCACGAACGTCTACTACAGAATAGGCAAGACGCTTTAAAAATTCAGCGAAAAGCTGCCCGCTTCTTCATAAATGAGGGTATTCTATACAGAAGAGGTTACGGAAATATGGTGTTGCGTTGCTTATCCAGGGAAGAAGCGGAGGTAGTAATGGCTACGACCCACAATGCGGAACATCAAGGCATGCAAAAACTCTTCTTACAACTCTATGAAGGCGGATTCTACTGGCCTACAATGGAATTCGACACGGCGGAGCACGTAAGAAAGTGCCAGCAATGTCAGAGTCATGGTCCATTGGTTCGAGCTCCGTATACATTTTTACACAGCGTCGTCACGCATTGGCCTTTCCACAGTTGGGGACTTGATATTATCGGGCCAATAAACCCGACCTCGTCAGGGAGTCATAAGTATATCTTCACTGCGATTGAGTATTCTTAAAAATGGGTGGAGGATATTCCTCTACATGACTACGCCGGTGCCACCATCGCCATATTTATCAAGGAATACATCATATGCCGGTTTGGCGTTCCAATGATCATCCGGTCGGATAATGGGACTTATTTTCTTAACAAACATGTCAAGGATTTGTTAGACCAATATGGGATCAAATTCCATACTTCGACTGTAGAATATGAGAATCATAATTTTGATGCCATCTAACACCTTGCATTTTATAACCACCATAATGAACCAGGCTCATGATTCTACTCTTGAATCTGTTTACATTTGGTTGTACATTCTCGAACAACATTTTATTCATTTGGAACTAGAGTTCCCTCAAGGTAGCACAAGCAGCTGTTAACCAAACTTCTTTGATAATGGGGATTTTATGTTTTGCAAAATTTAACACTTCATCAAAAAAAATAGGACTGTTGAAGTGAAAGATATCACCTAACCATTGCCATATTGTTTTGCTGAAGTTGCAGGACCACAGTAGATGAGCCATAGTGTCTTGGCTTTGTTTGCAGATACATCACTTGGACACCATAGAATAGCCTTGTTTCACCGACATCACAAGGAATGAAGTGTGTTAGCTTAGCAATTCGCAGACATTTTCAGTTTTCAGTCAAAGTTAGATGGAAACAAGGCATAGATGATTAAATAAGATGAAATATAACCGCAATGCTAGTCTCACAATTAAAGCCTAGTTTGGTATTGCCGTGAGTTTTACAAAAGTGTTTTCCTGTTGTGATGTGTTGTGCGTTGTTGTGTTGTGCTTTAAAAATAAAGTAGTCAGACATTTGGTAAACTATAATATATAAAGTGTTGTGAACCAACAAACTGTAAATTCTATTTGGTATCATGTTGAAGTGCTTATGACGTGGCTAAATTTTTAAATTACACTAGCTTGAAACTCGTGCTACGCACCGGGATTGGTGGAATTTTTCACATTGTTGGTTTATGTTCATTGAGGCGGGGATTCTCCCCGCACCCGTCTCAATGAGAACTCTAATACGCTATACAGCATTAGTATCCAATGGATTGAAGATCTCATATAGTTTTGAGAACTCTTTGTAATATAATCTAAAAAATCTCACAAATTCATAATATTATGCAACATAAAGTAAAGAAGCAAAGTCTTAATAATATTCTATCTCAAAACCCTAATAAAGGGGCCAAATCCCGTTTGTACTTCACTCGCTATATACTCCCCATATTCCTTACGTATAATATCATATACTAGGGAATGACCTGTGCCGTAACGGCACGGGCTATTTCACAGGGTAATCTATTAAGTTTGTAATTGGTTGCATGTTACCTTTGTCATTGTAATTGGCTGCATGTTACCTTTATTATAAAAACAATGATTTTTAGCCTAACGTTCCCCGGGCATTACAGAGTCACTGGTTGTATGCTATCTTTATTTTTATTTATTTTTAATAAGATAAGAAAGCAGAAAAGCTGTCAAAACAACATCTAACTCAAAGTTACAGGTTAGTATTCTGCTGGGCTAGAATTAACACCAAAACGAACGATTTCATTGTGATACATAACAACGGTCTTATGAATAATATCTGAAATATCAAAAGATTGAAGAGTAGTGAGGTGTTCTGCTATCTTTATTCTCGAAATGTGATCCTTTACCTAACCTTTCTCCAGGCATTACAAAGTGAACTCTAACCCATGACTTTAGGTGTCAAAAACTTCGATCCAAATCCAAACATCACGAACCCTGATCCCTGAAGTTTTCACGGTCTTAGACTCTTAGGCTCTTGGCCCTATCTGTGTTTTGACTTCAAAGAAACAATAGACACAAAGAAAAAAGTAATCTAAACAACAACTCATTTTATTAAAGGAGATAACATCAATTTACTATTTTTATTTTCATAATATTTCCCCTTGCTCACATGCTAAAAATGAAATACGACGACACCAATATATAGAGACAAAATAATATGTGGAAGCCATTTAAAATTGGGATCAACGTTTTTTTTCTGACATCCAAAAATGTTTGACTTCTAGCTCATACTACTGTAAAAACGGAAAATACTCATGTTAGTATTTCGGTGCAAGATCCTATTTTCTTAATTATTGAGAATGGAAAAGTCTCAATAGCCAAGTAATATTGAGTATACCATAAGGAATGGACATAGAAACAAATAAAGTTATTATCTGTCAGTGACCTCTAATGATTTTACGGAAGAAATGAGCAAAGAGAAACATACCATCAGATTTTACCATTACCATGATTGATTTAACGGTAACGTTTTCATTAAATCTGTTTACATCCTGCCTTAAAGGAATGGAAAATACTCAATGCTAGTAGGCCTTGAAATTATTCCAAGGTACTTTCTTATTGGTATATGTGGTATCTATCATCTTCCTCCGGAACCAAAAGAAACAAAAATTGTGTGATAAAAAAAAAGAATAGGCGACTCAAAGTGTGGACTTTAAATAAACATATTCCATTGTATCCAAAAATCTGCACCGGCCACCCCAAAATGTATACATAACATATCGACATCTCCCCCTTTGACCCAACATTTGTATGTCACGTAAAATCTCCAGTGCCACAAAATGTATGTAAATCTAAAGTTATCATATATCTGAAAGGGACTCTTTATTCTGATTATCAACATTTTTCTTTTGTCTCAATATCTTCTGTAACTATCTAATCATTAAAGCCACTGCCGCTAGTGGTCCAAATTTTTCTTAGGTACCACCATACATACCTCATTTATTTCAGAAGAACCAAGCCAATGCCGCTGGAATGCTATCGCCCAGTTCCTGACGCTCAATTTGATCTATAAGTTAATTGATATATGATGTCCTGCTACTGTGATTGGAGGCAAACATTTCCACTATAAGCGTTGAGTACCCTAAGAAAAACCAACAAAAAAACCCAATTAATGTTTGCCTAATAAGGTTAACTAAGTTCTAAACCTTCAAATATTACAATATCTTTTTGCATCTTAATGTTTATAATTATTACAATGGCTATTGTCCATAAAAACGGGATAATCGCAAACCGAGGATCAAAATCCTCCAATCTATGATTAACTAATCAAGAGTAAGACCTACAATTTGAGGAGTATATATGCACATGTTCAATTCTTAAGAAAAAGGAAAAGAAAGGCTGGAGTACTGGTTGCATTTAGGAACTGGATATTTCCACGAAGGACAGTATCTATGAATCCCTTCATCCACGCAAATCTTCGCGATCACAACAGTAGTATGTTTGTACATTAGATATAAACAAATGTAAAGGCCATCGGTACCATCTAGCCATATAAAAAAAAATAGAAGGAGCTGGTAAAGGTTGTTGTCATATCTTATAAGAAACTACCCTTAGAATTCATGCCTACGTCACCTATATCCATGATACATCGAAACATGGGATCATTGCTCTCATTCTTTGTGACAAATTTCATTTCACATTTAGCTAAAGGAAAACATATATATGAATTGAATCGCATTCAAGAATTTCTAAAGTTTCTGTTGAAAATGCCTTGAATAATGAATAAGCACTTTCGGCTGCTTTAGCTTTCGGTGGAGAAAGCACTTTCTTGGTGGAGAGAGCACTTGAGCATTAGCTAGCTGGTGGATGGGGCAGCACTTCCTTTACACGCATTAGCTAGCTGGTGGATGGGGCACTCACAAATGGGTACTCAAGTAGAACTAGTGGATTATATGTCGACATATATTCCCTCTTGAAAACTATATAAGGAGTCATTGTTTTCTTTGTTAGAACATCCCAAATCAGTGAGTTCTAAAGAGAGAGAGAGTAGTGTTCTTAAGAGAGAGTAAGGTCTTGTTCTTGAGAGGATTGTATACTCTTGTAACCTTGTTCAAATCATAGTGCAACGTTATCGTCGTCTTCCAAAGTGGATGTAGATCATCTTGATCGAACCACTATAAATCCTTGTGTTGTGTGTGTGTCTATTTTACATTTGATTTCATTTCTATTTAAATTCTCTATTGATTGTGCTTAGAAGAGCCATTGGTCATAACAAATTGGTATCAGAGCTTCGGGTAAAAGCGATCAACGATGGCGGCAAAGTATGAGATTGAGAAATTTGATGGAAGAAATGATTTCAATTTATGGAGGCTAAAGATGAGGGCTGTTTTGGTGCAACAAGGTTTGGTGAAAACTTTGAAGGGGAAAACGGTTCTAGCAGAAACATTGAAGGAAGAATAAAAAGAAGAACTCATGGAGAAAGCACATGGATTAATTCTATTGTGTTTGAGCAACGAGGTCTTGAGAGAAGTGGCGGCGGAAACGACACCGGAAGGGCTATGGAACAAGTTGGAGAAAAGGTATATGACTAAATCCGTAACTAATCGTTTATATCTTAAGAAGAAATTACATACTCTTAAAATGCATGAAGGAACGTCTATTATAAATCATATTGATGATTATAATAAAATTCTCTTGGATTTGGCAAATATTGAGGTCAAAATTGAAGATGAAGACCAAGCTTTAGGTTTGCTTTGTTCCTTACGACCATCTTATGAAAATTTTGTTGATACCGTAATGTATGGAAAAAATACAATTTCCATGGAAGACGTTAAAGCGGCTTTGAACTCTAAGGAGTTAAAGAAGACGGGTATCGACGGTAAAGATAATTCGGTAGATGGGTTGTTCGTTAGAGGAAGAGGAAACCAAAAAGGCGGATTTGATAGGAGTAGATCAAAGTCAAGGTCTAAATCAAAATCCGGTAAATTCTATTGCTTTCATTGTAAGGAAAAGGGGCATTTCAGGAAGGATTGTCCAAAATTGAAGAATGTCGAGAATAATACTAACCAAGGCACCGCAGAAAATGTTGAAGCAGAAAGTGATGATGGAGCGGTTCTCACGGTTCATACCGAAAGCTCGGAGAATGGGTGGATTCTTGATTCGGGGTGTACTTTTCACATGTGTCCTCATAAAGAGTGGTTTACTACTTATCAAGCTAGAGAAGGTGGTAAAGTTCTTATGGGAAACAATGTCACTTGTAAAGTGGTGGGTGTAGGTACAATTCAAATTAAGATGTATGACGGTATGGTGAGGACTTTAACTAAAGTTAGGCATGTTCCGGACCTGAGAAGAAATCTTATTTCTTTGGGTACGCTTGATTCAAATGGCTGCAAGTATCAAGGTGAAGGTGGAGTTATTCATGTCTCAAGAGGAAGTCTTACAATTATGAAGGGCGAGAGAATTAATGGTATTTATACGCTGCAAGGTACTACTGTGACGGGTGATGCAGCTGTATGTTCTTCAAGTTCTGATGATGATACTACCAAGTTGTGGCATATGCGGCTAGGGCATATGAGTGAGAGGGGGTTGGCTGTTTTGAGCAAGCAGGGATTGCTTTGTGGTCATAAAACAGGCAAGCTTGATTTCTGTGAACATTGTGTCTTTGGAAAGCAGTGTAGAGTCAAGTTTAGTACAGCTATTCATAACACCAAAGGTATTCTGGATTATATTCATTCTGATCTTTGGGGTCCTTCTCGGGTCGATTCACATGGTGGTGGTAGATATATGCTGACGTTCATTGATGATTTCTCAAGGAAAGTATGGGTATTCATACTTAAACACAAAGATGAAACTTTTTTCAAGTTCAAGCAATGGAAGACTATGGTTGAGAAGCAAACCGGAAGACAAATCAAGTGCTTGAGGACAGACAATGGTTTGGAATTTTGTGGGGGTGAGTTCAATGAATTCTGCAAGGAGCAAGGGATTGTGAGACACCGCACAGTTAGAAAAACACCACAGCAAAATGGTGTTGCAGAAAGGATGAACAGAATCATAATGGAGAAGGCACGGTGTATGCTCTCCAATGCCAGGTTACCAAAGAAGTTTTGGGCAGAAGCAGCAAACACATCAGCTTATTTAGTGAACAGATCTCCATCGACTGCCATTGAGTGCAAGACTCCAAATGAAGTTTGGACAGGTTCGCATGATAACTATGAAGACTTGAAGATATTCGGATGTCCAGCCTATGCTCATGTAAATGAGGGGAAGCTAGAGCCTAGAGCAAAGAAGTGTATATTTCTTGGGTATGCAAAGGGCGTGAAAGGCTACAGGTTATGGTGTCCAGCAGAAAGATCAAACAAGTTTCTTATCAGCAGAGATGTGAAATTTGATGATCAATCGATGTTGAAGCCAAAGAATGAAGAACTAGATGGAGAAGCTGAAGAGGGTGTTAGTTATGAGGTGGAGCTTGGTGACAAGGTGGAACTTGAGGTGCAAGTTCAAGGAAGCAATAAGACTGTTGTTTCTGATGATGATGATGATCAAGATATTGTGCAAGAACCTGCCCAAGAAGAAGAAGCACAAGGTCATCAGTACAATCTTGCAAGAGACAGAGAGAGGAGGGAAGTTAGAGCACCTCAAAGATACGGCCATGCTGATTTGGTTGCATATGCATTTGCAGTAGGTGAGAGCATAGATAGGGATGATCCAACAACCTATGAAGAAGCAATCGGTGGTGAAGAATCAGCAGAATGGGGAGCATCTGCAATTGAAGAAATGGAGTCTCTTGACAAGAATGGCACTTGGGAGATAGTTGCAAGACCAAAAGGGCAGAAGATTGTTGGAAGCAAATGGGTCTTCAAGAAGAAACAAGGTACTTCAGATGGTGAAGGAACAAGGTACAAGGCAAGGCTTGTGGCAAAGGGGTTTACGCAAAGAGAAGGCATTGACTACAATGAGGTATTCTCTCCTGTTGTTAAACATAGTTCTATTAGAACATTGCTTGCTATAGTTGCTTTGAAAGATCTAGAATTGGAACAACTAGATGTTAAGACGGCTTTCCTTCATGGTGATTTGGAAGAGCGTATTTATATGCAACAACCAAAGGGGTTTGAAGTTCCTGGCAAAGAAGACCATGTATGTTTGTTGAAAAAATCTTTGTATGGTTTGAAGCAATCTCCAAGGCAGTGGTATAAACGTTTTGACACGTTTTTGGTGGAAAATGGCTATGACATGAGTAAGTATGATAGTTGTGTATATCACAGGAAACTCCAAGATGGTTCATTTGTGTATTTACTCTTGTATGTTGATGATATGTTGATTGCTTGCAAAGACATGTCAGAGATACAGAAGCTGGAGGAGCAGTTGAGTAGCGAGTTTGAGATGAAGAATTTGGGCGCAGAAAAGAAGATATTGGGCATGGAGATTCATAGAAACCGAGCTGAAGGCAAGTTGCATTTGTCCCAGAAGGATTACATCGAGAAGGTGTTGGAGCGGTTTGGTATGAAAGATGCAAAACCAGTAAGTACTCCTTTGGCAGCTCATTTTAAACTTTCTAGAAAGAAATCACCTCAAACTGCAAATGAGGCAGAGTATATGTCTCGAGTTCCATATGCAAGCGCAGTTGGTAGCATCATGTATGCTATGGTTTGTACAAGGTCGGATATCGCACAATCTGTGAGTGTGGTAAGTAGATACATGGGAAGTCCCGGGAAGGCTCATTGGCAAGATATAAAGTGGATTTTGAAGTATCTAAGGGGAAGTACAGATTTTGGTTTAGTGTTTGATAAACACTATGGTGATTCGACAAATGTTTTGGGTTATGTTGATTCTGATTATGCAGGTGATCTAGATAGAAGAAGGTCATTGACAGGTTATACTTTTACATTGTGTGGTAGTACTATCAGTTGGAGGTCGGTTTTGCAAAGCACATTTGCATTGTCTACAACTGAGGCAGAGTACATGGCAGCCGCGGAAGCAGTGAAGGAAGGTATATGGCTGATGGGTTTGGTTGGTGATTTGGGTTTCAATCAAGAGAATGAAACTTTGTTCTGTGATAGTCAAAGTTCCATTCACTTGACCAAGAACCAGATGTATCATGAGATAACGAAGCACATCGATGTCAGGTATCATTTTATCAAGGATACAGTTGAGGAAGGTAGGATAGCGATGCTAAAGGTTCCTACAGCGGATAACCCTGCAGACATGTTTACAAAGCCAGTTCCAAGTATCAATTTCAAGCACTGCTTGGACTTGGTTGGTGTCAACAGGTATTGAAAGCCCTTGTGGGGCTGAGCGAAGACGATGATGATGAGCGATGATGGTATTCAAGTCAAGGTGGAGATTTGTTGAAAATGCCTTGAATAATGAATAAGAACTTTCGGCTGCTTTAGCTTTCGGTGGAGAAAGCACTTTATTTGTGGAGAGAGCACTTGATAATTAGCTAGCTGGTGGATGGGGCAGCACTTCCTTTACATGCATTATCTAGCTGGTGGATGGGGCACTCACAAATGGGTACTCAAGTGGAACTAGTGGATTATATGTCGACATATATTCCCTCTTGAAAACTATATAAGGAGTCATTGTTTTCTTTGTTAGAACATCCCAAATCAGTGAGTTCTAAAGAGACAGAGAGTAGTGTTCTTAAGAGAGAGTAAGGTCTTGTTCTTGAGAGGAGTGTATACTCTTGTAACCTTGTTCAAATCATAGTGCAACTTTATCGTCGTCTTCCAAAGTGGATGTAGATCATCTTGATCGAACCACTATAAATCCTTGTGTTGTGTGTGTGTCTATTTTACATTTGATTTGATTTCTATTTAAATTCTCTATTGATTGTGCTTAGAAGAGCCATTGGTCATAACAGTTTCCGAACAACTTAAAACATTATTAACATGGTTTATAACAGGCCACTAAGTATGCCAATGATTCCTAGCATTACTGCCATGTGCTTGCTGAAATCTTAAACTTTATTGTCCAATAATCGATCTCTGAACTTTTGAGAACTTCATACATGCTTGCATCGTCTAGATACCCTTTCATATAAGACCCTGCTTTGCACATTGTTGCTTGTCTGATTAATACAACTTTTTGTGTCTGTGTGCATACTTCTGTGTATCTATTCTATTTCTGCAAGCTTTGTGTCCCTGGTTTGTTTACCTACTAAATCTGTTGTGTACTGTGAATTATCTAGTTTCTACAGAATTTTGGCCCCGAGTGCATGAATTATCTTTAGATTCCCGTGACCTTGCGCATTTCTTAGTTGTCTGTTAACCAAAACAGGTTGATTATTTCTTCGCCTGGCTAATTGCCATGAATGCTTGCTGAACTAGTTGATTTGCATAAACTTATCGAACCCTGCAAAAAAGTGCATGATCCTGTAGTGGTTGGGTGACATACCCGCTAGCTGAATTGTTATATCACTGTGCGTCTCTCAATCCCTGTTAAACCTTGTGACTGTCCTGTCTCCGATAACTCAGTCTATCACTAGAGAGAGATCATGTCAGGATTTTGGTTTATAATTGGGGATGAGAAATCATCACAGAAATCAATCAGATAACTTGCTTACTAGCATGCTTCACGTTATGAGCCTCCCACAGACCATGATGTCAATAGTTATAGGGATTGTTATGGACATTTTCATAATCCCGAGCCTCAATATTTGGACCCTAATGATTATTCGCACATGTATCATTCGCCACATGGAGAAAATGAATATTTTTATAATGCCCATCTCACACACGCATCACTTTTAGATCAGTTAGAAGCTCAAATCACTGCTTTAGAAATGCATGTATATGATAAATATGTCACATCTATGTTATCTAGGCAAGTTGAACTTTTCGTTTGCGTCATATGTGGCTGCACAAGTCATTTAACTGAGAAAGTGCAATTTCAATTGAAAACATAAACTTTCAAGGGAATCTTGAAATGGGTTCGCAGGGAAATAATGGAAAACATAGGAGGGACCTGGAATCTAGTCAGGCCACAGATGAACAATTGTCTGGTTCAAGTGACAACGAGGAAGTTGATGGTGCTGAATCAATAGAGTACGGAGGGGATGATGATGAACCTGAACCAAAAATAATGTAAGTCTTATGTCATATTACTTGATAGGCTCAGGATCAGAGGTGCTATTGCTTTCTTAAATTCTAAAGAGTTTTTTTTTACTCAATGAACAGAAGCAGAGAGGTCAGGGTAACCGAGCAAGCTTCACACCGAGATGATGATGGCTATAGGTGGCGCAAGTATGGGCAGAAAGTGGTGAAAGGGAATGATTACCCAAGGTACTTCCACACATTGCATAATGTCAGAAAATATTTGTGTGGCCATTCTAGCTAGCGTAATAATATTTGATTTCAATAGAATCTTATAAAATACAACCTTTGGCCATTCTAGTGTTTTTTATGACACTAGAATGGCAAAGGTTGTGATTCTGGTTCTATATTGTTTTTTAATTGTTTGTTGATTTTGTAATTTTGGTTTTGGAGATTTTGACATGTTTTGATTGTTTGATTTTTGTGTGTAACTGTAGATAAGGGAAGGTGGTGAAGGTTATCTGCATGTGAGGCGGCACTTCACTAGTGCTCAAGTAAATGATGAGATTTACCAATTGGGAGACTGCTGTCATATCAAGGTGAATCATCTATACATTTGCTTAATGTTCTATTTAGTTTTTTTATGGTGGAGTTTATGTTTTTGTGTATTCTGTTGTTTTGTTTTGCTGGTATCATGAGTAAGTAGGCCAAGGTGTAGGAGAAGTTTATGTGCTGTAATTGTTTACAAGAATCTATTACTGATCTGTTTTAGACAGAAGGAGAATCGGATTATGCTGGGAGAATCGTAGATTTATATTGTTTGGGAGTTTAATTGGCTTTGTCATTGCTGAATTTTTCATGTTTTGTGCATTTTGGGTTTCATAATGTTGATTGATAAGTGTCTTTGTCATAATTTAACAGCTGAATGTATGATTTTGTATTTCACATGTCTCTTCTGTTGGGCTTCTCGAGGTTAAGTTGGATAGAACTGGAACATGATGAATTTGCCACCATGTTCATGTCAAAGATTTTGTTTCGAAGTTTAGTGCACCCAAATGGTGATATGACATTTCTCTGTCTCTCTCTAAAATTGGAGTCATTTCCTTTCCATGCTCCTTAATATGTTATTGTTTAATCATTAACTGATATGTCTCTTCATTGGCAGGAATGGAGCCTGACAGACTATTCTTTCTTCGGGTCACCAAATGTGAGTCAACTTCATAATGTAGGTGCTGGTGCTATTGTGAAGAGGTCAAACATAACTGCCACACTGGCTGGGATCATTTCTAGTGGGATGCAGCAGGAGCAGCTAAATTCTGTGGGTATTAAGCGTTGCTTCAGTACTTTGGGGCAGGTTTTGTGTCAAATATCGAAGGGAACAAAGCTCACTCTAATTGGTGTTCACAATAAACTTATCAGACCAAGTCAACAACAAGATATTCAGCTTAATAGATTTACGGTTCCATTAAGTAGTTTGAGAAATATGAACGTGGGCCCCACTTATGCCTCAACTTCATCTCCTTTGGCTGACAACTTGACAAGGAACGCTAATGCAGAAGAAGAGCTAGAGGGGAATAATTCAGGTGGTGGATCAATTGCAGTCATGGTAGACTCGGAACTTGATGAGAACACAAGAATTGGAAGTTGGTTTGAGATGCAGAACGCAACTCCAGCGCATATGAGATGGGGTGTTACAATGTTTGATAACCTTGAAGCAGAAGATGGTGAATCATCAGTAGGATGGGGACTGGGTTTCGGCGGCAGTGGAAACATCGGATCCAAAAAAAGTCAAGGAGGAGACTTGTCCTCTGCATGGGATCATCATTTTCAGGTGGAAGCTTTCTTGAAGATGAATCTGGCTATTGGGGGTAATAAGAAATTCAGCTTGCAGCCTGGTCTTGTTTATGTGATCGATGGAACGACTCGTCTTCCTGCCTTGATGCTACGGTCGAATTGGTCGCTGTGAATATGAATATTGATAGACTCCGCAGATCCATTATACTGCTAGTAGTAGTGTTCTTATTAAAACTGCTTTGTAAAGTCGGAAAAATAATACTAGTAGTAAATAGATGGAAGAGTGTTTTTAGACTCCCCTTACCAATGCTATCAAGTTTCTCTATAGAAATTCAGATTCTGGACCACTATAAGCTTTATCCGAAACATGAAAGGAAGAATGAATGAGATCAACCACTAGAAAGACTAACTGGAATTGTCGCCACTTTTGTTGACTGTACCAGAATGTGATCATTAAACCCAAAACTACAAGTACTCTATCTGGACATCTTCGGGCGGTGAGTTTGATACAAGTACGTGTGACCTATTATGTTTGATACAAGTATGTGGGAAATTTTTAAGGCTAATTACAAAATGGTCATACTTTTTCTAATTTAGTTGCAAATTGATCATATTTTTGTAAATCCCATACAAAACGGTCATGCTTTGGGTACATAACAGTTTTTCAAAAAAAATGGTGTTAAATGTCCCCAAAATGCCCTCTATCCTAACTCAACCTATCTAAATGGGCTTAAACTGTTGCTGACGTGGTTGACAAACGTGGCAGACAGCATGACGAGGTAGAACGATGACGTGGCAGATAGCATGACATGGTATATTGGTGACGTGGCAGCAAATTGGTGGCCGGAAAATCAGACCGTTCCCAACTGTTGGATTTTAACTTTTCTTTTTATACCTGCACACATTCATACTTAAATTTCAATTCCAACAACCATAACACCTGCACACATTCATATTTATCTTCTAATTCCAACAAGTAACAGGTAACATGTTCAAACAAAAAATGGGTGAAATAATTCAAGTGAGGCAAGCAACAACAGGGTAGTTGATGGATCAAGCAGCATCAACATCATTTGTTGTTTATGTGAGATTGGAATGCATGATCCTATTGGTTGTCCATGGATATATTCAAGGTATAAGAATGTACTGTCGTGTCCCGTGGCTGCCCTGAGTAATGGGTGTGCGTTTTTGTGCAACTTTTAATCATTAAGGATTAGTTATTTTCTTGCTTAGTAAGTAGCTTTAATTACCAATCATTAGTTACTTATATCCACATGTATAAGCTGTGGTTGTTAGGGTTTGCTATTAGGGTTTTGTTCTCAGTATTTAAGACAAACTTGTAACCCTTGTTAGGGCATTGAATGAAAAAGAAAATAGAGGCTGCACCTTGAGTGTAGAGTTACCCAAGCCTTCTGTGTTATTGCTTTCATCTCATTAATCCTCTCATTGTCTTGTCAAATCCTAGTTTGTTCATGACATTTGGTATCATCTAGTAGATCACTCATCTTCGTCCTTTCAATGACGGGTGCTACAATCAAAGATGTTGACAGCACAACAAAGGAACTGTCCTCCATGCTTACTAAGTTAACAGATCTACATATTCAACACAGTACAACCCGTGCTGAAGCAGAGAAAAAACATCAGGAATCACTGAATCAACTTGTTTCTCTAGCATCAGATTCGAAAACTCAGTTCGATATACTTATTGCTCAACTCCTCCGTACCAATCCTGTTCAACCGGAAACCGGTGAATCTTCTTTCAACCAACCTATTACTGATACTAGTAACAGCGAGTTAACCAACAAGTTACCAAAAATTGATTTTCCCAAATTTCATGGTGATAACCCTAGAAGATGGATCCGCAAGTGCGAGCGCTATTTCCATCTAAAGGGTGTTCAAGAACACCACCAAACCGAGCTAGCTTCGATTCACCTTGAGGGCAAAGTCAAATCCTGGTTTCAAGACTTTCAAACGGGTAAACAAACTATCTCTTGGTTTGACTTTTCTTCTGCTATTTGTGAACGCTTTGAAGATTTAGCAAATGAAAATTTTATCGGTTGTTTCAATAAACTGTCTCAAATCAACTCAGTTGAAGACTATTTTGATAAGTTTGAACCCCTTAAAGCCCTTATGCTTCAGAACAATCCCAATCTTAAAGAAGATTATTTCGTTATGAGTTTTTTAAGCGGATTGAAGGAAGTGATCATTAAACTACAGGTGGAAATGCATAAACCTACCACACTCTCCCAAGAATTTTATCTTGCTCGCCTACAGGAGAGTTACCTCCACTCCCAACAACATCAACAACCAAAAAACCTATCTTACAAACAACCTACAACTACCACTTATTTCAATAAATTCTCACCTCACCCTCCAAAAAGCACCACCACTTTCACCCCACCACCACCACCACCTAAATCCCCACCACTTCTTCTTACACCCCCCACCCCTGTACCTAAATCAGTGTACATTCCACCACCCATTCGTCGTTTAACTCGTGATCAGCAAGACAAGAGGAGAGCTCAAGGTCTCTGCTATAACTGCGACGAAACTTATGTGCCTGGTCACAGATGCAAGCCACAACAACTATTTATGGTCATGACTGAAGAGATGGCATATTCTCCACCACAAGAACCACCTCAGGAGGCTGCTGACACCTTGCTTGAGTCAGATATGGAGATATCACTCCATGCCCTTACAGGTACCATGAGTGTGGATACCATACGCATTCCAGGATTTATTAAACAACAAGTTGTCTCTATTTTAGTTGATACTGGAAGTACACACAGTTTCATAGACTCCTCACTTGTGAAACACTTGGATTGTGAAGTCCATCCCACAGCTCACATGCTTGTAACAGTAGCAAATGGAGATCGAACCACTAGCACCGGCGTCTGCCATAACCTACAGTGGACAATGCAAGACAATGCTTTCAGTGGAGACTTCAGATTGCTTCCCTTGGGAGGTTGTGATATTGTCCTCGGCGCAGATTGGCTCAGCATATTGGGAGATGTCACCTTTAACCTATCCAAACTCTTTATTTCATTCCTACACCATGGCCAGCTCATAACACTTCAAGGAGCTACTTCAAAACCTTCACTTATGCATATGAGTGGGCAATCTATGAGGAAATTTCTCAAGAAAAACACTCCTGCCTTAGTTGGCCAATTTTTTCACATCTCCTTCACTCCCACACAATCTCCCATACCCCCTGAAATACATAACCTTCTTGAAGACTTCACAGATGTTTTCTCAGAACCAACACAACTACCACCACAACGACAGTTGGATCATAAAATTTAACTCAAACCAAATTCTCAACCTGTGACCTTAAGGCCCTACAAATGCCCTTATATCCATAAAACACTGGTTGAGTCATTGGTGAAGGACATGCTCCAAGCTGACATAATTCAAGAGAGTCAAAGTCCTTTTGCTTCTCCAATACTTCTCGTCAAGAAGAAAGATAACACATGGCAGTTATGCATTGATTACAGGAATCTCAACGACATTACCATCAAAGATAAGTTCCCAATTCCCATCGTTGATGAGTTATTAGATGAATTACATGGTGCCATTATATTCACTAAGTTAGATCTCAGATCAGGATACTATCAAATCAGATTACATATCCCAGATATACACAAAACCGCTTTTAGAACACATCATGGACATTTTGAGTTCAGGGTTATGCCCTTTGGGTTAACTAACGCACCAGCCACCTTCCAAGCCTTAATGAACTCTATTTTTGGCCCTTATCTCAGAAAATTTGTACTTGTCTTCTTTGATGACATACTGATATATAGTACCAACCTTAATGATCACATTCAACACCTTTCTATAGTGATTTCCATCTTACGACAGCACCAACTCTACGCCAAACTCTCCAAATGCACCTTTCCAGCCATCCTTGCAATATTTGGGTCACATTATCAATGCACAAGGTGTTTCAGCTGACCCTGAAAAAATCAATGTATGCAGGACTGGCCTACCCCAACCAACTTAAAACAGTTAAGGGGGTTCTTAGGACTCACTGGTTATTAAAGAAAATTTGTGAGGGGATATGGTACACTCAGCAAGACGCTTACTGATCTACTAAAGAATAATGCTTTCACTTGGTCTTCTGCAGCTCTTGAAGCATTCAACAATCTCAAAGCTTCTATGTGCACTACACCAGTCTTGGCCCTACCGGATTTCTCTAAACCATTTGTGGTGGAATATGATGCTTGTACACATAGAGTAGGAGTTGTGTTGATGCAAGAAGGTAGAGCCATAGCTTACTTCAGCAAGCCCCTTGGACCTAGGAATCTTGGACTCTCTACATATGAGAAAGAACTCTTGGCAGTGGTGATGGCAGTCACCAAATGGAGGCATTATTTATTGGGCCATCATATTTTCATCCACACTGACCATCAAAGCATAAAATATTTCATGGAACAAAAAATATTTTACAATGACATATATGTTTGCTATATTAAAAAGTGTTATATATTTTGAAACTACAACTTGTTGCGTTCCACAATGTGGAACACCAAGGCATGCAAAAACTCTTCTTACAACTCTATGAAGGAGGATTCTACTGGCCTACAATGGAATTCGACACGACGGAGCACGTAATAAAGTGCCAGCAATGTCAGAGTCATGGTCCATTGGTTCGAGCTCCGTATACATTTTTACACAGCGTCGTCACGCATTGGCCTTTCCACAGTTGGGGACTTGATATTATCGGGCCAATAAACCCGACCTCGTCAGGGAGTCATAAGTATATCTTCACTGCGATTGAGTATTCTTAAAAATGGGTGGAGGATATTCCTCTACATGACTACGCCGGTGCCACCATCGCCATATTTATCAAGGAATACATCATATGCCGGTTTGGCGTTCCAATGATCATCCGGTCGGATAATGGGACTTATTTTCTTAACAAAGATGTCAAGGATTTGTTAGACTAATATGGGATCAAATTCCATACTTCGACTGTAGAATATGAAAATCATAATTTTGATGCCATCTAACACCTTGCATTCTATAACCACCATAATGAACCAAGCTCATGATTCTACTCTTGAATATGTTTACATTTGGTTGTACATTCTCAAACAACATTTTATTCATTTGGAACTAGAGTTCCCTCAAGGTAGCACAAGCAGCTGTTAACCAAACTTCTTTGATAATGGGGATTTTATGTTTTGCAAAATTTAACACTTCATCAAAAAAAATAGGACTGTTGAAGTGAAAGATATCACCTAACCATTGCCATATTATTTTGCTGAAGTTGCAGGACCACAGTAGATGAGCCATAGTGTCTTGGCTTTGTTTGCAGATACATCACTTGGACACCATAGAATATCCTTGTTTCACCGACTTCACAAGGAATGAAGTGTGTTAGCTTAGCAATTCGCAGACATTTTCAGTTTTCAGTCAAAGTTAGATGGAAACAAGGCATAGATGATGAAATAAGATGAAATATAACCGCAATGTTAGTCTCATAATTAAACCTAGTTTGGTATTGCCGTGAGTTTTACAAAAGTGTTTTCCTGTTGTGATGTGTTGTGCGTTGTTGTGTTGTGCTTTAAAAATAAAGTAGTCAGACATTTGGTAAACTATAATATATAAAGTGTTGTGAACCAACAAACTGTAAATTCTGTTTTGTAAATTATAATGTTAAAGTGCTTATGACGTGGCTAACTTTTTAAATTACACTAGATTGAAACCCATGCTACGCACCGGGATTGGTGGAATTTTTCACATTGTTGGTTTATGTTCATTGAGGCGGGGCTTCTCCCCGCACCCGTCTCAATGAGAACTCTAATACACTATACAACATTACTATCCAATGGATTGAAGATCTCATATAGTTTTGAGAACTCTTTGTAATATAATCTAAAAAATCTCACAAATTCATAATATTATGCAACATAAAGTAAAGAAGCAAAGTCTTAATAATATTCTATCTCAAAACCCTAATAAAGGGGCCAAATCCCGTTTGTACTTCACTCGCTATATACTCCCCATATTCCTTACGTATAATATCATATACTAGGAATGACATTGTCGTGAACGGCACGGGCTATTTCACAGGGTAATCTATTAAGTTTGTAATTGGTTGCATGTTACCTTTGTCATTGTAATTGGCTGCATGTTACCTTTATTATAAAAACAATGATTTTTAGCCTAACGTTCCCCGGGCATTACAGAGTCACTGGTTGTATGCTATCTTTATTTTTATTTATTTTTAATAAGATAAGAAAGAAGAAAAGCTGTCAAAACAACATCTAACTCAAAGTTACAGGTTAGTATTCTGTTGGGCTAGAATTAACACCAAAATGAACGATTTCATTATGATACATAACAACGGTCTTATAAATAATATCTGAAATATCAAAAGATTGAAGAGTAGTGAGGTGTTCTGCTATCTTTATTCTCGAAATGTGATCCTTTACCTAACCTTTCTCCAGGCATTACAAAGTGAACTCTAACCCATGACTTAAGGTGTCAAAAACTTCGATCCAAATCCAAATATCACGAACCCTGATCCCTGAACCTTTCACGGTCTTAGATTCTTAGGCTCTTGGCCCTATCTGTGTTTATACTTCAAAGAAACAATAGACACAAAGACAAAAGTAATCTAAACAACAACTCATTTTATTAAAGGAGATAACATCAATTTACTATTTTTATTTTCATAATATTTCCCCTTGCTCACATGCTAAAAATGAAATATGACGACACCAATATATAGAGACAAAATAATATGTGGAAGCCATTTAAAATTGGGATCAACGTTTTTTTTCTGACATCAAAAAATGTTTGACTTCTAGCCCATACTACTGTAAAAACGGAAAATACTCATGTTAGTATTTCGATGCAAGATCCTATTTTCTTAATTATTGAGAATGGAAAAGTCTCAATAGCCAAGTAATATTGAGTATACCATAAGGAATGGACATAGAAACAAATAAAGCTATTATCTGTCAGTGACCTCTAATGATTTTACGGAAGAAATGAGCAAAGAGAAACATACCATCAGATTTTACCATTACCATGATTGATTTAATGGTAACGTTTTCATTATATCTGTTTACATCCTGCCTTAAAGGAATGGAAAATACTCAATGCTAGTAGGCCTTGAAATTATTCCAAGGTACTTTCTTATTGGTATATGTGGTATCTATCATCTTCCTCCGGAACCAAAAGAAACAAAAATTGTGTGATAAAAAAAAAAAATAGGCGACTCAATGTGTGGACTTTAAATAAACATATTCCATTGTATCCCAAAATCTGCACCGGCCACCCCAAAATGTATACATAACATATCGACATCTCCACCTTTGACCCAACATTTGTATGTCACGTAAAATCTCCAGTGCCACAAAATGTATGTAAATCAAAAGTTATCATATATCTGAAAGGGACTCTTTATTCTGATTATCAACATTTTTCTTTTGTCCCAATATCTTCTGTAACTATCTAATCATTAAAGCCACTGCCGCTAGTGGTCCCAATTTTTCTTAGGTACCACCATACATACCTCATTTATTTCAGAAGAACCAATCCAATGCCGCTGGAATGCTATCGCCCAGTTCCTGACGCTCAATTTGATCTATAAGTTAATTGATATATGCTTTCTTGCTACTGTGATTGGAGGAAAACATTTCCACTATAAGCGTTGAGTAACCTAAGAAAAACCAACAAAAAAACCCAATTAATGTTTGCCTAATAAGGTTAACTAAGTTCTAAACCTGAAAATATTACAATATCTTTTTGCATCTTAATGTTTATAATTATTACAATGGCTATTGTCCATAAAAACGGGATAATCGCAAACCGAGGATCAAAATCCTCCAATCTATGATTAACTAATCAAGAGTAAGACCTACAATTTGAGGAGTATATATGCACATGTTCAATTCTTAAGAAAAAGGAAAAGAAAGGCTGGAGTACTGGTTGCATTTAGGAACTGGATATTTCCACGAAGGACAGTATCTATGAATCCATTCATCCACGCAAATCTTCGCGATCACAATAGTAGTATGTTTGTACATTAGATATAAACAAATGTAAAGGCCATCATTACCATCTAGCCATATAAAAAAAATAGAAGGAGCTGGTAAAGGTTGTTGTCATATCTTATAAGAAACTACCCTTAGAATGCATGCCTACGTCACCTATATCCATGATACATCGAAACATGGGATCATTGCTCTCATTCTTTGTGACAGATTTCATTTCACATTTAGCTAAAAGAAAACATATATATGAATTGAATCGCATTCAAGAATTTCTAAAGTTTCCGAACAACTTAAAACATTATTAACATGGTTTATAACAGGCCACTAAGTATGCCAATGATTCCTAGCATTACTGCCTTTCCATATTGTTAATAAATTCATTAATAAATCTAAAATAAATTATCGGTAATTCGGAGGAGAAAAAAATGAAATCTAATGAGGTAACATTTGTAACTTACCGAGCATTGTTGAGGGCCGATTGAAATATAATGGCTGTTCACTATGCATCTAATACCACCAATTGAAAGGCAGAAAGCTAAGATCACCCATCGAACACTAAAATCCCGAAACCAATCAAATACTTAAATGTAAATGGAGTTGGATGCATTATGGAAAGAAAAAAAACTGGAACACGGTGGATAATCGGTTGTTAAGTTGGGGACAATATTGACTATTTTTGATGAAAATCGAATAGATCGAATTTTTTCTTCAAAAGCCGGCTAGACATTAACAGAGAATCACTAAGAAATGTCAAAAAAACAAAACCTTTGTTATGCCCAAATTTATCTTTTTACATTGGGACGTTAGATAGCCATCACACTATAAAAATTAAAAACAACTAATTAATATTTGGGAATAAATTAGAAAATCATATCACTTGCTAATAAAGGACTGACTACCTGTACATGTATAATAAGATCAAATGCAATATAGTCATAAACCTTTATTTGAATAAAAAACTAATATTGTTCGGGAAGCTACAGACCAATACAGTTTGGACCTCTTCAATAGTAGGAACACAGAAGTCGAGCAGCTTTTTCCTAAAATCCCACTAACAAATCCCTTTCAGCAATTCATGTTCCTTACATAGTAACTTAATCAAAGTTTTACAACACACTTAATAAGATAGAGATAGTAACATAAAGTAAGTATGGGACATAATAGTCCATTTCGTGTTTAACCTTATTTAGCTCGCCTAACGTCCCACTTTTATTATGTTTTAAATAGATGCACGTTGCAGACATTCATCCTTAACTTAATTCTAGTGAAACCAAAAAAAAAATACATATCAATGTGACAGTAACCACATGATTTCAAATCAATAAATGAATATCTTGGCCATCTCTTGCATAACCTTCTTAGGGACCGATAGACGGAACTTAGAAAACAAAGACAAAGGC
Organism: Papaver bracteatum; assembly: GCA_023529315.1. Lineage (NCBI taxonomy): Eukaryota > Viridiplantae > Streptophyta > Magnoliopsida > Ranunculales > Papaveraceae > Papaver > Papaver bracteatum. The sequence goes on from JAJJWX010004210.1 coordinate 2,290,684, forward strand.
TGTTGAAAACCCTGCCACATACTCATTTTATCCTAGATCCACCAATTAAAATGTAAGCATAGGAATACATAAAAGCAATGGGGAAAGGAAAATAGAGCACCAACAATTCAAATCCATCCAAAAACAGGCAACTTATACCTCTTTCTCGTGTTTGGTTTATTAATTTGTATTCGGGCACCCGCAAACAATTGGAACGACCAAGAATCTACACCCGAGATTCCCAGTTATGAGTTCACGTATTTGGGATGGCTGGACACCTCCCTCCGAAAAAGATGGATGTTGGTGATGGTATTTAAGAAACCCACCACATCTGCAGCGAAAAAGTTTCAAAAGTAAGAAAACATAATGGTAAATAACATTACAAACAACATATATGTTCTGAAGTTTCGATTTCAAAAGGAAGAATACCATTACAAAGCAGAACACATGATCCAATGAAATTCTTCCTTGCATTATTAAGATCTTGGTTAATTTAATGCCTATTCTAAGGTGAGAGTAAAACCGAACTTACTTATCAATATACAATCTTCACTCTTCTTCAGAAGCCTCAGGCCCTCAACACCAACTTTCATATGCGCATAGGATGGAAATCATCGTTGCTTTGTTTCATCCCTGGAAATTTAAGTTTTAGTTAGTTAACAAAGCACCGGTTTTGTTCATTAAGAAATGGAAGTCCATTTTGAAGTGGAGATTCCAACTGCAAGTGCCTCAAGGTACGATACCTGATCAAACATTTCAGTATGATTTGCCCCGAAGATAGTTAAGGTTACATCCATGAAGTATTATCACGCAAAATCTCATCAAAGCGAGCTATCATGCTGAGGCTAAAATAGCCATCTGAGAAATTTCCTACACAAAGCAAGTTTGGGAGTAAGAACAAAGAATAATAACCTTACAAAACACATAATTAGTAGCAGCAGGTTTACAAAATGGATTAACCCTGAGGTCTTGATAATATTTATAACTTCTGTTTGATGCATGTTTTCCAGACTAAGAAATCATTAGGCTCGAAGCCAGGACATAATTAAGATATTGTTCAGAAATAAAAAAATATGAAAAGCAAATAATTCCGAGCTTTATTGCAACAAAGAAGTTTAGTATAAGAAATGATTTGTTAGTAACGAACCAAGGGTTATGGGTATTTATATTTGGATGATCAAATTGAAATTAATTTGCTTCTACTGAAAAAGAAAACAAAAGAAAAAGAAAAAGTTGAATGTGCTCAGGAGTGACAGCAACTTAACTTGATGCACACCAATCAAATCAAAGATCAACCATAGATCACAAAACAAAGTTCAACCATATACTACAAAACAATATATCAATACAACAGGAACCAATATGTTTACACATTTAATGAGTATGGCATCATGACGATGCTAAGCTGGTAAAGTAAAGTTCAACAGTACAAAGTTAATGTATAGTTCATCAAATTTGATACTATGCTACTTGTACCATTAGATGTTTCTAGATCACTTAATCTTCCTAGGCATGATTCGTCTAAACAGGAATGGGGAAGAGTTATATTTCCTGGTGGTTACCATTGATTCGTACCTGCTGAACTCCTAATTAATCAAGTAGATGTTGGGCTTGGTCTGCCATTGAAGTAATTTTTTATACTACACTAATCTCTGTAAAATTCATGAAAAGTTAATATTTGCCACTTTTATCAGTAATAACAATCATGATCAGCATAATCTATCAATAATGTAGAGTGAAGAGAACGAATTCTTATCCGTGTGATTTTTTGGCCGGAAGTTACCAATCTTCAAATGAAAATAAACCCTAAAAAACAGCATAAGTTTCACCGAAACACATTTTACATCAGAAACACTTAAAAATAAAACAATTGTATAAACCAAACATGAACACGGATCCAAAATCTGAGAAGTTTAAAAGAAAAAGTACCCGATGCTTCTTAATTTTGCAGAGCGGGTCTGATGATGAGCAATGGTAGCTGAGAATTGGCATCTCATATAGATTTCTTTCCGTGAACATTTATCTGTGCACAATTAATCTCTAGGGTATTAATCGATAAAAACTATTTCACAATCGAATTGATTGGGATTCACTTCTTTTTTTTGAGATAAAGCGAAGGGAGTTTTGGAATATAAAGGGTCAAATACTTCAGCATTCGTTTGAATTCAATAGCTGGAATGGTGGAATAAATATCAAATTGATTACAACGAACCGACTAAACATAATGGGCCAGTAAAAGCAAACACCACCGTTAGATTTGTAGGTCTTGGATGAAGCTGGGAGGGTGAGGGGAGATCCTAGCCGCTAGTTAGAAAAATGGATGTATCCTAGCCGTCCCGTGACACATCGGAACCTCCTGTTATATAAGCATAGATTTGTATTAAGGAATCAAGTGTCCAACTAAATTGCGCCTTCAGGATCCAACTACTCATATTAAAGTAAAAAATCACTCTACCTTTATAGTTATATCAATATTTGATATTAGAGACACTAAAGAAAAACATGATATTAATATAAAATAGATTGTGAACTCTAAATAGGGTAAAACATGAAGTGCTTCCTGTCGAAACCGATGCAATGATATATCTTTATACAAAAATCGTACATTTGCATTAAGAATCAAGCGGCCAACTCAACTCATCTTCCAGACTCCAACTTCCTGTAGTTAAATAAAAAATAACAATCGTTATATAGTTGTATATCAATATCTGATATCAGAGATACTAAAAAGAAACATAATGTATTTATAAAAAATAGATTTCCATCTCTAAATATTGCAAATTAAAGCGTATGAAGTGCTTCCAGTCGAAGATGATGTTTCAAGGATCTTCTGGTCTTAGAGATTACATGCGGTCATACGGAGTATATAGTCTATTGGTTTGGGATGAATGAGCGAGACATTCAGTTTTATGGGTGTAACAGTAAAACAAATATTTGTATTGTATAATGGGAAATTTTTTCTCACTTAGGATGAGTATACAATATAATGTTCTAAAGTAACCAACCAATGAAAGAAATTTACTGGACATCAATAATAAGAATCAAAAGAATAGTTAAGAGAAACCTTAAGAGTTACCCGAAGAATGATTTCTCCCTAATGTTATCACACAAAACCGAAATATTAATGAAACAATTATAAAAGAATAAAGAGTAGATTTAATCAACTACACTTACAAATTAGAAAAATCAAGCAAAGGAGATACAACATAGCAAAGAATAAAATAGTTTTTTTGAACATATAATGTGCATAATAGATAAAAGAAAAAAAAAAGAAAAAAAAAGAAACTTCCTGTTAGTGCTACCTTTATAGAAGAGAACTTCCGAAAATATTTTCTTGTTTGACTGTGTTAGTAAAAATATATTTCTTTAGTAGATCTAACTGAGTGGATTTATTTATTTAATTGATCTCGGGTTAGTATTTATACGTCTAAAATCTAGGCTTCCAAGAGAAATATAGATTAGATTTACAAACATTAACCCGATTCGGTTAATTGTTATTATTTTCTTTCCATACCGGGGCATCACCCATGTGAGATGGGATTCCATCTTCTCACCATCAAATAGAAATTTCTCGTGTTATTGCAATGAAAGAGCAAGAATTTAAAATGTCAAGGGAAACAAATAAACTTCGGAAAGATCAGTGGATTCTTTGACCATAAGACATTTTGCACTTCGACTTTCATACGTAAGAATATCATAAACCCCAGATACTACTACTTTTGTAGGAGACATGATCTTAAATACACATGTATCCAACAAATGATCTCAATAAAATCAATCTATCCTTGTTTTACCAAACATCACATTTAATATCCAGATGATTCACAAATGAAGAAGAAGTAAGAAAATTTCTTAGATTTAGATAGCTTTGTTTGAGAGAAAAAAAAAAGTTAACCTTGAACTCTAAAAGAGGAAATAACATTCATGAAGAAAAAAAATCCTAATTTTAGAGCAACAAAATGAAAAATATCAACTTAATATCAACATCATTTGTTTAAAGGAAACTACAAAAATTTCAGGCATCTCGATACCATGAAGAAGGGCAAGCAGAAAATAAACAAACTTCCTATCCACTTGCGAAAACACGAAAGATGCAATTTGATTTTATATACAGAATATAACTAATTGTGTAACACATCACAAATGGATAAATCCATTAATATGCATATATAACAACCACCATGAAACTTAACAGCGACTGTGAAGTCCAATCAAAATGAAACACCAAAACTGGTGACCTATTTTCTATATGGAGCACAACTAATTATGTAACACATCAGAGATGGCTAAATCCTCCAATCAAATAATGATTTTCATTTTCATATATCATAGCATACTTAGCAAATCCAAAATACTACTGAGCAAAAGTGATTAGGACTGAAGATGTTAATAAAGAAATCTCCAAAAGTTAAGTGATGCAATTCATACCTTACATCATTAGGGTAATCCGTGATTTTAGAAGGCGGGGCACAAAAGATAACACAGGAGCATTTATACAATGTTTCCAAACCCAAAGAATATGGAAACAACCCAACATTTATCAAATCGACATTTTGTTTTTGTCATTGCATGTCCGTATATTTTACATCTTGGTTGACCCTGCATATCAATTCATAATTTCATAAGGAAAAACAAAATTTCAACAATGCGGAAGTAGCACTGGTAATATTGACCCTCTATATATTTAATCACAGGAAAAAAAAAATCCAAAAACATATAAATTGAGTTTTCCCTTGCTACAAAATGCTAGGAGATGAAACAATTGAGATGATAACCTACCAGATTCATGGCATAGCCACACGCTAATATCGAAATCTCTGTTTTTTTTCTGAGATGATAGAAAATGTTCTTTTGGAAGTTGTTCGATATCAATCAAGTTGTTTTGGTATACGTCTCGTATCCATATTGAACCACAAAAAGAAAAATATTAACCAACGCAAGAAAGTTTATGCGACCAAGGAAAAAATTAACTATAAAATCTTCAGTTATACTATATAATTATTGTAAAATATATATGAAGAACTATCGCCTCTCTCAAATTCTATTATTCAGTACATCAAAATCATAAAAATAACATACCTTATAAGATAGAAAATAATAACTATTAAGAACCTTGTACATTCTTGTTGCTGCAATTGGATTTATTTCATCTCGTGTATGCCCTATAAATATGCCCGTTGTTGATTGGAAATTGGAAACGAATATTCGAAGATTTTGGAATATGTATTTTTTGTAGTAACTAATAAAATATGCAACAAATCAATCAAAACCCATATTCAATAATCAACACTAAATCAAAGAGAGAGGATTACCGAAGCTGTTGTCAAAGAGAGAGGTAGCGTCGTTTGCATTTCTTACAATGATCTACCAAAAAGAAAGAAAAAGATATCACAACCATGAATGAAACAACAAAACTAATGTGATGAGTTTGTAGAAGGCAAAAACGTAAAAATAAATAAAAAAATTTCAACTTGTTCTTCAACGAAAAGAGTATCTTTCGTTTTATGGAGAGGCGACGAAAAACGATTTGTAGCTCTTGACCGAATGCTTTTATATAGGGCTGTCAATGGGTACCCGTTACCCGGAACCGAACCCGCTAGATCGGGTCCGGTTCTGGGTCCTAAAGTTGGACCCATTAGCAACTTAGGACCCGACGGGTAATTACCCGATTGGACCCGAATGTTAACGGGTCCAAACGGGTAATACCGTCAGTACCATGAGTAATGGGTACCCGTTTATTTAACCTTTTGATCATATTTTCAGCAAAATTATAGGTATTTTTGCTAGTTTCGGCTTTGAATTTTTTTTATTTTTGATTTTTTTTCTTACATTTAATATTTATTTAGTACATTAATAAAGAAATAATAATAAATTTTTATAAAAATAATATATATTCAAGCTAAAAAGAGAAAGAAATTAAAATTTTAATAGTTTTTTTAATACCCAACGGGTACCCGGAACTGACGGGTATCCGGGACTTTAAACGGGTCCGGTTCTGGGCCAACACATTATGGAACCGGACCCGAAACCGTTAGGACCCGGAACCGATGGTGATATGCCGAGTCCGGTTCTGGGCCATGTACTACCCGGGAGGACCCGTACCCGTTGACAACCCTACTTATATAGAGATAACAATGACTAAACCCATAAATAAAACGATTTTTGGTCAATATCTACATATTTTTTGCAAGTTAAAGTCATAAAAATCATGACCTTATCTAGTAATAATTTTTTTACTAATGGTATTTATTTATTTAAACATATCTTTTTAGTGCTTTTCAATGAACAATAAGAAGAAAATTGGAAAAAAAAATCCTAATAATTACCTTTTTAATTCACAAAAAAACATTAATATAATTTTTTTATATTTTTGGGTTGTTGTTGTATTTTTGGTTAACCACAATTATGGATTTTTTTTCTTTTAATATCCTTTTTATATATTTCATGTTCAAAATTAAGTATAAAAAATATATTAATTTTATTCTTTTTATCCATCGACCAAAAATAAGTAAATATTAGATGTTGTTAGATTTTAATTCAAAATACTCGAAATAAATATAAATTTGATTTTTTAGATATTAGAAATTATAAATATTAATTAATATAGTAAAAAAAATTAAATATAAAAATGATTCATTTTTTTTCTATTTAGTAATTTTTCTATTTTGTTATATTTTATTTCAAGATACTCAAAATATAGATGTAAATCTTACGTATTAATGGAACTTGTTAGATTATGTTTAGGTAAATAATCAGATTTTTTTTATATATTAATGGATATTGTTAACATAAATATAAATATCAATTAATGTAGTATTTTATATATATTGTTAGTTTTTCCTTTTTTCGATTTTTGTCATCAATACTAAAAATTAATATAGTTATTTCTATATCTTTTCCTTTTAAAAGATTCAAAAAATATAAATCTTTTTTTATTCTGTAAATACGTTGATTTGTTTTTAATCATAAATGTCCAAAATTATAATGTAGTATCTTTATAATTCTCTGGATCTTTGGCCAATATCTACATATTTTTTTGCAAGTTAAACTCATAAAACTCATGACCTTATCTAGTAATATTTTTTTTTACTAATGGTATTTATTTATTTAAACATATCTTTTTAGTGCTTTTCAATGAATAATAAGAAGAAAATTGGAAACAAAAATCCTAATAATTACCTTTTTAATTCACAAAAAAACATTTATATAAATATTTATATTTTTGGGTTGTTTTCGTAATTTTGGTTAACCACAATTATGGATTTTTTTTCTTTTTATATCCTTTTTATATATTTCATGTCCAAAATTAAGTATAAAAAAATGTATTAGTTCTATTTTTTTTATCCATCGACCAAAAATAAGTAAATATTAGATGTTATTGTATTTTAATTCAAAATACTTGAAATATTAGATGTTATTATATTCAAAACAAAATATTTGAAATAAATATAAATTTGATTTTGTAGATATTCGAATTATAAATATTAATTAATATAGTAATTTTTATATTTTGTTATACTTTATTTCAAAATACTCAAAATATGGATGTAAATGTTACGTATTAATAACTTGTTAGATCATGTTCAGGTAAATAATCAATTTTTTTTATATATTAATGGATATTGTTAACATAAATATAAATACTAATATTAATATAAATTAATGTAGTATTTTATATATATATATTGTTAGTTTTTCCTTTTTTATAATTTTATCATCAATACTAAAAATTAATATAGTTATTTATATATATTTTTTCCCTTTTAAAATATTCAAAAAAAAAAAAAATTATTCCGTAAATAAGTTGTTATTTTTTAAATCATAAATGTCCAAAATTATAATGTAGTATCTTTTTAATTCTCTAGATGTTTTACAATAATTACATGAAATAATAAATGTAATTATTTTATTCCATAAATTTGTTGATTTTTTTTTTAATAAAAAATGTCCAAAATTAATATAGTAATTGTTATATTTTTTGGATTTTCATAAAATTATAAAAGATTATTTTATTTCATAAATATGTTGAATTGATTTTTTTTTATTTTAATCATAAATGTCCAAACTTAATATAGTAGTTTTTTTATTTTTTGGATTTTCACAATAAATACACGAAATTAATATAAATTTTTTTCTAAATAATGGGGGCCATCCGTCGCGTGTGTCCCACTAATCCATCCAATCTACACCGCACATTGTCAGATCAACGCACCATATCCAACGAAATTTCATCTGACGAATACGAATGGTTTCTCAATTAGCCAATGAGAGTGCGAGGTTACGGTAACCAACCAATAAGAGGGAGGGTAAGCAGCACCAGTGCTACTTTTATTCTGGAGTGAGGGATGGTATTGAGTTTTTAGGTTGTTGATCTATTAATAATAATAATAATAATAAATTATTTTGAATAAGAAAGGATGCCATAGAGGGCTTTTATTAATATTATTATTATACATCAGTAGAGTCATCGGTGGGGAATTTTATTAATATTATTTTGAACGGACCCCTAGATCAGCTGGTCATCCCTGTTCCCCAAAGTTTAATGCGCTCCAGGAGGTCCCAGGTTCGAGTCCCCAAAGACGTAATATTGCAGGAATTAACATGGAATGTAGTGTTAGTTTGCCTCCCTTGTGACACAATCTCAGCCCCCTCCCGCCGTTTCGGCTCCCTTGACTAGGTTACCCATGAGGCTCGCTGGTAGGTTAGCACAGCAACATGTTCAATTAATGTAGTAGTATATCGTTGGAGCTTAGCTTGTTAGGCTTCCAACTAATTTTATGTAATAATATTTATTCCATAATTAATATATAATTTTAAATAAAGATAAAAAATAATAATATTCTTATGAAAGAGGTGCCACTAAGGCATATTATTATAAATCGGAATCGAAGTTACAAGAAATGGTTGGTAACCTGGTGACCAGCTGGGCACCAATACCTTTTTGAATAACAATTCCTAACCTATGAAAAAGAGAATTGTCAATCTTAAAATTAGCATCATGTCTAGCCATACAATTTCTCAGTCTCTTAAGGAAGGAAATGGTATCATCACTGAGCTCACCAAAGGTAGAAAATGCTAGTACCCCAAAAACCATAACCATGTGAAGTACACTTGTCCAAATACTTATTGTTCTTGCGAGTGACAACGGCAGAGATAGCGTATCCTGGAGCGAAGTTGCGAGTCCTGGCATTTGTGAAAGGAGAGACGCCTGTGACATCCATTCAAACATTTTTGCCATCTTCCCAGTTATAGACCATGATATATGCCGGCCTGAGCTCCTTGTTGTCGTTAGAAACAAGCCCTAAAGAGACTTCTTTCCTTGCAACAACACCTGCCTTATAACAAATATCAGCTAATACATCTTTGACCATATCATATCGAAATTTAAGCCCCACCTCACTAGCGCAATGAATAGCATGGTCTCCAAAGACATCCATTGGCTTCCCGCAACAAGGACACTGGTTGTTTTCCGCAAAGAGAGGGATTCCCAAGCGATATTACAAAACAGAACTGAACTGTCTTGGTCCAACTACCTGATTAAGCCCAGGTATCAGAACCGCTTTAAGGAAATCCATTGCGTGATCTGCTCGATTACACTGCCATATGTTAGACTCAGCGTCTGAGATAAAGAAAAGCAAGAAGGTACCTTTTCCTTGACAACACCGAAATAAGTAATCGCCAGAGACTTCATAAAATGGAATGACATTATTGATGTTGAAACCAGGTAAAGGAAGACCACAAGCTTGAGTGAATCAGAAGCGCCTGTTGAAAACCGTGCGAAAAATCTGTTATTGCTGGAAGCTTCAAAATTGAGTTCTGCAAATGTTGAGTCTGGGCCTGAGATGATAAATAACAGTACTTCGTAGTATCCGCCATAGTTAGAATATTCTTATTCTTATTCATATTCTTATTCATATTCATATTCATATTTTAATCATTTAATATTTTAATTTTTACCTTTAAATACAATTACTATTATTGTTGTTGTAATTATTATTTTATAACAAAGATTAATAAAAATTGATTAGTGAAATAGTTGTACATAAATAAATATTTTAAGGGTCGATTGTGTCTTTTTAATATAATAACAAGGTTAAAATGGAGAATCAATTAATTAAAATTGAGTGGGTCCACAACTTCTGCTTTTAATGCTTTTAAAAGCTACTCCTTAGTAGCTTTTAAAAATTGGCCTAAAACAGAAGTGCTTTTAGAGAAAAGTGTTTTAAATTTTTTTTACCAACGCTATTTTCCTAAAAAGTTTGTTACAAGTGGGTTATAAAGTGCTTTAGGAAAAAAAAAACAATCCCAAATGGGGCTTAAATTACAAGGACCACTAAGCTACACACTAATAATTTGTCAGATATTTCATCCCATTTTCGTCGCCTACTCTTTCAGCATGATTTGTTTTTTCCCCAGCTCTTTCTTGAGCAGAAGTGACATTCTTGATGATGGAGGCGTAAAGATCGAATTCTGCTTTCAGTTTTGCGCAGCTTGCTTCAATCCACTTCTCTGCTAGGCTGGTAGAGACGCTCTCTTGGCTGTCCTTCTCATGCTCTTCAATAGCTGGCCGTATCTCGTTATACAACATGTCCAGTTCGGATGTCGCCTCTTTCTTCTTCTCCTACATAGCCACATAAAACAAGTGAAACAATAATAATACTGGCACTAAAGCCCAACTTGCAAGGAAAGAGAATATGTGATTCTTTTAAGGGCAGCTGCTACATTTGAGCTCATTCTTAACATCGTAATGCAGATCAGGGTAGTCTTCATCCTTTTCTATTTATCCGCCACTTGGAGCACAAAATAAATGGTTAACCTGAATTTAGTTATTCCATAAGAACAACAAAAGACATAGATCTAAATACAATTATCACAATGTCAGATCCCCAAATACCAGAGAATGGCATTGATTCTTACCTCACAGTCATTGATCTCGTCTCTTGCTTCCTTCGATGCTAAAAGTTGAGCAACAAATGCTGCATCAACTTGTTTCTGGGCTAAATGTTTTGACTTGCTGTTAGCATAATTTGCTGATTTTTTGTTGGACATAGGGCTCCGCTGTATGTAATAATTACGACATGCACTATTACTTCGTATACGAGACACCATTGCATTTTTCTGTGCAAAAGCCTGATGAGCTCTAGTGGCATTTGTATCAGACTGATATACTTTCATTTCCCCGCTTACTTCAATCTTCCCCTCATTCGTTACCACACCCTCCATTGGAATTGAATCAAGTGGCTCTATAACAAGCGCTGAGGACTGTGAACTAAGCACAGGTTCAGCTACGGCATTCGTTTTCAAAAAATGGTCATGTTTTATTATCATAGATTCAATTTTTGAGGAGTCTCCACTTGCATTAAGGATCTTAGGGCCATCCTCCTCTGAATCATACAAAGGGATATTCTCCACCGAGTATCTGGTAAAGTAAAAGACAGGTCAACATATTGAGGCAGTTTAAACGGAAAATTGTATATGAAGAGCAAAGTTATTGCTCATTACTTACAACCAGTAGAATTGAGAAAGAATTTGTGGATAAGAACCCCATCCGGTAAGTAATTAGGATAAAGATGCATAAGATTAGGAACTTTTATGATGAGAAAAGGCGTCAGGGGATCTTATTATGATACAACTGCATTAGACAAGATATGATTCCTTGTTCTCTTTACTCTATGAATTGCTAGCCAAAGCAAAAATTGAAAAATAAAGCAACAGCAAAGACAAATCATTTTCCAAGGATTTCCGACAAGAAACTCAAGCTAAAAGGCACAGCGGATAACTTGTATCAGTCATATGTTGTGCCATGACCGACTGTGTCGGAGTTACGAGATGGAAACATCACACTATCACTACCTAAGGTCCTAAGCAACGGAGCACATCACAAGAGTGGAATGGTAATTCAAATCGCTCGGTGTATGAAATCTGATGCTGACTAGGCTAACAGGATACACAACTAGGCAATATTAAAGAGCAGTATTAAGTTTATGGTATCGTATGGACAACAAGATCAGTGGTTTCATGTGTTCTCAACGCTATACAGATACAAAAGTTTAACTACGCACATGTTACCGGTTGGCAACAGTTGGAAAATTAAAGTTGCAAATGCAATCAGTAGCACGCATTAACATGACCAGCTACGCGATTCAATTTACCTGTCATCATCATCTTCCCACAGATATGTGTCCTCCTGCAGAAAGGGTCCAAACAAATTTAGTATAGAAATGTGACAGCTACATCATCAGGTAAACGGTGTGAATTAAATACTTAGAGCTGAAGCCTGCTTTACACGTAACAAGTTGATTGCTTAGATGTGATTACTGAAAGTAGTTTGGGAAAGATAAAAGTAAACATATTTGTCTTTAACGAAGTTTGAACAAACAACTAAGAGCCACTGCCTAATCTCAAATTCTGAAATTGAAGACCACAAAACATGACATAAGAATTCATTTTGTTCGTTAGACTTTTAGGTAGGCCGGAGGAGCCTCAAGCATCGCACCAATTCCCCATATGCTCATTTTTCATTTAAAAAGAAAAAAAAAAGATACAGGCTCGTACTCTATATGTGCTTCTTACAAGATTTATGATGGCCATGGCTGGTCTACTTTCGTACTAATGTTTCACCGCAAATCCTAAATATAATAATAATAATAATAATATAAGCCTTCTGCGGTGTTTTTTATTTTGATAATAATAATAATTAATGTAGGCTAGCACGGCAACCTGTTCAATTAGTGGAGTACTACGTTGTTGGAGCTTAGCTTGTTAGGCTTCCAACTAGTTAATGTAATACTCTTTATAATAAAAGCCTTCGTGGCCCCCTTTCATAATAATAATAATAATAATACAATCTTAAGTTATTAAATGTCATTTTGTTTTGGTTCCCGTTTAATTTGACTCTTTCAGACTGGTATTTCATGCTTTGAAAAATTTAACACCACATGGTGTAACAACCACGAAAACTAGTTGATACCGATAGTTGGTGTGAAAATATGGAAAACTTGCCCATAATACCTATTAATCAAGACTTCACTAGTTTCAGCTTTTGGGCAAGTGATTTACCATAGTGATGCTGATTTAAATGATGAAACTACTAGAGATCTGAAATGCAATTTAAACTGTTCACAAAAGCGCAGAAAGTGAAATGGAGAAGCCAACAAAATTGCCAAGATTAAAGAAAGCCAAGCTAAATTTCCAAGAGATTTAGAAAAATACAGACACATTAAAAGTGTACTCCAATAACAAACTCTAAATTCTTTCATGCTACAACTAGGAATTAACCAATTAATACGAACAGATGGGATTGCAGTTGGTGCCGGTTTAATGGTTAGCCTGGTTTAGTAGATTGCTCAAATTACTATCCAGTATAAAGGATACAAGAAGAATTTATGATTTTAAAGTTTTTGCCATGAATACCCTGATGTGCAACAATGTAACAAAAGCTACAAAACTTGGAAGTGCTCTATCTCTCAAAATAAAGAACTGGTATTTGTAAATTTTAGACCATTGGAGAACTTTTTAAAAGACACATGCAACGAGTGTAAACATGACTATCAAATTATTCACATTTACCAGAGTAAGATTTAACAACACTAATTACGAAAAAGGATAACATATAAAAAGGAAAAGATCTATTATTTTGGGGAGGGAGTAGTTTTTATAACTCTAAACAAATGGTAAATTGGCAAAAGTTTAGCTAATCTTCCTGGAACCTATTTGCAGTCTTCTTTTTGTTACTTTTGGAAGACTACACGCACTCCTGAGAGGGTTATTTCTATGTAAACTGGGTAGGGTTAAGCAGCTTGCAGTTGACAATTGTCACTCGGATCTAAATATCCGTACAGACATTTAAAATATTCAAACCAATTCGCCCATCTCACATTAGAGAAATATAATGTTTCTAAATATAAAATTCCACACTTCGTGGTATATATTTTCAGTAGTACATCTATGATTTATCCAACAGTACCCATGCATAAAAAGTTTTGTGAATGCGTACTGACAGGTAAGAAATTACCTGAAACCCACGAGATTTTGCCCCAAGAAATCCCGAACAACTAGCTGCACCACAGAGACAGCGAACCTTAGCGCCTCCAAACCATTCAAAGTTATAATCATATGCCAGCTCGGCTCCAACAGGAATATCTTGTTTGGAGAATATCCCAACTCTTACTTCCCCTAACACTGTCCATTTCCTAGTTTCGCAATTCGGCTGGCTGCATTCTTCAAAAAAGTCAGAATAAGATGTTGAATAAGCATAAGATCAACTAAGAACATTTCTCACAAAAATTTGGAGTTTTCGAGAGAAAAAAAGAAGCAAAAAACAGAACTGAGCAATCAAATGGCATGACTTGAAGGTTGTATTTTTCCAAATACCAGACATAGGCTGCTTACCATGAATGGTTTATAAACCTAGCGAGGCTTCCCTTTCTAGTGGCATCAATTGATTCATAGGCATTCAAAGTTATTATAAATGCATCTTTGAGGCCTGAAAATTCCGTTCAGGAAAATAAAAGTCAGGTCCAAAGAAAAATGACCCTACTGATTAATAACTCAGGCATGCAGATTACCTTGCAGTTCATATGTATGAGACCTTCGTCTTGCTTCTTTTCGAGAGATTACCTCTCCACAGTATTCTATGATAAACTGTCCTTCCTGGTTATTGAAAATAATTTATGACAAATGGTGAAACTGCCATGTTTTTCAAACAAGTAATCCATGACAAGAGACTTCCAACTATGCTAACATATGGAAAACACGCAGAACGCCCATGCTGTCTGCTAGCTAAAACAAGAGAAATGCTTAGAAATAAACAAGTCATGGTGATTCACGAAAAGAGAATTCCAACTGTACACACACAGAACGCCCAAGTTGTCTGCTAATTTAAACAAGCCACAGGCATACGAATAACCAAGTGACAAAAAAGAAGAAAAATTCAAATGCAATTGTAACAAATCCATAAAGCAGTTGCATCACTTAAAGTTGGATCAGATTTTACCTTAATATTCTCGTCAGCCAAAAGACCCCACCCACGGCCTTCAGTTTTGACCAGCTTCAATTTAGCATATTCACATTTTTGAAATTTCTGCAAGCACTCAACCACAAGCGAAAATTCAAATTGAAAACAACAACAACAGCTAAGTGGATATTATAAAAGATGAAACCAAATAGCAAAGAGTAACCCCTTACATTAAGGAAAAAAATACCACGGTTTTCAATGGAACACACTAATGATAAGAAATTACATTCAACCTTAGAAGGCAGAACCTTCAGGGAGGGGTTTAAGTGAACCTAGATTGCCTTGTAAAATATATTTATATATATTTATTGCAAACTCACTTGCAAATGTAAGCAAAACTACAAATAATCTGATGCTGGATGCTTACCTGATTCTTGCAATAAGTACCACAAGGGCAATACAAAAGTGTACATTCAGTACTAGTTAGTACATTCAAGCACCTCTCCCCGCATGCAGTATCAGGATCATCAGCATTATATTTGCAAAGGCATGTTGCAATATCTTCCTCTTTCTGCTTCTTGTGCCTAGCAAATGAAAGACACGCATATATACACATAAAAGAAACCTTGATTATTGGTTCAATGTCATATGAAATACAAATCTATGATCTACCAACGGAAAGGGAAAAAAGATAAAAATCCTTACTTTCGATACAAGAAATCGTTTTGCTCAATATGTATGTACTGAGGAGGTAGTACTCCTTCTGCTTGTTCCTCCTGCATTATAGAGCCCTAAATTGTCAAGAATAAAAAATCGAGTCAAAAAAAAAGAAAGAAAATCAAGCAAATTACTGCCCCGCCCACACTAAAATCAAAATTCTAGGGTTTTGAAAATTGGGTATTGAGATGAGATGTTTAATTGTTGTTTGTAGTAACAAATTTGAACGATAATTTTCTTCTGCCGTAATGCCCTGTAATGCCCTCCCTCTTAAACTGAAGTTCTCAAATACCCCTGTAAGAAAATATTGAATTTTTCTGACACCCCTTAAAAATCTGAACTTTTTCTACAGAGACATTAAATAGAGCCCCTTAGAACATCTCCAACAGTGAGTGCTAAAAATCTTATGTGTAATTTTTATTTAGATCCTTATTTATGGGGTCATATGTATATGACAAAAATAATAATGTTTTGGTTATGAACCATCTCCAATAGTATGAGGTTTTATTTTAAAAATTTGTTGTTTTGGATAATGATAAAATTAATTCCTCTTTCCTATTGGTTCATAACAATTTATGGTTTTGGGGTACTTGCCTTCACCACTTTGGGAGAGCTTGGAGAAGATACCACGATTTTTCTTAAACGCTTACGTAACTATATTGTTAGTTATGATACCAATGCGCGTGCGGGAGATTTTCTTTTTCATAGATTAGGAGTGGTCATTCAAAAGGGGTTGGATCTCAGCTTGTTGCTCGGCTTCCGACAAATTTTTTGCCAGATGATACTTTTTCTGAGTTTTAGAAATAAATAATTTTAAAAAAATTAAAATATAGTTAAAATGATGATGTGGAGGTCATTCTCAAGATCTAAATAAGAACTTCATATTTATTTTATAACCCTTACTATTTTCGAGATGCTCTTAATTAACTGGCTCTTCTCTCTGAGTCTCTCCGGCGACGGTTTTGCTTGAACTCCATTTGATTTTTATTCAGTGATATTGTTGTTTGGAACAATATAAGAGAAGGGTTTATTGATCTCATACGATTTATTTTTTTATTTTTTTTATTTTTTGTAATGAAGCCTGTAACTTTAGTGGTTGATAAACTAAAGGGTTTTGCAAAATCAAGTGAAGATTTCTTGACGGGCATCCTCCATTGGAATGACAAGCCTAAAAGTCGCAATCCGGTAACGTCTTATGCTCTCTCTTTCTACTTCTCCTAACCAAGGTCGTGATTTACAATTTTTTGGAAATAAGAAATGATTGATATAAACAAGATTAGGATAAAGAACTAGCTTTTGTTAAGTTGTCAGTAGATGGCTAAGTGGAGGAAATGTTTTGTTAGATGTCTCTAATTGTGCAATTATAGATAATATCCTGTTAAGTGATTGTACCTCCCAATTTCTGAAATCCATGCCTTTTTAGTCTTGCTCTTACTCTCTTTTTATCCATAAGTTCATATCTTGGCAGTACATTTATAAAAATTATCAATCAGTGTATTGTGATGGGACAACTGACCATTTCTTGCTCCATCGCTATTTTGTCTCACTGGTTTGGAGAGCCATGGTGGTTTCCTTTTGTCTTTTTTGGTGCTTTCCTTCTCCAATCACTACCCTTTCTTTTCCTTTGGCCTTCCCTTTGCACTGCGTCTACCCTTAAACAAGTTTCGAACCTTACTCCAGCTGCAATAATCTGGTGCGCATGTACTCCAAAACAAAGAAAATATTCCAGCTATGCTCACCGAGAATGTGAAGACCTTGATCCATTTCTGGGCATCAAACTTTTCTGTGCCGTTCCACTACAGCCTAACAAAATGTGCAATACTCATGGGATAGTCTTTGTTTACCTCCTTGAAAATTTGTTTTACATTGTAAGGCTTGCTCTTTTCTTTTTCTGTACATGCTTTTTGGTTTCTGTTACGACTCCATGTTAAAACAGTACTTGTACATCTACATTTTGCTGCAGCTATACAATTAGTTTTCTTCTTGCCTTCAAACAAATTTTGCCAACACAAGTTGCTTTGGAGATTTATGTATTAGTTTTTTTTTTTTTTTTTTTTTTCATTGTTTTCAGATTGAAATCTTGAAACGTTTGCAGAGAGAAGCATTTTCGGATCTTATGAAATTGAGAGATAGACAGGATAAAGTTGAACGGGTGCTTTCTTTTTATAAAGCTACGAAGGGCCAAGAAGTCAACACTCGTGTAAGAGGAGAGGTAGATGTAGTGGGGTCGTTACTATTTTTGGAAAATGCAGATCAACAGACCTGTGATTCACTTGATAAAGCAGGAATGCAGACAGGAGTTGGTTCTAGGTTCACCTTTGAAACAATCGTCAAGGAAAAGGATGCACTTATGGTAGAGTTCACGGCAACTCAGAATGGCTATAGTGGTGATGTTGTTGGGAGCCCACTTTCACTTTCAAAAGTCATGTATTCAGCAAATGTTAGTGATTGGTTATCGGCAGTTATAATTCCAGTGGGAGCGCAGTGCAAAGATATTGCATCTGCTTCAAATGTATTGCAGCAGGTATGGCCTTGTTCATTACTCAAGTTTAAAAACACCTACTTAAGGTTTGTTCTACTCTTAGTTTTGACTCTTGAGGGATGAGGAATGAGGATTGTGATGGGCTCATGTTGCTCGGTTGTTTGTAGTTCAAATCAATGATCCCAGTCAAAGATCTTTTAGGTCCAAAATGAACTTGTCTGGATAATTCTGGTGATTTGATTTTTGACCAATAGAATCCTTGACTTTAGTGGTTCACATAGAGACGATCTAATGGATGATTTTTGGTGAGTGTGTTCACCGTGATACAAGTTTAATGACTTCAATATCATATGGAAATCATCTATATCTATATCTTATCATGTGCATGTGTACACCTGTATTTGTGGAGGACACATGATCAGCAGACTTAATTCTCTAGAAGTTTACATCTAGTGAGGACACAATGAGTAGTTCATCCTCACCGAAGGTTAGCCCTAAGATCGTTTTCATCCTAGAAATTTATTAGCTTTGTTAAATAAGCTAGGATAAGGATCAGAACTCATTTACTTTTGTATATTAGAAAAGTTGAGCAGATGAATTGCATGTTGTGTTTTCTGTGATAGAAGGTCTCTTCTGTTGGGCTTCTCGAGGTTAAGTTGGATAGAACTGGAACATGATGAATTTGCCACCATGTTCATGTCAAAGATTTTGTTTCGAAGTTTAGTGCACCCAAATGGTGATATGACATTTCTCTGTCTCTCTCTAAAATTGGAGTCATTTCCTTTCCATGCTCCTTAATATGTTATTGTTTAATCATTAACTGATATGTCTCTTCATTGGCAGGAATGGAGCCTGACAGACTATTCTTTCTTCGGGTCACCAAATGTGAGTCAACTTCATAATGTAGGTGCTGGTGCTATTGTGAAGAGGTCAAACATAACTGCCACACTGGCTGGGATCATTTCTAGTGGGATGCAGCAGGAGCAGCTAAATTCTGTGGGTATTAAGCGTTGCTTCAGTACTTTGGGGCAGGTTTTGTGTCAAATATCGAAGGGAACAAAGCTCACTCTAATTGGTGTTCACAATAAACTTATCAGACCAAGTCAACAACAAGATATTCAGCTTAATAGATTTACGGTTCCATTAAGTAGTTTGAGAAATATGAACGTGGGCCCCACTTATGCCTCAACTTCATCTCCTTTGGCTGACAACTTGACAAGGAACGCTAATGCAGAAGAAGAGCTAGAGGGGAATAATTCAGGTGGTGGATCAATTGCAGTCATGGTAGACTCGGAACTTGATGAGAACACAAGAATTGGAAGTTGGTTTGAGATGCAGAACGCAACTCCAGCGCATATGAGATGGGGTGTTACAATGTTTGATAACCTTGAAGCAGAAGATGGTGAATCATCAGTAGGATGGGGACTGGGTTTCGGCGGCAGTGGAAACATCGGATCCAAAAAAGTCAAGGAGGAGACTTGTCCTCTGCATGGGATCATCATTTTCAGGTGGAAGCTTTCTTGAAGATGAATCTGGCTATTGGGGGTAATAAGAAATTCAGCTTGCAGCCTGGTCTTGTTTATGTGATCGATGGAACGACTCGTCTTCCTGCCTTGATGCTACGGTCGAATTGGTCGCTGTGAATATGAATATTGATAGACTCCGCAGATCCATTATACTGCTAGTAGTAGTGTTCTTATTAAAACTGCTTTGTAAAGTCGGAAAAATAATACTAGTAGTAAATAGATGGAAGAGTGTTTTTAGACTCCCCTTACCAATGCTATCAAGTTTCTCTATAGAAATTCAGATTCTGGACCACTATAAGCTTTATCCGAAACATGAAAGGAAGAATGAATGAGATCAACCACTAGAAAGACTAACTGGAATTGTCGCCACTTTTGTTGACTGTACCAGAATGTGATCATTAAACCCAAAACTACAAGTACTCTATCTGGACATCTTCGGGCGGTGAGTTTGATACAAGTACGTGTGACCTATTATGTTTGATACAAGTATGTGGGAAATTTTTAAGGCTAATTACAAAATGGTCATACTTTTTCTAATTTAGTTGCAAATTGATCATATTTTTGTAAATCCCATACAAAACGGTCATGCTTTGGGTACATAACAGTTTTTCAAAAAAAATGGTGTTAAATGTCCCCAAAATGCCCTCTATCCTAACTCAACCTATCTAAATGGGCTTAAACTCATTCTCGACGTGGTTGACAAACGTGTGTGCATGACATAGATGAGGTAGGTAGAACGATGACGTGGCAGATAGCATGACATGGTATATTGGTGACGTGGCAGCAAATTGGTGGCCTGAAAATCAGACCGTTCCCAACTGTTGGATTTTAACTTTTCTTTTTATACCTGCACACATTCATACTTAAATTTCAATTCCAACAACCATAACACCTGCACACATTCATATTTATCTTCTAATTCCAACAAGTAACAGATAACATGTTCAAACAAAAAATGGGTGCAATAATTCAAGTGAGGCAAGCAACAACAGGGTAGTTGATGGATCAAGCAGCATCAACATCATTTGTTGTTTATGTGAGATTGGAATGCATGATCCTATTGGTTGTCCATGGATATATTCAAGGTATAAGAATGTACTGTCATGTGCCGTGGCTGCCCTGAGTAATGGGTGTGCGTTTTTGTGCAACTTTTAATCATTAAGGATTAGTTATTTTCTTGCTTAGTAAGTAGCTTTAATTACCAATCATTAGTTACTTATATCCACACGTATAAGCTGTGGTTGTTAGGGTTTGCTATTAGGGTTTTGTTCTCAGTATTTAAGACAAACTTGTAACCCTTGTTAGGGCATTGAATGAAAAAGAAAATAGAGGCTGCACCTTGAGTGTAGAGTTACCCAAGCCTTCTGTGTTATTGCTTTCATCTCATTAATCCTCTCATTGTCTTGTCAAATCCTAGTCTGTTCATGACATTTGGTATCATCCAGTAGATCACTCATCTTCGTCCTTTCAATGACGGGTGCTACAATCAAAGATGTTGACAGCACAACAAAGGAACTGTCCTCCATGCTTACTAAGTTAACAGATCTACATATTCAACACAGTACATCCCGTGCTGAAGCAGAGAAAAAACAGCAGGAATCACTGAATCAACTTGTTTCTCTAGCAGCAGATTCGAAAACTCAGTTCGATATACTTATTGCTCAACTCCTCCATACCAATCATGTTCAACCGGAAACCGGTGAATCTTCTTTCAACCAACCTATTACTGATACTAGTAACAGCGAGTTAACCAACAAGTTCCCAAAAATTGATTTTCCCAAATTTCATGGTGATAACCCTAGAAGCTGGATCCGCAAGTGCGAGCGCTATTTCCATCTGAAGGGTGTTCAAGAACACCACCAAACCGAGTTAGCTTCGATTCACCTTGAGGGCAAAGTCGAATCCTGGTTTCAAGACTTTCAAACGGGTAAACAAACTATCTCTTGGTTTGACTTTTCTTCTGCTATTTGTGAACGCTTTGAAGATTTAGCAAATGAAAATTTTATCGGTTGTTTCAATAAACTGTCTCAAATCAACTCAGTTGAAGACTATTTTGATAAGTTTGAACCCCTTAAAGCCCTTATGCTTCAGAACAATCCCAATCTTAAAGAAGATTATTTCGTTATGAGTTTTTTAAGCGGATTGAAGGAAGTGATTAAACTACAGGTGGAAATGCATAAACCTACCACACTCTCCCAATCCTTTTATCTTGCTCGCCTACAGGAGAGTTACCTCCACTCCCAACAACATCAACAACCAAAAAACCTATCTTAAAAACAACCTACAACTACCACTTATTTCAATAAATTATCACCTCACCCGCCAAAAAGCACCACCACTTTCACCCCACCACCACCACCACCTAAATCCACACCACTTATTCTTACACCCCCCACCCCTGTACCTAAATCAGTGTACATTCCACCACCCATTCGTCGTTTAACTCGTGATCAGCAAGATAAGAGGAGAGCTCAAGGTCTCTGCTATAACTGCGACGAAACTTATGTGCCTGGTCACAGATGCAAGCCACAACAACTATTTATGGTCATGACTGAAGAGATGGCAGATTCTCCACCACAAGAACAACCTCAGGAGGCTGCTGACACCTTGCTTGAGTCAGATATGGATATATCACTCCATGCCCTTATAGGTACCATGAGTGTGGATACCATACGCATTCCAGGATTTATTAAACAACAAGCTGTCTCTATTTTAGTTGATACTGGAAGTACACACAGTTTCATAGACTCCTCACTTGTGAAACACTTGTATTTTGAAGTCCATCCCACAACTCACATGCTTGTAACAGTAGCAAATGGAGATCGAACCACTAGCACCGGTGTCTTCCATAACCTACAGTGGACAATGCAAGACAATGCTTTCAGTGGAGACTTCAGATTGCTTCCCTTGGGAGGTTGTGATATTGTCCTCGGCGCAGATTGGCTCAGCATATTGGGAGATGTCACCTTTAACCTAGCCAAACTCTCTATTTCATTCCTACACCATGGCCAACTCATAACACTTCAAGGAGATACTTCAAAACCTTCACTTATGCATATGAGTGGGCAAGCTATGAGGAAATTTCTCAAGAAAAACACTCCTGCCTTAGTTGGACAATTTTTTCACATCTCCTCCACTCCCACACAATCTCCCATACCCCCTGAAATACAGAACCTTCTTGAAGACTTCACAGATGTTTTCTCAGAACCAACACAACTACCACCACAGCGATAGTTGGATCATAAAATTCAACTCAAACCAAATTCTCAACCTGTGACCTTAAGGCCCTACAAATGCCCTTATATCCATAAAAAACTGGTCGAGTCATTGGTGAAAGACATGCTCCAAGCTGACATAATTCAAGAGAGTCAAAGTCCTTTTGCTTCTCCAATACTTCTCGTCAAGAAGAAAGATAACACATGGCGGTTATGCGTTGATTACAGGAAGCTCAACGACATTACCATCAAAGATAAGTTCCCAATTCCCATAGTTGATGAGTTATTAGATGAATTACATGGTGCCATTATATTCACTAAGTTATATCTCAGATCAGGATACTATCAAATCAGATTGCATATCCCAGATATACACAAAACCGCTTTTAGAACACATCATGGACATTTTGATTTCAGGGTTATGCCCTTTGGGTTAACTAACGCACCAGCCACCTTCCAAGCCTTAATGAACTCTATTTTTGGCCCTTATCTCAGAAAATTTGTACTTGTCTTCTTTGATGACATACTGATATATAGTACCAACCTTAATGATCACATTCAACACCTTTCTATAGTGCTTTCCATCTTACGACAGCACCAACTCTACGCCAAACTCTCCAAATGCACCTTTTGCCCAGCCATCCTTGCAATATTTGGGTCACATTATCAATGCACAAGGTGTTTCAACTGACCCTGAAAAAAAATCAATGTATGCAGGACTGGCCTACCCCAACCAACTTAAAACAGTTAAGGGGGTTCTTAGGACTCACTGTTTATTACAGAAAATTTGTGAGGGGATATGGTACACTCAGCAAGCCGCTTACTGATCTACTAAAGAAGAATGCTTTCACTTGGTCTTCTGCAGCTCTTGAAGCATTCAACAATCTCAAAGCTGCCATGTGCACTACACCAGTCTTGGCCCTACCGGATTTCTCTAAACCATTTATGGTGGAATCTGATGCTTACACACATAGAGTAAGAGCTGTGTTGATGCAAGAACGTAGATCCATAGCTTACTTCAGCAAGCCCCTTGGACCCAGGAATCTTGGACTCTCTACATATGAGAAAGAACTCTTGGCAGTGGTGATGGCAGTCACCAAATGGAGGCATTATTTATTGGGCCATCATTTTTTCATCCACACTGACCATCAAAGCATAAAATATTTCATGGAACAAAAAATAACCACCATTCTACAACAGCGGTGGCTCATGAAATTGTTAGGCTTTGATTATACCATACAATACAAGAAGGGTTGTGATAACAAAGTGGCAGATGCACTCTCCAGGCTACATTCTGACACTACCTCAACAAGATGCAATTTTATGGCACTTTCAACTCCACATTGGGCACATGAAGTGATTTCCAGCTATGAGCAAGACCCCATACCTACTTCAATGATCCCTCAACTGCTGATGAATCCAAGCTCTATTCCTCACTTCAACTTTACAAAGGGCATACTGAGGTATAAAGGGAGATTATATATTGGTACTGGTAATCAAATTAGAAAGAAACTGTTGGAATCCATTCACTCTTCTTCAGTGGGTGGTCACTCAGGTATTCAAGGTAGCTACCAAAGAGAAAAACAGCATTTCTATTGGAAGGGACTCAAAAAGGATACCACCATGTATGTCAACCAGTGTGACACTTGTCAAATAAACAAAATTGAGCATCTACCTCCTGCAGGTCTCCTTCAACCACTACCAATTCCTTCTCAACATTGGCAGCACATCTCTATGGACTTTGTGGAAGGTTTGCCAAAGTCCAACAAGAAGGACGTTATCATGGTGGTTGTTGACAGACTCACCAAGTATGCACACTTTGTGGCACTAACTCACCCCTATACAGATATCACTGTAGCTCAAGAGTTCCTCCACCACATATTCAAGCTCCATGGCCTGCCAGCTTCCATGGTCTCTGATAGAGACAAGGTGTTCACCAGTACATTTTGGCATGAGCTATTCAAATCCTTGGGGACCAGATTGAGTATGAGCACTGCAAACCATCCGCAGACTGATGGTCAAACAGAACGGGTCAATGCATGCCTGGAGAGCTATTTGCGATGCATGTCTGGCCACAAACCCAAGCATTGGAGCTAATGGATCTCCCTTGCTGAGTGGTGGTATAATACTAACTATCACTCCAACTTAAAAATTCCTCCCTTCACTGCACTTTACGGCTATAAACCACCACACCTGGCTTTTCCAGTGGAGGTTATTTCATCAGTTGCTGCAGTTGAAAGCTACCTGAAGGACAGAGATGCCATGTTAGATCTTCTTAAGGAATCACTCCATAAATCTCAGGAGCGAATGAAGTTTTTTGCTGATCACAAACGGTCTAACAGATCATTTGAGATAGGAGACCATGTTTACTTGAAGCTGCAGCCTTACAGGCAGTCCTCCATGGCAATTCGCAGCAACTTCAAACTGTCAGCAAGGTACTATGGCCCTTTCGAGATAACTCACAGGATTGGACAGGTTGCTTACAGGTTAGCTTTCCCCCCTGCTTCAAAAATACATCCCGTCTTCCACGTCTCCCAACTGAAAAAGAAAGTTGGAGCAGCTGCAACTACGGTTCCTACTCTACCTTTAACTAATGAAGATGGTGAGATAGTGCTACTTCCAGTTGCCGCCTTGGATTTTCGACAGGATTACCGTCAGGGGAGCATGGTACCTCAAGTCCTTATCCAATGGTCTAACACTGCACCAGAAGACGCTACATGGGAAGACATTGCTAACGTTCAAGCCCATTTCCCAAGGTTTAATCTTTGAGGAGAAAGATTGTCTGAAGGGGAGAGTATTTGTCATGTCCCGTGGCTTCCCTGAGTAATGGGTGTGCGTTTTTGTGCAACTTTTAATCATTAAGGATTAGTTATTTTCTTGCTTAGTAAGTAGCTTTAATTTCCAATCATTAGTTATTATATCCACACGTATAAGCTGTGGTTGTTAGGGTTTGCTATTAGGGTTTTGTTCTAAGTATTTAAGATAAACTTGTAACCCTTGTTAGGGCATTGAATGAAAAAGAAAATAGAGGCTGCACCTTGAGTGTAGAGTTACCCAAGCCTTCTGTGTTATTGCTTTCAGCTCATTAATCCTCTCATTGTCTTGTCAAATCCTAGTCTGTTCATGACATGTACCTTGCAATGGAGTGAGAAAGTTGTTGAAAGCTCAAACTGAATATCATGTTGCTGAGAAGTTTTTGAGATGCTCAGTATGCTCATACTTTGAGTGGTTTGCAGATGCCACAAACCAAAAAATGGCAATGAAAGTTCAACTCCCAACTCCACATTCCTGCTTTACTTGTGGTGACAAGAGTCATATGCACAACAACCGTCCATGGAAGAACAAACCCTGCAAGAAGAAGAAGTGTAAGGGAACTGTGATGCTTTTATTCTGCCAGAATGTACACAACTATAACATTGCTTACCTCAAATGCTCCAACTGTATTGATTTTCAATGGTTATCTGATGTTGTCTTCAATGCAGCAAAATCCAATGTAAAACAAACATCTCTGAAAATGGCAGAATTATGCAAGGAAATAGGAGATCTACAAATGTAATGAGCTATACCTTAAATAAAAATAAAATTTCATGCATATCACATAAGTCAGTTCACAACATAAGACCATAACATAGAATATTTAAAATAAGACCATAACATATTCACATAAGTCAGTTCATCTCTTACTTATCACATAACATAAGTCAGTTCATCAATCCAAAACATATAGAACTGTAACAAGGAAAGGTAACCAAACACATGACTTATTGAGTAGCAGCAGATGGAACTGTAAAATTTCTTTTTCCTTTTGGTTTTGGAACTGTGAAAGTCTGAGCTAGTGTTTGACTCACAGAACCAACACATGCAATGCTCTGTGACAGTGTTTGATACACCTGCATTCCCCTGCCAAATCTTCCTCTACCACCTCTTGAACCTCTACCTCCTCTTGAACCTCTACTACCTGTTGAACCTCTATCAGAAACAACACTATTTGTAGGTTGAGATGATGATCCACCAGCAGCAGCACTATTTGTAGGTTGAGATGATGATGTAGCAGCAGCAACAGATGAAGTTAAAGCAACTCCTCTTCTTCTTGTTGCTTTTCTGTCTCTCCTACTAGTACTAAGTTCAGCTGAATCTGGATAAGAAATTTAATGAGATCCTCCTTGAACCATAGTTCTTTGACTTTTTTATTTTTGGATTAGATCTAACATGTGCACCAGCACATGTTTTCCTGTTGTGCCCAATTGTCTTACACCTTGTACAACTTCTAACCTTCTTCTCATTGTGACCTTCATCATAAGTTCTCTTTCTTTTCTTGCATGGTCTCCCTGGTTTTCTGATGTCAATAGGAGGTCTCATATTAACTATGCCTTCTGGATGCACAAAGAAACAAGAGAGAAAGAGATAAGTATTGTTAAAGAAAACCCAAAAAGAAATGAAAGAGGACGATAAGTAGTGGAAGCAAACCCTAATTATTAAAAAATTCTTTGTCATAAAGTGAAAGATTCCATAATAGTGTAAATTACATAAAAGGACAATAAAAGAGACTAAATAAGGTAAAGTTGGTAATTACCTCATCCCAGTCTTCTCTGCATAGAAATAAACCCATCTCAGGGGCATAAGTTGCTCTCAAAGCATCAACCAGATAACACTTGTCACAATAACTGCCACCAAAAGGATAAAAGCATTAATAATGACCTGCCATCTTGAATGCAGCCACATTATGAATGAAAAAAAATTAAAAAAAAAAAAAGGAAGAGAAGAGAAGAGAAGAGAAGAAAACTTACTCAGCCCAATTGATTCTCATATCCATTTACACACATACAACATGAATGCAAGGTATTCCTTTAAGTTGCCACTGAATGCAACTACAAGTCTTCTCAACAATATCAACTTAAAACAGAGCATTGGTTTCAATGTTCTTCACCTCATATAACCTTCCATAAACTGATCCATTTGGTCTCAGGTGAGCTGTGTAATTCTCCATCTTCTTTATCAACTTCAGAACTTCTGGCACCAACATTCCAAGTTCCAACTTATCATCCTCAACTCTTCTTTTGTAAAACATACCCATAATGAGTTGACCATACATCATTCCAAGGGTACAAATGGGCTTGTCTCTTATTGGGTCAATCATGTTGTTGAAAAACTCATAGAAGTTGTTTTTGGTGTGCTCGAAACAAGTATATTTGTCATAGAAGGCCCTAGACCATTGCTTTGGTTTTTCCCTCATCATGTATCCTGCTGCTGCTGGAGACAACTTCAGAAGCTCATCCATGTGCACCTAGTCATTAAAGTAAGGGTAACATGATTATCTAACCAAAACAATTCTCAAATAACAAAAACATAAAGAGTAATACTAACCTTCCAATGTCTTTCCTTGTAACATAGTACAGCATTGCAAACCAGGTTATGTAGCTTTGTACCTTGATAGTATTTTTTGAAATTTGCATACATATGTCTGTAGGTGAATACATAACAAAATAAAGGAAAAAATTTTATCAGTATGACCATATAACTAACCAACTAAATTATTGAAATTCAAAATTACAAACTAAAGTTTACCTGAAACAGTATCTTTGGTTATGATCTGGAAATAATTCAGTAATGGTTTCCAACAGCCCTTTTTGTCTATCTGAGATAAAAGTCAGCTTTCCTCGAGGGTAGTTGACAATATATGGCTTCAATGCTTTCATAAACAAGTGCCAGTTCTCACCAATTTCATTTCTAGTAACCATTATAGCCAATGGGACAACCATATTCTCTGCATCCAAAGAAGTTGCAGCCATCAGAAAACCTCCATGCTTTCCAGTCAAATGGCAAGCATCAAATCCTATGACATTTCTACAACCATCATGAAAACCTTTGAGTGGTGCTGCAAAAGCAATTGTCATCAACACTGCAATAAAATAAGTATTGTCATTAATGTTCAATTTCAGAGTTAAAACAAGTGAAAATAAGTAAAGTAAGTACAACTTAATATCTATGAACTATGTAAAAATGTAACTCACCTTCCAAATGTATAATTTTTCAAAGAACCAGGGTTGGTTTTCTCCACCATATCACAAAAGGCTGGAACAAGTCTGTAAGACTCATCATAATTTCCATTTACCCTTTCTAATGTCTTAGTTCTAGCTCTCGAAGTCACATGATAAGGAACAATGGTATTATGAGTAGTGTGGAACTGGTCCTGTAAATTGACCATTAAGTGCTTCTTAAAGTCTTTCTTATCCATAAAATCCATCCCCACAAACATCGTATCAACATCCACAAAGTACCCAGCATCTCCAGTGTCATCATCAAAAGCAGATGATCTTTCAGCAGCTTCTACATGTGTCCCCCAAACCTGCTCATACTGATTGACCCAAACTGTGTTATAATCAGCATCCTCTGCAACTCCTTGGACTGATAAAGTTCCTTCTTCATCTTTAGAATCATAGCTACTAGAACTATCATCATTGTCAGTATGAGATGGTTCAATAACCACTGCTTTTCCTTTTGGGTCACACTCCTCAACAACACCACCATTGTTGTCATTTTGGACTTCATCTACAATAATATTCAGACTAGTTAATATGCACACAAGTTAAAAATGTATTTAATCAGAACATAGAGATATAAATCATACCTGGATTTCCCTTTTTGTTATATAGTTGTGGACGCAAGAAATCAAAAGAGTCTAATCCCCCAAAATAGTTGTTCACAAATTCAGTATACACTTCATTACCCATTTCTGCATCATCAGCAGCCGGACTTCTACAATCATCAATAGGATGACACATATGTTGTATATTTTCGTACCCCAACTCAGACTATCTTAATTCAACTGATATTTCTTCATCCACAAGCTCATCATCGTCCACATTAACAAATAAAACCATTGACAGTACCCAAACTACCAGTTACTGCTACAATTGTCTTCTTCACCAGCCTAGGACTTCTTCTTAGTAACTCAAGTGATTTATTATATATAATCCTCTTCTTAGGTGTTAAAAAAAGGGATGGGTCAATACTGACTGGTGCTGCACCTCTTTTAATGTGTATCCTTGATGTACTCTGCACCTTCTCAGGTGTTGAAAAAAGATTATTTTACACTGACACACAAGAAGATGAATGGAATTCATCATTAAGAGGAACTTTCATGTTGGTAACATTGTAAAGATGAATATACCCATCATCTTCAACTGCTCCTTTATCCCACATCTCAAAGAATTCTTCACTATTACCAATACAGAAAGGGTCTGTGTGACTGAACCAAGTGAGATTAACCTTCTTAATATGTGGTAACTGATATGCAGCATGAACAACATCACTAAAAGCATTCAATCTACCAGAATTCACACTTATATTATCAAAAAACCTAACCTTATTTGTGTCATATTCCTCAACCCTAAAGCTACTAACTGGGTTCTTCACATATTTCCTACACATAACATAACCAAATTAGGGTTTACTAAATCGATAACACACCCAATTTTCATAATCAGATAACATACTCATTTGCTATAAATTACAGCAAAAAAAATCGACTAATTAGGGTTAATGAAATATAATATTAAATTTCCCATTTATGGCTGTGATTACCAACCTCATGGTGTTCGCGTACATAATGACGAAATCTTGTAAGAAAACCACCACTGTTTAACAACCAGTCACCTTCTTTGCTTCAAAATATTCACGAATTAGCACTAAAGATGGATATAAACCATACACACTACCAGCATAATCTATTCATGATCTGTTTACGCAGTAAATCTCAAGTTTTTGAGTGAATCACCATTTTTGCAGAGAGTTTAGAGAGAGATGGGTGAGACGAAATGAAACTAATTTGCCTCTCTGCCTTAACCCTAAACTATTATACATTGAGTCTTTTACTTATGATCATGTTCGTTCGTATCTTCTCGAGATGCATCAATCATAAGATGTATGGTTGTAGATCTAAAACCATCTTGGAGGTATAAGTATTCCTCGTGATGGATACTTATAAGATGTACGGTGTTAGATTTACTATGGTCCAGTTAAGGACATAATCGTCAATTTAATAGGGCATTTAACTCTAGAATGGTGGACCCCAGTGACATAACCCTGTTTTTAACGGAAGTAGGACAGGTTTGTTAATGGTTTGTAGCAGTGTGACTAATTTGCAAACGGGTCTTAATAGCGGGACTGTTTTTCAATTTGACCAATTTTAACTGCAAAATTCTTGGCAAATGGCCGTTATGCTTTGAATTGATTTCGAATTCCTTGATCATAACGCATATGGATGATGTCTTCTGATCTTTTTTTTTTTTTTAAATTACTCATATTGAAAAGAAGAAAAGGTTACACGGAGTTTTCCAAAATGTTGGTTTCCCGTATCTCATCTAACTGAATTGAGATAATGGTTTTACCTACATATTGTTAACCCTATTTTGTAAACTTGAAACGATAAACTGAATTTGAAAAACATAAATCCGATAACAAAGCAGGGTTCAAGAAGTGAGGCATCATTAACCATTGTTGTTTATGTATTTCCCGTTTGCGCCCCTTCCTATTCTTATACAGAAAGCCCAAATTTTTTTCACAAGTCTTAAAAATTCTCACTGCTTCTGAGACAATACCTTGATTTATCCAAAAGATGTTACTTTGCTTTTCCTGAGCATAATAGATTAACCTCTGACAATCACCTTCCACCCAGAAGTTCTTTAAGTCCATACTCTTTGCCCAAGTTGTTGTCTCCAGCATACTCAGCGCCTCTTCTTCTTCTTCTGTGATACAGGTGGTAGCTTGGATGGCACCACCTGTATCACATCGAAAAATTATACCATACCCAGCATATTTGCAAGAACCAATCCAAGATGCATCTAAGTTAACTCTAAGTTGGTTTTCTTGGGGTTTTTACCATCCACTATTGTTTGTGTCAATTTGGTTTTGTAATACAGATGTAGAGATAGAAGTTACTCCCTAATTTAAGTGTCTCAGGGGAGACCAAAATTCCAGGTGCCTCTGAACAACTAAAGAGAGTTGGATGGTTGTAGTCAATTTGGATTGGAGGATTCTTAGACATCTTTCCTTCCAAATCAACCAGCATTTTATGGCCATAATTTTTATTTCAGAATTTTCATACACCCGTGTTATCCAATTAGAGTGCATTTGTGCAAAAGAGAAATCTAAATCACTACTGGAGTGTACACTTACCACAAGAGGCAGCAAAGAAACAGATTTGGCATAGGGACATTCAAAAAACAGATGCTTCAAATACTCACATTCATGCTCGCAGAAAATGCATTTCATGTCTAACCGTTTAGGTTTTAGGTCCCTTTTAACATATAGTAGTGTTTGTCTGATAACTTTCACCAAACTTAGCCATCAAGTAATCCAGAAATTTCAAGAACTTTATTATAGAGTTTTGAAAGTAGGTCGCCGAAATTGGGTCGATGGAAATGGGACGATGGATTGGAAACTGTTATTGTAAGCTAAATTGTAATGGCAATAGCTTCACAAAACTGGTTGGTAGTAGTCACTGATGAGACTGGACTAGCATCAGTTGCACAAAACTGAATTGGTAGCGGTTTCCGACGAGATTGGGTTATCAATAGTAGGTGGTGTTATCCCATATTGGAATCAATATATTAGGGTACACCCATAGCCCCTCTTAATCCTATAATTTATTTTAAGATTAAGAAGATTGGATTCCATTTGTTGTGATTGTTGCCAACAAAATTTCGCATTGTACCGAGGTGTTGGGAAGCTCACCCCCAAGTGTGTGCAACGGTAGTGAAACTTCTACTCAGATCGTCCTTAAAGTGGCCATTCATTTGGGCTAAAAAAGACTTTGAGACTCCAATGTTAATTGGTTGCGTTTCAAAATTTTATACTTTTTTAACTTATTAATGAGTTTAGAAAATAACTAAAGTTTGAGAATAAACAAAATTTCAAATTTACCTAATAATTAATTGTTAAACTAAGTTAAAGATATAATACAATATCAATAAGCCAAATGACTCAAAATGCATCAACTAACTATTTAATTAGCCGGTGGCACTTTAGTACAGTGGTAAAGTCACTGTATGATGATACCAATGACCTGAGTTCGAAACTCGCTAGCACCAAAAATTCTTTACCTCATCAAAAAAAAACTATTTAATTAGTGGCATGTGAAAAATATAAGGGGTTATGAAATAATAAAATTCAACGTCAGTTCATTAATTTTATGCATAGATATTATACAATATAATCGTGGAAACATAATTTTTAGTACATCTAAAATAATCATCATTTTCATCACACCAGACGTAAATTATATTCAAAATATTTTGATCTTTTACGGCATGG
Organism: Papaver bracteatum; assembly: GCA_023529315.1. Taxonomy (NCBI): domain Eukaryota; kingdom Viridiplantae; phylum Streptophyta; class Magnoliopsida; order Ranunculales; family Papaveraceae; genus Papaver; species Papaver bracteatum. Next base: position 2,323,873 of record JAJJWX010004210.1, read on the forward strand.
ATGTCACATGTAAAGTAACATATTAAACTCGAGCACAGAGTGAATGAAAGATAACATAAAGGTTTTAATTTGTGCAGTTCCCGATGGATCTGAATACTTGACGTCAACCACAGAATGGTATCAAAGAAAATACATATAAATCCTTAAAAACAAACACCATAAAGCAGAAACTGTTGTAGTATTGATACGTAAGAGAAAAAGAACTTAATCATTATATAAGAGCTACATATTACATAAGAATAAGCCTTTAAATATATGCTAGGGCGCAAACCCTGATTACATATAAATGGTTCGCACACATGATCCAAAGACCCTACAACACTCTTTTGGCGATCCAATAGTAGTGCTTCATATGTAGTGCTTCAAATATAATGCTTCAAATGTAGCACTTCACATATAGTTCTTCGAATCTAGTTTCTCTTCTCATAGACCATTGTATCTAAGTCATTAAAACTTCTCCAAGGAAATCCAGAGGGACAAAACCTAAAATAAGGAAGAAAAAAATAAAACGCTAATTAAACTTTGAACAATGTTAGAGTCACATATGTTGCCTCGTTAAAACCTTTACAAGGGAAAAACCAAGTGGGATAAAACCTTGCCGAAGGGTGTCACACCCCGCGAATGAGGCTAGCACCTAGCCCAAAATCCTGGAGTGCCACTATCGTAGGTCCAGATTTTTCTTTTTAAAAATGAGAACAATTCAGAACTACATATGTATTACAATGATTCAGTTCTCTCATCAACTAAATGGGTTCAACAGGGTGACCCACTTGGTCCCCTCGCATTTGTGCTTGCACTACACCCCCTTGTTACTCAGATTGTTTCACAATGTACCTTAGATTTCCATGCCTGGTACCTTGATGATGGTACAATCGCAGGTGACACACTCGAGGTGGCGAATGCCTTGAAGATCATACAAACTGAAGGACCTAAGAGGGGCTATATCTGAACATTTCAAAAACTGAACTCTTTTGGCCTTCAACAGATCCCAGGTGCATTCAGGATGGTCTCTTTCCTATAAATATTGGTAAAGCTTTAACATGTGTAAAGCTGTTAGGAGGTCTAGTCAGCCTTGATATGCAATATTGTGGTAACATGGTTCTCAACAGGGTTGATAAAACCATTCAGTTGATGAAAAATATCATGAAGTTGCATGACCCTTAATGTGAAATTTTACTTTTGCGTAATTGCATGGGTGTCTCTAAACTCTATTTCACTCTCAGAACAACAAGCCCCACGACTATACAAGGTTCAACTTCCCATTTTGATAAGCACGTACTTCGATATTTGAGGCATATCATAGTTGGTGATGGTGCACATTTTGGTCTTGTCCAGCAGTGCTTAGCCCCCTTTCCCATCAAGGATAGTGGCTTGGGAGTTTACACAATGGCTGATACAGGCACCTACTTCTATTTGTAATCTACTGCTCATACCCAAAAATTGCAACACACTATCTTGAATCTCTCACCTTCAACTGATTTAAGCCGCAGCTTTGAACACGCTCTCTAGGTATTTACACAAGTTTGTGGGTTATCTAATTATGAGTTTAACATCAACGACACCGCCCCCCATTTTATGAAGTCTTTGGCGGTTATTTACTTTGGTGTTTTCAAGGAATCCTTACCCTCACGTTTTACTTTGAACGAACACGAATCTTTTATTTGGATGAGTAACAAAAACGATCATGCTATGGACTTTTTGAAATCCATTCCTATTCATGGGTTGCATCAAGTTGTTGGGCCAAGGCACTTTAGGTATGTTTTGCAGTATAGACTTTCCTTGCTTTTGTTTGTTGAAGACAACCTATGTTCAGTATGTCAGAGACCTATGGATATCTATGGCGACCACGCCTTACATTGCGGAAAGGAAGTGGGTCTTAAATTCTGGTATTACATGGTCCGAGACACTATCACATACATGTGCAATAAAGCAGGGGTTGTCGCTAGAAAAGAAATTTCATTAGGCTTCCTATCGATCAACAATAATTACTTGAAACTCACTGACATTCTAGTTTATAACTGGGAAGATGGTAAAGATGTTTGCTTTGATATCACAGGTGTTTCACCTTTCACGAGTGCTAGAACTCGCACTTTAACTCCTGGTCAAGCTATTAAAGCAGTTTTCATGCGCAAAAATAACAAATATTTGGACAAATCCTCCGCAAATGGATATGGTTTAGGTGTTTTGGCATTTACTACATTAGGAGAGTTGTGTGAGGATTTTATTTTATTTTTGAATAGGTTGAGTCACTATATGTCTAGTCATGATACTAACTATATAATTGGCAGTTCACTCTTCCATAGGTTAGGCAATATTATTCAAAAAGGTGTAGGGGCTCAGATTGTTGCTAGGCTACCCTCCACCGATGTTGTACTTAATTTCGATTATCAATAATATGCCCCTGGTGGATCTTTTTTTTTATAAATAAATAAATAATTTAATAAACACCTTTAAATGGTTACAATCCATAATAAACAAATCATGTACACCAAAATTTAACGATACTGAAATACCAACGCCCAAATCCCCGTGATGAAAGTGTGTATGTATACTCTGTAGGAAGAGAGGAAAAGGGGTAAGAAACCACAACCCAGTAGAGAATTTCCAAAAATAATATAGTGCAGCGGAAAAATAAATCAAATGATGCATCAAAAGCATAATTAAACAATTTCAGCGTTTTAATTATTTACTGATTTTTATTTCAAACTTTTACTCAATCACATTTCCAATTTAAGTAATTAGCTTCTTAAATTATTTTAGGACATTTATTAGTTTTTGTTCAACCAAATATCACTTAGCGATTTCTTTAGGTGCGCACCAAACTTTGTAACTTTTCAATTTAGAGATTTCGTCTTATATAGACTTTTCAAAAATTCTTAAATACTTTAGACTCGCAATTCCATATCTACCGCCACACATACTATTTGTATAGTTGTGGCCCTGAACTCAACAAACTCGACAACCACAATATTTATCCATGAACCACAACCCAAATCATAATCAATCTTTGGACAACCCCATATCATTATCCATGGACCGGAACTCAAATCATAATCAACAACTATTGTCTACTGGTGCTCACAAGGTATTTCTTTTTATTGTGGCCCTGATCTCTTGGCTCTAACACCATCTACTGCCCACCGGTGCGCACAAACTATTTGAATAGTTGAGGCCCTGCTCTCTTAGCAAGTAGATTACACAATTTCATTGTACCATCGCTAGACTAAAAATTCTTCTAGACTCATTATTACTGATATCACATCCTTAAATTTCCCGTACCTATAAACGATATTATTTAAGTTTTTTCCATAAATAACCTTTGGTTACAACCAAAATCGTATAATTAGTTATTTCTCTTAATTGAATTATTAACACTACATTTACAATTTCTTTAACTTACAAAAGATTAAAAAAATTTATATTTATTACTAGTACAACCGTTGCCACAGTTGGAGGGCCGACCGAAGAAGAATCTGAAGATGGGGTTTGTCGGCAACTATTGTAACCCCGTTTCAGAAAAAAAAAAGTGATACTTTCGCCTTATTTCAGAAAAAGTGATACTTTCGTTCCATTTCAGGAAAAGTGATACCTAAAACGGAGCGAAAGTATCACTTTTTCTGAAACAGAGAAAGTATCACTTTTCTTGAAACAGAGGGAGTACATCGTTTTATTAGTTGCAACAGAAAATTAGTTGATGCATAAACTAAAATATGGCTACATAAAGTATCATGTATCCTTTGTGGTAGTTTGCATAATGGATATACATATTGTGAAAATAGAAGGCGACCGAAAATAGGGAGAAGAGGCAGACAGAATTCTCATTAGATGTGTATCATAGATTCATAGACAAACATTAGGGCCTCAATTTATAGGGCTAGACACAAGGGAATCCCAGTAATAAACGAGATTTACCCTAGATATTCTTAACATAATTACACGTTTATAACACCCCCCCTGATGACGTTTTGTCTAAGCTAATTTCCTCGTTAAAACCTTGTCAGGAATTCCAAAAGGACAAAACCTGATCGAAGGGAAAAGAGTACAATTAACAAAACTTAGAAAAGATTTGGACACACAAATGTTGCCTCATTAAAACCTTGACAAGGAAAACCCAATGGGAAAAACCTTGATGAAGGAAAAATAGTACAACGCGTTAAGTCCAGTAGAATACCTTTTTATTTGATACCCCCCCCTGATAAGAACTTCAGTTAAATCTTGGCTTGCAAATATTTGAGTCGAGATTTCCCAATTTCGATAAATGAATTTCTTGAATGTTGGATATAACAATGCTTTTGTGGGAAATTTGTCAGTTGATGAAGTCTTCTTTTGTGTTAGTCTTCTAATGGTAGTGTTCTCAAGTCTTCATGCTTCGCTAAATACACTGAAGACTTGCTTCTTGGATTGCTAGCTTATCGAAGATGATTTGCAGAAGTAGTTGATGTAATTTCTCCAACAAAGTGTCAATATGTAGTTATAGTTACATAAGTGAACAAAATTTGTGATCATACCTTATATGGATTAGAAAGATATCCAAAGTCATATGAGATGGTTATGTTGATGTGGTATAACAAAATAACTTAGTTTACGGTGGGAATCCATCAAATAACCGTAATTTGATACAACTCTGATAAGCACGTAAGTGCGACGCTTTTTCACCCATAATTACATTAGCTAGGGCTCATTTTTCGTTAATAAACTTGTTTTTATATATTTGTAGGTGATTTGAAAAATAAAGCTCGATTGACTAAAATGTGGAATTCCGCTCATAAACTGGAGGAAATGAAGTGATTTATAATTTAATGGGCTAAAACCCAAAAGGAAAAAGATGGAGAATTATTTCATTTGGTCCAATTATTTGGATATGGGAGTGTGGAGCCTATTATGTCGACATCATTTAAAAGATATTTGGGGATATTTTATTTATAATGAAGAAAATAAAAGTGTTAAGTAAGAAATCTACATGGAGTAATTGATGGGAACTAAATATATGAAAAGTATGGAAAGAATATTTTATTCTTTATGATTGGAGTTAATAAAGATTAACTAATTCCAAAATAAAGAAAATCGTAACTACGTGAGAATTATATTATTTGACGCGTGACACATTCTTATTGGAGGATTTTTCGTTGTCCTGACATGTGGCGCATTCTCATTGGGCGATGATGTGGTAGTGGTAAGTAGAAAAGGAACGTGGTTTCCTTTGAAAGCTATAAATATGTTGTGGATACATGATAAAAGGGGGTCCGGAGTCTGAGCAAAATAGTAGAGTTTTAATTCCATTCTTTTAATTTCTATGTTGTAATAATGGAGTAATTTCTCCGCTGGGATGGAGGAGGAAGCCAATTCTGATATGTTAGAAACTCAGGTATTATCTAATAAAATATTCTTTTGTATTAATTTGTTTTATTAATTTCCCTTCTAAAAAGCTTCATTCTTTAACCGTTTTGGATAGTCTTCGGCTATTGATATTTTATAAGCGAAGGAAATTATACCATTTTGGGTTTACAACAAAATTTGTATATTTATTTTAATTGCAACATTTTTCGAGACATGAGAATGATTTTGATACTGTCTTGAGTGATAATATGAATATTTTCTAGAGATGAAATGAGAATTTTACATGATTAGTTTGGTGGAATCCAAATCCCTAGTATTCTTTTCTTTACTAGTTTATTTATTTTTCTTAGTTTTATTAATATTTCTTCTTTTATTATTCTTTAATTAGGAATTTTATAGTATTTGGTCCCTGTGGAACGAACCCGTATTCTACATACTATCTCATCGATAGCGGTGCACTTGCGGTGTTATAATTAAATCCCATCAAACTTTCCCTTGGATGAACACAATGTTGAAATATTGCCTCACTAAAACCTTGCCAATAAAATTTTGAACGAAGGAAAAAGAGTACAAATATCAAATTTTTGAAATAAAATTAAACGCCAACAAGATATTGCCTCGTTAAAACCTTTTCAGGAAAACCACATGGGACAAAACTTAAAGCGGAGGGAAAAGAGTACAAATTTTGACGTAAATATGGATGCTAATTAACTCAACTATATGAATGTTTATACAAACAAGCACCAAAATCATAACTATGGTCTATATTATAGACAAGTTTTAAGCAAGCATAATATTTTAACTGCAAATTTAAGAAAAATAATATTTCAAGAATACAAAATAAAGCTAGGCTAAGTTTGCCTTTGTTAGTAGTGGTCAGGATATGTCCGTGGGAAAGATAAATCAAGGGATGTGGTTCCTCACACCACCCCTTACAACTCGCATGTGTGGCGTTCATTACAATGTCAAATATTATGAATGAAAAATGAATACTCAAGTCAAGACATGGAATTTCAAAAATTCAAAAATTATAACGGTGAGGTTCGAACTCATGACCTATTGTATCATAAGAGTGTCCTCTAACCAGTGTTTCACCTTGGTTGGAATTGATAGAAAAGATAAATCAACAATGGTAGTTTGTTCAACTTAAATACCATAATTGCTTTATTAATTAGCGTTTCATTAATGGCACATAATAAATAATCTATTCATTATAAAGTGTTTTATTAATTAGTGTTTCACTAATTGCTCATAATAAATGACTAATCATTTTTTAATTATAAATGTTTTCTTAATTAATTATAATATTTATTTATATAAAAATAAAATTCATTAAAATAATAAGTAATTTTGATAAATAATATCAATAGACATTTTCTGCGACAATGAGTAGTAGAAGAGGTGAAGGCCGAAAGATTAGTGGTGGTTAAGGGCGGAGCCAAGCACAATTATATTTATTTTTGTTCTTTTATCGTAAAATGGGATACAAAGTCCATTTTTCACATGTATCCAACTTGCCAAGAATGTTTTTTCTCCCTCTCTCCTAAAAATACTGGCTCCGACCCTGGTTTGTGGTGGAAGAAGTAGTGATGGTGAAAGATGGTGAGTAGTGATGGACAATATTAATTTTATGTTCTCGTTATAACATCGATAACATCGTAGTGTGGAAGATGTGGTTGGGTGTTTTTGGTTGTTTTTAACACTATTGATAAAGGAATGTACCATATATTTCAGGGAAGATATCATACAAGACAATATTTTCATGATTGTAGTTGGATCACCCAAATGGTACCCCTGTTATCTTTGGTACTATACCGTATAAATCATGATTTTTTAATGTTAAAATAAAATTGATTGCAATACAAAAAAAAATATACACGAAAAAAAATATGAAACTAATCAATTGACGAAATTTTGTTCAATATAAACCTTATACATGGCATTTGTGATTGAAAATTGGAATTGCGTCCAACAACCTACATGGGATGGGTGGAAGTGATGTGGCATTGGTGGAGTCAAAAATTGACATTGAGGTCTATTTAAAAAAAAAATGTAAACTTTGGTGGACTAAACCATAAATATATATGGACAAAGTACTATTTATAAAATAAACTAAAAAGATTATGTAGTTATTAATAATTTAAGAGGTTAGAGCCAGGTTAGTCAACCCTTGGCTACGCCACTAGGTGGTGGTGGATACAAAAAGTGGATTTGGTTTTATGGTGGTGGCGGGTATTGGTGAACAAAAACATATTATGCTAATTTCGTAACGCCACGAAATGTGTAACGTTATATTATAAAGTATAAAACGTGGTTGATCATTCTAATGTTAAAATAAACTCGATAAAACACATGTCCATTTTAAAAAATTGGTGCAATTAATTTCCATGTTATGTAATAACTAAACGAACGACACGAATCAAGATCAGAACATACGAAATTATTTATTATCGATTTGTTTATGTAAAGAGTGGTCAGGATTTTTCCTTGGAAAAGATAAATTTACCGCTGGGGTTTGTTCAACTTAACCATTTTTATACGTTTTATTAATTAGTGTCTCATTGATTGTCATAGTGATTAATTAAATTTCTATTATAAATGTCCCTTTAATAATCTAACATAAATACATAATTTTATTAATTAATAATTTTACTAAAAACTATATTAATTCTAATGGTGGTAGTGGAAGTAGGGTTAGTATAAGCGGTGGAGGGTGTTTGTGAAGGGTGGAGGCGGCAATATTACTATTGGTGGAAGAAATAGTGGCGGTGGATGGTTTTTATAGTGGTGGGCGTTGGTAATAGTAGTGTATAATAATAGTTTTTGCTTTTTAGTGAGTTTTATTGACCAAGTAAAAAAATAATCTTTACAAAACATGCAACATTGTATTGTGAAAGATGTAATTGGTTGTTTTTAGCACGATTGATAAGGACAAAAACCAAATATTTCGAGGATGATACCGAAACGTATAATACAATATGATCATGATTGTTCGATCACCCGTATTATATAAAGGAAATTGGTGTACCCGCGTAAGAGAACATTATCGCTCTCTCAAGTACTATTACATTCTTTTTCCTGAAAGACCATCAATGTAGAGTTGTTTTGCGACAACTACCTACAAAGACAACAACTTTCACTCAATTCCCGATATAAAACCTTATTGACAAGAAAAATGTATTTGCATTCTAAAATATTTGTTTGAAAATTATGTTTGTTTATCAAAATCATCATAAAAAACTCTAAATCATGAATCTAAATTTCTCCTCCGATGTTTATAGAATATTTTTTATATTTTACATTCTCAAATCATGCGACCTCTTGATGACAAATCAACAATATCAAATTATGGATCAATATGTATAGGTTTCATTCACTGGGTTAAAAGGTAGAGTAGACACAAATGGGTAGATCACACAAAGCAGAACATGACTGAGAATACTTCAATAATTTGGTCAAGAGATAAGGTCAAAATTTGAAGATTAACTTTCTATAAGACTAATTAGATCGGCTTCGATAGGAGGTCACTAAAATATGGATTAATAATAATTTTCGCGTAAGATAATTACAAAACATAGTTTGGATAACTCTGCCTAAGTAAAGAGTGGTCAAGATTTGCCCTTCCTCAATTGCTATGTTATGTGAGAAGAAGGTGATATCTAAGATTGAGGTATAATTCAAATCTATTAGATTCATACCATTTACAACTGGATGCCTTGATAAAAAATGACGTGTTGTTATTATTATTACATGCAAGGGATACATTGACCACATTTGCGCAAATAGGTCAGTTCGCATATGATTGGTGTTGCATATACCGTATAGAATGCAATGAGGAATTTGAGGAAACAAGGCATCATAAGTAGTGTCCGGAGTATTTTGGATATAGTAACTTAGACCCGATGTAATACTTATGTTTTTTTTTTTTTAGTTTTTCCACAATCTATTTATTTAAGAAAAATGAATATTGCAAATACATAACATCAACAAAAATTAGTCATATTGCATTTGACAATAATGGCTACTGATGGTCCGGAAACGACAAAAGAAATGAATTGTTGTAGAAGAATTTTTGGGATATACAACGGATTACTTGATATGAATGAAAGAGCTATAACTATTTCGATTCTGAAATCACATAAAGTTCACAGTAGAAATTGACATCAAGTTTAAAGTTAGTAACAAACATAATATGGCTAACTAAAATGTTAAAAACAAACAAGATATATAAACTTAGAAAGTCGTGGGACTTGAAGAGGCCAATTTTGAAAACTAACATCTTAAAAAGCAACGATCCACAATACCATAATTATTATTTTTATGAATATTCAACGTAGAATATGTCAACTTTTGGCAAAGGATCTATTGACAACCTATTAATTTGAAATATGATCAGGGAGTGCAATATGTGTTCAAGGTTCTTTATGAGGTAATGTGTCGCCAGATTGTATTCCAAGTGAAGGTAGGAACATACGGAAGTGAAAAAATGTCAAAGATTTTTGAAGTTACCATAGCCTTCGTTAAGACGAATTGCTGGGCACAATATTTTGTTGAACATTTAATGGCAGAGGTTCGCATATATACAATCCCTTCGAAAAGGTAATGGGTACACATTTTAAACATTGTCATCTAATGGGTGTTGAAAAATTACAGGAAAATCATGTCACATTGGATAGTTTGTATCGTTCGTTCGATGCAAAAAATATATATTCTCTGCCTATTTGGAGTATCGACAACATGACCATGATAAATGAGTCAGCTGGAGCGAAATAGGAGCATGTGGAGACTTTTATGGACGATATTGATTAGTTGATTTCACTTAGATGAGCACTGCCGACGACATATTTCCAAAAAATATTTAAACTTCCATGTTCATGTAGAGCATTATCCCATTATAAGCAATAAACCTAAATAAAAAAGTGTCTGGAAGTTAAGATTATATTTTTTTTCTTTTGAGCAAATCTCCGGCGGTAAAATATTAAAGGAAAAAAAAAAAAAAAAAAAAGAGGAAAATCCCAATTATTTTTTATGAAAAACACATATCTAATCATAGGAGTTGATAAGTATTCGGGACACAAATTATACGATATATTAAAAATAAACCAACATCATGGCCCGTGTCGTTGCGGCACGGGTTAAGGGCTAGTATGCTGCTAAAGCATGGATTTTTTGTGTTTTTAAGGACTCCTCAAGAGACTTATAACGTTGAAGTCATCAACTAATTAATCTGGATTTCTGGTTTTGTACCAAATTTCTAAAAAACACATAAAGGATTGTTAAACCTGACATAGTCGAGTCAAGTGGCTGCTTGAATGTAATTTGAATCCTCCAAGGATCACAAATTCGAAAATGCTTTCCGAACATGCTAATTATATAAGGAGAGAAATTATTGAACCAATACTAGGGTCTAATAAAAATAAAACCCTCAAATCGTTTTTACAGCAAATAAATGTATCCTATAATGACCCAATATAACTACACCAACCTGTAATTAACAGGCTTGGCATTTTTAAGGTGTTAAGTTTTGGATCCAAAATTGCGTCAATCAAGAAATTAATCCAACATAATTTGGATTATATGCAAACCAATCACATATGTCGATATTTCTCTATAGAGGGGTTCAAATCCACCATCATTTATTTCAGTAGCTACTTTAAATGAATATTTGACAATCATTTTATTTACCACGATCCCACATAATTCTCAAGTATATGCATATTTTGAAAAATTCAAATTATTGGTACTAGCGCCCACGGGCGTTATGATCTCATCATCATAAAGGGATGAGATATTAATTTTGAGAATGTGAATGGTGTTTTGTACACTCAATCCAGTAGCCTCTCATGGAATGCTACTTATTTGACGAGATGTGACTGGATATTCCTCTTAAAGAGGCAAACGCTTATATAAAAGCAAATGAGACATTTCACGCCTAGTTAATAGCATCCTTTTTCGATTTGGTCATGATGGGAGAGTGAAAAAGCGGGGGCACTACACCACACCCGCTATTTCGTTCGGCAATTTGTATGGACTGAGCCTTAATTAATAATATTCTGAGAGTAAAAACTCAATCAAAGAATAATACTAAAGAGTTTATCTCTTTTTCTCAAATTAATCAGCAAATCAAACCGATAAAAATATATGAGCCTGATTAATGTGATAAATACTTGGATGGTACCAAAGACCAATATCCAAGATCAATCAAAATCCTATCCAACAAACAAGGTCGGATTTATCAACAATGATTGATTAACGCACAACCTGTGATATTTCAATTATAAAGATAAACAATATAATGCGGAAAAGAAATAACACAGACACCAGAAATTTTGTTAACGAGGAAACCGCAAATGCAGAAAACCCCCGGGACCTAGTCCAGAATAAACGCACACTGATTATAAGTTGTTACACCAATTTCCTACTACCTATTTGGACTAGATGTAATACCCGCTTCAGCTGTATTCAAGCACTTGTAGAACTCCTAGAAGAATACCAATTCTCTTTAGGAATTCTTCTCGTAAATATTCTAGCAGAACACAAATTCTCTTTAGAAGTTATTCTCGAAAATCTTCTGGCAAAACAAGGTTCTCTTCAGAAGCACTCTCAAAAATCTTCTAGCAGAATGTTAGTTCTCTTTAGAAGATGCAACAACACGGTTGATACTTTTCGATCTTTTGTATTCACAAAAACACCGATTTGATTTCCCTTTAGATGTGAATCAATGTTTTGGAAATCTTGTGTTTGTTTTGAGAAAAAAAATTACTAGGTAAAAGTAATATCAAAACAAACTTGTAGATTAGGGATTATTATACTCTTCAAAAATTGAAGAGAAACCTAATTATTCTACAACAAGAACAACTAGAATAAATCTAGAGATATCTTGTTTAAAACTTATTAAGGTTTTTAACAAGATACCTTAATCGAAGTTTTCTTTCTAGTTCCGATTTCGACTAACAATTATTGGTATACGATCTGAAAATGAAATCTACCAAAACCTAGGGTTATGATCAATAACTCTTGAATGGTCTTGTATCAGAAGAGAAGACCTTAGAATAGACAAGAGTGAAAAACCTAGATTACAAGTTGTGTAACTTATCACGAAGATTATTACTAACTTGGCTTTGTGATCCCCAATACAAAGACTTTTATCTCACTCTTGTTCACGAAGAACAGAAGACATGGAAAACAACCTTATGAAGCTTACACCAATTTTCCAAAGGGGGTAAAAAACGTGTAGCACTCACGAACCCTTTATTTATAGTGAACAAGGTAGCTTGAATTTGGGAGTCTTTCTTAAGTTACAACTCTTGCCAAAATAATTAAATAAATAATTAATTTAGAAAATATTGTATTTATGTGAATAAATCACAATTTATATTAGGAAGGAATTAAAAGATATCACAAACACTTTAATATGGTAATTAAATATATTTGGAGTAATAACTATCTTGCCTAGATAAGTAAACATCAAAAACATGATTAAAAAAGGCCTCTAGTCACGCAATTGGGCTCAAGTCCGTGAACCGTTACAAACAGTTCATTGATTGTTCCCTACTAATGAATTGTAACAGTTACAACAGCACTTATAACTATTACATTAATAAATCACTCATAACTTCATCGTTATAACTCATAATTGAGTGATTCTTGGCTCTTTGAATTCGTAATCTCATTTACTATAACATGAGAACCTTTCCATGGATAAAGGTTATTATCACAAAAGTCGTGGCTCAAATAACCTTGAGTATATAAATACATGTACATTTACCATCATAGAAATTGTTCCATAGAGTGAGCATTTGTTTCGATAGATTAGAAAGGTAGAACTGAACAAGAATCCAAATGAAATCAATTACCACATACCTTTTTTTATGAATTCCTCATTGATATCTTCTTGTAGTCTTCAATCTCCATCCTTCAAGGATAGCTCTTCTTAGACCTAATTTAGTCTGAAACTAAGTTTAATATACTAAATCAAGAATGCATTTTGGCAACTAAATTTGACAAATAGCTTGACATACCAATGCTAGTGGGTTCAACCGAGCAATTCTATAACAATCTCTCCCTTTGTCAATTTTAGTGACAAAACCATTTTACATATGGATTTAAACAAATAACAGCATTACAGCTCCAAAACCCATTATATTTGATTTCCTTGGTTCTTCAACTATGCGTGTGTTCATCCAGTACTTATTGAAGATCCAAAACATAGTATTATTACACAACATCAAAGTTCAATTGTATCACAACTTTGACAATAATACTACGCTGATATGTATCACTCCTCATTAGTCAATATATATTTCATCTCACAATGAAAATCACCCCCCTCTGTTAGAGCACTGCTCGTTCAAACTCGCAAGCATTGCTATCTCAAGCTTGTTGTCAAAACTATAAGTCTTTATTTCTAGTCTACTTATAGCTAAGTCTCAGATTAGGATAGAAAGTGTAGTTGAGCATTAGACTTCACGTCGTTCATCGATTGAAGACGAAGAACTACTAAGGGGACAAATTGGTTTATCTATGAGAGATATATTTATCTATTCAATAAACTTTTCTGTATGATACAGATTGGTTTATCAAGTTTTCTAATTTGGTTCGTAGCAACTCTTAGTTGTGGATGAGATCAGCTAAGGGAATCAAGTGCGCAGAATCCGGCGTGGTTCTAGAGGCGTAAGGAACGCAACTTTACCTTGATCAGTGTGAGATTGGTCAGGTCTCAACTACATTCCAGTTTGAAGTTAACTTGGAGTAGGCTATTGTCTGTAGCGGCTTAATACATTGTGGTGTTCAAATATGGACTAGGTCTCGGGGTTTTTCTGCATTTGCGGTTTCCTCGCTAACAAAATTTCTGGTGTCTATGTTATTTATTTTCCGCATTATATTTGTTTATATAATTGAAATATCACAGGTTACGCATAGTTCAGTGAACCAATTTCACCCACAAGTACTCAGCCTAACATACTTGCATCAAAGTATGCATCTGCCTTTACTCTAAAGGCTTTGCACAACGGAAGTCTTTCTTCTTTCTCTCTAACTCTTCATGCCCCCATAAGCATAAGAGGTTCTTCCATGTATTTAAACAATTCTCACACAAATCGGCAACACAATGAACACAAAGAATACTGCAACAAACCCATTTTATTGTACTAAAGGAAGATTACAAAACTTGGCAATCACATGGACCAAAACAGGCCATCACCCTTTTGGTGATGCCTTATTCTCTCAAGTATGAGACTACATTCTACAAAACTCTTTTCTATGTAAGCGTACTGATTTTCCCACTCCTTAGGACTATTTATACAGCATATTTACTAGCCAAAACCGTGCACAACACTTGCACATGCATGGAACAGCCATGTGTCCCATAAGGTAGTTTTCTTAACCGCCTGCTTGTTTTTCAACTATCAACTTTTGTGTTATCTAGCCAATTGAGGCCACACCTTTTCTTGGTGATTATGAACACTCCCACATGGTTATAAACTCCTTTATAACCGTTTTACCTTGTCTCGCATCATTGGCATGCTTGTGAAGCCCGTAACCAACTCATGACCGTCACTTGAGCCGTATTGCACAACTGTTGCACTTTACTGAATTCTGCCTTGCTCCAATGCTCATCCATCTTGGCCCTACATGATTGTCACTCTAAGATAATTCACGGACAATCCTTGTGCTTCAATCATCGAGGCCAACTCTTTAAGCTCATTCTGGCTATTCATGCGTCATATGCTTCACTTAGCCAACTTTTTTGACAATAGCAATGCCACTCTTGCATTACTAGCTTGTTTGCATTGACCAAGCTTTGGCTAGCCTTGAACTAATGCCATATACCAACTTTTGGCCTATCATAGGCACATATTTGTATCTTCATTAATCCCGATAATATATATATTGTTGGTGCTTATTTTTGTGCTAATTTTGAATTTATTGTATTTTTGTAGGTATCCGAATAAAATGGACTCTGCCGAAAAAAATGACTAAAATTGGACATATACGCGACAAACATTTGAGCGGGCTAACGGATAGATGAGCTTAAAAGGATCGGGAAGCACATCGGCGCAAGCATCAAATTTTTTTGAAATATATATGTCGACAACACATGAAATGCAAGTATAGAAATTAATATGAGTTTATGCATTTGAGTGGCATATGCGTGGCTAATGGGTGGAAAGCATTAAAGTCCAAAGTTGTACCCAAAGATGGAAATACTATTTCACGCCAATAAGAAGTATTCATCTCTTGTACCTTTATAAAAGGGAAGAAATCAGATGATGGGTATCATTTGGAAGTTTTGATTGCAAACATGGAAAGTCAAACTAAGTGTTTGTCTTATATATAGGGTTGCACACTAACCGCACCGAATACCGAAACCGCACCGAACCGATGATCCTACGGTCGGTCACGGTTTCCATTTTAATAACAGTTAGATCTATGGTTTGGTATACGGTTTTACCCATAACCGCACACTAACCGCACTGAAAAATTGATCAATAGGGACCGTCAATTAGTTTTTATCCTGATTAATCCTGGTCGTCTAGATAAAATCCCACACCCTATATATTTCGAAACCCTAACCATTTCAGAATTTTTTTCTCTTCTCCTTCTCTTCTTCGTTTCTCTTCCATCCATTTTCTTCATCTCAGTCGCCTCTACCACCAGTAACCACCTTCCTGATCTTTTAAACCACCTCCATCAAGAGCACCACCACCTCTATGGCTCTATCTAGTAAGTAAATAGGTCTCCTATTCTATTTCTCAATCTCGTTTCGATTGATTTGTTTGGTTTTCAATTTCTAGGGTTTTGTTTTTTTAATTAGTCTTCTGTTAGGACTTAAGGTTTCTTTTGTCGAAATGGTTTGCTTTTTTTTTTGTGTTTATCAATCAATTTCTTTTGTAAAATTTTATTTTTATGATTACAGTCATGGGTTTTTTATTTTAGGTTTTGGTTGAGTTAAGGGGAGGAACTCAAGGAAGGAGTCTGAAAGCTATTATCATTCAGTTTGAGTTAAGGGAAGGAAGGAGTCTGATTACAGGTAACTACTAACTAGTTCAATCTTCATTTTGACTTGTTCTGTTTGATTGAGGTTTTGAACTTAGGGTTTATTTATGTAAAATGTTTTGGAAAAGGTTTATTGATGTAAAATGAAGTGATATGATCTGTGACCTGATATGGTTGAGTACTGATATGGTTGAATGTTGAATGTTGAATGATGTAAAAAAGTTTGAAAAAGGGTTTTAAATTTCTATCTAATGGGTGTTGAATGTTGATATGGTTGAGCACTCTGAATGTTAGGCACTTGAATTAGTCATGTTAACTCTGAAATTGAAAGAGCAGTTTGGATTTTGCTTGTGTAATTGAGATATTAATGGTATGTGCCTGAAATTGAATGACTAGTTTGGATTTTGTAAGAAATAACTTGTTTAACTTTGGCATTTGGCAGGGTAACTAATTAATGTTTGGATCAAGTTCAGTTTCATTATCAAGCTGCAAGATGGCAAGTGCATATCCCTCTCCATCCCCTGCAGCTGGATCTACTGATGTGACATTATCTATAATATCTCAAGGTGATGATATACAACAAGAAACACAAGCTACACAACAGCCTACTACACAGGACCCTGCACCTGAAGTTGAACCAAATAAGAAGGGTAAAACAAGATCAAAAGTTTGGAATGACTTTAAAAGGCTCAATGAAGAACAAGCACAGTGTAACCATTGTAATAAGAAATTGCAAGCACATAGTAGAGGAAATGGCACTTCCAGCATGAAGACACATTTAGCCACATGTCCAGATAATCCTAACAAGAAGCTGAAGGTTCAAAAGAGTTTGATGTTTCCACCACACAGACCTGGAAAGTCATCACAACTGGTTGCTGTAAGTTATAACAAGGATATATGTAGAAGAAGATTGGCTAAGTTTGTTATCATAGATGAACTGCCATTTAGAATTGTATAAGGACAAGGATTTAGAAGATATAGTGAACAGCTGGAACCAAGATTCAAGGTGCCAAGCAGGATGACAATTTACAGAGATCTTTTAACCATCTATAAAGATGAGAAATAGAAGTTGAAGAAATACTTCAAGGAAAGTAAACAAAGAGTCTCTCTCACAACTGATACATGGACTTCTCCAAACAACTTCAATTATATGTGTGTGACAGTACACTTCATTTATATCCATTGGAAGCTTCAAAAGAGGATAATTCTGTTTTGCTTGATCAAGGGTCATACTTGAGTGCAGATTGGGAAAATGCTTGAGAAATGTTTGCTGGAATGGGGGCTAGAAGATCTTTTTGGTGTGACTTTGGACAATGTCAGTGAAAATAGTGTGGCAATTGAGTACCTTCAAACAAGTATCATCAATTGGACAGGAACAACAGTGAGATCTCAATACATGCAGGTATAATTAATTTTCTTAGCTCTATTCATTATGATACTTCATAGTATATAATCTTGTTTGATGAACTAGCTAGGAAACAATTCTTTAGGTTGATAGCATATAATCTTGCATAGCCATTAGTTCTTTATACTGTGCTTGTTATTTTGGGCTTATTACTATATTTTTGTGCTTGTTGAATATCCCTATGCTCTTTATATACTTTGCACTTAAATGACAGCACTATGTAAACAATTTCACTTCTAGATGAACTAGTTATGCTTTTATTCTTTGTGCTTGCACTCTGATTTTTTGATAATATTTCCTTGTTTCACTCTTACCAGGTTAGGTGTGATGCACATGTTCTTGCGCTTGTTGTCAAAGATGATGTGTTGTTGTATCACAAGTCAATTGGCAGGATCAGATCAGTTTTCAAGTTTGTTACAGGTTCTCCCTCTAGGTTTTCCAAATTCAAAGAATGTGCTTCTCTCGAGAAGATTGATTGTAAGAAGATGGTTTTCCTTGATGTGAAGACCAGGTGGAATGCTACGTATCTGATGCTTGAAGCTTTCATTCCTTATGAAAAGGTCTTTAAGAGGTTAGAAAGAGAATATATGAGCTTTCGAGATAAGTATATTTTCAAAGAATCTGAATGTGAAGCTTTTCTTAATACTGATGATGATACTGTTGTAAATGATAATGAAGATTATTATCTTAGTTCATCCAGTGAATCTGAATGTGAAAGAGATGTATGTAAAAAGAAGAATACTAAGAAAAAGAACAAACCTTGTCATCATGCTCCATATGCTGCAGACTGGTCATATGCTAGGTGTCTTGTTAAGTGTTTGAAAATATTCTTTGATGTTACTGTTAGGTTCTCAGCTTCAATTTAGGTTACTTCACATGAGTTTCTTTGGCAGTTGGCATTGATACATGAACAGTTAGTTCGTCTTAGAGCTATAGGAAACCGAGATCCTCATATTTCTAGGATGGCAGAAATAATGTTTAGAAAGTACAACTCATACTGGGGGGATTATGAAGATATGAACTATGTTCTGTATTTTGCTAAGTTGCTTGATCCTCGAGAGAAAGAATCTGGTTTGAAATTTGATCTTGAATATTTGTATGATCAAGATGATTTTAGGATTACGACTGTTTTGAAAGCTGTGAAACAAGATATGGGAAGACTTTATGATGAGTACAACAACAGGTATTCAAATGCCAATGCAGAGGAAGGTGATATCATTACTTACTGTTGATCATCATTAGTTCATTACTTATATTGCTTATCTGCTTTTTATCATCATTACTTACTATTAATTGTTCTCATGTCTTAGATATTGGCTCAACATCTGATGCTGGTGTTGATGACATGGTTGTTTGTGTGCAATAAGAGAACATTGAGGATATGCTTGAGTCGAGGAAGAAAAGGCGAAGAATGAATGTTCACAGTACTCATCCAAAGTCAGAGCTTGAAAGGTATTTGCTTGATTACTGTGAAGCATCTACCAAGGAGTTTGATATTCTAGCATGGTGGCAGGCTAATAGTACCAAGTACAAGGTACTATCACTTATGGAAAAGGATATTCTGGAAATACCAGTGTCCTCTGTTGCTTCAGAATCTGCATTTAGTACCGAAAATCTTATTCTTACTCCATGGAGAAGCTCGCTATCTTCCAGGACAGTTGAAGCACTTCTTTATACACAAAGATGGTTGCAGAAACCTATCTCTCTTGATTTCTTATGTGACTATGTACCTGATGACAATTCCAACATTGAAGATGGTAATGGAATCTCTTCTCTTCTTTTTTGACTTGAACTTTGGTAATTTAATCTATATTCTGTATATTGAACAACATATAAGTATGGTGGTGCCTTAGTTATTTATGTTTATGAGTTCGGGAGCTTTGCTGTGTTTAGTTCAATGTTCAATGTGCATATTCTTTGTCCTTTGTCTCATTTTTGTTGTATATTTAGTAGTAATTGTTAAGAAAACCATCTTGTCTTAGACTTAGGGTTCCATCTTCCTTGGATTTTGAGATATGATCTTTTGATGCAACTTTTGTATGATAACTTCAGCCAAGTGCTTGTATTAGTTTTAGGTTTTTGTTACTGTATAGGATATAAAGTGCATTGTTGTTTTATTGGCCAACAGAAGAACCTTAGTAAGAGTATTACACTAATCCTATGAATTGCATATATTTCTCATTAGACTTAATTCTCTGATCTTATTTGTAGCTTTTCTTCTTTGCAAACATTTTGGGGAAGGATGAAAATTGAGGGGATGATTGGCTTGAGAGATGGATGGACTGCAGTCTTTTACTGGTCTGCTACTTGCCTACTTGGGAAATGAAGATCAAATGGATGACTACACTCTTTTTCTTTTATTGGCAACTCTTGATGTTACTTGCTTTTTAACTTTAGTTTCATCATACTTTGGTTAATCTTTAGACTTAAGACTATGTTTGTGAACTTCAACTCTGTTTTTAAAGTTTAATTAGACCAAGTATGGAATGTAAACTATGTAGTATCAGTTTATTAAGAAATTCAGAATTTCAGAATGTACAGGTGCAGGCAGTATAGGTGAAAAACCGAACCGCACCGAACCGTAACCGAATAGTATCGGTGCGGTTAAAAACCGAGCCGAATACTAAACAGTTCGGCTACGGTTTAAATTATGATAACTGCACCGAACACTGTTAGGTGAACGGTTTTACCTATAACCGAACCGAACCGTGTGCAGCCCTACTTATATATACATAAAGAGAGATTTTGTCTACCACCTTAAATATAATAATGGCAAGAAGTCGAAAGGTCTTACCATTTATGAGAGTTGGCGACATTTAATTAAAAAAAAAGGAAAATCACTTCTGTTATTGATGTAAGTGATGCTGGAAGGGATGATATGGCATAATTCTATTGGGTGATATGTTGGAGTAGATGACGTGGCATTATGTCATTGGCTAGGAAAATGAAAAGATTAGTTATTGACATCAATTGCATGTACAAGTTAAGAAGGGAATTCGGGGCCGTCCGCTATAAACGAGGAAGAGAGAGTTCGAGAGGGCCAAGAGCCGAGACCAATATAGTTTTAGACTGTTTCTTTTATTTTCAATTTTGTAATGGAAAGCTAGTTCTCTCCACTGGGGTTAAAGAAGAAGCTAATAAATCGTGTAAGAAATTCTAGTACTCTTTGAATAAAAATTCTTTTGGAGCTTAAATGTTTTAATTAATATCTCTTCATATTTAGCTTTATAATAATTATTTTGGGTATTTTATCTATCGATCTTTTATAAGCGAATGAGGTTATACCGTTTTGGTTTATAACATAAGTTGTTATCTATTTTAACTGTAATATTTTCCGAGACATGAGATTGGGTTCGAAACTGTTTTGAGTTATATCACGAATATTTTTTAGAGAGGAATGATTATATTACACAATTGATTTGGTGGAATCCCAAACCCTAGTCTTTTCTCCAATTGATCATCTTGGCAAAAAAAATTCTTTAGTATTTTTCTTAATTAATCTTAAAACCAAATCCTCAGCGAGTCCGAGAATCAAACCCTTTCTTACCACTGTTAAAACTATATCAGTTTTTGGCGTCGTCGACGCGGACTTGTATTTAGGTTAGGTTTTAGATTTTATTTTTTAGGTTTATTTATTTTATTTCTTTTATTAGATTTTACTTTGGGTATTTTTATTTTTGGCGTACAGGTTTGCTTGAAGCTAAAAGTGGAAAGTGGACCTGCTTAAAATAGTACAGAAAATCCTAATATTTTTATTTTATTTTATTTTATTTTTGTTAGTTTTATTTTCTTTATTTTTGGAGTTGTATGTATTGTTTGTTTATTTTTATTTTATTTTTAGTATTTTATTTATACATAAAAAAAAACGTTCACACACCAATTGCAACGTCAGATTACCGATTTTAGGAAAACTCGTGGATTAGTAAGCTGAACCCGTGCCTTAGGCCTTATGGGAGTTACCAGCTGAAAGTCCACAAACCTCAGCCTAATACTTTTGCGTATATTTTGTTGTGGTAACCTGAGCCTACCCATTTTAGTCGACCCTGCATTTGCATGTGCACAAAAGAATGTCGAACTAGCATTACAATAGTCAATACAACGAATATCCGACTGATTTTTAAAATGGACACTACTACTTTGACCACAATGTGCATAGTGGTTGGGAACACCAACCTTTTCAAGGTTATGGTTCATATCATAATGAGCCCAATTACTATTCGCACGCACACAGGTCATACGAGCAAGAAAATAAGGAATATTACAGTACTAGTTCCTTTTCTTTGGATGACTTAATTAAATAGTTGAAAACTAGTCCTTATTATGATCCTTCCGTTCCTATTCTTCCCCTAAAAGAGTCTCTCAAGCTGATGGCTGAGAATACAAATAGGTTTGTTTTAGAGACGGACAAAATAATTGCTCGGAATAATCTTGACTTCCAATTTAGCCGTAAAAATGAGAATAATTATTCGCATAATCAATATGATGAGGTTAGAATTGGTAACACTACTTGTATAAAAGAGGTTCAACCATTTTCATGTTATTATAATGATGATTATGATGAGGACAGTGTTGATGAAGAATCTGAAATATGTAGGCATGGTGATCAAGAATTTGTTACTCCAATTAAGCTTTATAATGATAATGTTATTTCTAGTTCAAATCCAAATAATTTTAATAATTATTCACCTATTCAAAAGGTAGAGGATTTGACAAGAGATACCCCCGTTTTAGACGATGTACTATTTCCTTTTGATTACGAAGCCAATAATGGTTTAGAGGAACGAGTTTATTCTGAGAATAATGTTTTAGAGTCCAAGGATTTAGAAACAATAGTCTTATACAAAGAGATGAACTCGTAGAGCTTTTAAATATGTATGAGGATGGGTCACCTGAATATGACCTACAAGAAGCAATTGACCATTTTCAAGATTCTGATGATCTAGAAATTAGGGAAATTATCGCTAGTCTATCTAGAGACATCCAAAATTCTAAGTTTGGGGGTGATTATCATTCTCCATGTGCCTTACCGTTAGCTCTTACAGAGATCCCTCACTTGGGACTTGACATATGTACCTCTACCATTTTAAAAGATCATCTTCACACATTTTTTATCGAACCTAATTATGTCCAAGAAAAAGTTCAGTTATTAGAAACCCATCCTCTGGTTGATGTGGTTTACCCGGGCTATGATACCCACATTGATTTTGTTTTCCCACCAAATATTTTTCAACCAATTGTGGGAACCTATGAATTTCAAATGTGTCAGTTATTAAGTTCTGAGACTAAACCTAATTATTTTAGGAAAATAGAAACGACATATTTTCTTAAGAATGACCATCACTCTCATTATGGTCATCTATTTGAGTCAAATCTGATTGACTTAGAGGATCCTCTATTATTCAGGTTATTATTATGTGCTGCTAAATTTTTCCAGACCTTAGAACCTGATATTTCAGATTTTACTTATGAAGAGCTGCACCCCATGAAAATATTTTATTTAGACCCCTTTATTGAACTTGAACCTGAACCACAACTAGATGTAATTGTTTTAAACATGAAAGTAGGCAAGGGTGTGTTATGTTTATTCACTTTCTTGGTTTGTTGCAGTTTCCTTTTATCTGTGATAACAATTTTTGATGCAGATGATCCACAATGGTTTCGATTATTGTTATATGATTCGAGGTGACTAATCCTTTCTTAGTCTGGCTGAAGACGTTAAACTTAGCACTTCTTGGGAGGTAACCCATGCTCATGCAACACAGTAATATATTTCCTTAACTCTTTTGCTTCAAATGGTAACAGTTTCTCCTTGTTCATGCTTTTAATTTCATTTTTAGAACATTGATGACAATGTTAGATTTAAGTTTGGGGGTATGGGAGAAACTTTTTAGTTGTATTATTAAACTGCAGAGCCTAGAAATTTATGCTTATTAAGGATGACACTAACTAATCTAAGTGGATGGAAGCATCTTGATTGTAGGAGTTGAGGAACCAATCTGATTAGATGGGAACATCTAAAGAGTCTATTCATAAAAGCACAGAGCTCATGTGTTAGAAATAACATGGTAGTCTCGCCATATCTCGTTGAGTCCTTTTCACTTCTGTTTTATTTTGTTTTATTTTAAAATATGTTTCTCTAAGTGATTAGGTAGGGCTCACGATTCAAGTTGTTACCACTGCTAGGGTGAAATAGAGTAATTGAGATACCATAAATTAATAATCTCTCAATAAAAACTTTGAATCTTACACAAAAGTAGAAGAGGGTTTAGTTGGTAACCGAGCAAAAAGCTGGGCACCAACCCATTTCTGAATAAATTAAAAAAAAAAAAAAGACCAGACCAGACCAAGTATACTAAACGGAATAAATTAAAAAAAAAAAATAAAAAAAAATTAACACTTGGATAGCAATATGTGTGTGTTCTCCCTGTCCCCGTCGCCTAAAGAAGTGTGGAACGCAGGATCCACGGGAATTACCATGTAATCTTCTGACAAGAATAAAGCGCTTGGATCCGCAAGATCTAATCTTGTTGTTAAAAAAAAAGTTAATTGTTCAGTGAATAAATTGACCGTTGGTTCCCTTGTATATGCCAGACGAGTTGATCTAGAATTAGGATTATCGACCACCGATTCCCTTGTATATGCCAGTTGTGTTGATATTAGTCAGACCAGTATCTCAGTCCATCAGGATAGGTTCATTTTGGCAGTGGCCTTCAGACAGATATGAGAAACACCGTTCACCTAGTCAATATTAAAACCATATATGTTTTTCTCTATATCCATCTCTTAATCTATCCATGTGATTTGTGGACTCCGAATATTTATGTCCATAGTGAAACTATCTGAGTAGAGCTGTGTCACTTATATATAAATTTTAGTATGCTTGAGTGTAAACTCGTGTACAACAATTGGAATTTCGCATCAGGGTACTTCCTCTTGTAGTCAATATGTATGCCAACCAAGGAGATTCTTTAGTGCCTTCCAAGGTTCTGCATAGATAGCTAGGGTCTGGAGTAAAGGTTTTTTGGGTATATCTTTGGTAAGCCCTCCTGAGACTATAACTCGGCCACTAGGTCCACTTAAGGGTTTAAAGGCTTATTGCATGCGCTAAATGCAATCGCCGATGCCTGCGACAGTGAGTTAGGATTTTTTTTTGTAGATTTAATTTTCTCGGGACTAGCAAAATATAAGTGTGGGGGTATTTGATAGACACATATTTGTGTCTTCATTAGTCCCGATAATATATATTGTTGGTGCTTATTTTTGTGCTAATTTTGAATTGTATTTTTGTAGGCACCCGAATAAAATGGGCTCTGTAATGACTCTCAAGCTCGTCAACGCTATTAGACTAGTCAAGAGATGAATTAGCTGATAATAACTCGTTTAATTTAATACGAACGTTAAATAATAGAAATTAATCTAACAACGATTTAGATTCGAAACTAGTATCATCGGATAGAGCTCGAAAAGTTATGCGAGATAGACTACCCGAACGTGTCAATCGGATACCGGACGACGAAGATATCATCGAATAAGTATCAATGGCAAATAATCATTTCTTTTATCTAAACCTCTTGGCTGCCCTTATCAATTATGGGTGCCTTTATCACTTTCTTTTGCCTTATCATCTCAACGTGTCGAAGAGAAATTCACTTCTCTGTTTTACTTTATCTTTCTTCTTATCTTTTCTTCTTTTCAGTTCTTTCCTTTCTTCTCTCTGTCGATCTCTATATCTCAGAGGTTTGATTTCTTTAGCGTGAGAATTTCATAGAAACTTAGTTAGTTTAATGAATCGAAGAATATGAAGTTATAATTGAAGTTGTTTGAGCTCCAGAAGAAGAAGAAGGTGTTGTTGATGTTGATTTGAAGTTAGGGTTTCTGAAGTTAGAATTCGTGTAAAACTGATGATGTTATAGTGTTGTTAATGGATGAAGAGAAGAGGGGTTACTCTTGATTTAATGAGTTGACGCTATTCTGATGCTGAATCGAAATCAGGTAACTTAGGGTTTTATTAATTCGGGAGTTTATTATTTGATTTGATTGATTGGTTAAATTATTATGATGGGTTTGTCTTTAATTGAAGTTAAGATGGAAGTATTAGGTTTAATTTTGATTTCAGGACATTAGGGTTTTCCCCTGTTCTTCCTCAAATTAGTTGATTAAGGGGTTCTCTTAGTAATTGAAACTTAAAGTCTCTGAACTTGGAGGGATTAGTTACAATTTATCAGGAAGAAGATGAAGATTGCTTTGTTGTCTGTGAAATTTAGAAGTCAAAGTTCTATGTTGAATTACAAGGGATGAAGATGAGCAAAATAATAGAGTTGTGAATGGGTTTGCTTCAAATCGAAAAGAATGAAGTACAGTTGTTGATGAAGTTGAATATGAGCAGTGGTGGTGATCTTAGTTGAAATGGAAGTGGTACTGGTTGTGTTATTCCTGGTGGTGTTGATATTGAACTGTTAGAGAAACTTTTAAATTGCAGAAATCATGAAGAAGCTGATGGTGTGGTATGCACTGTGGTTGAAGTTGAGTTTGAGTAATGTTGAACTGGCGGAGATGATGAATTGACTGCATTACATGGGTTAGCTGCAGGGTGTGTAGAATTGGAACTGTAAATGATGGTTGTGATACTATATCAGGAAGTGTGGATGCTAGAGTTGGTGTTGTTTGTATATTGGTGACTGCAGTTGGGGGGTAATGTTGATTACTCAGGTTGAGTTGCAGAAGAGAAGAGTATGGATAAAGTGTAAGAGTTAGATTTGTATCTTCAGTTAAGAGAAAGGACTTGATATTGTTGATGCATTTGGAACTGTAATTGAGGTTTAGAGGAAATGTAAATGAGATTAAGTTGGAATGTTGTGTTGAGTTGTATTTCAGTGGTAGGAATGAGAGGAGAGTCTATTTGATCATGTAGAAGCTCAGGTTGATAGTTTAATGTAATCTAAACTGAAGTTTAGAAAGTATGAAGATCAATTTGGTGTTGTAGAAGTATGTTTAGATTTGAAGTGGAAGTTAGTGTTTTAGAAGGTGTTAGCCTGAGTTGAGTGTTTTGATGTCTTAGTTGTCATGTGCTTTGGCCTTTTGCCTGGATTCTTTTATCAGTCAGATGTCTGACTGATTTGACCACTTGACTTAGATTTTCTGACTGAGTTGAATCGGTCGACTCAGAACCGGCTCAGTGAGCTAAGACTAGACCTGACCTTGGACCAGTTGACTTACTTTGACTGTCGTTGACTTTTAATTGACTCCTTTGACCGTCAGTGACCGTTAGTTTGACCCATATGGATCGGGCCTTTTATATTAGGCCGAGTTTAGTGGAATTGGGCTTAGTGCCATGTATTCTTAGTTTGATGTTTTGGACCCCATATGGTCCGAATTAACCTTTGATTCCTTCTACAAAGTTGTAGATATTCATAAGACATATCTAATGGACTATAGAACCAATCTGATTGGATTAGTAAACCTTTGTATGCTAAAGATAAATAATGGAAATGTGTAGAACCATAAATGGATTTAGAACCATTATATCACTTAGTTTATAACTAGAGAATTGTATGAGATTATGTTATGAGCCTTTGGATAATCTTTAGAGTGCTTGTGTGCATAATAGTTAGTCGTTATTAACAACGATCGATTCAAAGGATGATCCAGTGGATTGGACATCTCGAGGTAGGCGAGGCTTGTCATCAAAAGAGGTGGGAATCAATAACGAACTCTCTTGTATTCATTATTGTTTTACAAATCAATTTGTGTTGTGAAATTCATGCATATCTTGTGTGCTTGGTGTGGTATGAGATGTGTGCCGACATAATATCAGTATTCTATGGCTAGGGCGATACACCGCAATATTAATATGGCTAGGGCGATACACCGCAATATTATTCTTCCTTTATATATATTCAGTATTCTATGGCTAGGGCGATACACCGCAATATTATTATGGTTAGGGCGATGCACCACAATATTATTCTTCCCTTATGTGCGGCAACACACTTCATACATGGATGTTTACTGTTATTTATGAATGTCTATGAAGAAGATTCTATTTTATGTTTTATTGTCTTTTCTTGTATTACCGACTTTCGATTAAACCTGCATGGTCTTCGAATCATATTAATGATTACTTGAAAGCTAGTTGTTATTTCTACTGGGCACCCCTTTTAGGGATGATGTGCTCACCCATTCCCACTTTCAGTTTCAGTGATAGATCAGAGTTGTGCAACGAAAGCTCCGAGAAGTTAACTTCGTTGGTTGATTATATTCTGATATGTTCATTATGTTGTATATTCTATTTGTAAACCAAATGACTATTTTATATGTATCATTGGAGAGAAGTTCTTGTATATATTTTTCTGAGCGAGGTTAGCTTTGGGATAAGTTTTTGTAGCAGATTTCTTAATTGAAAGTCTAAGTGTTTAATTTGGATTCGTTAGTGCCTCTTTATTTAGTTAAATTCTTGGTTTAGTCAGCTGCTAGCTTAGGGGGCGCTACAAAGTTGGTATCAGAGCTCATTATTAGATCTTATATGGGAAAAGATAGAAATAGCCAGTGCCAGTTAGTGAACTAGATTAGTTTAGAACTGGGTTGGGTTTGTGAGCTAAATCTTAATCACTAAAAGCTATCAATAATTAAAAGATTTATCTGATTGATTGAATTGTTTGTTTATGTATTGAAGTAAAAATTGTAGGGTACACTAATGACTTTAGGATTTGATAATAATTAATCTAAAAAGTATGAACACGTAAACAATCTAATACTATAATAATAATAGTGAAATTAGTATAATTGATATAACTTGTAAATCAAATAGAAACTTACTGAACACATGGACTATGTGAAGAGTAAATAAATTATGGAGTAACCACATAAACGTTGATAGTAGTTTTTGGGACTTATTAATATTTGTAAGAGTAGTTAGATCAATAGTTCAACCATCAATATTAGTAATTGCTAATTGTAGATGATAATAACTTAATAAGAGTAATAATAATAATGTTAGCATACATCGATTGGTATTATATTGAACTTAACTAAACTAAAAGTTCATTAAAGAAATATAACGATAAAATTAGTAATTATGATTAAATAGCTATGGAAAATTATTACGCTTATCTACAATTAAGTTATGTAAATTAAACTAAATTACAAATTATCTTTAATCTAATAAATGATCCGGTGAATCTATAAAATGAAACAAATGTACATGAAATAGTGACAATAGTATTTAGATGTTTAGTGTAATATTGAAATTAAAAGAAAATAATTCATATATTAATAGGATACTTTACATTAATAGCAAAATCTAAAGACTGTTATGATATATTATAATTTTATGCTGACTCAAATTTAAATTATATTAAATTATCAATGCCAATATTTAACAATATATAATATACATATTCAATCTGAAAGACTATCAACTTAAGAATATTGAGAATAATAACACAGATGATAAAAGTAATTGAGTAATTAAACTAGTAGGAAATTTATAATAGATAATACTTGGAAAATTTATATATAACTTTACAGTAAAGTTAAAATTATCAGATATTATAAATTCACCTGAAATTGAATTTGAATTACTTATGTTGATAAAATAATGAATAAATAAATAAAATAAATTCAGATGACTAAATTTCTTAAAATGATGTAAACTATTTATATATTTTACGAAGTAATTTATCAGATTTACACCAGTTACGATAAAAATTTAAAGACTAATTAATCTTAATAAATTAAGACTTGTTGATCTAGCACTGGAGAATAGTGAAGGTTGTGTTCTCTCTGTTCGTAGGAAGGCATTGTTGGGATTGGCCAACCTTTATAGGGTAACTGCATTCAGAGATGACTGATCATAGAAGCTGGGTATAATTATTTAGGAAACCGATAGATATAATTTCACTTAGAAAGATTTGTAGGATTCCTCCTTGTAATTAGAGACAAATATTTTATAAAATAGAAATTAGTTTAAGAAACATAGAATTTCTTATTTAATAGAATTTAAAATCAACATAGTTAACCTAGAGCTACAAATTTTAGTTGTAGAAGCCATATAGGTTTGTGCTTTGTTTCTTGTTGTTTGCGCTTAGACAAGAGATGGGATTATCCTATAAGGTGGGGAGTTTTTAAAGACCAGAAGGATGGTTTGATTTTCGAGGACGAAAATGTCTAAGGTGGGGAGAATGTAATGACTCTCAAGGTCATCAACGCTATTAGACTAGTCAAGATATGAATTAGCCGATAATAACTCTTTTAATTTAATACGAACGTTAAATAATAGAAATTAATCTAACAACGATTTAGATTCAAAACTAGTATCATCGGATAGAGCTCGAAAGGTTATGCGAGATAGACTACCCGAATGTGTCAATCGGATACCGGACGACGAAGATATCATCGAATAAGTATCAATGGAAAATAATCATTTCTTTTATCTAAACCTCCTGGCTGCCCTTATCAATTATGGGTGCCTTTATCACTTTCTTTTGCCTTATCATCTCAACGTGTCGAAGAGAAATTCACTTCTCCGTTTTTCTTTATCTTTCTTCTTATCTTTTCTTCTTTTCAGTTCTTTCCTTTCTTCTCTCTGTCGATCTCTATATCTCAGAGGTTTGATTTCTTTAG
Organism: Papaver bracteatum; assembly: GCA_023529315.1. Taxonomy (NCBI): domain Eukaryota; kingdom Viridiplantae; phylum Streptophyta; class Magnoliopsida; order Ranunculales; family Papaveraceae; genus Papaver; species Papaver bracteatum. The sequence continues at coordinate 2,354,234 of JAJJWX010004210.1, forward strand.
CGTGAGAATTTCATAGAAACTTAGTTAGTTTAATGAATCGAAGAATATGAAGTTATAATTGAAGTTGTTTGAGCTCCAGAAGAAGAAGAAGGTGTTGTTGATGTTGATTTGAAGTTAGGGTTTCTGAAGTTAGAATTCGTGTAGAACTGATGATGTTATAGTGTTGTTAATGGATGAAGAGAAGAGGGGTTACTCTTGATTTGATGAGTTGACGCTATTCTGATGCTGAATCGAAATCAGGTAACTTAGGGTTTTATTAATCTGGGAGTTTATTATTTGATTTGATTGATTGGTTAAATTATTATGATGGGTTTGTCTTTAATTGAAGTTAAGATGGAAGTATTAGGTTTAATTTTGATTTCAGGACATTAGGGTTTTCCCATGTTCTTCCTCAAATTAGTTGATTAAGGGGTTCTCTTAGTAATTGAAACTTAAAATCTCTGAACTTGGAGGGATTAGTTACAATTTATCAGGAAGAAGATGAAGATTGCTTTGTTGTCTGTGAAATTTAGAAGTCAAAGTTCTATGTTGAATTACAAGGGATGAAGATGAGCAAAATAATAGAGTTGTGAATGGGTTTGCTTCAAATCGAAAAGAATGAAGTACAGTTGTTGATGAAGTTGAATATGAGCAGTGGTGGTGATCTTAGTTGAAATGGAAGTGGTACTGGTTGTGTTATTCCTGGTGGTGTTGATATTGAACTGTTAGAGAAACTTTTAAATTGCAGGAATCATGAAGAAGCTGATGGTGTGGTATGCATTTTGGTTGAAGTTGAGTTTGAGTAATGTTGAACTGGCGGAGATGATGAATTGACTGCATTACATGGGTTAGCTGCAGGGTGTGTGGAATTGGAACTGGAACTGTAAATGGTGGTTGTGATACTATATCAGGAAGTGTTGATGCTAGAGTTGGTGTTGTTTGTATATTGGTGACTGCAGTTGGGGGGTAATGTTGATTACTCAGGTTGAGTTGCATAAGAGAAGAGTATGGATAAAGTGTAAGAGTTAGATTTGTATCTTCAGTTAAGAGCAAGGACTTGATAGTGTTGATGCAGTTGGAACTGTAATTGAGGTTTAGAGGAAATGTAAATGAGATTAAGTCGGAATATTGTGTTGAGTTGTATTTCAGTGGTAGGAATGAGAGGAGAGTCTATTTGATCATGTAGAAGCTCAGGTTGAAAGTTTAATTTAATCTAAACTAAAGTTTAGAAAGTATGAAGATCAATTTGGTGTTGTAGAAGTATGTTTAGATTTGAAGTGGAAGTTAGTGTTTTAGAAGGTGTTAGCCTGAGTTGAGTGTTTGATGTCTTAGTTGTCATGTGCTTTGGCCTTTTGCCTGGATTCTTTTATCAGTCAGATGTATGACTGATTTGACCACTTGACTTAAATTTTCTGACTGAGTTGAATCGGTCGACTCAGAATCGGCTCAGTGAGATAAGACTAGACCTGACCTTGGACCAGTTGACTTACCTTGACCCTGGACTTTGACTGTCGTTGACTGTTAATTGCCTCCTTTGACTTTCAGTGACCGTTAGTTTTACCAAGATGGATCGGGCCTTTTATATTGGGCCGAGTTTAGTGGAATTGGTCTTAGTGCCATGTATTCTTAGTTTGATGTTTTGGACCCCATATGATCCGAATTAACCTTTGATTCCTTCTACAAAGTTGTAGATATTCATAAGACATATCTAATGGACTATAGAACCAATCTGATTGGATTAGTAAACCTTTGTATGCTAAAGATAAATAATGGAAATGTGTAGAACCATAAATGGATTTAGAACCATTATATCACTTAGTTTATAACTAGAGAATTATATGAGATTATGTTATGAGCCTTTGGATAATCTTTAGAGTGCTTGTGTGCATAACAGTTAGTCGTTATTAGCAACGATCGATTCAAAGGATGATCCAGTGGATTGGAAATCTCGAGGTAGGCGAGGCTTGTCATCAAAATAGGTGGGAATCAATAACGAACTCTCTTGTATTCATTATTGTTTTACAAATCAATCTGTGTTGTGAAATTCATGCACATATTGTGTGCTTGGTGTGGTATGAGATGTGTGCCGACATAATATCAGTATTCTATGGCTAGGGAGATACACCGCAATATTAATATGGCTAGGGCGATACACTGCAATATTATTCTTCCTTTATATATATTCAGTATTCTATGGCTAGGGAGATACACCGCAATATTATTATGGCTAGGGAGATGCACCACAATATTATTCTTCCCTTATGTGCGGCAACACACCTCATACATGGATGTTTACTGTTATTTATGAATGTCTATGAAGAAGTTTCTATTTTATGTTTTATTGTCTTTCCTTGTATTACCGACTTTCGATTAAACCTGCATGGTCTTCGAATCATATTAATGATTACTTGAAAGCTAGTTGTTATTTCTACTGGGCACCCCTTTTAGGGATGATGTGCTCACCCATTCCCACTTTCAGTTTCAGTGACAGATCAGAGTTGTGCAGCGAAAGCTCCGAGAAGTTAACTTCGTTGGTTGATTATATTCTGATATGTTCATTATGTTGTATATTTTATTTGTAAATCAAATGACTATTTTATATGTATCATTGGAGAGAAGTTCTTGTATATATTTTTCTGAGCGGGGTTAGCTTTGGGATAAGTTTTTGTAGCAGATTTATTAATTGAAAGTCTAAGTGTTTAATTTGGATTCGTTAGTGCCTCTTTATTTAGTTAAATTCTTGGTTTAGTCAGCTGCTAGCTTAGGGAGCGCTACAGGCTCTGCCGAAAAAAATGACTAAAATTGGACATATGCGGGACAAACATTTGAGCGGGCTAACAGATAGATGAGCTAAAAATGATCAGGAAGCACATCGGCTCAAGCATCGAAGATTTTTGAAATATATATGTCAACAACACATGAAATGCAAGTACAAAAATTAATGGGAGTTTATGCATTTGAGTGGCATATGCGTGGTTAATGGGTGGAAAGCATTAGAGGCCAAAGTTGTACCCGCAGACGAAAATACTATTTAACACCAATAAGAAGTATTCATCTCTTGTACCTTTATAAAAGGGAAGAAATCAGATGATGGGTATCATTTGTAAGTTTTGATTGCAAACATGGAAAGTCAAATTAAGTGTTTGTCTTATATATACATAAAGAGAGATTTTGTCTACCACCTTAAATATAATAATGGCAAGAATTCGAAAGGTCTTACCATTTGTGAGAGTTGGCGACATTTAATTAACAAAAGGGAAAAGCACTTCTGTTATTGATGTAAGTGATGCTGGAAGGGATGATATGGCATAAGACGTGGCATTATGTCATTGACTAGGAAAATAAAAAGATTAGTTCTTGACATCAATTGCATGTACAAGTTAGGAAGGGAATTCGGGGCCGTCCGCTATAAAACGAGGAAGAGAGAGTTCGAGAGGTCCAAGAGCCGAGACCAATATAGTTTTAGACCGTTTCTTTTATTTTCAATTTTGTAATGGAAAGCTAGTTCTCTCCACTGGGGTTAAGGAAGAAGCCAATAAATCATGTAAGAAATTCTAGTACTCTTTGAATAAAAATTCTTTTGGAGCTTAAATGTTTTAATTAATCTCTCTTCATATTTAGCTTTATAATAATTGTTTTGGCTAGTTTATCTATCGATCTTTTATAAGCGAAGAAGGTTATACCGTTTTGGTTTATAACATAAGTTGTTATTTATTTTAACTGTAATATTTTTCAAGACATGAGATTGGGTTCGAAACTGTCTTGAGTTATATCACGAATATTTTTTACAGAGGAATGATTATATTACACAATTGATTTGGTGGAATCCCAAACCCTATTATTTTCTCCCATTGATCATCTTGGCAATTTTTTTTCTTTAGTATTTTTCTTAATTAATCTTAAAACCAAATCCTCAACGAGTCCGAGAATCAAACCCTTTCTTACCACTGTTAAAACTACATCAGCCTATTCCACCTTCTTGCACCATCCTTGAGTTTGGTCCAACTCAATTCCACGGATATGCCTTAATTCCAACATCGCATGTTGCATCTGTCACTTTGGCCTCGTCTTGCCTTTCTCAATGAAGATTCATTGTGTCGGCCAATAAGCTTCATTACTTAGCCAAATGTATTTAAAGTGTAGCGCCACATTTGTGCTTCACTGGCCCTTCGGGGTTTTGCCATTCTTAGCACTTTAAAATCTATGCAGTGTCGCGCAATCATTGTCGGACACTAACTTGGCCTGCAACACTGTAACGTGCAATCATGATGTGTCATTTTCTTGACCTGTAACAGACCTCCCCTACCTAATCTGTTCAACGTCCTCATTGAAAGCAACCAAGTATAAACTCTATACTAGTCTCAATCTTCGCTGCATGCACTTTCAGAACCCTTTCTGAAATTCAACAATCTTTGCTAGATTTTGCAAAATGCCCTTAGCCAACTTCTATGCTTTAGCACTAGCACCATTTAGATTCAATGCCTTGCCATTGATCCTACTGATCTTGAACTTTGTTGTTGTGTCGCGACTGCTTTCAACTTCATTGCAAATCATATATCAACACCCAAGTGCAAATTCTGAAATTTCTTGCCAATTCCATGAATTAGGCTTGAACTTCACATGAATCATTTGTGCCTAAGTTTACACAAGTAATGATTCTCCCCAACTGATCACCAATGATCATTTCCATAGTCTTATGGATTCACTTTCCGACATTAGTTGCACCATGCAACATAACAGGACTTATACAAGACTTGGCCTCATTCTTCAATCATATACGCCTACGCCATTTCATGCCATGCATTAAGGTATGCACTGTATAATTTCATACCACTCTTGGTATGTGCCACAACCTATATCCTTTGATGTACTCTTATAACATCAGCACTTTCACTAAATTTGGCCTCTAAATCATATTGCAAACTTTACCTTCTTGAACTTGCATCATTTGTATGCCAAAGAACTAGCACCTCGTTGTTCTTTTCTTGCACTATAGCAACACCTTGATTGAAATGCATGACTTTTGTATAGTCATGACTTAGGATTACCTGGGATATCCCACCGTCACTTTGGACCAAGCATCTTCTTCACGCACCTTTGAAACCATCAATTTAAGGATCACTTGCTTTTTCAAACTGCTATGCTTTAATGTGGCGGAAAAAAACAACATCATGTTCTTCCTAACTATGAGTTACTCTTAACTCATATACTTGATGGACTTACATCTTCATTCTTGCTGCGTTACTCCATGTTATTGCTTCGAAATTCCTACGTACTTCCACATAACTCTCAACAGCAAACTCGGCTATGCCACCAACTCTATTTGCTTCTTTTACTTTCAGCGTCTTTTATAGCATATTTTTGGCTTAATATGATATGTAGCATCTTCCATATGAACTAGCTTTACTTTGAACGAAAGAGACAAGAACTCTCATCTCAAATACCATCATTCACTAATACCTTACATAGTGAGACAATTCCAAGCACCAAGGTCCACTCAACCCAAACTAAAAGAATACCCAAACTTTACCAAATACTCGCGCCAACTGATTGCAACTTGTAAGACCTAACAAGACTTGCAATACTGACTTCATATTCGCTTCTAAGCAACAAAGGAAGCGAGACATCACATAATGTCCCCAATGTAGCAATGTACTTTGCCACATGCACTCTTCCAACTATCAACGTTCTTATATAACTCTCATAACGAAGCACAACATAATTGACACTTAGTTGAATACTTCTTCAAACTGATGCTATCATGTTGCTCTAGCTTTCATGAAGACTTCTCCAAAAATGACCTTATACCATTCTCATGCATCACCACCACTTTGTCCTTATCTTTCTGCATCCACAATTTGGCCTAACTTGCACCTCCAAGCTCATTATGCATATGGGAAATGCCCAAATTCCATTTGGCGCATGCTACTGTTGTATACCTGTTATGCCAATTAGCACCGGAACCTTGACACAAACTTGTGCACCTTTGCAAAACTAGAACATACTTAACTTGGTGATTCCGAGCATCACCATGGAGCTCAGCAAGTCATATTACTCAATGACTTTCACGAACAAATCCTTTGGACAATCTTAACAAGGCCATAATCCTTGCAAATGAGGCACTCACTGCCTACGTTCCATGAAGAAAGAATATCGTATTCTCCTTCAAACTTGGAACTCATTTTTACTATCCATGCACATCTGATTTCTCTTATCTTTCACCTTCTCCAAAATCAGTATTAGTAGCAACAATTGTTGATTAGAAGTTGACAAGAACATCCATTTGTGGTTACGATCAAATGCAGGTATTTGGACACCCTTATCCGAGTATATTGATCCCACTTATAAAGCAGGTGTAAACACACTCCTAGTGCTCATCTAGCATTAAAAAAAAACTCTTTGCAAATGCAAGACCGTGGTGTATCGGTTTTCCCCTAACTTGTGCTTATTTCTTCAGCCTTTCCATAAGCGTTATGCTAGATAATAATTGGCCATCTAATTCTTCTTCCATGGCATCACATTGCCATAAAAATGCTGGTTCGCAACCATACTTTGCATTACCACCAAGGTACATGCAATCGATAGAAATAACTTTAATCTTTCGTCAAACTAGCTACGATGAAAACACCTTCAATCTATCGCATAGACAGGTTCTTCATCTATTTTCCACTACAAATTCCATCAACTTCTTTGAGTTCAGGAATTTTCGTAAAATTCTCATTGCCACACATGTAATGTACTCGCTACTGATAACACCACAAAGAAAAGCATTCCAAATGCGTAATCTTTGCATACTTATGAGAAACATGGAATTCAACACCTGACTTGCACCATAGCAATTAGCATACTCCTCAGTCATGTCATGTCATCACTTGAAAACCCGGTTTTCAATGATTCTCGCATGTTCGTATAATACTTTGGGAAGGAATTTTGACACCTTTGTCATAAAATTTCATGGCATGTTGCTACTTCAAGCTTCAAAGTTCATTCCGATTGATCTTTCCACACAAGACCAACTTATTCTAGTCTCTATACTAGTGAAACCCAAACAATTCACCACTGAATTTGACAAAAAAATGACACCAACTTGAGTAAAAGAGAGAAAAGTCAAGAAATATGTCCCCAAACACAGCTCTGATACCAGCTGTCACATGCCCATTTAATCGCCTAAAAATTTCATGGGACATGACCGACAATACTTTGTGGTTCAGTGAATCAATTTCACCCACAAGTACTCAGCCTTACATACTTGCATGAAAGTATGCATCTGCCTTCACTCTAAAGGCTTTGCACAACGGAAGTCTTTCTTCTTTCTCTCTAAATTTTCATGCCCCCATAAGCATAAGAGGTTCTGCCATGTCCTTATATAATTCTTACACAAATCAGAAACACAATGAACACAAAGAATACTGCAACAACCCTATTTTATTACACTAAAGGAATATTACAAAACTTGACCATCACCCTCTTGGTTATGCCTTATTCTCTCAAGTATGAGACTACATGTCTACAAAACTCTCTTCTATGTAAGCCTACTGATTTTCCCACTCCTTAGGACTATTTATACAACAGATTTACTAGCCAAAACCGTGCACAACACTTGCACATACATGGAACAACCATGTGTCCCATAAGGTAGTTTTCCTAACCGCCGGTTTGCTTTTCAACTATCAACTTTTGTGTTGTCTAGCCAATTGATTCCATACATGTTCTTGTTGTTTATGAACACTCCCACATGGTTATAAACTCCTTTTATAACCGTTCTACCTTGTCTCGCGTCATTGGCATGCTTGTGAATCCCGTAACCAACTCCTAACCGTCACTTAAGCCGTATTGCACAACTGTTACGCTTTACTGAATTTTGCCTTGCTCCAATGCTCAGACATATTGTCCCTACATGCTTATCACTTTAAGCTAATGTGCGGAAAATCTTTGTGCTTCAATCTTCGAGGCCAACTATTTAAGATCATTCTGGTTGTTCATGCGTCATATGCTTCACTTATCCAATTTGCTTGACAATAGCAATGCCACTCTTGCATTACTAGCTTGTTTGCATTGTCCAAGCTTTGGCCAGCCTTGGACTAATGCCATATACCAACTCTTGGCTTATTCCACCTCTTTGCATCATCCTTGAGTTTGGGCCAACTCAATTCCACGGATATGCCTTAATGCCAACATCGCATGTTGCATCTGTCACTTTGGCCTCGTCTTGCCTTTCTCAATGAAGCTTTATTGTGTAGGCCAATAAGCTTTATTACTTAGCCAAATGTATTTATAGTGTGGCTCCACCTTTGTGATTTACTGGACCTGCAGGTTTTTTCCATTCTTAGCACTTGACAGTCTATGTAGTGTCACACAATCAGTGACGGAAACTGACTTGGCCTGCAACACTGTAACGCGCAATCATTATGCGTCACTTGCCTGACCTGTAATATCTAGCCATATAGTCGCGCAATCTTTTCAGAAACTCCAAAGTGTCACTACCCAACTCCCCTAAATTAAAAAAAGCTAATACGCCAATACCAAAACCCTGAGTTGTACACTTCTCTAAATATTTGGTTCTTTTCCAAGCGACAACATCATCAACTAACTTACCAGAAATAAAGGTGCGCACCCCACAACCTGTGAAATGAGAATTTGTCATAAAATAACACTCTTCTGATGTCAAGTTACTAGCTAGATGGGTTAAGGGGGCACCCAGCTATTAAGGGCACCCCATTTTAGCCGTTAATTGTTCCTTAATTATGTTTTGTTTTTCCATTTAGCTAATTACACCCTTGTGATGCTCACATGTGTTGTCCTTGTGAGTGGGTGAGTATAAGTCTTATGGATTGGCCATGTTCATACTCATGTTGAATTATTAATCTGAAACTCCTTTCTCTCCAAAATTATTTTCTTTCCCAAATTCGATCTCTATCCTTAAAGATCTTGAGTTGCTTCTGAGCTAATTTGTAGTGTAGATCGCTACAATTGGTATCCGAGTGTTCATATGTGATTATGGTGACTCAAAAGGAATTTGACGCTTTGAACAAGCGTGTTAATGAACTTTATAGAAATCAAACTGAGAGTTTCAAGGAACTTAGCAAAAAAATTGATGAAGCTCATAACATAGTCTCACCGGCATTGTTAGCAGGGCTAGAAGGATTATTCGATTCTAAGATGACGACTCTGGAAGAGAAGATTCTCAGTCGAAAAAAAAAGGAAATTGATTGTTTGGGAACCACTTCAATCATCCCCAACCTGGTCATGCCGACCCAACACCTGGAGGTAACCACAAAATTATATCTAACCAATTTTCAAATACTCATAAACCTAAATTTGATTTTCCTAAGTTTGATGGGAGTAACCCTAGATCCTGGATTCATAAGTGTAATAAGTTCTTTCAATAACATCTGATGTGAGGAGCAGAAGGTCATGGTTGCTTCTATACATTTCGAGGGTAAGACAGATGTGTGGTATCAATACTATCAGGTGGGAAGAGAGATAATCTTATGGGAAGAGCTTTGCAATGATATTAATTTTAGATTTCAGGAGCTTGGTCATGATGATGTGGTGGGAGAATTTAATAAACTTTGTCAAGAAGGTACAGTGTTAGAGTACCAAGAGCTTTTTGAAGAGCTCAAAGCCTTAATGATTGCTAATAATAGATATCTGAATGAAGCTTACTTTACTTCTAGATTTTTTAGTGGACACAAGGAAGAAATTAGAATGGCAGTCCAAATGCATTCACCCTCAACACTCAATCAGGCCATGTACTTAGCCAGGATGCATGAAGCTGTGTTGGAAAGGGCATCTAGTAAAGCCAAATTTGTTTCAAGACTTCCTCCACTCTCAATGGGAAGTAGAAGCTCTAAAAGCTTTGTAACTCCACCAAAGTCCAACTCACCATCTCCCACCAGCGGTGGCAGCCTTAAACTACCTCATATCAAGAAATTAACTTATGCTCATATGAGAGAAAGAAGGGAGAAGGGTTTGTGCTATAATTGTGATGAAAAGTATGAGATGGGTCACATATGTGTTAAACAACAGTTATACATGCTGGTTGGTGATAAGGAAGAGTCAGCTACTTTTGAAGAAGAATCTCCTGGTAGTTCCCCAGTCATACAAGAGCTAGAAGAAGAAGTGAAGATTTCCTTACATGCTTTATCTGGTAATGTTTCTCACAACACTATTAAAATTGAGGGTATTACTAAGAACAAAATGGAATTCATTGTCTTGGTTGACAGTGGTAGCACACATAGTTTTATTGACCCAAAGATGGCCAGACTCAGTGGTGATCTAATAAATCCCACTGTTGCTTTACATGTGGCTGTGGCAGATGGTAATAAGGTGCTTAATGATGCTAAATGTCCTCAATTTAGCTGGAATATGCAAGGGTGCAACTTCTCTTTTGATGTATGGGTCTTAGGCTTGGGTGGGTATGACATGGTGTTAGGAGTGGACTAGATTAGGAATATAAGTCCTGTGAAGTTTGACTTCAAGATGATGACAGTGTCTTTCACTCAGGAAGGTAAGGAATTTTAGCTCAAGGGAATTACTGAAGATATCAGAATCTCCTCCATTTCAGTGGATGATTTCCAGAAATACCTCAAGAAGAATAAAAATGGGATGGCAGGACATCTGTTTTGCATCACAGCCATAAAGCCCAACCCTCAAACACCAAAAACACTAGACCCTATACTCACCAAATACTCATTTATATTCAAAGAACTAACTTCATTACCACCTATAAGGTCTCATGACCATCACATACCTCTACAACCAAATTCTGCACCACCTAACCAAAGACCTTACAAAATTCCATATGTCCAAAAATAAGTGGTTAAGAAACTATTAGAGCACTGCTCGGTCGAACTCGAATGCGTTGCTATCTCAAGCATGTTTGTAAATATTAATTATCAAAACTATAAGTCTTGATTTCTAGTCTACTTATAGCCAAGTCTCAGACTAGGATAGAAAGTGTAGTTGAGCTCAAGAACTCCATGGCGATCATCATACAATACGAAGAACTACTCAAGGAACTGGTGGAACTTCATCGACTGAAAGGTATGTGGAGACTTGAACTTATCTATCACTCAAAAGTATATCTACTTTATCTCTTATCTTGAGACAAAAGTCGTATTGCTATATAGACTTTGATTATACACATTTGTTATTTCGAGCCGAGTTTATCTCGCGTATCTATTTCTCGAAATATGTGTTGGTAAGCTTTCACTTTGGCCAAGTTCATCTTTAATAATGACGAAAGTCATATTAAGTTTCAATTACTTGAAAATGGATTTGACGAAAAATGGTTTGTGAATAACAATCATATAACTTCCTCTAAGAATGTTTCAATGATTGAAATGAGAGTTTAGAATATAACTTTGAAAGGATATAAACATTGTACATGTGTAAGTCCTTATTCCTTGAACCAAAGTATGCATACTTTGTTGATCAGGAAAACCAGAAGTAAAGTCCGCGTAGCAGTACGCGCACTATCGGAGGTTCACATCCCGTGAATTTCTGCTGGAGTTTGTGAACTAAAAATAAACTCATTCCGGGTACTTAAGTCCGCGTACCAGTTCACGTACTTAAGTAGGTTAGTTTCTAAAAACGGTTACTCGTGAACTTAAACATATATAAACTAAGGAATGCATACTTGCAAATCGTGGCTATAAAGTTCATGAATTGATTCGAGTGAATCAGATCATTTTTTCTTCGAATGTGTCTTATATACTTATATAAGATCTAAGCAATTGAATAAATCTCTAACTAGTTCATTAGAGTCATTTGAACTAGTTGTGGTAAAGAAGAATATGCTTGATATGGAAGTGGTCATATGGATAACCATTTGGTTAACTACTGTTGAACCAACTAAGTGTACATGTTTGGGTATGGTTACACGAACCTAAATAAACGTGCATTTCATTTGTTTGTAACAAGCTAAGTTTGATCTAATAGTTGAAAGATATTAACTTGAATCTAATCATATTTTCATCCAACGGTGAATATTGAATGATTTGTTACCAAGGTAACTTAGATTGCAAACCCTGATTTGAAAGTCTATATAAATAAGAACCCTAGAAACTGGGAAACCTAATCCCCACACCTCATGTGTGATACTAGTTTTATAATCTAGAGTCGATTCTCCTTTAACCTTAAGTTTCTTCTCGAGACCCTGTAGGTTAACGACTTAAAGACTTCATTGGGATTGTGAAGCCAAACCCAACTATTTTCTTTGTAGTTGTGTGATCTAATCTTTACGTTTCTATCGTATTTGAGTATAATAGTAAGATTGGCTTGAGATTGATTTCTCCGATAGGCAAGATATAAAAGTAGTCACAAACATCTTCGTCTCATCGTTTGTGATTCCACAATATCTTCTTTCTCTAGTCGATTAAGATTATTGTGAGGTGATTGATAATTCTAGGCTGTTCTTCGGGAATATAAGTACGGGTTATCAACTGGTTCTTGTTCACCTTGATTTATCAAAAGATAAAACAAAACTCGTAGGTATTTCTGTGGGAAACATATTTATCTACTACCGCAGACTTTTCTGTGTGATACAAATTTGTTTATTAAAGTCTTCGACTTTGGGTCGTAGCAACTCTTAGTTGTGGGTGAGATCAGCTAAGGGAATCAAGTGCGTAGTATCCTGTTGGGATCAGAGACATAAGGAGCGTAACTATATCTTGGATCAATGTAAGATTGATTTGGGTTCAAATACAGTCCAGACCGAAGTTAGTTTGTAGTAGGCTAGTGTATGTAGTGGCTTAGTACAATGTGTGTTCAATCTGGACTAGGTCCCGGGGTTTTTCTGCATTTGCGGTTTCCTTGTTAACAAAACTTATGGTATTTGTGTTATTTCTTTTTCGGATTATATTTTATTATATAATTGAAATATTACATGTTGTGCATTGTATCGATCAATTGTGAAATCCAACCTATGGTTGTTGATTGATCCTTGGATATTGGTCTTTGGTACCATCTAAGTTTATTTCTCTTGTATTCAATTAGACTCGCAGATTTCTATTTGCTTGAGTAAGTATCGAATCGAGAAATTGAGATATAACTCTTTGATATACTTTTTATTAAGATTGAGTCTGACTGTCTAGTTGATTCTCTTAAAAGTATATTGGAGTTAGTCCATACATATTGCAAATCGAAATATTGGGTGTGGTTGTTAGACCCCCACTTTTTTAAAAACTAATTGAGGAAATGCTCAAGTCAGGAGTAATCAGGCCCATTCACAACCCTTTTTCTTTCCCAATTCTATTAGTTAAGAAGAAAGATGGGAGATGGAGGTTTTGTGTTGACTACAGGAAGGTTAATGAGATTACTGTTAAGGACAACTTCCCGATTCCAGTCATTGAGGAGCTATTAGATGAACTAAAATGGTTATTTGTTTTCTCCAAGATAGACCTGAGAGCAGGATACCACCAGATTAGGGTGTCACCTGGAGATACTCAGAAAACTTCCTTCAAGACACACCAAAGGCGTTATGAATTTTTGGTTATGCCCTTTGGCTTAACTAATGCTCCAGCTAGCTTTCAAGCCTTAATGAATGATGTATTTAAACCCTATCTGAGGAAGTTCATATTAGTATTCTTTGATGATATCTTAATCTACATCCCAGACATGGAGTCAAATCGGAAACATTTACAGCTGACTCTAGAGACTCTCCAGGAGAACCAGCTATATGCAAAGCTCAGCAAATATTAATTTGGCCAAGACACATTAGAGTATTTGGGGCATATCATCTCAGGAAAGGAGTAGCTGCTGACCCCACCAAGATAGACTACATGGTAAGATGGCCTACTCCTGCAACCCTCAAGGACCTAAGTGAATTTGTAGGCCTAATAGGGTACTACAGAAAATATTTGAGGAATTATGGACTCATTGCAAAACCATTAATAGACTTATTGAAAAAGAATTATTTCCATTGGGATAACTCAGCTCAATTAGCTTTTCAAAGACTTAAGGAGGCTGTCACTTCTACACCAGTCTTATCCTTGCCAGACTTCAGCAAACCTTTTGAGATATCCACGGATGCCTGTGACATTGGGGTGGGAGCAGTGCTGATGCAGGATGGAAGTCTTATAGCTTACTACAACAAAGGAATGGGAGCCATATTCTTAGATATGTCCACCTAAGAGAAGGAATTGATGGTGGTTGTAACTAAGTGGAAATCCTACTTGTTGGGAATTTTTTTTACTATTTTCATTGACCACCAGAGCATTAAATATTTCATGGAGCAAAGGATTCACTCACTACTATAACAAAAATGGTTGGCCAAATTGTTGGGTTATGACTATAAATTAAAATACAAGAAGGGATCTGAAAATCTAGTGGCAGATGCCTTGTCCAGAGTCCACATTGAAGGAGAACCCTCATGCCAAAGTTTAATTCAATTACAGCCTGAATGGTTCACAGAAGTTCAAGGTAGTTACAAAGAAGACACACATGCTGAAGAATTGATCCCTAAACTAGATATACAGGAAGGAGTAGTTGAGAATTATTCTTACCTGCAAGGAGTGTTGAGGTATAAAAGAAGAATATATATTGGGAAAGGTGGAGAATTAAGACATAAAGTAATCCCCTCTAATCACTGTTCTTCTATTAGAGGGCACTCTGGAGCACAAGCCACATATCAAAGGGCTAAATTATACTTCTTCTGGAAGGGAATGCACAATGATATTAAGAACTTTGTCAGAGATTGTGATGTTTGCCAGCAACACAGGGGACTCAACACCAATCCTGTAGGCCTACCTCAGCCACTTCCCATTCCAGAGCAGGCCTATGAGCATATAAGTATGGATTTCATCTCTGGTCTACCAAAGTCTGAAGGCATGGAGGTCATTTTGGTAGTGGTGGACAGATTCACTAAGTTCAGCCATTTTATTGCTTTGAGTCACCCCTACACTGCAGCCTCAGTGGCAAAGGTATTCATAGATACTGTTTTTAAGCTTCATGGCCTTCATAAATCTATAATTCCAGATAGGGATGCAATTTGTGTGAGCAACTTCTAGCATGTATTGTTTGCTAGGCTAGGTTATGCACTTCACATGAGTACGGCTTATCACCCTCAAACTGATGCACATACTGAGAGGGTGAATGCTTGCCTATAATCCTACTTAAGATGTATGACCATCTTCAAACCTATCAAATGGGTAAGTTGGTTGCCATTGGCACAGTGGTGGTACAACAACAGTTTTCATATAAGCCTAAAGCTCACACCATTTGAAGCCTTGTATGGATATGCCCCTCCTCAGTTTGGAATTTCTCCAGCAACTCAGAGAATCAATCCATATGTAGATGACTACATAGAGCAGAGGCAAGCCATGAAACTATTATTGAAGGGAGCTCTGGAAGAAGCTCAACACAGGATCAAAAGCCAGGATGACAATAAGATGACTGAGAGATAATTTGTAGTTGGGGATTGAGTATACCTAAGGCTACAACCATACAGACAGACATCAGTCCAACTTAGAAAAAGTCTCAATCTATTAGTAAAATTATTTGGTCCTTACCATATTGAAGCAAAGGTTGGCCAAGTAGCCTACAAACTGAAGTTACCAGCTGACTCTAAAATCCACCCAACTTTTCATGTCTCTCAGTTGAAACCCAAGATTGGAGAGGGTGTCTTACCACAAACAGCTTTACCCAAGCTATACAAGGAGGGGGGATGAAGCTAAGACCCTTACAGGTGCTAGATACTAGAGTTATAAAAAAAAAATACAATTACTTAGTAAAGAAAGTGTTGATCCAATGGGAGGGAATGGGAAGTTCTGAAGCTACTTGGGAGGACAAGCAAGCTATGGAGGTGCAATTTCCAAAGGTGATTCTTGATGACAAGAATAAAAAGAAGGGGGAGCATTTGTCATAGAATGACACTCTTCTGATGTCAAGTTACTGGCTAGCTGGGTTAAGGGGGCACCCAGCTGTTAAGGGCACCCAATTTTAGCCCTTAATTGTTCCTTAATTATGTTTTGTTTTTCCATTTAGCTAATTACACCCTTGTGCTGCTCACACGTGTTGTCCTTGTGAGTGGGTGAGTATAAGTCTTGTGGACTGGCCCTGTTCGTACTCATGTTGAATTATTAATCTGAAACTTCTTTCTCTCCCAAATTATTGTCTTCCCCAAATTTGATTTCTATCCTTAGAGATCTTGAGTTTCTTTTGAGCTAATTTTTAGTGTAGATCACTACAGAAATAACCGTGATATCCATACACACATCATGCCCATTGTTCCAATTGTCCACTAATATATCCGCAGGTCCCAAAATCCAAGTCGGTATCTTATAAGAAACCCAAATCCACTTCTTTCCTAGCCGGGACACCCGTACGATAACAAATGTCGACAAAGGTGTCAAGGACCATGTCATGTCTATACTTGAGCCCAACTCCATGCGAGCAGTGCAAGGCATGATCCCCAAAAATAGCCATCTCCCTACCACAACTGGAGCATGTGTCTCCTTCTTCAAAAAGATGGATTCCAAGTCTATAGCACAAGATAACTCTAAAATGTTGAGGCCCAATTTTTTGATTAAGTCCGTCAATCGGAATGTCCAACAAATAGTCATGTGCATGCTTGATCCTATTGCTATGCCACAGGGATGAATCACGCTCGGTCATAACAAAATGGTTAAATAAATATTTATTCACTGCATCGAAGTACTTGATTGCCAAAGAACTCATATAATGGGGGGAAATATCACCAATACATAATGAATAAGTCTCATTACCACATATACATGTTTGTATAGGGTAAGCTGTCGCGCCCCCTAATCTAGCAGCTGGCTAATCCAAGAGATTAACTAATTAAACAGGCACCAAGAATCTAAATCATTCACTTAAATATTCAATTAAGAAATCAGCTACAAAACTTAAACCAAAACTAGCCTCGCTCAGAAATATATATATACAAGAACTCATATCAAATGATACATATACAATAGTCATTTGGTTTACCAACAGAATATACAATATAATAAACATAGCAAAAGTTAACCACTACGAATTTAACTCCTCGAAGCTTTCGCTGCGCAACTCTGACCTGTCTCTGAAACTGAAAGTGGGAATGGGTGAGCACATTATCCATAAAAGGGGTGCCCAGTAGGAATAACATTTAACTTTTAAGTAATCATATGCAAAATTTGGAAAACAATACATGTTTTCCGAAACATTAAACAACGACCAAGTCACTGAAATAAACAAACATGTATATGGACAAACTCCTTCTTTAAATAATGTATAATATTCATGCTAACCACACTCAGTAGCTATTGATATCACCAAGACCATGATGACCCACTCTAAACAATAAAAGCTGAATTCATGTAGGTATAAATGTAAAGGAGCGTATCCTATATACCATATGTGGAAATTCTCATTTCCCATAACAATTCATATTGACAACAAACATTACAAGTTCTTTCCAAATCGTGGTAAGATTAATAGAATTAACATAATGTAATTTAAACAAAGCATGGGATGCACGAACATACAATGCATGAGTTTGTTAAGCATAAACTTTTGTAAAAACAAAAATAATGGTTACAAAAGAGTAAAATATATTCCCACCTCTTTTGATAACAAGCCATGCCTACCTCGCGATCCACGGTCCACCGGTTCATTCTTTGAATCGATCGTTGTTAATATAGACTAATTGTTAATCACACAAGAAGTCTAAGAATCTAGCCAAAAAGGCTCACACAAAAATCATACAAGTCTTTCTAATGATTCTAGGCCCAATTAAGATTCTACATCTTTTATTTATTTATCTTTAGCATAACTAAGAGTTTACTAATCCAATTAGATTGATTCTCTAGTCCATAGCTAAGTCATATGAGTATCTACAACTAACCCAAATGTTAATTCGGACCACAAGAGGTCCAAGAGTCTAATTAAGAAAACTTCCATAAGCCCAAGTCAACTAACAGTCACTAACGGTCAATGGTCAACTAACAGTCAACGTCCAAGGTCGGATCAAAGTCCAGGGTCAAATAGTCAAAATCCAAAGCCTAAATCGGTCAATTGAGTCAATTCAGCTCAAGACAGGGAACTCAGTGAGTCTACACCGATTCAAATCAGTCAGAGCAACGAGTCAACTAAAATAACTCAGTCAGACATCTGACTTAGTGATAGAACACTGGCCTGAGCCTTGAGCCAGTGCAAAGGTCAAAACTTCTTACACAATTGAGACTCTAACTCCAGTTCAACAAGAAAAACTCTCTAATGTTTAGTTACCCTAACTCATTTCTATTCAACTTCATCATTGCATAAATATTCACTCTAATATAATTATAGAATTCAAAATACAATTGTAATTTAGGCTTTACCTGCAATTGCAGTACTAAGCCACACTCCTTCTACATTCAGATAGCTACATTACCACTCCACTAAAGATATTCAACTCAAATAATTGCAACTCTAACACCTAGACAACAACACTATTTCTAAACTTTGAACTCACTCAAATCTGCACCACCTACCTCAATATCAAATCAACCCTAAACGCTACTCAGTTTCAACCATTTTCAACTTCATTGACACAACCAACTAAACTTCGATAAATAATTTATAACCACCAATCTAAATTCACTTTGCATCTCCACCAGAAACAAGTTACAACTACAACCCAACTGAATATTTACCATCTCCAGCTATTCGCTGCCTCCATATTCAGTTCACTGTAATACAATTATTTCTCCAGTTCCACTAACTAAACAATATCTCAATTTCAATCTCATTCACAATCATACCTCAGCAACAATATCATCAACTCAACCAGTTCAAATTACATATTCTTACATAACCAGATATACTAGTTCCTTGTAGTTTAACATACATCACAACATATTCCATTTCTTCTGTTAAACTCATACTCCACCTGCGAATTCCGTGTCACCCAAACATTCAAACCATTTACAAACACAAAACCACAAACACACCATAACACCACCAACTCATTGTATTTGCAATATACGTCATCACAACATTATAAACTAATCATCACATGAACCCAACAATTATAAGAATAATTAGCTCTATGAGTTCACTTAAAAAGAACCATTACCTCAACTTGGTTTCACCGAGAAATTGAATCAATTCTTCTTTCCTTTGACCCCATCCAGCAAAAGTTCTAAAACTAACACCTCCCCACTAGTTCTGCTTAATCAAGCCTCAAAAATTCATCATTCTTATCCATGCTCAAAAGGACTCTAGAACAATCCTCAAAACTCTTCAATTCAGTTCATCACAACCAAACCCCGATCATCTTCATTAACACAGAATCAAACCTTAGCTTTACAAACTTTTCCAGAAAACCCTAATTCCAATTCATCAATCTCTTCTTCCAAAGAAACAACTTTAATTCTTAATTCGTGATAAAACCATCTTTAATTAGACTTCTAAACCCTCAATTTCATCTTAAATTTCACACATCCCTCAACAACTCAAGAACCCAAATTCAGTTCATCTTCAAAACTACTTTAGAACTTCAATTAAATCTCTATCCATGATTCTTCATCTAACTGTAGTTCCATATTTCATCTTCTAAATCTTCAAAATAAAACTGAATCTAAGAACCCTAATTCTGACTCTCTGATTCACTTTTTTATCAACTATGGATCATATATTCTAACCAACTCCACCAGTAATAGTCGTTACTCGATTTGTATCATCTTCTTAACTTAACCCTTCCAAATTGATTCTCACACTTCTCTCAGAATCAGTAGCCGTGAATAACAGGGGAAAGAAAGAAAGAACAAGAAGAAGAAGAAGAAGATCAAAACAAGAATAAGAAAACAAGAAAGAAGAATAATCTTCTCGGTTAGGTGTAGATAAGGCCGACCAAGGTTGTCAAAGGAACTCAAGAATTTTATAAGGGGAAAGTGATAGGTGTTGTAAAACACCTAATTTTATATCTAGTATTTATGCTTTCTTTGCTATTTTTCGTGTGAATTATGTATCTTATGTTTGTTTTTGAGTTATTAGGTACTTTGGAGTCACAAGGAAGAAAAGAATAAGAAATCATTCAATTTAAGCCGAAAGGGAAAAAAGGTTATTTCAGGGGCAAGCACTATCTGGAGCCCAGTCAAGGTTAAGGGGCAATTCTTTTGGAGGAGTATTAAAGACAGACCAGCTGTGGGTTGTCATTCAGGGTATCCCTTATCATTTATCAAAGGGTGTAATTATCATTGGGTGTAAGTATCTGTCCAACCCTAAATTGAGAAATATCTCTTCTCAATCATTTGCAAAACAGAAATTGAGAAAGAAAAATAAAGGCAGAAACTGTTGCTGGTAATACCAGATAGAGAAATTGATAGAGAGAGGGATTAGTGGCAGAGATGGTAATGAACACAAGAATGGATTGATTCAAATTATGAGTTAGAGATCGAGATGAGATTCAGATGAGTTCAGGGAGGAAGAATTTGAGATGAATTTCAATATCTCAGAAGATGGAATTCGAATGGAAAAGGGGGTTTGATGTTTGCTGTTGACGATGAAGACTGCAGACGAGAATGGTGTCTGCCATTAAGAAATTAGTATTGGGTTTGTCATGAAGAGTTTAATCATCAATTTTCGGTTGAATTGAGAGAGGAGATCAGAGATGAGTTGGACAGAGAATTGGCATAGAAATTGGTTGAGAAAGAACCTAGCTTGCTGCCATTGACAGCGGGTAGTACAAGGAAATAATTAAGTTACTGAATGAATGAATATACGGGGTTTGTTGTGTGTGAAATTGGGTTTGCATGGAAGGAGATTTTGAGAGTTTAGAATCACAACAATCTCCAATCTATATCATCAGAAGAACAGGCACAATGTGTTCGAGAAAATTCCTGAGAGACTAGTTTTTCATAAACTCAACTTCAGTCATCACCAGGTTCTGCTCCAGGTTTGCCATCAGCTAGATCATGGTTCTTATTGGTATTTAAGAATAAGAAGGAGGGTATTTTGAAGCTGAGTTGCAATATTAATGGTACTGGTTGGATTGAATGAGATTGGTTAGCTGTGGCAGTAGTGCAGTGATGGAGCATTTAATAAGATGCAAGCAGTGAAGGTGTGAGCCATGGTACTAGCTTTAGCTGGAAGAATAACTGAAGCATGAAAGAATTGAAGCTGCATGGTGATTGCAAACGAGAAATAATTGATGATGTGAGGCAGATATGAAGCTTCAGATGAGTGACTTAGCATCAGGGAGATGGCCGGAAAAGGAATTAAGGGAATTGGAGCTGCAGTGGAGCTGACATAGAAGCTCGAGTCTGCAATGAGGTTTGGCTGGGAAGATAAATTGAATTAAAGATGGTGGATTTGAGCTGCAAGGAAATGGAGCTGCAGTTACTGTAGCTATTGGCAGTGACATGAAGAATGGAGCTAAGATGGATCTGCAGGTGGTGGTTGTACGGTTTTACAAGGTGAGATAAAGGCGCTGTTAGTGATTCTAAGACTACAGGTGATGGAGAAGCAATTGTGAACTTGTAAGTGAATTTGAAGCAATGGCTAGGCAGTTTCTAGTTTATTATTGGAGCTGAACTGTGGTGATATTAGAGGGTTCAAGAAAGCTGCAGAATATGGAAGTGAATGGTTCGTATGGAATAGATTTTGGTGGTTGCAGCTGGAGGTTGGCATTGAGATTGGAGAGAAGCTCGAGTTACAGGAAATTACATGAAAGGGTGGAGCATTACAGGGGTTGAGCTGAACTGACAAGAGACACATCTGCAGACATGTATGCAAGGTAGTTAAGATAGAAGTAGTAACTGGAGCTAATCTATGCAGCTGGTGCTGAGATGCTGCCATGAATCTGCGGAATCACGGTGAGAATGGTGAGCCGGTGGTACTAGTTCTGGTAGTCGGATTTTGTAGCTTGAAGTATGAATCACAATGTTTCATCCAATCATAAAGGTAGAACGTGTTGGATGTTGTTCATGGTTGACGGTGGACGACAAGTTAACTGTTGAGTTCGAGGGGACATCATTGCGCTAATAGAGACGGAATGAGCACGAGTCTGTGATGGATATGATGGCAGTGCTGAAACTGGCGATGTTGTTGCTCATGGTTCGAGTGATTCTTACAAAGGGTTTAGGGAGAATTTTGAAAGCAACAAGGAAGAAGAGATGGTTTAACTGTCGAAATAATGGTGTTGGGTTTGAACTTCAAGGCTTTTATGGAGTTGGTGGTGGTATGAATTGCAGTACAATGATAGAGTGGCATGATAGTAGGAACTGCAAGAACTGAGTTGTGAATGCTTGGTTGAAGTGGAGTTGGAATTGAAGGTCAGAGGAGATAATTGACTACAGGTAGATGTGCCGTGCTGCTCTGCAGGCTCGCAGTTGTTGTGCTGCACAAGTATGGCTGAAATATGGCCTGGAACAGCCAGGAATCGGTCAGAACTCGGCCAGTTTCCGAGTTAGCCGAGTTGACTCGTCGATTTACTCAATTGGACTTGGGCTCTAAAATGTTGGGCTCGACCGTTGGGTTCTTTCAGAGGAAGAAGTTAGCTCACGTGGAATGGATAGGAAAGACAGTATAAAAGGGAGAAACCCACAGCTATTCTGAGAATCTTTTATCTTTTACTTTTTTTTCTAGGGTTTATAACATGATAGATTTTCTCTTTATTCTTGTGATGAACTCCTTTAACATGAGTACCTAGTTTTCTTTTGGTGAAGGAATAAGTTGGATTTCCAAACATGGGTTGTGTTCAATAAATTAGTTTTGTCTTATATTTATCGTTCACGATTCTCTGAAAATATAGTTGTATGATTGACGTATTATAACATGATTTGATTGATTGTTTTATCAAGTTGCAAATTGGTAGAACTTTTAATCACATCTATTGCTAGTTTAGGGTTAATTATACGTAAAAGTGATAATCCTTGAATACAAGTAGCATATATATGATTATTATAGTTTGTAGTGATACATTCTTATGATCATATGTGAATCGTGACCTTCGTTAAATTGAATTAGTGCGCTTTCCACGTTCAATTGCTTTGATTGGTCTGATTTCATAAAACTTAATGCATCTAGGGAATTAAACTTGATTAGTGCTTTTACACGTTAGGTTGTTCTCTTAGATAGAACTCATACTCGCATCTTTTAATGTGTTTGTTGATGACAAAAGGAGATTTGCGGGATATTCTTGCGATCAAGGTATCCTAGGGATTTTGATAAAAGTTGACATTAAATATCAATTCTACTTATTGTTTTGAAAGCATGTTAGTGAATGAAAACGAAATCCTTAACCAATATCTCTTCTATTTGATTTGTTTGCTTATTTCTTTCTTTGCTTTTATATTTGTTTGCTTTATTAAAAATCAGAAAAATCCCCCATGTTATTTATAGGAAACCTAAAATATATTGACAACCTAAGTCATCTCTGTGGGAACAATCCTTTCTTGCCCTTGCTATATTTATATTTTGAGTAGTGAGAAAGTGTAATTTATTTTTGACGCCTACGAAAGCGATCAAACTTTGGCGTCGTTGCCGGGGAGGCAGCGGTTTTCACTTGTTTTTGGTTTCTTATTTTTTGTTTTGTTTTGTTTTTATTTTTATATTTCTTATTTTTTTGGTTTTTAACTTTGGTTTGAGAATCTTATTTCAGGTACTTTCTTTTCATATAAGGAGCATACTATGAGAATGGATACGGTTTTCAACAACCTCAACAATACCACAACTACCAATTCCAGGGGTATAATCAAAACCAATTCATTGGTTATGACCAATATTCCATGGAACCTTATGGTTTTCCCCAACAACCTTATGACGGGTATGTGTGCGAACAACCACAAGGATTGGAGGATTTTATGCTCGTGAACAACAAGTCTCTAACTTGTTAGACAACTTTTCCAACTTTGTACGGCAAGAGTTTCAAAAATATAAAGGGGCTACAGACGAGCAACTCCAAGAACTTCGTGAAGGTATTGCTAACTTACAAAGAGATATTGATCAATACAAAGAAGAAAGGTATGAAGAAGAACTTTGATTTCAAAGCAATGATTATTCTGATGTGCCTGTGGTTTGTGATGAATATTTTATTGATGTTAATGTTGAAAAAGGCCAACCTTTGGGGTCTTTCGTTGATAATTGTGTAGTTAACTCAACTCTTGATCTTAATAATGATCATTTACCTATTTAAAAGGATGAGTTTGAGACTAGCAACACTAAATTCAGTGACGACCAACTTTATGTTAACTATGAAAGTGATGATGATTATGAAGATACATCGCTTGAACCAACTTATGGTGACATTTCCCATAGGTGTACCGCAGAATCTTTTTGGAATCAAGATGAAGACAAAGAGGACTATGATGACATTTTTGTAGATAACTCAAGCATTGATCTTAATAATGATCAAGAGACTATTCAAAGGGTGGAGCTTGAGGATGATGCATTTTTGAGTATTCTAAAAAAATTCCTCATAGTGAAATTTGGATCCGCAAAAGAGCACGTGCCTTGCAACGAAGAGGAGTATGTTGAGAATGAAACAGATTTGACCAATATTGTGGAAAACCCAATTGAGCATGCAAAAGATTGTAACGAAGATGATGTCGAGACTTTGGTTAAGGCAGAAACGAATAAAAAATTGTTGCAAGTTTCAATAGAGGACCACGATCTTCAAGAGGTAATTAATTCACTTGAAGTTTCTAAGGATGAAGAGGATACTATAATACAAGAGTTCCAAGGTTTTTCTAACCCTTTGCCTATTAATTCTTCTCCTTTACCTCTTATTGGTTTGAGTGTATGTGCTTCGAGAATATTATTGAATGACTTTGTTTCTCGATTTCCGCCATTAGAGACCTTTTATTCTCATACTATGCATGTTTGCAAAGAAGAAACCATAGAAGTTCCTGAATTTTATGTTCTTTATACACTTCCAAGTGTAAACAAGAATAAGTGTGGGGGAAACTTTTATTGGTTGATAGCTTCGCTTCTATTTTCTTGTACTAATATTTATGCGAAGCGATTGTTTGCAAAACAGGTTACATGGAAGGATCCCCAACTTTTCAGATTATTGGTGTATGGGAAATTCAACTTGCATATCGGGCTGAAAACTTTAAACCAAGTGCTAAATGGGAGGCAACCCACTGGTTTTGTGTATCTATCTCTATCTTTTTATTTTTTGAGTCTTTTATCTTTATTTTCTTATTTTGGATAACTTTTAGAGATTTTTTGAACAATTTAGAATAAACATTAACCTTTCTAAGTAGATGGAATTTTTTCTTGACGATGAGGCATATATATTGGCTGAGTTGGGATTAGATGCCAACTAAATAGCTTGTTTAGTGTTTATCCTCTATTGTTCAGAAATAACTATGAGTTGGAGTATCGTTTTTTATTATGCATTTTATTTTCTTATTATGTATATATATCATGTTATGAATTTCCCATCTTGAACTTTACTTTGAATGACTAGATTTTACATTGAGGACAATGTAAAGTTTAAGTGTGGGGGAGTGTTCTCATATAGAGTTTTTAGCCTTGTTAGTTTTCCCTTTTGTTTATAAAAAAAAAATAGAAAAATAGAAATTTTTTTTTGCTTTATACACTCCGAAACCTAGAAATATGTGCCTTTAGGATGACACTATCAATCTAAATGGATGGAACCATCTTGGCTGGAGGAGTTGAGGAACCCATTAACTAAAAGGGACAGAATTATTCAAGTGTTAGAAATTATATGATAGTTGTACCATATCTCGGAATATCACCATATCACGTTCTATTTTTATTTTTCCATATTTATCTACTGTTATCTAAGTGATTTGGTGGGTCACTAAACATCGAATTATTATTACTGCTAGGATGAAATAGAGTGATTGAGTTGCTAGAAAAAAAAAAGAAAAAAAAAGGAAAGAAAGAGACCGACCAATTATACCATCCGGAATAAAAAAGACACTTGGATAGCAGTATGTGTGAAACGTTGTCCATGTCTCCGTCACTTAAACAAGCGTAGAATGCAGGATCCAAGGCAACTATCATATACTTGCTGACAAAGAAGCATGCGCTTGGATCCAAAAGATCTAATCATGCTGTCTAAAAAATAATAATAAATAAATAAATAAGTGAAAAAAGAAAAAGATACTATTATTGTTTAATAAAGTCGACTCTTGGTTCCCTTGTACATGCCAGTTGAGTTGATGTAGAATTAAGATTGTTGACCGCTGGTTCCCTTGTATATGCCAGTGTGCTGATATTAGAATTCAGACCGGTAGCTCAATCCAATAGAATTTTAGGTTTGTTTTGGCGGTGACCTTCAGACAGATATGGGAAACACCATTCACTTAGTCAATATTCGCAAACATTTATTTCTATATCCATCTTTTTAATCTTTTCATGTGTGATTGTAGTTAGTCAGATTTCGAGTATTGTGGTTTGTTCAACTTTCTGAGTAGAGCTTAATTTACATATATATTAATGGATTTGCATCAGGGTACCTCCTCCAATAGCCATTTTGGATTCGTTCGTAGATTTGTCACAGGTAGTTGGAGTTGGAAATATAGGTTTTGTAGGTAGACCTCTTGTAAACCTTCACGAGACTAAAACTCGTCCACTAGGGACACCTAGGGGTTCAAAGGCTTGTTATTTATGCTAAAACTGACCGTAGCCTCGACGACACGGAGTTGTATGTTTTGTTTTTGTTTTGTTTTATTTTCTCGAGGACTAGCAAAGTCTAAGTGTGGGGGAATTTGATAGGTGTTGTAAAACACCTAATTTTATATCTAGTATTTATGCTTTCTTTGCTATTTTTCGTGTGAATTATGTATCTTATGTTTGTTTTTGATTTATTAGGTACTTTGGAGTCACGAGGAAGAAAATAAGAAGAAATCGTTTAATTTGAGACGAAAGGGCAAAAAGGTCATTTCAGGGGCAAGCACTATCCGGAGCTCAGTCAAGGTTAAGGGGCAATTCTTTTGGAGGAGTATTAAAGACAGACCAGCTGTGGGTTGTCATTCAGGGTATCCCTTATCATTTATCAAAGGGTGTAATTATCATTGGGTGTAAGTATCTGTCCAACCCTAAATTGAGAAATATCTCTTCTCAATCATTTGCAAAACAGAAATTGAGAAATAAAAATAAAGGCAGCAGTTGCTGCTGGTAATACAAGATAGAGAAATTGATAGAGAGAGAGGGATTATGGCAGAGATGGTAATGAACACAAGAATGGGTTGATTCGAATTATGAGTTAGAGATCGAGATGAGATTCAGATGAGTTCAGGGAGGAAGAATTTGAGATGAATTTCAATATCTCAGAAGATGGAATTCGAATGGAAAAGGGGATCTGATGTTTGTTGTTGACGATGAAGACTGCAGACGAGAATGGTGTCTTCCATTAAGAAATTAGTACTGGGTTTATCGTGAAGAGTTTAATCATCAATTTTCTGTTGAATCGAGAGAGGAGATCAGAGATGAGTTGGACAGAGAATTGGCAAAGAAATTGGTTGAGAAAGAACCTAGCTTGCTGCCATTGACAGTAGGCAGTATAAGGAAATAATTGAGTTACTGAATGAATGAATGTACGGGTTTTGTTGTGTGTGAAATTGGGTTTGCAGGGAAGGAGATTTTGAGAGTTTAGAATCACAACAAGCTCCAATCTACATCATCAGAAGAACAGGCACAATGTGTTCGAGAAAATGCCTGAGAGACTAGTTTTTCATAAACTCAACTTCAGTCATCACCAGGTTCTGCTCCAGGTTTGCCATCAGCTAGATCATGGTTCTGGTTGGTATTTAAGAAGAAGTAGGAGGGTATTTTGAAGCTTAGTTGCAATAGGAATGGTACTGGTTGGATTGAATGAGATTGGTTAGTTGTGGCAGTAGTGCAGTGATGGAGCAGTTAATAAGATGCAAGCAGTGAAGGTGTGAACCATGGTACTAGCTGTAGCTGGAAGAATAACTGAAACAGGGAAGAATTGAAGCTGCATGGTGATTGCAAACGAGAAATAATTGATGCTGTGAGGCAGATGTGAAGCTTCAGATGAGTGACTTAGCATCAGGGAGACGGCCGTAAAAGGAATTAAGGGAATTGGAGATGCAGTGGAGCTGGCATAGAAGCTCGAGTCTGCAATGAGGTTTGGCTGGGAAGATAAATTGAATTAAAGATGGTGGATTTGAGCTGCAGGGAAATGGAGCTGCAGTTGCTGTAGCTATTGGCAGTGACATAAAGAATGGAGCTAAGATGGATCTGCAGGTGGTGGTTGTGCGGTTTTACAAGGTGAGATAAAGGCGTTGCTAGTGATTCGAATACTACATGTGATGGCGAAGCAATTGTGAACTTGTAAGTGAATTTGAAGCAATAGCTAGGCAGTTTCTAGTTGATTATTAGAGCTGAACTGTGGTGATCTCAGAGGGTTCAAGAAAGCTGCAGAATATGGAAGTAAATGGTTCGTATGGAATAGATTTTGGTGGTTGCAGCTGGAGGTTGGCATTAAGATTGGAGAGAAGCTCGAGTTACAGGCAATTACATGAAAGGGTGGAGCATTACAGGGGTTGAGCTGAAATGACAAGAGACACAGCTGCAGACATGTATAGAAGGTGGTTAAGATAGAAGCAGTAACTGGAGCTAATCTATGCAGCTGGTGCTGAGATGCTGCCATGAATGTGTGGAAACACGGTGAGAATGGTGATCCGGTGGTACTAGTTCCGGTAGTCGGATTTTTTAGCTTGAAGTATGAATCACAATGTTTAAGTCAATCATAAAGGTAGAACGTGTTGGATGTTGTTCATGGTTGACGGTGGACGATGAGTTAACTGTTGAGTTCGAGGGGATATCATTGCGTTGATAGAAACGGAATGAGCACGAGTCTGTGATGGATATGATGGCAGTGCTGAAACTGGATATGTTGCTTCTCATGGTTCGAGTGATGCTTACAAAGGGTTTAAGGAGAATTTAGAAAGCAACAAGGAATAAGAGATGGTTTAACTGTCGAAAGAATGGTGTTGGGTTTGAACTTCAAGGCTTTGATGGAGTTGGTGGTGGTATGAATTGCAGTACAATGATAGAGTGGCATGACAGTTGGAATTGAAGGAACTGAGTTGTGAATGCTTGGCTGAAGTGGAGTTGGAATTAAAGGTCAGGGGAGATAATTGACTGCAGGTAGATGTGTTGTGCTGCTTTGCAGGCTCGCAATTGCTGTGTTGCACAAGTATGGCAGAAATATGGCCTGGAATCGGTCAAAACTCGGCCAATTTCTGAGTTAGCCGAGTTGACTCGTCGATTTACTTATTTGGACTTGGGCTCTAAAATGTTGGGCTCGACCGTTGGGTTATTTCAGAGGCAGAAGTTAGCTCATGCGGAATGGAGAGGAAAGAAATTATAAAAGTGAGAAACCCACAGCTATTCTGAATTTTTTTTATCTTATACTTTTTTTTCTAGGGTTTACAACATGATAAATTTTCTCTTTATTCTTGTGATAAACTCCTTTAACATGAGTACCTAGTTTTCTTTTGGTGAAGGAATAAGTTGGATTTCCAAACATGGGTTGTGTTCAATAAATTAGTTTTGTCTCATATTTATCGTTCAGGATTCTCTGAAAATATAGTTGTATGATTGACGTATTATAACATGATTTGATTGATTATTTTCTCAAGTTGCAAATTGGTAGAACTTCTAATCACATCTATTGCTAGTTTAGGGTTTATTATACGTAAAAGTGATAATCCTTGAATACAAGTAGCATATATATGATTATTATAGTTTGTAGTGATATATTCTTATGATCATATGTGAATCGTGACCTTTGTTAAATTTAATTAGTGCACTTTTCACGTTCAATTGCTTTGATTGGCCTAATTTCATAAAACTTAATGCATCTAGGGAATTAAACTTGATTAGTGCTTTTACATGTTATAGGTTGTTCTCTTAGATAAAAATCATACTCGCATATTTTAATGTGTTTGTTGATGACAAAAGGAGATTTACGGGATATTCTTGCGATCAAGGTATCCTAGGGCTTTTGATAAAAGTTGAGATTAAATATCAATTCTACTTATTGTTTTGAAAGCATGTTAGTGAATGAAAACGAAATCCTTAACCAATATCTCTTCTATTTGATTTGTTTGCTTGTTTATTTCTTTGCTTTTATATTTGTTTTCTTTATTAAAAATCAGAAAAATCCCCCGTGTTATTTATAGGAAACCGAAAATATATTGACAACCTAAGTCATCTCTATGGGAACGATCCTTTCTTGCCCTTGCTATATTTATATTTTGAGTAGTGAGAAAGTGTAATTTATTTTTGACGCCTACGACAGCGATCAGGAAAGCCACAACGTGTCCTTGTTACATCAAAAGTGTTTTCCAGAAATGACGATTTTACCCTACATATTGTCTTGATGTTTTATTCTTCGTCCAATATCCGGTTCACACGTTCGAGTAGTCCATTTTGCATAACTTTTCGAGATCTATCGAGTGGTACCGGTTTCGTATCTAGTTCATTGTCAGATTAAATTCTATTAACTAAAATCTATATTAACTAATTGAGTTATTATCGGCTAATTTGTCACTCAACTGGTCTAATAGCGTTGACGAGCTTGAGGGTCCTTACATAAGCGCACGCTCAAAACATAGGCTCAAATTAGATACACTAGAATGCCTCAAAATATTCCCCTGTTGATCCCTCGTCTGGAAACAAGATTCCAAATAACAATATTGCATGGTATCCTCCATGGTATACACCCCTAGGCCACCGTACTTGATAGGAAGTGTCGTAAGCCTTTGCTGAAGGAGACCAAAGCCCGGTGCATCACCTGTAACCAGATGTCTAAGAAACTATTTGAGATTATTGTCAAAAATCACTTATTCCTCACCCAAGTACTCAGGCTTAGTCGTTCGCATAGCAAAGTATAACTAAAGATGCCAAAATAATTCCTCAGCAATAAAAGCTCGCTATGTGGATCTTTGAGCTTTTGTATAGCATCGAACAAAGTTGTAGTCTTATGTACTCTGTTAACCACCATATTCTTGAAAAACAGGGGATTCAGGCTAATAGGTCCTCCCAACAACTTAACTCCATCCGCAAGCCGGCATATACGAGGTGGGAAAACGCTGCAACCAAACCTATAGTGTCAACTGTAGGCCAAAAGAGCTCAGTTTTTGAGACATTAAGATGAAAACCAAAAGAAACACCTTTTTGCTGAATAATGTCCAAGGCTTTGGCCACCACCAATGTGTCACCAATTAAGGTCTCATCATCTAAATACCATGATTGTAAATATAAGGAACATGAATCTGTAATTCTATGTATCAAGGGGTGTAGAGTTAAAGCAAATTACATTTGTCCAAGCGGATCCCCTTGTTGTACTCCCTGAGCAGACGAAAGAGTTTTGTCCATATAATACAATCTAATAGGATCTGCATAGCAAAACTCTACCCATTTAGAGATAGAAGGACAGTATTTCCTTACCTCTCTAATCATAGCAGATCTGCTAACAAGATTGAAGGCATTGGAGAAATCAACCAAGAGCATTGACGTAGACATTGAAACACTCTTCTCCTCAACAAGACTGTTAACAACATGAAAAATCGACTCACCTCCACAAGGCACCCCACACCAAACTGGAAGTCGCAAATATAACTTTCCATTTGCTTACCAACATGAGAAGCAACAACTTTGGAGACTAGATGTCTCCAAATGGTACCCACATCGGTAGGACGTATACCACCTATGGTCTTGAGCAAGGGGGTTAAGGGTGTCGAAGCCACAAACTCCCCTAAAGCCAGAAGACAACCACCTGCAAGCCATATGTTTACCAGTTCGGTAATAGAATTAATGAGTTCTTCTAAAATGGTAGTCGCAGACCCACTCAAAGCATCAACAGGATGTTGAGAACGAAGGACATCTCTCCCACATGAGGTCCGTTTAGGAAATATTTTCAGCTTATTCAGAACCAAATATGTAGAAGCAATGAAGGGTGGTTGCGTTGTAGGATCTGTTGGTATCAAAGGAAGGTTTGCGTAAGGGTGTTTGGCCTGAAACTCCTCCAAAGTTCCAAAATTTGGCGGAGCCACACCATTGGAAGTCAAGGTACAAATAGCAGTTATATATAATCCATTACTCAACTTCTCACGGCAAAGTCGAACGTTCACTGTCTCTTGCTCCTCTTGCGTCCTCTCTTATTTTTTTACCTTGTTCTTCAGTCGTTCTTCTTGTAAAGAATCTTTCTCCTCCAAAGCACTATGAAGCAAGGTGACACAACCATTTGTTCCATACCATTTTTGCAAGGCAAGTTGTATAGCCGCAATCTGAAACTTTTTCCTATTTCCAGACTGCTATTCCAAACTACTTTTGGGAAAGTAAATTCGAAAAGTGAACATAGGAAAGAGAGGCATTTGAATCCATAGAGATATGTCACTAGGATTATTAACAACCCTTTGAATGGTGGCATTAAAAGTTCTGGCGAAAATAGGCTTGCACTAAGCCTGGATACTAGCGATGGTGCATATTTGGCTCTGCAAAACTCGGTCTAACAACTCAAGATTGAGACTGAGAAAAATTTCGGCTCCTTCGTCAAAAAAAACTTCATTGTCCACAACATGTGAAGGAGCAGGTCAAAGGATACCATGTACCAAAAATTATGCTGGTTTTTCATTCCAAGGACGAAGAATAACCTCCATTATGCCTGCAATATTTCCTCCAAGCCAATATCTGCATTCAAAAAGGGCATAACCACATTTGCATGTTGTGTAAAGTACTTTCCCATGCCTTGAATACACTAAAATCGCTGCGTATTAGTTGGCGGTACCTCTATTTTCTCTCCTCAGTGGTATTATGCTTATCCCGAAAGTGTTTGATCAAATAACTTTGGTTGTAGCCACTGCCATCTATGACATTTTTTCATCCACCAAAACCATGTAAATGGCATCAAAATTTACCTATAAGGGTGGGTAAGTTCGTGACACTCTGTGGTATTATATCCATCTTTGTTGACGTGAGAACAATTATCTCAAGTGGTTGAGGACATGGCATTGCAGGCGATGTATTGGCATCTTCATAATACAATGGAAATGCAGAGGATTGAATAACGAGAAAAGAGTTTGGCATTCCAGGTATTTTTAAATCTATCACACAATCAATAGTCCATGATCAAATCATACAAAATTCAGTTGAATAAAGATAATAAAACTATAAAATTTGATATGCGTAGTAACTGGCAAATTTCTTATTGCCATTGAAGTTGACAAGCAGGAGTATGATCTTCTTTTAACATATAGTGAGTTTCTTGTCACTATTATCTTATTTTTACCTTTTTTTTCCCGGATGATTCACCTAATAAGACAACCATAATACACGATGCGGCTACGATGTGATCGGTCCACACACTTCAGGTATGTGGCCCCTCTTTAAATGCTGACACGTCATATAAAGTAGATCTTTTATCTTTTTATCTTTTTTTTTTTTAACTTCCTACTTTTTCTCAAAAAGTAGAATAGTTAAAGGGGATTTGGAGGAGGCAGGTTTTTTAGTTAAATAGGTGTTAAAGAATAAAGAGGGGCCCGTAGACGGGACGCATAATACATGGTAATATGCAAGAATTATATTTAAAACAAGTGTGAAATTGACACTCAAAACCTGTAAATTAAGCACTTATCTGTCAAAAGCAGTATCTTGCGGGCTTTAAGTCCCCTACATTTACATAATAATGTTTTTGGGATAACTTTCACTTGCGGTGACTTAGCCATCATGTAACCCAGAAACTTCTAAAATTTTCTTATAGGGTTTTGGAAGTAAGTCGAAGGAAATGGGATAACAGTTTGGCAAACTAGCAGTAGTTTCCAACGAGACTACGCTGGCGGCAGTTATTGGTGTACCTCTTATCACGTGGTAGTTATCCTATATTGGTTTCAAAATATTAGAGTACACATAATGCACAAAAATATCAACTCTTTAAATCATATAAATTTGAGAAACTTTAACCTATCCCATCCCCTTTTTCTCCAATAAATCACATTAAAAACCTTTTACAATGACTGTTATCCTCAGCTTTCTCGAGACAAATTTCGGGATCATGACCACAATACTTAATACTTTCATTTATCTAATACATAAAATCTCTTCGAGAACCATTTATTTTATGGCTATCGGGTAGACATTCCTTTTACTCATTAATGTCTCTATCAAAACCTTTAAAATCCAAAGTCATATGAGCACCCACGTCGCGCGGTGAGCGTCATCCATTCAAGTAAGCGTCACCCCTTCTTTAGAATTGCTCCAAAATTTCTCTCCCCTCTCAGAATCACTCCAAAGTCCAAGCTCTCAAACAAGAGCAAACTCTCTTTTTTTTCTCACAAAATTAGCAAATTTATATATGGGAGAATAAAAAAAATTAGGGAAAATTATAAAAAAAAATGAAAAACAACTTATTTCCGCGGATTTTTTTTTCTTTTTCCATTTTTTTTCTCTACATCCATGGTTTTAGAGATGCAGAGAAAGGTTTTTTCTTCCACATCTCAATTCTTTTTTTTTGGTTTACTTCTCCCTGTCTTCGTTCAAACCCTTGTTTCATCATCCTCAAGTTTCGAGTGTTGAAGTGGTTTTTATCTCAACTTTGTATTTGTTTTTGAATAATTTTTTATTAAGGTTTCTATTTACTTTTTGTATTTTCTTTTGATAAAGGTTTTTGATTAATTGATTTTGTTGTATCATAGAGTGACCAATGACTTTTAGAAACCAGAACAGAGAGACATAGAGAAAGAGAGGGTGGGTATTTGCAGAAGGTGGTAAGCATATTTGACTACACTAATAAGGTTGGATTCCTTCCTTTATCTTAGCACACCATGTTGACGGTTGTCATGGCATTTAGGTAACCCTAAGAATGTATACATTCAGGTAATTTCTTTTACTTAATAATTTTGATTCTTTCATGCTTCGGATTTTTGGGTTATACTGTATTTTTTCAGGTCCTAATTATTTTTTTCTTTTTCTTTTTCACAGATTCATATGCAGTTAGTCATGGCAGTAACAAGATTATAAGGTTAATAATATCAAAACCTATTTTTGATTTTCCCAATTTTTAAATTTTATTACTCCCAGTAAATACCAACGTCTTTTAATGTTGATCCTTTTCATTTGAGAAGAAGAACAAATAATTGTTGCACTTAGCGCAATTTAAAATATTACTTACGGTGTATTCCGTGAAAGAGACTTGGGTGTGTTTGGCACGGAGGTAGTTGAGGGTGGAGTTCAGTCAACGGGAGGAGCCAAGGATGGAATTCAAATCCTAATGTGTTTGGCATGGATGGAATTAGAGTTCAAGGTAGTTGGAACTACTTCATTCAATGGAAATTGAAATCACACCTCCCCCATGGAAGTTGGAACTCCATCCTTCCAACTCCAACCATTGACCATTTTGACATTTTGACATTTCAACTTATTTTACTTTCTTTTAATCTTTAAACAATAATTAATTTTCTATACTTATAAATTTACTTTGGTAATTAAAATATAGCTATATTTTATTTTAGAATTTATAATATATTTTAATTAGTATTTTTTAATACTTTAATGATATTTTGTTTTTTCTCACATTCAAAAATGGAAGAAAAAAATTTCTTATTATTTAAATATATTAGTTATGTTGATAAATTATTTAGCAATATATTTAAAAAAATCTTTAATAATATATGTGAGAAGTTTAGAGGCTGGGGTTTTTCCTCACAATATTAGCAGACCCAAGAGAGGGGTTAAGCTTTTAGGTGGACCTGTCAGTTTGGATTCTCAATATTGCATGGAATTGGTGCTGGGTCGAGTTCAGAAAACTATGGTTCTTATGGATGCAGTCATGAAGCTTGAAGATCCGCAGTGCGAACTTCTCCTCCTTCGGAATTGCATTGGTGTTTCACGTTTGTATTTCACTATGCGGACTACCAAACCATGTTTCCTGTCGGATGTTGCTGTTGTTTTTGATGTACATTTGTTTCGTTTTCTGAGACGTATAATCACCGGTGATGGTCCAGGTTATGGTTTATTGCAGCAGAGACTTACGACTCTCCCCATGAAGCATGGTGTCCTTGGTGTTTACACCATGAATTACTGTTTTCTGGCCTCTAGCATGCAGTCCTTCTCATTACAAGGTCATATACTCCGGCTGACTGGTTTGGTTGGGCCTTGTACTCAACTTGCTCAGGCTTTACAGGTTTTTAACAAAGTTTGTGGAGCGGATATTCCTTCCCCATGTGTCGACGTTGTTGCCCCCCATCACTCTATGAGTTCCTTGGCAACTCTATACTTCAATGCAGTGAATAAATCTATGCCAACTAGTTTTGTAATGACTGAGCGGGACATATTTTTATGGCAGTGTAATAGAACTTCTCATGCGCAGGATTTCTTGATGGCAATCCCTATTGAGGGTCTTAACCATAAGATTGGGCCACGACAATTCAGCGCTATATTGCGCTATCGTTTTGGGATTCCCTTCTTTGAGGAAGACAGTGCATGTCCTTGTTGTGATAGGGAAATGGATGCTTTTGGTGATCACGTTCTTCATTGCGCTAGCGAGGTGGGGCTCAAGTTCAGACATGATCTTGTTCGAGATACCTTAGTTGATATGTGTTATCGTGCTAGTGTGATTGCGGGAAAAGAGGTGGCTCATGGTCTTATTGCGAATGATGGGACGGATTTGAGACCTGCAGACATCATGGTTTACAACTGGGATAACGGACGTGATACGTGTATGGATGTTACATGTGTCTCTCCCTTCACTAGAGGTGGGGTTCGTTCCTTCAGTCCGGGCCAAGCTGTTAATGGTGTTGTTGCCCGTAAGCAAGCTAAGTATCTTGAAAAGTGTAATGCTCAAGGTTATAATTTTAGTACACTTTCCTTTACTACACTAGGTGAGTTAGGCCACGAAACCATTGATTTCCTGAAGAGGTTGCGTAATATTATGGCTAGTGATGATGCTAACGTTCGTGTTGGGAATTTTCTTTTTCATAGGATTGGAGTGGTTATTCAAAAGGGGTTGGTGCTCAGCTTGTAGCGAGACTTCCAACCAATTTCTTATAAGGAAATGTAACCATCCATAAGTTTTTTTAAAGAAATTCACTTATTAAGGAAATTAACAATAAAATCACAATATTTTGAATAAATAATATTTTTTCCTTATTTAATTTAAAATAATAGTTTTATTTAAAATTACAAAACTCTATTATTTAATATTATATTTATTAAAATTAATAATTTAAATAATTTTTCAATCCAAATATAAAATTATTTCCACTAAAATTATATTTACATAAAAATTAATTACGTGTTAATTTTAAAAAATTAATTATTATTGTTCATAAATTATTTCTTTCTTTAAAAAACAGTAGTTTTATTTAAAGAATTCTAAGGATAATTATTATGAATATTATATTTACTTAAAATAATAATTTAAATAATTTTCACTTCAAAGATCACATTAATATTATATATATATTATATTTAAAATTTATATTATATTATATTATACTATATTAATATTAATATTATATTATATTATATTATAGTGATATTACATTAATATATTTTAATATATTAATATTATACTATATTATATTAATATTATAATATATTTAATTAATAGTATATCATATTTATGTTATATTTACTTAATATTATATTATATTTATGTTATATTTAAATAATATTATATATTTTTCATTACTAATATCTCATTTATTAATTTACTAGTATTTTATGTAGTTATTTATTAAAATATACATTATTACATATAATTAAATTAAAAATTAATTAAAAATATTTTTTTAAAGAAATTCAATGATTCATAAATAAATTTATCAGTAAATAATATATTAATAAATAAATATTTTGAAAAAATAATTATTTGAAAAAGAAGAATGACGCAATTATCAATTTCATTAATAATCATGCCAAACACATAAATTTTGAAGGATGGAATTCAATTTCAAGGTAGTTTGAATTCCAGGTAGTTGGAACTCCCTAGAATTCAAACTCCATCCATGCCAAACATAACCTTAGTGAAATGGTTGCAATAAACTACGAGAATTTAAGAAGAGCTCCTGGAATTCAAGATAGTATGGTAGAAGGTGTCTATTTCTTCTATTGTTTGTTATGCGTGAGGTTATCATTAATATTTACAAATTCTATGATTT
Source organism: Papaver bracteatum (assembly GCA_023529315.1). Taxonomy (NCBI): domain Eukaryota; kingdom Viridiplantae; phylum Streptophyta; class Magnoliopsida; order Ranunculales; family Papaveraceae; genus Papaver; species Papaver bracteatum. The sequence goes on from JAJJWX010004210.1 coordinate 2,392,303, forward strand.
TGGTCATTGCAGTGAATCACAATCCATGAGATTCTGGAGGATCTGTGGTTCAAGAAAGGTCTCAACACCCCTGTGTTTGAGGTGAAAGCTCTTACAAACTTGGATGATGTCGATGCTGATTTTGAGGGCCGGAAAGTGAGTCAAAGGTAGTATTGATGGAAATTCATGTGGAAATTTTATAATCAACGTTTTTAAAGACATTTTTGATTGGTGCCATTCCGGGAGTGATTTATATGTTTTTGATAGACTATTTATTTTTGTTTTAATTTTTGCAGATAGGTGATATATTATTTATATAAGACAACTTTCAGTGGAAAGCTTTTATTACATTTGTGGAGAAATTTTGCTTAGCTCCACCACCGTGCTGTGCATATGAAACACAAATATGTCGATGCAGTGGAGGTAAGTGTCTCAACTAATTGAACTAGCTCAACCCGTAGGACCAACATGTTCAGACTCAAGTAAGTATGTATATTTAAGATGCTTTATTTATTTATTTTTTTGAGAAAAGCAAAAAATTCATTCAACTAACCAACCAAATTGTTTGGGTTACAAGTTGTATCACAAACTGAAATGTTGGAAAAAGCATTAGATTGTTCAATTAACAAAGATCGCCTAATAACTTCCGAAATTTGCACCCAAGTTTGTTGAGAAAAACTAGACAATCTAGCCTCATTTGCAAGAAGATCCGCTGAGTTGTCACCTGTTCGATGAATAAACTTGAAACCCAACAAATTTGTAACTTTTGCCATCATCCTTCTTACTTCCTCTAATAATCTCTGAACCTGCCAAGAAATCATAAATTTCTTTCCATTTAAAAAATCCATCACCTTTTTGCAGTCCCCTTAAATTGAAAAATTTGATAAGGCTCTTTCTCTCGCCCATTTTGCACCTTCGAAAATAGCCAAACCCTCTGCCTCTTCCGGAGAAAAATCCTAACAGTGACCACCTCTCGCTCCTTCAAAACCTGTTGCATTCCTAAAAATCAACCCATACCCTGCATTAGTAACACTTGGAATCCAAGCAGCATCCACATTGATCTTTGAAGTATCGCCTAAAGGTATCCTCCATTGTCTATTAGGTAAAGGTTGTACAGTACTTGGAACAATCATACTAGCCCTAGGAAAGTCAGTCAACCTCAAGGGGGTCCAAAACTAAATAAATCTCTGAATTTGAATAGATAAACTAATACTAGTACTAGATTTACTTGAGAAAACTCTATCACACCTATCTTTCCATATGAACCAAGCTTTAGTTGCTGCTAGTTCTAAAGAAAAACTAGAAGAATTATCATTTTTGATCCATTCATTGTAATGATCAAGAAAAGAATCACTACTATGGACATTTGAAACATTAAGAGCTGGTGGTAGCATCCAAACCGCTTTGGCATAAGAACAATCGAAAAACAAATGAGTCAAAGTCTCCACAGCAGCACCACACATGGGACATGAAGTGTCTATCCCCCCTAAATTGGTCGATAACTGTTGCCTAGTGGACAAGGCATTGATTAAACATTTCCAAAGGAAAAGCTTAATTCTTGGCGAAATATTAAGTTTCCAAATGTTTTTCCAGAACTTTTTCCTACAAACAACATTACCATTAGCATTTTTTGGCTCACACAGTTTAGCATATAAACTTTTCACAGTAAACATCCCATTACTTTCCAATTTCCATCTAATTTTATCTTTGTATAAAACCCCTTCTTGAGAACAGAGAAGCCTTATATTCAGAATGTTGCATGCCACATGAGGAGGAAAACTATTATTTATTAAAGCCACATTCCAAGATAAAGAAACATCGTCAATCAAATCAGAAACCAAAGTGAGGTCAGAGTCCAAATTTGGACAGATATCAGCAATTGTAGTTGTTAAACAAGGAACCCACCAATCTTTTCTTATGTCAATTGAACTACCATCACCTACTTCCCATATAGAATTTTGTCTAACCAGAGTTAGACCTTTCCTAATGCAACTCCATATCCAAGAACCTATCTTAGTTGGCTTCGCATTAAAAGTAGAAACTTAAGGGAAATATTTTGATTTAATCAGTTTTGCAGATAAGGAGTCGGGTTCATCTAACAATTTCCAGGCAACCTTAGATAACATAGCAAGGTTGGCCTTTCTAGCATCTCTAAATCCTAGCCCCCCTTGAGAAATTGGTTTACAAAGAAAGGGAAAAGATTTGATATAGACACCTTTAGAATTAGAATCCTTACCCCACCAAAAATCTCTTAGGATAGCATTCATTTTGTTAGTTATTTTCTTAGGAATGAGAAAACACCCCATTTGAAAAGTAGGGATACTAGATAAAACCGACTTGTTTAAAACCATTTTACTAGCCTGTGCCAAAATTTTACTCCTCCATCCTTGGATTCTCCTCTCAATTTTCTCCACTAAGGCATCAAAGGGTTTTAATTTCGATCTATCAATAAAAATAGGAGCTCCCAAATACGATTCTTTTAAATTGATTTTTTTTTATTTTTAGCAAACGTAGCATAATTCTTCGGTGCCTCGGATGAACCTTTTACTGAAAAACATTCCTGATTTGCTAAAATTTATAATTTGGCCAGAAGCCTTGCTAAACTGTTCAATGATTTTCAAAAGATTATGACATTCACCTAAGTCTGCTTTTGCAAAAAGCAGACAATCATCGACGAAAAGTAAATGGGAAATAGGCTGACTATTCTTTGTCATTTTAATACCATGAATGTTTTTTGAAACTTCATTTGCTAAAAGCAATCTTGAAAAAACTTCCATACAAAGGATAAAGAGATAGGGAGATAAAGGATCCCCCTGCCTCAATCCTCTAGTAGGTTTGAAAAATTGACCAGGTTTAACATTTAACAACACTGCTATTGAAGTAGTCGACACACACTGAAAAATTAAAGAACACCAATCTTGACTGAAACCGAATTGCAATAAGGTTTTGTTTAGAAAGTCCCAACTGACCCTATCGAAAGCTTTCGACATATCAATTTTCACTCCCAACCAACCCCCTTTTCCTTTTTTTTTCTTCATAGAGTGCACAATCTCATGAGCAACAATAATATTGTCTGAGATTTGCCTAGAAGATAAAAAAGCTGATTGGTATGGTGAAATAACCTTACCTAATAAACTTTTCAATCTATTTGCGAGTAATTTATCTATGATCTTGTAAGAAGTGTTACAAAGACCAATAGGCCTAAACTCATTGGGATCTTTTAGGATTTTAGTTTTGGGAATTAGAAAAAGATGAGTTTTGTTTAGTTCAGGTAATAATGTTTTTTGTATGAAAAAGTTTTGGACTGTTGAGACCACTTGTGGCCCAATAGTACCCCAATTATGCTTGTAAAAACTTGCAGGAAATCCATCAGGTCCTAGGGACCTATTGGGTTTCATATTATTAACTATACCAAAAATTTCATCATTATCAGGAATTCTAAGCAAAGAGATATTATCAGAATTAGAAATCACCGGCTCAATATGCACAAGAATATCAGAATTTAAAGCATCAGACGGAGCAGTGAAAAATTGAGCAAAATGATCATCCAACACAACAACAACTTGGTTTCTATCTTTAACAACATTCCCATGAGTATCAGTAATGCAATCAATGTTATTCCCCTTCCTTCTATTAAGTGTGACCCTATGGAAATACTTAGTATTTTTTTCCCCTAAAGCAATCATGTTATCCCTAGATTGCTGCTTTTCTATTTCCTCCTGTGTGTTATACAAAAGATCAAGTAGTTGCAACTTAGAGTTTTTCATGGCCAAGTTATGAGGAGATGCTGTCCTATTATCTAGTCTTTCCACATCTTTCAAAAGAAACTTATTTTTTTTTGTAGGATTACCAAAAACAACATGTTTCCAAGCAGACAAATTTTCTCCCAGATCATTAAGATTGGCAGCCAATGTTTTAGCTGGTTCACTCAAGGAGTGGTCCCAAGAATTATTAATTAAGTCTACATAAGAAGCATTTTTCAACCACGTATCATAGAATTTGAAATGATATGAGCAATTAGAGTGCACATTATCAAGAAGAAAACAAATAGAACTATGGTCAGAACCTACAACAACTTGATTCATAAGAGAAGCATTAGGAAATTGAATTAACCACTCCGAGTTATGAAAAGCCTTATCTAATCTCTCTTGGATATTCTCACTTCCCTCTCTATGATTGTTCCAAGTAAATATATTGCCTTTAAAACCTAAATCCTCTAAACCAGACCTTTCTATTATTCTAGCGTAAGCACTAACCTCACTTCTGTTAAAAGGTAACCCACCTTGCTTTTCAGACTGATCAAAAATCACATTAAAATCCCCTAAAACTATCCATGGCATACCATTTCTATTGACCATAGAAGAAATTTTTTCTAAAAAATTCCACGCTACAGGCTTCTCTGTCGGATAAGGACTTCCATAGAAACAAGTTAACAACCATTCCTTCATAGCAAAATTTGACTTAATAATGACATTTATCATATTGATGTTAGAATGTACTATTTCGAACTGAAACCCATCCAACCAAGCTACAGCAAGACCACCTTTAGTACCAACTACCCCAACCGGATCAACTAAGAAAAAATTCGAAAAACTAGACAAAAGACGTCTCATCAATGGCTGTTGCGATTTTGTTTCCGAAATAAACAACACATCCGGTTTCTCAAATTTAATCAAATGATTCAAGTGATTTCTAGTAAATTTAGGCCCACAGCCTTGAGCATTCCAAGCGATTATTTTCATAATACAAAGAAAACAAGTAAACCAAAACAATTGAAAATAAAATTCAGCAGTCACTAAAACCAGAGCATTAAAACCATCAACAAAACTTTGTAAGGAAAATGAAATTGCAGAGGATAAATTGAGAAGCTTCAAAAAATTGAAGAAACTAACCTGTATTGCAGTCCCAGGAAAAGAAGATCTTTCAATCACAGTATTAGCATGAATTTATAACTCCACCCCAGTTCCAACCCTGATAACTAGATCCCCTTCACCTCTTATTACTTCACAATTTAACCATACAGACCACCAGTAGACTGTATCAAAAAAAAATTAATTGATCCTGAACCTTAGAAATCTCGTAATTTTTTTCTCTAATCATCTGAATCATCAAAATCTTATACAAATTTCTCACCAAATTACCTCTTTCAATAAGATTTATTATACTTGAGATTTTGTTAGGCACTGCCTTCTTTAAATTATCCATTTTAACTTTTTTTTTTTTGAATCATCTTCATCAATTAATTGATTCCATTTCGACCTTCCTCTTTTTGACCCACACAGATATGATTTGAGAAGATTGACCCCCTTAACAGAATGAGTTTCTAATTTTGGAGTATAAATCACTTTTCCTATCCCTTTGCTAGGGATCGATTTTTTTTCCTCACAAGAGATAACTGAAAATGCATCTCTCTCTTTTTCCAAAGTACTGACTTTTTTTGTTTTTTTCACTCCTAAATCTGTACCTAGACACATGTTCACCAGATTAGGAATTAAGAAGTGCACCTGAATTAAAGGAAGGAGTACTAAAAAACCTTTGTACGCCCCAAGCAAATCATTGTTTATTTCCGCCCACAAAATTCCTTCTGAACCCATTTCATTCTGATATATAAAATCCAATTCAAAGCCCATTTCCGAAACGCCACTCCCTAGACCCGGATCCAGCACCTCTTCCCGAAACTTAAGATTCTGATGATCTATTAATTTCTCCAGTCGCAATGCAGACAACTGAGATATCTGCGGTACCAATTCCACCATTAAAGTACCTGGTTTATCTCTAGTCTTCGGTCTTTAAATAAAGTCTAAATTTTGGTAAGCAAAGATCGATGTAACATTTAAATGCGTTAGTAAACTTAAGTATTCAGAACCAAAGATAGAATTTCTCAATATACTATTAATAGATCTTAACCATTGAAGATCCTTCATTAAAAAAAAACTGCCTGAAGCACAGATTTCTAAAGATCCCGAATTCAAAGAGCGTAGAACCGACAACTGAGAAGAGATGATGAAGAATAAAACACCGAAAAAGGAAAAAGAACTAAATGCTAATACTGATCTGAACGAACCCCCTCACCCTGAACTGAAATACCAATCTTACCTAACAAAAGCCATCACAGAGAAAACGATTAGCAATAAACCGGAAATTAAATTCAAAAAGTCGAAAATAAAAACTGCAAACTTCGATCGAGAAGAAACACCGTTGAAAAAGGAAAAATCAATAACCCAGGGTTGCAGTAACTAGGATCTCCCAAACTAGAATCACAGTAGCTCGAATCACCAAAGATAGAATCACCAGAAATAGAATCACAATCACAAGAATCGGTCACATGAGCTTCTACTATTGTAGTCCTCAATAATAGCCATGTTGCCAAAGAGGTTTGTGATTTAAGATGCTTTATTGTTGGGCCATTGATATATAAAATGGTAATATCTTTAGGAAGCCTGGAGTATATCCAAAAATGCCTATATAGATTTGGACACTTATTATCTTTGGAGAATACCAAGATCTTATTCATTGTTTATGTAGAACCTAAGTGACGGGACGGAGCCGAACGAAGCCGCGCGACAACAAATTAGAAATCTCAAGCGATAGGGCGAGGCGTAGCCGACCCGTACCAAATCAAAAAGGCATCGGGAAGGGGCGATGCGAAGCCGAAGCCGAGCCACACCTAATCAAAAATGCATCATAACGGTGCGGGGCGAAGCCATGCAACACCAAATCAAAAATGCATCATAATGGGGCGAGGCGAAGCCGAAGCTGAGCCACACCTAATAAAAAGTGTATCGCGACGGGTGGGTGAAGCTCCACGACATCCAATAAAAAATTTAGCCAGGGCATATAAAATATGGTTAAAAGAAGAAGAAAAAGCTCGATGCGTAGCAGGGCACAAATCTAGTTATAATACTCCCTCTGTTCCATTTTAGATGATATTTTATGGTTTTTTCTTGTTTCACAATACTTGAATGTTTTCATATTTTTCCAAAAAACTACCAATAATACCCTAATATTTTGTCTTGGAACTATAAGTTTATTTTTAAAAGCACTAATAGCAATTAATATTTGAAGACTTTTTTTTATAGGTATGAATGGAAAATATTTATATTTCTCCATTTCTTAATCTGCGTGAAAACTCCAAGAACATCATCTAAAATAGAACAGAGGGAGTATAATAAAAGGGTGCGTCATTCGTTATAAAAATCCGAAGATTCCTAAATGGGAAAATTAGACGCAGACCCAAAAATAATAATATTCTTATTGTCAGACCCATAATTAATTTTAGGTACCGTGACACCCATAATTATTTCCATGACACCCATAATTATATGAAATTATTAAAAATGTCGGCATGACGGGTTATGCCTCAGGGGTATAATTGGCAACGCAACTTGGATATAACATATCTAAAAATACGCGCCTTGGAATTTTTACAAATTTTATATCGTTGGAAATCTTTTTAAGAAAGCTACGCAACGAGTACAAACAAGAATATCAAATTTTTGTTTTTCACGAAAAAAATCGGAGGTGATCATCATTTTAGGCAAAATTTTCGAAAACTTGATACATAACTATTATGCAGCCACCAAAAAAGATGCATAACACATTCTGCAGACGCATAACGAATTATGCAACCATTTTCTCAACTGCTTAACAAATTATGCATCTAAAACAAGTTATTTAGCAATTGTATTAGTGCGTACATAAAAAAAATTGATGCATAATGCATTATGCATCTATTTTCTCGATGCATAAAAGATTGTGCAACATTTTTCTCGATGCATAATGCAGTATGCAGCCATATTTTCGGATGCATAACGCGACTGCATAACATGTTATACATATATTATTGTAGATGCATGACAAGTTATGCAGTTCTTTTTTTGGTTGGTTTCAATACTAACAAAAAAGCTGATGCATAAAGTGTTATGCAACCATTTTCTGAACTGCATAACAAGTTATGTAACAATTTTTATATATCCATAACAGGTTATGCAATCATTTTCATAGCTGCATAACGAGTAATGCATCCATTTTAACAACTGCACATATAGTTACATACACCGTTTAAAAACAAGAAATAGGGAAGAAAAAGGAAAAGGAAAATGAACGAGTAAAATTTTTTACCATCACACTAATAATATAAGTCTTACAAATTAATGATAAGGAAACTAAAATTACTTCGTGATGGAACAATCTGCACTATCAAGGACAACAAACTCTTGGAAGTATATGTGTGTCACATATAACGTCTGCACCTATCAACAATTTGCACCAATAAAGGATTAAGTATATCTCTTGATGCGGTTTTACGGAAACTACTGGTTTTTTCTCATCACCGAGGATGATTGGAGTTGTAGCATGGGGTGGGTTTAGTTGTCCTTCCTATGTACCAGCAGCTTGTCCTGACTTGAACCGGTGGTGTCTGCACTTCTTGACAGCACGAAACATGAAGTGTAAAGCATAAGAAAGGAAAAAAATACCGAAACATCAAATGATGGTGGGATGGAAATCAACAGAACTAGTTGATATAAATGCGTCCAATGGTTACATAAAAAACAAGTTCAGATGCAAGTATAGTTAAAATAAAACAAGTTCAAAGGAAATGAACTATTGAATCATTTTTTCAAACGGGTTGCCAACAATTTCACAAGTGTGTACAAAACACTAGTTTAAGCTGGAAAACAGAACTTCTGCATCTGCAAAATGCTATTAGTCCCAATCATTCGACCACTGTAACAGTTGATCTTTTCTGTCCACCTTAATCTCGTCTCCCAACTGAGTTGATTGCGACAATTTCTCAAACAAATCAAGCCCACTTGTTAATTCTCTGATCATCTCAGCTACAACATAAATTCCTCCCTACACCGTGTGTACTGCAACCAACTGATGCTCCTTCATTTCATACATACCAGCAGACCCAATTTCATTAACCATTGTTATTTGAACATCTCAGCCATCACTGATTGCACCACTGCTCAAACAATAACCTCCATATTATGTTGATGTTGTTACTGTCGAATACATTTAAAACAGCAGCAGCAGGACCCACTGCTCGATCAACGTGACCTCCTACAGCAACTAAAGCCTCTTTTTATGCTCGAATTGGACGTACCGCAGCTTCTAATGATGGAAATCTCTGTATAATTAGGGTTTCTTTTCAAAATGGATCTTCTTAGATAGGGTTTGTTTTCAAGATTAAAGCGAAACCTAGAGAGAATTTCAGTTGATTCAAAAAGAAATTGAACTCTCAACTCCTCTGATAGGAGAATCAAATGCTCGCTTGAAGAAAGAAAATAAAAAAGAGCGAAGAAGACATAAACGAAAGCAAAATTTCGGAAAATATGGACGTCTAAACTATTTTTTTCCCTAAAATGGGTGCGAGTGTGAAGTTCTCCGCCACTGGGTTTCTCAGTGTAAAAATTATGAAAAGTGGGTCTCACGGTTTCACTTCCTAAATTTCTCCTGATAAAAAGTGTGCACGTACTTTCTAACGGCCAAACGGACTCCAAATCTAGATTTTCCTTTTCAATATAAAATCTGTTTTAGCTTCAAGAATTAAGGTCAACCACTAAAATTTGGCATTCTACGAATATATTCTATAATGTTTCTTATGGAATGACCTGTAGCTGGACTTTTTTATGACACGAATTTAATTCAAAGTTTTCGTATATTCATGCAAACTTCTGTATATTCAACCGTATAATGGGGATGCATATGCAATAGTGAAAGCAATACAAGAAGTAAAATTTACCAATTGTTCCTCGGATAGAAAAATGATTAGTCTCCAAAATAACAAATTGAAAATTTTGATTAGTTCCGGAAACTTCCACACTGTCAACTTGAGAATTAGTATTGTTTGGAGACGAATCGAACTACTCACTCACGTATAGAAACCGAAAATGTTGTCGCTCTACTAGCATAACCGTTGCCACGGTGGAAGGGCCGACCGAAAAAGAATCTGAAGATGGAGTTTAAATTTGATATTGTTGTTTGTGCTCGTTGCGTAGATTTTTTTACAACCTTTCCAACGAGATAAAATTTGTAAAATTCTAAGGCACGGATTTTTATATATGTTATATTAAAGTTGGCTTTCCAATTATACCCCTGAAAAATAGGATACACAAGAGTTATAGTAATTGTACTAAAAGAGAGGGATAATCTTGTCTAGTGAAAATGTGACGGGAATCTGCAAAGAATATTCTTTCTCAATCTTTTTATGAAATTGAACATTTACGTTACTCTTCACAAGTAGAGTGCACGTGCGTTGCACGTCAGCAAACAATATACTCTTACATACGCCATGCCGTGCACGTGAGTTGCCACCAATTATCCTCTCCACTTCTTCCTGCACATGTTGTTTCATAACATGCTCAAACAGGTGTGTAGATATTGAAGGAAACTTCATCTCTTCCCTAGCGGCTCTATACCGAATACGATCACGATCACGCTAGAGTCGTGTACAATAGATCTCTGCTCCTCCGTCATATTTTTCCTACGTATTCTTTGTCGATCACGGTTCATTTTTCGATGATTGGCTAGCTGTTCCGCAGTCATGTTTCGTCTCCAACTACTGCTTGTCTGGGTGGAAAGAAAACAGTAAAAATCTGGAATAAAAATAAATGATTGTGCATTCTAACTCTGTACATTCGTTCGTAACAACAAAGTATCGAGACAAACATCAGACCGGACTCCAACAACAGCCCGTATGATCAGTGTTATCATTAATATATCACAACAACATTTGAGAAATGATAGACTTTAAGAAATTAATATTACCATCTCGTTGAAAAATGGTGTTTTCTCGGTAAGCAAAGCACGATATAGCTAGTGAACTTCTCATCTGATTGACCGGCTCCAAATTCACTCAGAACCTTTGACATTTGATTATTAGTTCTCACTACTAAACAGGAAGGAGAGCTGCTTATTCTTCTTCTTGCTGCTACTTCAAAATCCCGTCAGCTTCCCAAGCACCACAAACATGGTGGAACTGCATAGCCATATAAGAAACAACCATGAATTCAAATACCTTATTTCTGCAGCTTTACACTTCCATGATAGGCTAGCAATATTAATATATCAAAATTAACACAACGTCAGAAAAACAAAATCGAGAATACAATTAATTCTTCGCAGATTTCCTTTCCGTCTCATAATACAAATACGCCAAACCTGTGTTCCACAATTTCTATAACAAAACTCCAATTGATAATGTCTGACAGAAACCAAAGAGGAAATCGTAACAAAAGGTGATCATCCCATTGAACTCTGTACCCAAATTCTACCCAAAAATTAGAAACCCAAAATCTAAATTTCATTCTATTCGTATAATTATCAGAGAACGGCCTAGACTTACCCTTTCTACATAAATTAATCAACAATGTGAGAATCATCCATATTTTTGCTGATAATGTTACAACAGGATTCAATTTTCCAAGCATATTATTCAATTAAGAACTGTAATCAATAATGAAAAAACAATTGCCCTAATTGAGAAAATCCCTGATTTTGGATTAACAAAAACCAACAGACTGTTTCGAGAGAGATTGCAATCCTGTAAAGAAATGATTTAACCATACATATATGAAATTAGTAATTGAATTAGTTTCACACAAACCTGAAGAAGAAAATTAAAACCCCAATTTGATAATTCAAGATCAATCCGACCATAAAATCCCCCGTGTAGTTGTCCTTGATAGTTGAAGCAGTTCAGTTCTGCGATTCAATGGAGAATAAAATTCTACAGAAAATTGGGACTTAATCTCAGAAGATATGATCTTCATCTTCACATCTGTAGCAGCGAAAAGTTTTCACCTCAAAACCCAACTCGAAGAAACGAAGGAGCAGGAAACAATGGTAGATTTGGAATATATATGTTTCACGTTTAGGTCCTTGTAAATTTATTAATCTTAAAATAAGCCCCCAAAATATTATACATATTACGCAGAACTGCTTATTAGATGAACGGTCTCTATCGCATTTCGAGAAAAGTCATACCATCCAACGAATGACATGATAAGCACACACGGGAATTATTTTCAGCGCTATTTCCGGAATCTTTGATATCAGACGGCTTTAAATTAAAATAAGGAAATCGAACGGATATGAATAGTGCGTTTTGATATCCCTTGCGCTCATTAAAGGGGGGAGATTTAACAAAAAAGTAGTCATAAAAGGGACTCCCTCCCTACGGGCCCTCCGGTCGGTCGGCCCAAAAATATTTGTATCTTCATTGAAATTCATCATTTATTCACTTGGTACATTAAGAGACGTGCTTGGATCCTTATTGGTTCATTGAGACTTGCCAAACAAAGACGACACCCTCTTCTAGATGATTTTGTAAAAAATCTTTGATGTTAGCTAGTAGTTGTTACTTCTAGTAATTCCTAGCTTCGGGATACATGTGGGGGACTCAATTCACACATACAAATGGGAAGCATCTCTGAAGTTCAACAATTTTACCAAGATCGCGTTGCACCTTATTCAACGAATAGTTGAATCTGTTGTGATAAAAAGCTTATTGATCAAAACCCTAATTTCCATATGCCATTGACACCAAACATGCTTCTGACGTCCCCTAATCCTGCTTATCCAATACACACACATGTGTGGCCTGCCAAGATTGTTGATGCAAGCAATTCCTAAGATATAATTTAGGTGCAATAAACTCTAAGTTAGAGTTTTCACGCATGCAAGACAGGATTTCGATCATCACCAGTTATTGACGAAGACGTAGCTCTATGAGCTCAATCCAACTACATACCTCTCATGCCCTAGCATCAAGACACAAATATGCTAATCAAATTCAATCTCAGATCAAGAAAAGCTCACAAGTTCTAAATCTCTCATGATAGGTACTGTACACGACCAAGTTGCGAACACGCTACCAGCTTACAACCTACAAGTTCAAATCAAGTATTTCCATGCAAGATGAACTTCATTTAATTCGCAAGTAAAACCTTGGCTTTGATCATGTATGCCTAGGATTCTTCAGCAAGGGAAGATCAAATATTTTGTAGACGTGTGCGGACCATCTATATACTCACCATGCAACACTTCAGTCAAACTCGTGTCTCACACACGATACATACAACTATCCTATGCTACTTCGTGCTCTCCACATGGTTGACCATTATGTACAAATATATGTATTCCTCCTCCCCAGTCAACATCGACCATGAGAATATATCACCATATCAGTTTCATACAACACATCACATGCGAAGGCTGACTAAGTCACACGAATGAGGGGGTATCTTTAGGGTTTTGGAGGCCTACGATTTGTGTAAGTATTGACAGACACATTTTTGTGTCTAAGTTGTCCTCAATTTTCTGTATTGTTGGTACTCGATTTCGTACTTATTATGGTGTTTTGTGTGTTTGTAGGTATTTTTGGAAATAAACATTGTTGGAAAAATTGGCTCGAAAAATGACTCCCCCCCCCCCCCCCCTCCCCCGTAAAAAAAAGTACC